>OW240914.1:119011889-119050692 GCA_933207985.1 Pelobates cultripes | reverse complement strand
CATATACATACATATTATTATTTTATTTTTTTTAAAGGCAGAATGCATTTTAAGGTTGTACCGCCTGACCTGAAAATAGGGATAAAAAGATCCAGATCTATAGGAACCCACTTTTGGGGTCAACCCCCCTCCCCCATAAATATTTAGTGCTACATCTACTTGGAATAAAGATTTTCAAGAGAAAAATTATAGAATGTTTGACTCGGTTTATATTCATTATAACAATGGTAAAATTGTACTTTAAGACATTATTCAAAGGTAAAATCCCCTATTCATTTAGTGTCAGCAGGTTTCCACAGAGGTGTTATGCTAAAGAAGAACATTCATAGACAGAAATAATTTTCTGAGGCAACCTGGACCACTGCTGAGCTTTAAGCCTTCTATGAAAGACCATACGCCTATTTAAAAAAAGGATTATGTAACATGTCCATTCTGTTACCTCCCTCAAAGATACCCCTGTGGTGAGACATGTGCGGGAGTACCATAGAGACTCTCCAAAGGGTATGACATTTTCAGGCATAGAAAGAGTATGTCTAGGTAGGAAGGGGGGTATTAATAGAGTATTAAATATACATATAGCATATGATGTACTTACCACACTATAAGTAGTTATAGTCAAGGTCCATATATTCAAGGACCAATACAATATACAAATATGTATACATAATTAATATTCAGAGCCCCCTGATATTGTGAATACATGTAACTTGGACTGTTTAACGCAAGCTCAAGTTACCTCTTACTAATATGGCCCCTGTACTTCTATTCCATCTAAACCTTCACAATTATGTGGGGATACACAATGTTATGAGTAATATGGCTTGTTCCACTGCTGACAGTTGTGGTCAATGTGGGACGTGTTTATGATTGATCGAACATGTTATTATTACATGTAAATTTGGAATATGGTTGATTATCCCCCTTTTTTTACGTTCCCCCAATGTCTAAAATGTTCGATCTTTTGTATTTTTCTCCCCTCCCATTGTGTATAATTGCCACTTGGGGGGTTTCTTCCATGCTCCTCCCACTCTCTCCTTTATGCCAATGCAATACTGAGAAGGGCGGTAGCACGTTCAATGAGGCGGTACTACAGGAAGAGGATTAAGCAGGATGATGTGACATCCTCAACACCCGCCCCTCTGAGATGCAATTGGCCGTGGTGGTCATCTGACCTATGATTCTGGTCCTATATGAAGAGACATGGTAAGCGGCTCCCATTAATACCCTGGACAAAGGCGCTCTAGTAGCGCCGAAAAGCGCTTCGGATCACTTTACTTTGCTTTTAATCGGCACAGCACATTTTGATTCACTATGGTGTTTTAGGTAGTTAGTTTTAGTGGGGGACAATTGCTTCTTTATGTAGCTGTTTAGGATATTACACTGTTTCATCTATGTACTGTACTTGGCACAGTTTACCCACAATTGATAGGACTGTATATCATCTTGTATTATAGCCTAACAATGGGTTTATCTATTTCCATTCTCTAATCATTTATCAACATCCCATCCAGTCCATTTCAGAGTCTCTCTGCCCCCCTAATTGGTCTAATTTAGAGCTTATATTTCTTCATAGCTTTTTAATATTCCTGTAAACAATCCCATGTTAATATATTCACTTTTATTGAAGTATCTGCAATTAAATGAGCTAAATTTGTCTATACAATATCTGAGGTTGAAGTACGTCCAGCAGATTTCCTGACTGGTCTCCATTTGTGAGGCTCCTGTGTGAACCCCGGGCAAGGGAAGCATCTCCTTTTGGGATACGAAAGCGGTAGCATTCGTCTATACCCACCCTCAACACCATCTGCAAACCTTGGTTGATTTCTTTTTGATACCTCAATAAAAAAAGAAAGTTTCTAACATGGAAATTGTTTAACATGGCTGTGATTAAAACTGCATCCCTGGTGCCGGTGGCAGAAACCCTCTTCATTCATTCGTGTGTTTTCCCCTTTGTATTACTGTGTTTCCCCAAGCTTTTCACGTATTATGCCCTGTTCCCTGTTCGGGAGCATTCATACGAACGGAACTCCTTCGTCTCCCGACCATTAGAATGATCACACCCATTGATCATAAAATTCGCACCTGCAACATAAGTCCGAAACCGCAAGGAAAAAAATTGATGAGTGCTTCTTTGGGTGGCCACCATTTCGTATAGACGAATGCCACCGCTTTCGTATCCCAAAAGGAGACGCTTCCCTTGCCCGGGGTTCACACAGGAGCCTCACAAATGGAGACCAGTCAGGAAATGTATGGTGGGGGAGTTCTGGAGGTTGGTGGGGACACTTTTGGGGCACTGGCCAGTTTGGTTGGCTTTTCCTCGCCCATCCTCCCAGGCATGGAGGATCCTGGGATCAAGACTCCCTGTCATTGGGTGTGGGAGACCCCCTTTTTATGTGGGTCCGGCTTTCTGTACCTGGGAGACAAAGAGACTAGGTCCCCTTTCCCACATGTGGGCTCACAGGTAGGAGCCCCTGGTTGGTTGAGTGGAAGACCCCATGCACGGGGTTATGCATGAAAGCTGTGTGTGGCATAATAAAGTGTTGTTGTACCCCTTCTAGTCTCGACTAATGTTTGGGGATGTGATTGTTGAAACAGCGGGATTTACTTGTATGCTGCATCTGTGTTCTTGGGGAACGTACAAATCAGCGCCCGAACTGCGAGCTATAATTACTAAGTACCTAGCAGTTCGGAGGAAACAAATGAACGGGCATACAAAATACCAGCGTTCGTTACAATTGCATCCATGTTTTCAGAAAGACATGTGGAACTTAGAATATAGTGGTAATTTACAGAACCTTTACGTTGATGACTAATACAATGATATTTCTCAATAGGAACTACCAAATCTGCAAAACCTAGGTAATGGCAGAAGTCTAAAAGAAAACAGAATTTATCAAGCTACAGTATTGTTTAGTGTTAATAGGACATAATCCTTAAGGACTCAAGGATGATCATAGCACTAAATGCCAGTATTTAGGGAGTTAAAGTCTTCTCACAAAGAAACAGTTTGCAGTTCCTAGGCTATTTCATACAACCTATTAATCAAAGTATGGAGAAGCTCCCCAAGCATTAACATGAGACTCCACTGAATAACTGAAGATCTATCTTATTATAAGAGCTTTCTCTTACATTTTCCACATAATATGAGTATTTTTATCTGTATAACTACAATTATGTTTTTCTAATACTATATCATAGTTGAAACCAACTATCTCCCTCACATTAGCACAAACACTCATTTTGACCATATATAATCATTATGTTTAAGGATTGAGGCACTGACAAAATTCACAGTAATGCAAAAAGTAGACATTGTTCCCAAGAATACAATATTATGTAAATAAATAAAATGTATAAAATAAATTGCCAAATGTGTAAGCAGCTACAACACTTGTGGACAATCTCCTTGTGACACTCAAACAAATGAAAAATATACAAAATACTTAGTACCCCACTCATACTTTTATTTAGGTACCTCACAACAGTATTCTGTGTAATATAAAGTGTTTACTTAACATTATTATTATTATTATTATTGCCATTTATATAGCGCCAACAGATTCCGTAGCGCTTTACAATATTATAAGAGGGGATTTAACTATAAATAGGACAATTACAAATAAACTTACAGGAACAATAGGTTGAAGAGGACCCTGCTCAATCGAGCTTACATTCTATAGGAGGTGGGGTGTAAAACACATTAGAACAGGAATTTGCAATCAAATAAGGCGGGCTGCCCTTTAGGAGAGGGCAAGAGACAGGTATGTGAGGTAGGGGTTAGTCTTGGAGGCCATAAGCTTTCCTAAAGAGATGGGTTTTAAGGCACTTCTTAAAAGATGCAAGACTAGGGGAGAGTCTGATGGCGGGAGGCAGGCTATTCCATAGGAAGGGAGCCACCCGCGAGAAGTCCTGCAAGCGCGAGTTGGCCGTACGGGTGCGGACAACGGACAGGAGGTGGTCACGGGCAGAGCGGAGAGACCGAGAAGGGACATACCTATGGATCTGTGAGGAGATATAAGAGGGGCTAGAGTTGTTCAGTGCTTTATAGGTGTGAGTTAGTGCCTTGAATTGACTCCTATAGCACACAGGAAGCCAATGTAAGGACTGGCACAGGGGTGAGGTGTGAGAGAACCAACTAGAGAGGAAAATCAGTCTAGCAGCAGCGTTCATTACAGACTGTAGGGGTGCAGTACGGCTTTTTGGGAAGACCAAGCAGGAGAGGGTTACAATAATCCATGCAGGAAATTACTAGAGCATGGACAAGCTCCTTGGTAGTATCTGGTGCAAGAAAGGGGCGGATGCGGGCTATGTTTTTAAGATGGAATCTACAGGATTTGTCAACATGCTGGATGTGAGGCTAAAAGGTGCGACCAGAGTCAAGTATGACGCCAAGACAGCGCGCTTGCAAGGATGGGCTGATGTTGGTACCACAGACTTGAAGGGAGAGCGAAAGAGGAGGATCAGTATTAGGAGGGGGAAAGACAAGGAGCTCAGTTTTTGAGAGATTGAGTTTCAGAAAGCGGGAGGACATCCAGTCAGAGATGGAAGAAAGGCAAGCAGTGACACGTTGCAGGACAGCAGGGGAGAGGTCTGGGGAGGAGAGATATAGCTGGGTGTCATGTACATGTCACGGTGCATGCAGCACCTTTAAAAGACCTGGCTGGATTGGAACGCAAAGCTCCAGTAACCCAGTTATGTTCTCTACCATGCTGTCCACCAGGGGGCTTCAGTAGCTGTCGGCATTATTCTGCTACTTGACTCCATTGGCTGGATGGAGCAGTGCTGATCCACCTGCAGCTCCTTACCAATTATGGTCACTGCTCCTAATCAGCAGGCTGTAAAAGCCAGCTCTGCCTGAAGCCTGGGATCTAGTTGTTTTGTTTGTTTTTTTCTGCTGGATCTTTGTTCCTTTGATGACTGATTTCCTGGACTCTGATCTCCGCCTGCCTTACCGATTACGATACTCCGCTGCCAGCCCTGACTTCTGCTTCTCATCTGTACTGCAATTTGTTTTTTGCCTCCTCCTTGTGCCATCTCCTGCAGCTGGGTTCCAACTCCCTGGTAAACCAAAAGGGACCTGTGGTGATATCAGCAAAAATGGCAACAGCTTCATACTGTCCAGTCACCCAGATCATGCATCTATATGACATTCAACAAATGGTTGCACTTAAATTATTATTGTTCTCATGTTCCCCTCATTAGAATGTTAATTTTATCAAATAAAGATTTATCGAAGAATTGTCAGTGAGTTAACTTCTTTCTTAAATATTTAATCACCAAGAAAGAAAGTCTATTAAACTTTGTTCTTTTCATTTTTAGTAAATAATCAAACATTTTAAAAACTGATTTTTCACTAATTTACTGATTATTCATTTACTGATGATTTCTTTGTTTCCAAGCAAAGCTAGAAAAACCAAGCATAGCCTGCAGTGCTTTCACAGGCCTATGTCAGGCACCAGAAGCAACAGCCTTCCATGCTATTAAGTACTCACCTGCCAAAAGAGGAGTGTTTGCTTCCTGTGAGCTGAAAGAGAAAGCGGAGAGAACCAAAAACAGTAAGAAATCCTAGGTTGGGATTATACCACCAGCGCAAACGTTAAGGAGCAGTCGGCCTGCTCCTGTCTTGTGAGTACCCATTTTATTTATTTTATCATCAATATTTTACTCAGTGTACACTATTGGCTGTTTCATTTTACCTGAGTGTTGAATATACCACTGACGGAGGAAGTTCATCTTATATCCCATAAGCGGGGATCAAACCACTGTACGCCTTTCACACTAGAGCGAGTATAAGCTCTGATAAATGTGAGTTTTATTTCAGCCTTTTATTATTTTTATCTTTTTAAGCATACTACACTATTTGGCTCTCCACTTTTTTATCTTTTACATATGAGCGGACCCATACGGAGGAGAATAACAAGGACAATTGTTCTGGATGAAGCACGGATAGATTCTACGACCTCAATAATAATATTTTAGATAACACTTTTTATTTCTTTTTATTCACTTATTTTATTTGGACTATTTGTTATATATTTTTTATATCTAGTTTTCCTTGGCGCAGCCCTTACCTTTTATTTTTTCCATGGAGAGATGGCTGGATAGACTAGCTCTCAGTTAGTGCCTGTTTACCCACCTCAACCCTAGTCTTTAATATCCTCTCCAAGTGTGAGACAATAATACACACTAATGAAGCTTCCAGCATCATATCATTATTATTATTGGTATTTATATAGCGCCAGCTTATTCCACAGCACTTTACATTATATATTTGACTATTGCAAGATGCAAATCATCAGCACGTGTCACCAGACCAACTCCTGAAGTGCCACATGCCTTTTCACAAAAAATATTGATTTTGACTTGACAGTTGTCTGTGTGATCAATATGTCACATGTCTAAATGTTCTTGTAAAACTTAGTTATGTGCTACCCATTTACCATAGCACCCTCACCATAAATGTATAGTTTGAAAAAAAATTTGTGAGTTATCACTGACAAATAGCAGGCAAGGCAGACGTTACATTAGTGGCACGTTCACTTATTACATATTACATTTTTTTCAACATGTATTGGTAAAGCTTGGCAGAATTTCAGTAGCAAAAACCTGATTCAGGAATTGATAGGCACATTTTTCCACCACTTGGCTCAAGTGAGAAAAAGTTACAAATAGAGGACAAAGGAGAAGCAGTAAAAATACATCTGTATTTATGTGTTTATAAATGTAATACATTCTTTTTTATATTGACGCGTCTCTGGTTTTTCCCTCTATTGAGTACATTGTTATTTTTTCTTACTTGATCTATGAACCAAATGGTAAAAAGTGCACCTATCAGTGCACTGCAAAATAGACATGTGCAATTCGTTTCGGTCCGAATTTGAATTCGGACATTTGGATGCTTCCGAATTGCCGAATTTCAGAAATGCCAATCCGAACCGAATTGCTGAACTGCTTTGGATTTCTGGAAAGTGGCAAAACAGGAGAGGGAGATAAAATTAAGGGAATGATGACAGGAACCTAACCTACACCTAACCCTAACCCTTACCCCACCCTAACCATACTAACCTTAGTAGGGTTAGGGTTAGGGTTATGGGGTAGAGGTAGGGTTAGGTGTAGGGTTATGGGTTAGGGTTAGAGTTATGGGGTAGAGGTAGGGTTAGAGGTAGAGGTAGGGTTAAGGGTAGGGTTATGGAATTGACGAATTGACGAATTTCGGAAGTGCCGAACCGAATTGCCGAAGTCCTGAATTGGCAAAGTCCCAAATTTCAGAAGTGCCAAACCAAATTTTTTGACCATGCACATCCCTACTGCAAAATATATACATAATATTTTAGATTTAAAAAAAAAAATCTATTACTTTCTATGACATTTGAAATTGCTGTTTAGTGAATTGGCTCCAGCAGCACCTTTATAACCCTTATAATGTGTGCATGTTCAGGTGAGTGCAGCCTTCTTGATTTTATATATATATATATATATATATATATACACATGCATTGATGTTGTGGCAAGATTATGCAATATATGATCATATAATGAAACTAAACCCCCTTTATTTTTTGCCTAGGTGAGGTGTTTTTAAATAAAACTATTACAATCTGTGAAATTTGAAATCATTGTTTAGTGAATAAGCGAGTGTGCTGGATTGTGTATTTTGTATATATTGGCCCCAGCAGCACCCTATAATGTATGTATGTTCAGGTGAGTGCAGCCCTCTTGGTTTCATATATATATATATATATATATATATATATATAATTGATTTTCTCACCCCTCCTGGGTAGTATGTCTATTCCTCATTCTCGGGTCCTCTAACAGAGGCCTGGGTGTTTCAGGGCTCTGCACAGTATCTTCTGGACAGCAATCTCAGATGTCCCATCTGGAATCTGTTGAAGCCACTCCCCCAACTTGGGAGTCACAGCCCCGAGTGCTCCTATCCCACTACTACTGCCTATACTTTCCACATCCTTTCAAGTTCTTCATTCAGTCCTTTGTATTTCTCCACCTTCTTATGTTCCTTCTTCCTGATGTTATAGTCACTGGGTATTTCTACATCCACCACGACTGCAGTCTTTCATTCCTTGTCTACCACCACAATGTTCGGTTGGTTCGCCAGCACTTGCTTGTCTGTTTGAATCTTGGAGTCTCACAGGATCTTAGCCCTGTCATTCTCAACTACCCTTTATGGTATCTCCCATCTGGACTTAGGCAAGTCCCGTCCATATTCTGTGCAGATGTTTCAGTACTCAATCCCAGCAACCCAGCAACTTGGTTGGGTCTCTCTATGTATGCTGTTCCTGCTAACATCTTGCATCCGTCTACTAGGTATATATTTTTATATATATATATATATATATACACATATATATATATATATATACACATATATATATATATATATATATATATATATATATATATTTGGAAACATGTGATTCTCCGGAACGCATCACTGAAACTATTCTGTATAATTCTGGACAATGCTGCAGATTTGGGCAACAACTGTGTGAAATGGAGCATGGTGACAGGAAAATGAAATGCAATTCATTTCCTGTTTGTCGTGAAGTAGAACCTCAGGCAAAGCAATCAGATGTGCCAAGTGGTCTGGCACATATTTTGCAGTGGTGCTTCTGGAAACTGGGAAATTTATCAGTTTGGCAGTCGTCTTGCTGCTGATAAATAATACAAATGGAGAAGCCTCCACAGACTGCCTGTGCAATACAAGATTTATGTATTTTGGGGCATCATAGCCGAATTTATAGACAGACCCTAGCTCCCTAGTGCTACTGCAGAGGTAGAATTCACTGTGCCCTGACAAAGGCATTTTCCCTGCAGGTAAAAAGAGAAAACAATTCATAATGCTAAGAGCTAACTATGGTACAAAGCAAGCGGCAGTGTATATAAACCAAACTGTGTACTGTGAAGAAAAACTGCCTTAACATGTTGATTACCAGTGAATACTTAGAATTATGCTATACAAAAGATTAACGTTACTTATCTTTGCAGCATAATATCTTTGTAGCATAAGCTGTGCTTAGCTGACCCTCCTCACTTCAAAGGACTAAACACTCATCAAGGCCAAACACAGAAATAGGAAATGTTGTAACCTCCGTTCATATTCTATGCTTTCAACATCTTGGGCTGTACACATTGACCTATTGTTTGAGCACATCTCTGCTTCACAACAGAACTAGCTGCATACAAACCGAAGTAGCAAAATAGATTTCTTATTTAAATCCTATAGACTGGCACTGATATTTGCATGGGTTTTCAGTAAGGTCACAATATAATCTTAACCCCTTAAGGACTGAGCTAAATGTGCACGTTGTGATCAAAACAAAATGTAAACAAAACCTGGAATTTGACTATATGTCTGTTCAGGCATAATTCGTCTCTTTCATATTGTGCACCCACATTTATTATATATAATTTTATTCAGGGAAAACAGGGCTTTCATTTAACATCAAATATTTAGGTATAAAACATAATTTAATATGAATAAAATATAAAAAAATGGGAGAAAATAATTTTTTTAAAAAAGATTTAGTTCTACGTGACATTCTAACTGTGAATGTCATAATACTGTATGCTTTTACTGCAATAAAATACACATATTTGAATTGAGCGATGTCTCACGTGTAAAACAGTACCCCCTATGTACAGGTTTTATGGTGTTTTGGGAAGTTACAGGTCAAATATAGCATGTTAAATTTTTCATTTTTTTCACATTGAAATTCGCCAGATTGGTTACGTTGCTTTTGAGATCGTATGGTAGCCCAGGAATTAGAATTACCCCCATGATGGTATACCATTTGCAACCCAAGGTATTGCAAATGGGGTATGTCCAGTCTTTTTTAGTAGCCGCTTGGTTACAAACACCGGCCAAAGTTAGTGTTAATATTTGTTTGTGTGTGAAAAATGCAAAAAACTAATTTGTTTGTGACTAAGTGGCTACTTAAAAAGACTAGACATATCACATTTGCAATACCTTGGGTTGACTATTATTGCAAATGGTATGCCATCATGGGGGTAATTTTCATTCCTGGGCTACCATACGGTAATATTATATATATTTAATCAATATCATTCTATGTGTATTTTGATATTAATATATTAGAATACACATAGACAGTGTATGTATATTTATGTGTATGTGTGTGTGTAAATCTGTGTATATATATATACGTAGATCATATATATATAATAAATATATATGAATATATAATTTCATTTTACACTGTTTTAAACCATTTAAAAAAAAATTTCAGGCAGCAGGGGGAGTACCTGTCATTACAGGCACTCTCCCTGCTGGCAATGCCTTGGATGGCTATTCTGTCCATGTGATCGTGAGGTCCTCGCAAGGACCTCGCGATCACATGGCCCAGGGGGGGCAAAGAGGAAGGAGGGGGACTCCCTGGGCTCCTAGGTAAGTCCCCATATCGCGATCGCCGGCGTGGGATCGCTGGCAACCGGGTAAGTACCCTGGATGTGCTATGCCGCCCTCTGTCGTTTAGAGCCGGTTCCCTAAGGACGGCATAGCACGCCCACAGTCCTTATGGGGTTAACATGTGTACAGTGCTACGGAATTTGCTGGCGTTATATAAATAATAAAATAATAATAATAATATAGCTTGGACGAGACAGGGGGATATGATAGAAACATTTAAATACATAAAAGGAATCAACACAGTAAAGGAAAAGAGTATATTTAAAAGTATATTTAAAAGAAGTACTACCATAACAAGAGGACTTAGTATTAAATTAGAGGGGCAAATGTTTAAAAATTAGTATCAGGAAGTATTACTTTACAGAGAGGATAGTAGATGCATTGAATAGCCTTCTAATTGAAGTGGTAGAGGTAAACACAGTGAGGGAGTTTAAGCATGCGTGGGATTGGCATGAGGTTATCGTAGACTTAAGATAAGGCCAGGGACTAATGAAAGTATTTAGAAACATGGGCAGACTAGATGGGCCAAATGGTTCTTATCTGCCATCACATTCTATGTTTCTATGTTACTAGTAATAATAATAAAACTAATATAATATCTGTGCTCCTATTCTCTTTACTTACAATGCACTCCTGATTAAGCAGACGTTGGAACTGAGTTTTACATCTTTAAATTGTATAGCTGCAACATAATGCAAAGACAGAATAAAAGAAGGGTTCCATCCACATTATTATAAACTGCACATGTAGCCTTATTAGAGAATCCCAATAAGTTGTTATGACTCATTGAAGATTGCTAATAGTTTTCTAGTAATTTTAGGTAGATCACACTGTATGAGTCACCTATATAATTTCCCTTTATATCTTTACATTATGTGTGTGGGTGTGTGTGTGTGTGTGTATGTATATGTATGTGTGTATATACACCCTGTTCCAAATTATTATGCAAATGATATTTTTCTTATTTACTTAAATAATTGATGTAAATAACAGTCAGCATAATTCTCATGTTATCAACTATTAAGAGTACAATTCAAATTTTATTGAACAAACATCCTAATGATAACAGGTTTTTTTTTTTAAACATAAAAAACTTACAATGCACTGTTCCAAATTATTACGCACAGTAAGTTTCAAAACACTTTATAGGTTGTAAAGAACTGAAAATTGTCATTTGTTGTGTTTGCAGCATATTTACTGAAATCAAAAGCTATTTCAATCAAACTTATAACAACATTTTAACTTTTTAAACATTTTAACAGGTCATGTTACATTTTAACATAGGACCCCTTATTTGATAGCAGCTTCACAAGTCTTGCATCCATTGAACGTGGAGTTTTTGGACAGTTTCTGCTTGAATTTGTTTGCAAGATGTCAGAACAGCCTCCCAGAGCTGCTGTTTGGATGTAAACTGCCTCCCACCCTCATAGATCTTTTGCTTGAGGATGCTCCAAAGGTTCTCAATAGAATTGAGGTCAGGGGAGGATGGAGGCCACACCATGACTTTCTCTCCTTTTATCCCCATAGCAGCCATTGATGCAGAGGTATTCTTTGCAGCATGAGATGGTGCATTGTCATGCATGAAGATTTTATTACGGAAAGTATAGTTCTTCCTTCTGTACCAGGGAAGAAAGTGGTCAGTCAGAAACTCCACATACTTTGCAGAGGTCATCTTTACACCTTCGGGGACCCTAAAGGGGCCGACCAACTCTCTTCCCATGATTCCGACCAAAAACATGACTCCACCACCGCTTTGCTGACATCGCAGCCTTGTTGGATAAGGGTGGCCGTCCATCAACCATTCACTACTCCATCCATCTGGACCATCCAGGGTTGCACGGCACTTATCAGTGAACAGGACTGTTTGAAAATGAGTCTTTATGTATTTTTCTGCCCAATGCAGCCATTTCTGCTTGTGAGCATTGGATAGTGGTGGCTGAATAGAAGGTTTATGCACAGTTGCAAGACTCTGGAGGACTCTATACCTTGATGTCTGTGGGACTCCAGAGGCACCAGCAGCTTCAAATATCTGTTTGCTGCTCTGTAATGGTATTTTAGCAGCTGCTCTCTTGATACGATGCATGAATCTGGCAGAAATCTTCCTCAATGTGCCTTTATCTGCACGAACCCGTCTGTGCTCTGAATCAGACACAAATCTCTTAATAGTGCGATGATCACGGTTAGGTTTTCGTGAAATATCTAATGTTTTTATACCTCATCCAAGGCATTGAACTATTTCACTCTTTTTGGAAGCAAAGAGATCTTTTTTCTTCCCCATATTGCATGAAAATGGTGCTCTGCTTAATAATGTGGAACACCCTCCTTTAGAAGTTTTTCCTTAAATTGGGTTCACCTGGCAATCTAATTATCACAGGTGTCCAAGATTGCTTTCAGTGATCAAAAGAGCCCTGAGACACCATGCCATCCATGAGTTAAACTGAAAAACAAAATATTTAATCTTTGTGACACTTAAATAGAATTTGCATAATAATTTGGAACAGGGTGTATATGGGAAAATCTTTTTTTTAAACAGTTACTGTAGCGGAGATGCAATATCCCCAGGTTATCTCCGCTTATAATCCAAGTGAGGCTCAGGAACAAGTAGATAATAAATCCAAAGGCAAGGTTTCCAGCAGGTAAAACAACAGCAATATCCCCACAGCAATCCCAATAACTGGACGACACACAGTTTCAGGAGCAGAACTGAAAGCTTTAATCCACAGTCTCCTTTTTAAAGCATGCTCCCATGCAAGGGAGGGATTTACAGTAATTATTACAGTAGCCAATCCTGTCCTAGTAACCTCCCACCCATCTCCTCCCCTCAGCCAGCATCATAATCCCCTTATCCAGTACAGTAATTCCCCCCGTTTCTGGATGTACCCCTAAACGTAGGGGTACCTCTTTAAATCCTACATCCCCGGATACCCCTGATCTGGGGGAATAACATATCCAAAAATCAACCAGATCAGACCAGGGGTTCGGGAAATGTATGGAGGGAATAAAATGACCGACCGCACTAACTGAGATAGCCGAATAGGGTTCCATACGAATGGGCCCTGCGGTCGGTCCTGGCATAAGGGAACAAAATACACGAAAGCCTCTAGCTATAGAGGCTAGGGAGGGTTCGCCTGAATCCCCTCGTTCGGTATTTTGTATTTACCGAACGAGGGGCCGTTCGGTAGTTTGGAACCGAACGGACCAGGTTTGTGGAGGTCTCAGCGGTGTTCGCCTACTCGAGTGTCTGATTTTAGTTCCAGACACTCGACGGCACAACACCGCTGTTCGGGAGTTTTAAAATGGCCGCCGCCACGTGTTCGTTTGTCGAATGGCGGCCACCCCCCGAGAACAAAGGACGGCTACTTCCTAGTCAATTACCCGTTCGCAACAATGTTGCAACGGGTAATTGAGGACACACTTCGCACAGGGGAGGTCTGGTTGTTCGGTATTTTCATTCGAATAAACTAAGGGAATGAAACTACCGAACAACCAGAAGAATACAAGGCTTTAAAAAACACATAGAAACTTAGCAGATCACACGAATGCAATTCTTTCGAGGACATTTGCAGGACAGCCCAGTGCCATCCGCTACAGTTACTGAGGAGATTAACCCTTAGACTAATTTTCCCACTGGCAACAGAACTGTAAACATGTATGGATGTACTTAAAAGAAACTGCAGTGGATTTTTGGTTGGGTAAAAGTAACATAAGGGGAGTTAAGAGACATACAGGTCTCCACTGACGAAGACTAATTTTGAGGGACGGCAAAATGCTTCTTCACTCGTGTAGCCAAAAGAAAAGACATCTTAATTCCCTTCACAGTGAGTAGAGATACTGATTAATGATTTCACAATTCTACTTAAAGGAACACTGTAGTGTCAGGAATACATAAGTTTACTCCTAACACTATAGTTCTCAAATACCAATTTAGGCCTCTGCCCTACTTACCTCTGGTTTAGAAAGGTGAGTTTACTAACCTTTTTCCAGCGCTGTACATGTCTGGTCCACCCCCTTAGATGAGATTATCAGACTTGATGATCTCAGCCAATCCAATGCTTTTCGATATATAACACCATAACCACTACAATGCTTTGCCAACCCTCTCATGTCTCAGTGCCTAATCTTTTTTCAAAATTTGATGTGCTACTGAGTTCCTGTTGTGAAACTGCCTGTTGTTACTATTCTGTTTTCTGTATTCCTAATCCAGTTTATTTTTGACAAACCTTTTTTGGTGCCACTATTGATCCTATTGATGGTGTGATAATATATAGATTATCCTGTCTATCATTTCTTCTGGCTTGTCTGTGTTTATGCTTTTTAAAACCTTTTATGAATAGTCTTTGATCTAGTAAGTTTAGTAAATATAAGGTATTTTGCTCTTCTTTCCCATCCTTTTGCCCCTTTTGTGTATATTACCCCCTTTTTGTAACTTTTCCTCCTTTTATGGTTTTTTATTTCCCACTTGTTTCATATCCCCACTTTTGAATGTTCTAGTCCACTTTAGTAGGTTATCCCTATTTGGAATGTCACACCATGTTTACATGTCACTTAGTCTCTGTGTCATTTAGTCCTCCTTTGCCTCTACTACCCAGTGTCTCTTAGCCATTTTTGTCATTTTCCCTCCTTTTTTCTCACTCTTTGTCCCTCTGTGTCTCTTATCCACCCTCTAGACTTTGCACCCTAAACTTGACACCTGTGCCATCTTTTGGTTATGCCAGCCATGGGTCTGACTGGTTTACCTGCAATCTTTGGTTTATGTTATAGTTATAGTATGTCATGTATACTGCTGGCAAAATAATGGTGTTTTTTTTTTGTTTTTTAAAAAAAAATAATATTACACATTTTTATTACTCTGGCTAAGTATGATATAAAAAAAAAACTACAAACCAACAAGATAATAATTCTTAGACAAAATATACAAGTATAAAATTCATTGATACAGAAAGTTTAACAGTGCAGAACAGAAACCATGTAGTAATTGAACATTGATTTTTTAGTTCATTCAATTCTCACACTTTTTAGTGTATATTTATTTAGTTGTTGGTTTAATCCACTTAGCAATGCTTCTCTTTGGGAGGATTTTTTAAGAAAAACTGTCATCTCCTGCAGTGTTCTCTCTGTTGCCCTTTAAATGATGCTCGGTTGGGAGCTGCACTTACATGACTGCTCTGCAAAATCCCTTAACTTCATGCTGCTCTGCAAAATCCCTTAACTTTACTTTTTGTAGTTGGACAAGTATACTTTGATGATTGACTACTGTTTAGAGAATACCACAATAGGAAAGGAGCCCTAAAGTCCATGCTGATGTTATGTAACATAGATCAACAGAGGCCTAGTAGTTCTATGAGTACAATTAGCTTACCATTAAAGTTTTTTTTTTATTAAAGGAGACTCAGTAATGTAAGTTTTTTTACAAAGAAGTTTGCTTTTTACTGTAGGTATAATATTACCTGTTCATCAAGAGGCTACTACTTTAGATGTTCTCTAAATAGCAATTATCAGGTACCTGTGCATCCTTTGTAATAAGGACTTAACTGATCAGCTGAAGTGCCCTGGTATAAATAACAGCTTTGTCTTTCCATGAGTATCCTTGAGATTGTGATTAATCTATCTGCTCATAGCTATGATTACTGACTAATCTTGAGGTTTAAATAAGTCTGATGACCTCAGACCTTCTGAATTGCTTGGTGACTTGGAATAATCATGCTAAAAAAAAAAAACTATAATTTTTATCATGAATTTGTGTTTCCAGAACTGCAGGATTTACCTGTTCCCTTCTGAAGCAAGCGAAGGGTAATTATCTATTTGGGCACATTTGCAAATGCAGTGGCCTAGTTAAAACTACCAACTGTTTCATAGACAGGTTGGGTGGACACTGTTATAAAGCTTTATAAACAATTATAAAGCCACACTAGCTTTCACCACTGCAGATCCATCATTTTCTGTCCAGAGGTCAAAAGAAGTATCGAAGCATACCCCTTGGCTTCTTCTCCCAATCCCTGTCAATTATTACTGAGTACAAAATACAGATTAAGGAACTGAGCACACACAAGCATTACAGCTTTAAATTTCACAAGGCAACTTAAAATGACATAGTTTAACAAACAAATATGTTGGAATTGAATTTTAAGTAGCCTTGTACAATTAAAAGCGGTATTGGTTGTACAATTAAAAGCTTTAATAGGATGTAGGTGCAGGGCTAGGACTGAACATTACAAGGCTTTAATGAGTGATTTAGAGTGAACCATTGAAAAAGCCAAGCTTAATAATTGTCTGTTTCACTGGCAATAAATGTTCTAGGTAACTACTTCTACGGTACAAATGTGAGTTTGATTGTGACTGCATGACAGGGCTTGTATATATAAGTGTGAGTGTGAAAGAACCAATGTGTGCATGCAGTGGCATACTAAGGGGGGTGCGGTCCACCCCAGGTGCCATCAGGCAGGGGGGTGCCACCAGGGTTGGCCAGGCTTGGAGTTCAGTGAGCTGTGTGGCTGCACCAGGCGCCATAGCAGCAGGGCCGCCGGCCAGCCGACACAGCTCACTCACGCAGGGGCTGGGAGCAGGAGCAGGAGACCTGGCTGCACGGAGAGTTGGGGCAGAGTTAGAATGACCGTGGGGCGGAGCCAAGATGGATGTGGGGGAGGAGCTAAATGCAGCCTCTTGCTGATCACACAGAGAGGGAAGCAGGAAGGAGTCCCTGCTTCCCCAACTACAGCACAGCAGGGACTGAATCCACTCCTCCTCCAGCCCAAGCTGACTGTAAGTGAGAGAGAGTGTGTGCTGTGTGTAACTGTGATTGTGACTGTCTTTGGCTGTGTGTGTGTGTCACTGTGTGTGTGTCATTGTGTGTATGTGACTGTCTGCCTGTGATTGTCTGTGTGACTCTGTGTGTGACTGTCTGCCTGTGATTGTGTGTGTGTGTGTGTGTGACTCTCTGTGACTGTGTGTCTGACTGTCTGCCTGTGAGTGTGTGAGTGACTGTCTGTGATCGTGTGTGTGACTGACTGTGATTGTGTGTGTGACTGACTGTGATTGTGTATGTGTGTGTGTGTGTGACTGTCTGCCTGTGATTGTGTGTGTGACTGTCTGTGACTGTATGTGTGTCACTGTGTGTGTGTGACAGTCTGCCTGTGATTGTCTGTGTGACTCTGTGTGTGTGACTGTCTGCCCGTGAATGTGTGTGTGAGTGACTGTCTGTGACTGTGTGTGTGTAACTGTCTGTGACTGTGTTGTGTGTATGTGTGACTGTCTGCCTGTGT
Source organism: Pelobates cultripes (assembly GCA_933207985.1). Lineage (NCBI taxonomy): Eukaryota > Metazoa > Chordata > Amphibia > Anura > Pelobatidae > Pelobates > Pelobates cultripes. Next base: position 119,032,986 of record OW240914.1, on the reverse strand, counting down.
GACTGTCTGCCTGTGATTGTGTGTGTGTGACTGTGTGTGTGTATGCATGACTGTCTGCCTCTTACTGTGTGTGAGTGACTGTGTGTGGGACTGTGTGCATCATACTGTGTCTGACAGTCTTCGCCCTACAGGGAGCCGGGATATGATGTAATCGCGGCATCAGCGTCATTACAGGGCATGCGATGGACCTGTGCAGGAAGAGCACAGAGATCCCAGCAGCAACCACTGACCACCAGGGACTGAGAATCCACTCCAGCCCTTCTAGAGCAAGGTAAGGAGGCTGAGTGGACATCTTAATTATTAAATGTGTGTATGTATGTAATGTTTGTGTGTGTATGTGATTGTGTGTCTGTGATTGTATGTGTGTGGGTCTGTGTGTTTGTGTATATCTGTGATTATGTGTATGTATGTGTTTAGTAGATAGCTCCCTTATTTGGTGTCCTTAAATATTGCAATCCCACATAAGGATAACAAATAAAGGAGTTATCTACTAAACAACTGAAAATAAGAAAAGGGATTTTTTAATCTTGATCCTTTAGCTGTTTTTTCCTTTAATTCCCTGATTTGCTGCCCGTATGTGAGATTTCCATATTTAAAGATACCAAATGAAGATGCTGTTTAGCAGATAGCACCTTATTTGGTGTCCTTAAATATGGCAATCCCACATAAGGATAGCAAATTGGGGAGTTATCTGCGAAACAAAGATTGAAATTAAGAGGTGTCAGCCAGCCCACAACAAGGAAACGGTGTGTCTAATGTGAATTATATGCAAATGTGTAGTCAGATGCCAGCATGCAGAACACAGGATGCTGGCATCAGACAGCCAATGGCAGTATATTACCCCATCCACTAGTGAAAAGTTTTACTGCTCACCCTCCCCCCCACCCCCCGTTTTGACTGTGGTATCTTATGTGCCCACCCCATATTTAGTGTTCCTAGAGAGTCACCACGATGTCTGCATGTGTGTCAATGTGTATCTGTGTGTGACTGTGTTTCTGTGTATCTGCATGTGTGTATGTCTGTGTATGTGTATATGTGCAGACATCTGAAAATCTCTCCAACACTACACACAAATACACTCATGCATTTCAACATCAACACTACATACAAACCCCACCATTATATATAACCACACCACTGCATTCACATACCACACAACACACAAATGCATGCTTGCATTCAAACACCAACACTACATACAAACACACCCCTACATTCACTCACACATACTCCATACAAAAACATGCATACATTCAAAGACACAAACAGTGCTCAGTGCTAAATACATTAAAAAAAAATTGGTTGTTTTTTACATTTAAAGATAAAGAGGGGGGGGGGGGGTTATAACTGAGACAATTACTTTCTTTTTCTAAGTAAATATTAAATTGGTGTGCATCCTTTTGTAATTTATGCATCATTGTGCACCATTGGCTGACACTTTTACCGGGTATTTAACTAAACACAGAATTTAGCCTGCATAGACAAAATATTGTAAAATTGTCCAAATTCGTACTGGAATGGCTATTTCTATATTTACTAAAGCTAAAACAGTCAGCCCGAACAAATTTACACCAATTGCCTGGATTAATTGGGTGTCTGGTTAAAAATAAGTGTTTTTACAAAGTATAGGGTTTAGAATATGTAAAATTGTTACAAAGCAATAATTTTAAAATTAACAGAGACTGAATGCACCCAGCAGGTTCACAAATTTTCATTAGCAAAGGAGATGGTGTTCGAGGAAAAGAAAACAGCAGCTATAAGAAAACACATACCCTATGCTAATCTCTCTCTAATTTATGTTTTCATCTTTCAAGTATATCTATGACCCCTAACAGCAATGTCAAGTCAAGTAGGAAGTCAATGGGTGCGGTAAAGGGGTGTGCCCCTGACGCAAATCACGTAACCTGACAAAAGGGGCGAACATGCCCAAAAAGGGGGCATGTCTGCCCAAATAATTGGAAGATCAACCTGGCATGAATGCATGTCAGGCTCCTTGCCAATCAGGCAAGCTGGCCAACTAAGGGCATACTATGCAGACAGCCCCTTGAGCTTGGCACAAATGTGTCTAATGATGCGCTCGCTCAACGTTTTCTAAGGACTGTCCCCTAGCACTTGTCTCCTTATCTTCTTACTAGCTGTAGAATATTGCATATTCTATGTTTCTATTGATTATATATATACATGGATGTGTGGATTGACATAAGTAACAGATGGTATCAATAAGTCACAAGGCTTTCTTTGTCCGAGAGCTCTGGAATGTGGATGTGGGGGTTTTGTCCTTATATGGCTAGAGTTATATGCTGACGTTAGTATTAGCACTTCTATATAGTAACAGAGGGACACAAGGTCACTCTCTCTTGGATCGTGGCTCTGGGCTCTCTCTCTCTAGATGTAAAGATGTAAGGATGCAAAAGAAGTCCAGCAATTACCATCTGCTGTTGAATGTCCACTATCCTGTAACATCCTTTATTATGTTTTATTATGTATCCGTAACAAAGAATAAACCTGAAGAAACCGTAAGTCAGATTGCGTATTACTACTTTTCAATAATATAGACATATATTATTGTGGCGAGCATTTGGCCCAAGAATATATATACAAAAGACGTATATATATATCAATCAACTGAAGATAAGAAGAAATTAAGAAGATTCAACATTATTCCATTCCAAAAGTACATTTTACATTGGCTAGCCAGCCAGTCTTCTATTCAAGTTTTGTTCCCACTTCAAAGGGGATGAGAGAAGAATCGAGTTACAAAGCTATTTTGGAACTGGGAAAACAAACTTGAAGAGAAAAAAGGAATCGAGATAACTGACCTGGTAAAGCGTGACAGATCCTTGTGGCAGTAAATCAGGAAAGCATTCCTTCAGACAACTGGACATCGACTGTTGGAAAGAGACTTCATCTGATCTGCAAACTGTGATGGAAGATTCTACAGAGTTCATTCAATACAGAAGATTAACAGACTTACAAAGAAATAAAAGATTGACACTAACATACATATATATTCCTAAATATTAATGAAGAAGAAAACAGACAATGAAAAGTTATTTAACAGTTATGAGTATTAATACCAAAAGAGACTACTTATAGCTAGATAACACATAAAGTAAAATTATGATAGGATAGTATTATGAAGATAACTATTACATTATTACCTATACATAGAATGAGAAGTATCAGAGGTAGATAAAATATGAAGTTGATAAAATAAGGATCATGGTTACTTAATACAACAAAGATTGAGTTCAATAGTATGTCATAGATTCACCAGAATAAATATTTTGTTTATAATCGAGGTGAAGTAAAATAAACTATGGTAACATAAGGAAGAAAACTAAGGAAGGATAATTTATTTTGATTAATATTAAGTAATGGTATACATTAAGAATGCCTTGGATATAAGAGTTCAGAGATTCAAGAGGAATTGAGTTTAGTTAAGAGTATAGTACACAATTATATGTGACCTAAGTCTATAAAGGTATGGACTAGGGAGAATTGGTTTCTGGATATGATGGTATCCAATGAATTGATTACGTTGTTATAAGTTGTTTTATGATTACCCTGAGTTTGTAAGACACAGACTAGGAATAAGAGTTTCTGGGCAGTATGACCCCAAGTTTATTTTTGTTTATTTTATTTTAGTCAGTTGAAGTGTACTAAGGAATACGGATTGGTCAGAACAAATGTTAAGGTAACATTAGGGCAATCCTACTTTTATGTTGAGATGTATTACATTAATAAGTCATCACAATGCTAATGAAGAGAGTGATGATAATGAATTTCAATTATTCTTTCCAAGTTCTTTTAAAGTAAACCATGTTTCTGTTGAATGAAATGTTTGTTACTACAAGGTGGAATTTTATTCAAAATTATAATTACGTGAACAAAATCTATGATAGAAAGATTTCTGGGTGGAGAACTTCTAGAACAATAAGTATTGTCAATACCGTGAACATTATTTGAAGAATTATTATAGAAATTCATGGTTGATAACACATCCTTTGAATGAGACTTATAAGTAGCGTTGGTATATTTTAGTTAGTGAGAGCCTATTGAATATTCAAATTAAATACTATGATTGTAAAGTACTGATACAATCATCACTAGATGGTATTAATGGTATAGGAATGTAATTCATGAATACAAATGACCTAAAGAGTTTAAGTTACTAGAAAACAGATGATTCATGGAAATATAATTGGACAGGATATTATAGTAATACATGTATTAGTACTTAAGTAATATCAGGTATTGAGAATGAAAATACTTTGTTATATGTATCTGTAGGAATATGATAGTGATACACAGTTATTATCTAGAAAGTTATCATCTTAATTTTGTTATCTACAAAGACATGACTGTACCAGAGCAGGTAGATCTTTCTGATTGCTTTATTGTTTATTGGATCAACATTTGTAAATATTTTATTTTAGTCATTTATTATTGTTATATATATGTATTTATATTATGTTCACGTAGTTATGATGTAACATGGACATGGATATCAATACATAGCTGAAACAGAGGGAATTTGAAGTAAAGTAAGCAGTATGAGGGATAGAAACTCGACCTTCTAAGAACTCTCATATAATAGAAAATTGTGACTACATCTTGTTCTATGCTCAATGAATGTGATACAAGTGATGTATGAATGGACAGGTTAGTGACATTGTGTTATGGTTTTAAAACGAACCATAAACAGAGGGAATGTAGAATATTGCATATTCTATGTTTCTATTGATTATATATATATATGGATGTGTGGATTGACATAAGTAACAGATGGTATCAATAAGTCACACGGCTTTCTTTGTCAGAGAGCTCTGGAATGTAGATGTGGGGGTCTTGTCCTTATATGGCTAGAGTTAAACGCTGACGTTAGTATGAGCACTTCTATATAGTAACAGAGGAACACGAGGTCACGCTCTCTTGGCTCGTGGCTCTTGGCTCTGAGCTCTCTCTGGCTCTCTCTCTAGATGTAAAGATGTAAGGATGAATCAGAAGTCCAGCAATTACCATCTGCTGTTGAATGTCCATTATCCTGTAACATCCTTTATTATGTTTTATTATGTATCCGTAACAAAGAATAAACCTGAGGAAACCGTAAGTCAGATTGCGTATTACTACTTTTCAATAATATAGACATATATTATTGTAGCGAGCATTTGGCCCAAGAATATATATACAAAAGACGTATATATATATATATCAATCAACTGAAGATAAGAAGAAATTAAGAAGATTCAACATTATACCATTCCAAAAGTACATTTTTGAATGGTATTATAGCCGTTCCCCCTCACATATGAGATGTTGAGGGTAAACAGGAACGTGTTTATTGGTAGCCACAACTGGCCTTATATGCAGGTCCTCATGCAAGGGGCACTCCCCTGTGGACCTGAGAGTAGACTACAGTAAAAACATACACAAGATTACATTGGCTCTCAGGTCCAGGACACGCCAATATAAAACAATCCCTCCCCTGTGCCTGAGAGATAATTACTTGAGTACACAAACATATAATTAAATTATCTCTCAGTACAAGAAACATGCAATACAACAACACCCCAAAAGTACCCCTAACACACATGGAAACCCCACAAAAGTCACATCTGGGGGACCAACGTATCCAAAAATCACCCAGATCGGTTCAAGGGTTTGGGATTTCCATGGAAGTCATAATTTGACCTACCGCATGCATGGTCCCATGCCCAAAACAGTTCCAGAGAATCAGGGCTTGCGGTCGGTCTAGTTCGGTAGTTTAATAACCGAACAAACTACTGAACATAGTCTTACCCTGGAGCTTGTTTGTGGGAACGTGTCCACCGAACAGTGTCTTCTTAAGTGTTATAAAACCGAACGTAGGCGATCTTGGAAGTCCAGCGGTGTTCGGGAGTTTTAGTGTCTGAAAATAGTTCCATGAACTCTACAACCAAACACCACTGCCTGCGTTCGTGTGAACAAGATGGCCACCACCTTCGGGTCGTCTATAGGAAATGCGGCCACCCAGACAAAGTCTTCGGTGGAAATTGCTACAAAGTGTCAATTAGGCTTAACAAGCTCTCTCTGGTTTGTGCGCACAAATCCCACAAACCAAGTCTGTTCACATAGTTTTTAAAGGGCCCATAGACTTTTGGAAGAAGGCTGGCAAGCAGGCAAGCAGGCCCCTCCAAAAACATGTGGCAGAGGCATTTCTGCCACATTACTTTATCCCCTTCATTAATTTAAGCTAAGAGTTAACTCACTATCTTTAACTCTTTTAGACCCTGGAGCACATTTATTAGAGAATTTATATTTCACACAATGATCATAACAATATTATAAAAATATATATAATTTATACTGACAATAATAATAATAATAATAATAATAATAATGTATACATGTGTGACAATCACCTTGCTATTAGTAAAACAGTATCCATCAATACCCAGTTAATTTCGAAAGAAATTATACACATTAAACTTATGTATACCTCCTCTAGAACAGATATTGCCATAAATTTGACCAACAAATTTAAGGGAATATTTGACATCACAGATGTATCAAAGCAGACAAGCAACTGGTAGACAGAATATGCAGCATATAGTAATAAACAGATTCTGGCAGTTTTAAAAAAGTTATGTTGTTTAACTAGCTCACTGCTGGCTGTAGTTCTCACTGAGTAAACACTTTAAAACATTGAAAACTGAATTTCAAACCTTTGAACTACTCCACATAGTTAATTTGATTTAATTTATTTACCATACAGTGACCTAGAGAATCTTGAGTAGTTTACAATTGCTTACTACTACAGTATTAAACAGTTATCAGACATTAAATAACTGGTTATCACAACTAAATGCTATCTCTTTTAGAAGCTGGGAACAACTAAGAATGTCTAATATGTTTGGATAACAACATTATATGCTAAACTTGGCAAATTACCAGTGAATCAATATAATTTAATAATTATAGATGCAGTCTGAAATCCTGAATTATATCACTCCCTTTGGCTAGGTATGATTCCAATATTTTGGAATCCGCATTATCCAGGTATATTTGCTTTTTTTTTTTAGGAAATATTTTAACAAACCAATTAGATTTACCAGTCTTTTGTAGTAAATTATCTTGTGTTCTGGAGATGTAATAATCCAGTCAATATATGAGTGGATGTAATGTTGTTTAAAGATTTAAAGATGGAGAAGTTAAGTGTAAGGGGCTAAAAAGGTAATTAAGAGAAGTTCTTAAAAATTCTAAGTCCCAGTTGCTAAAATGTGACTTGCAATATAGCATTGATTTTAACCACAAAATGTCTGACAAAATTCATACTCGGTTTTGAAGCATCTGGGTCCAGACAAGAACAATCTGGGTCCGGATTTTAGCCATCCACTGCATGCAGTCTGGCTGAAATGCCAATGTCCTGATCGCGCAGTCGGAATGGCCTTTTACAGCAATGTATAGTTTTGACATGACCATCTCTGCTGCCATAAATAGCTTGTTACTTTGTTTTCTTCCAGCAGTGCCCACAAATAAAAATATTCAAGTAAAAATAGGTATAGGTGCAAATAAGATCTTTAGGGTGCACTAGTGGCACACACTATTTATTTAAGAAGCACAGAAATACAGATATTTCAGGCACACTGCCCTTTCTCAATATTCAATACCCCAAAGTTTACCGAGTTACTTAATCAATCTCCATTGCCCATCACAACAACAAAACACATCTGATTAGCTTGTGGTACTTCTGACAAAAGAGCAAACTTAAATTATATAAGTCTACAAAAAAAAAAAGAGTATAATGTTGAAAAAGATGAGCATATAAAACGGAACAAAATTGGACTACTACGGAGCACCTGGGAAAATGTAAAAACAATTCATCAACAAAAATAAATGTATACACAATAGCAATAAATGTATCTGTATGAATACAGTGGGTAATCACTGAAATATTCAATGAAAATATTTAATTAATTGTATAGCTACAACTCTCAATAGGACTGATACTGTTTGGAGTTTTCCTTTAACTGGTCAACAGTTGTGATTAACAGTACCTACAATACTCATATGCTCTGTGCCAATTGCCCAATGTTTTCTCAATGATCCTTTCTATGCTCAGTATAGCAGCTGAGCAAAAAAGGATAGGAGAGTATCTATTGGTACCCAGGGAGCATCTATGTTATGGCATTCAAAAACAGCTTAACACTTTAAAGTAAAATATCATTACGATAAAGTTGTTTTGAACTAAAAAAGTCTAACAAATCCTGCATTATACTTGCTTGCTATAAAGATGAGAGACCAATATTGTTATTATCAATGCCCTGATTCAAGAGAACTTTTGTAATACAAAACAGTAACTATGTGACAAGATGACCTCTCACATGACATCTCATGAGTTTAATCAAGATTAACATTACATACATAATATAAAAGAAAGCATATGTCATATTGTAATAAAATCATGACTTTTTTCAGTGTATACTCACCATTATTTAGTAGTTATAAGAAGTTATAACTTCCCTTTAGTGCACCCACAGACAACATAGAAGAGAACCAGACGTTTTTAGTCCTTGGTATATGAGTACTGTAATCTATTTTAATTAAAATAAAACATGGATCAAAACAAAGAATACAGATATTGGTAAGACCTTTTTTTATGTTTTTACATCATTACTTTAACATGATCAGTTCCATATAACTTGTCTAAAGCTGATAACACAGACAGAAAGTTGCAGATTTTTCAGAGTGATGAAAAAAGCCCAACTTGTACTTTTATTAATTTAAGCAGTTAATAAAAGAACCGTCTGCCCTAAAGCTGTGAGGAGTTATCTTTTCCTTCCATTATGCAGAGAGAATGGGGTTTGGATGCTCAATTAATTTTTGAAGATTTTGTCTGCCTTAAGAATTCCTGATACCTCCATACAGATCCCCAATCAACAATGGCCATTGAATACAGAACAATCATGGCTCCCTGTACGCATGGAGCTGGTGTTCACTCTCATTGTGATTTCCAACTTTTGTGATAAGCTTAGCCACATAGGATCAAGGAAGCCTAGGAAAACATACAGCTGCTTTTTATTGTTGTTATATTTCTTCTTACTTTTTTTTTTCTGCTCATTACTTGAGTTTTTCCTTATAGTTTTTAAAGGAAGCTTCTATGCACGGACACCAAAGCCCACCCATTAAATGTCCTATTTAATGTGGAACAATGGAGCTTGAAAGTATAGCAGAAGGTTTTCTTGATCTTTTTTCTTCTCACTGTCACAAAGCAGAATGAAGGAACAGAGAAGATATTGCAAAGCCAGATAATACAACATTCAAATGATAAATTTGAAAACCTCCTTTAATTTTGCATGAATGATGACAATAGATAAAACATAGACACCCAAAATGTGAAAGCTAGTGGCTTCTGCATTGACCTCTAATTCAGTTGCTGTGAAAACTCAGCCTATAATTAGTTAACTGACATTTTGCTCATGTGTCCTCCTTGAATGTGACACTTCTTTGATCACAGGTTCACCCCTGCAGAAGTGGTAGGTGTTAGCTCCCCTTCTTCATTTCAGTTCTATAAATAAGTTCCTTCAAATTATGTATCCTGTGCTAAACTCACAATTGGGTAATTCTGGTTTAGATATGGCTGCCAATTAGATTAGTGAACGTACAGTATATGTTCATGTAATGAAGTATCAGGATATAGAATAGCATTTGCGTAACCACAGCCCTCATACTAGAAAGTACTTCTATCCCTCTATCTTTAAGGGAAGCACAATTTGGAGAACTCTTCAATATGTTCATTAATCCACATTCAAGTCAGTGAGTGCAGACCTTTTCCTACTTTATATATATTGGTTGATCAGTCAGTAATAACATTAAAACCACTGACAGGTGAAGTGAATAACATTGGTTATATCATTACAATAGCACATGTCAGGGGGAGGAATATATTAAGCAGTAAGTGAACAGTTAGTCCTTGAATTTCATGTGTTGGAAGCAGGAAAAAAGATCTGAGTGACTTTGACAAGGGCCAGTCTTCTAGTGAAGACTAGATAACTGGGTCAGAGCATCTCCAAAATGGCAAGTCTTGATATCCAGTAATTAGTACCTACCAAAAATGGTACAGGGAAGGACAATCAGTGAACCAGCATCAGGGTCATGGGCAACCAAGACTCACTGATGCACATGGCCAGCAAAGGCTAGCCCCTCTTGTTCGACCACACATCAGAGCTACTGTAGCTCTAATTGCTGTCCATCATAGAAAGGTTTTAGAACACACAATTTGTATCAGTGTGCTGCATATGGGTCTGCATAGCCCATGATGGCTCCTTCAATAGCGATGTGAGCATCAGAACTGGACCATAGAGCAATGAAAGAAGGTTTCTACTACATCAGATGGTAGTGCAGGTGCCGGTGTGTGTGCGTTGTTTACCTGGGAAAAAGAACTGGACCATAGAGTAATGGAAGAAGGCTGCCTGGTATGATGAATCAGGTTTTATTCTACATAAGTGGATGGCTGGATGCATGTGCTTCTTTTACCTGGAGAAAAGATGGCAGCAGGATGCACTATGGGAAGAAGGCAAGCCGGTGGAGACAATGTTATGCATTGAGCAATGTTCTGCTGCTCCTTGGGTCTTGGCATTCATGCCAGTGGTGTATTTTCACTCTGTGCTGCCCTAGGCATGACGGAATTCAGGAACCCCAAAATGTACATTTGCCCCACCTCTTCCTGTCAAGGCCACACCTTTTCCTGTTAAAGACTAACACACACTTTGACAAAAATACACTCTCAGATACACTGACATACACACACTCACTGATTTGGCACAATCTGACAGACACACACACTCATTGACATACACACACAATAATGCAGACACACACTCACTCACTGACAGACACACACACACCCACACCCACACCCACAGACATACACACACACTCACCCACTGACAGACACACCCTCCCACAGACACACACACACAAACTGACAGGCATACACAATCATTTAGACACACACACTCACTCACTCAAAGACACACACAATCATTCAGATACACAGGCTCCCTCACAGACACACAGACACTCACAGATACACACTGACAGACACACACAATCACTCAGACACAAACACACATTCACTGACAGACACACACTGACTCACAGACACACACTGACAAACATACACACTCAAACACACACACACTCACATTTCCCCCCAACACTCACATTATTTTTGTATTTTAATTTAAATCCACCCACCCTCCCTACCATTGGGAGAGCTGGGTGGATTTTTTTTACCTGGGTCCAGAGGGGCTGCTGGCCAGGCTGTTTAGGCAGGAAGGCATGCAGGTAGGCGGGCAGCCAGTTAAAGGTCCAGGCGTGTCGCAGAGTGAGGTAGGGAGCTGAGCAGGGAGAGCTCACAAATCAGTGCTCCCTCACCACCCGCCTGGAGCTCAGCTAGCCGCCTACCCTGAGGCTAACAAGGCACTTGCTTGGGTATTTGGGGGCAGCGTTTTTGCCCCCCCCCCTGGAAAGTGACGCCCAAGGCAAAAGCCTTGTTTGCATTGCGGCAACTACAGCCCCAAATTAATGCAGATGTTACGTTGATATGTACCACCTACCTCGAGATTGTACAGACCACATACACCCCTTCATGGCATCGGTGTTCCCCTAATGGCAATGGACTCTTTCAGCAGAATAATGCACCCTGCCGCACTGCAAAAATTGTATAGGAATTGTTTGAGGAATATGACAAATAGTTCCATGTGTTGCCTAGACCTCCAAATTTCCCAGATCTCAATACAATTGAGCATCTGTGTGGTGTGCAGAAACAGCAAATCCGATCAATCGAGGCATTGGTCTTGACACATTCAGAGTTCTTGTGGACTCCATGTCTCGAAACATCAGAGCTGTTTTGGCAGGGTGATCTACATGGTATTAAGGTAGTTGCTTATAAATGTATGTATACATTATAGGGGTGAATGATATACACTGTTATGTATTACCTGTATTTCTCAAGTTGGACTTGAGGGGTCTTTCAAGGGTATAAAAGCTCAATAAATAATGTTTTCATAACTATCCCAGAGTTCCCAGTATGACACTGAGCACAGACAGGCATTGTGTTTAAACCAAAGCATGTGCTTTGGTTCAAAAGGGTCAGTGACCAATAAAAAGAAACTATTCATGGACTGCAACTTTGGCCTGGTGGATTTCAACAGCATGGCTCTGGTTCTGGTCTGGAAGCTGAAGTCTCTCAAACTCTTCGCAATGGACATGGTTTTAATAATTAACCCCTGAAGGACAGCGGGCGTGCTATGCTGTCCTTGGGGACCTAGCTCTAAATGTCGGGTGGCAGCATAGCACGTCCCTGCCATCCTATGTACTTACCCGGTCGCCGACGATCCCACGCCAGCGATCGTGGTGGGGGGACTCACCTGGCTAAATAGGGCCCTGGGATGAGGCACCTGTGACAGGGATGGGTGCAAAACCAAGGAGTTGGCTAGACTCCCAAATATATACATATGAAACAAGGGGGGGTTGGCTGCACTCACCTGAACATGAACATGTCATAAGAGCAGACATTAGGCTGTTAGTGTAGGACCTGCCAAAGATGGGGTACATTGACGTTGTGGCAGGCTTATGCAATGTATGATCATATAATGTAACTAAACCCCCATTATTTTTGCCTAGATTAGGTGTTTTTTAAAAAACTAATAAAATCTTTCAACATTGAAGTTGCTGTTTAGTGGATAGGTGAGTGCGCTGGATCTTGTGTTTTGTATTATTTGGCCCCCAGCAGCACCCCCATTTATGCATGTTCAGGTGAGTCCAGCCAACCCCCCCTTGTTTCATATGTATATATTTAGGAATCTAGCCAACTCCTTGGTTTTGCACCCCTCCCTGTCACAGGTGCCTCATCCCAGGGCCCTATTTAGCCTTGTACTGCAGAGAGCCCCAGATGGAATTTTTTTCCTCAAGTAAGTGGTTAATCTCATAAGAGCAGACATTAGGCTGTTAGTGTAGGACCTGCCAAAGATGGGGTACATTGACGTTGTGGCAGGCTTATGCAATGTATGATCATATAATGTAACTAAACCCCCATTATTTTTGCCTAGATTAGGTGTTTTAAAAAAAAACTAATAAAATCTTTCAACATTGAAGTTGCTGTTTAGTGGATAGGTGAGTGCGCTGGATCTTGTGTTTTGTATTATTTGGCCCCCAGCAGCACCCCCATTTATGCATGTTCAGGTGAGTGCAGCCAACCCCCCCTTGTTTCATTTATATATATTTGGGAGTCTAGCCAACTCCTTGGTTTTGCACCCCTCCCTGTCACAGGTGCCTCATCCCAGGGCCCTATTTAGCCTTGTACTGCAGAGAGCCCCAGATGGAATTTTTTTCCTCAAGTAAGTGGTTAATCTCATAAGAGCAGACATTAGGCTGTTAGTGTAGGACCTGCCAAAGATGGGGTACATTGACGTTGTGGCAGGCTTATGCAATGTATGATCATATAATGTAACTAAACCCCCATTATTTTTGCCTAGATTAGGTGTTTTTAAAAAAACGAATAAAATCTTTCAACATTGAAGTTGCTGTTTAGTGGATAGGTGAGTGCGCTGGATCTTGTGTTTTATATAATTATATATATATATATATGCATGGGCGTCCGCAGGGGGGGGGGCAAGGGGGGGCACTTGCCCCCCCTGGATTTTTCAGCCTGTTCTGATATTTTTCGTGTGAGATTTAAAATGAACTGCAATACCGGCGCGCTGTGTATGGAGAGAGACAGGGATAGGAAGCTGCATCTTATCCCTGCTTCTCTCTGCTGATTGAAACCACAGGGGAGCAACACATGCAGCCAGAGACAGCCTACAGATCAGGTAAGTGGGGGCTGGGGGGAGGGTTTGAGAGGGGGGCAGCAGCAGATAGATTTGGGGGCAGCAGCCCATAGATTTATAGTGGTGCAGCCCAGATTTGGGGGAGGGTCAGCAGCCTTAGATTTGGGGGGAGGGTAGCAGCCTTTTAGATTTAAAGTAAAAGTGTTCATAGATTTGGGGCAGCAGCCCATGATTTGGGGGGCAGCAGCCCAGATTTGGGGGGGCAGCAGCCCATAGATTTTGGGGGCAGCAGCCCATAGATTTGGGGGCAGCAGCCCATAGATTTGGGGGCAGCAGCCCATAGATTTGGGAAGGCAGCCCATAGATTTGGGGGCAGCAGCCCATGATTTGGGGGGAAGGTGCCTAGATTTGGGCAGATTTGGGGAAGGTCTAGATCAGGGAAGCAGCCCATAGATTTGGGGGAAGCAGCCCATAGATCTGGGGAGGGGGCAGCAGCCTAGATTTGGGGGCAGCAGCCCATAGATTTGGGCAGCCCATAGATTTGGGGGGGGCAGCCTTAGATTTGGGGAGTGAGCAGCAGCCCATAGATTTGGGTGGGGCAGCAGCCTTTAGATTTGGGGATGTGGAGCAGTGTCGCAGATTTGGGGAGGGGGCAGCAGCCTTTAGATTTGGGGCAGCAGCCCATAGATTGGGGGGCAGCAGCCCATTGAGCCTAGCAGCAGCCCATTGATTTGGGGCAGCTGCCCATTGATTAGCAGCTGCCCATTGGATTTGGGGCAGCAGCCTTTAGATTTGGGGGCAACAGCCCATAGATTTGGGGAGGGGGGCAGCAGCCCATAGATTTGGGGAGGGGGGGCAGCAGCCCATAGATTTTTTTGGGGGGGCAGCAGCCTATAGATATATAGAAATGAACAGGAAGGGTCAGCAAGGAGCTGGAAGGTAAAGCAGCAGAAAGGGTCAGAAATTAGCTGGGAGGGGCAGAAGGAGCACAAACATAAAGTAGGAGAATGAGCAGGAAGGGCCTGCAAGGAGCGGGAAGGAGCACAAAGGGACAGCAAGGAGCACAAAGGTAAAGGAGCAGAAAGAGCAGAAAGGGACAGCAAGGAGCACAAAGGTAAAGTAGAAAAGGAAGCAGATAGGGTCTGCAAGGAGCAGAAGGGCGCAAAATAAGCAGAAAGTAGCAGAAAGGTAAAAGAGCATAAGGGGCCAAGGATAGAAAACAGTGTTAGAAGAAAAAAAAAAGACTGTCAAATGAAGGAGAGGAAAAGGAGATTGGAGCAGGAAGGACAAATGAAGTGAACCTCCACTTTATTCTGGACACCACATCATAAGGCTTTGGTACCTGGGCCAGGCAGGGAAACGCTGGACCTTCTCATCTCCAAAGGTAAAAAAATATCAGTATTAATGTGTTCACTTTTATTTACTGAGTGTCAGGAAGCACAGAGTGCCGTTGGGTAGGGATGTTGCTGATTGGCTAGAGCGGTCAGCTGGCACTCTTAAGCCAATCAGTAGCTCCCAATTCATAAAAAAGTAAAAATATTTTATGAACTGGGAACTAGCGATTGGCTTAGAGCGTCAACTGACCACTCTAGCCAGTCAGCGGCACCCATGCCTGACGCCAATCTGCACTTCCTGACACTCTGTTTCAGAAGCCAAATACCACTGAGCGACCTGGAGCTGGAGGAAGCCTTTGGGGTTAAACCATTTGAGAGCGATTTAACCCCTTAAAGGAAAGCGAGCACCCAGGGGCTTCCTGGCATCATAGCATTTTCATTTAGGTGAAGTTGCTATGGTGACCAGAAATGTCCTTTAATTTGTTTAAAGGAACACTATAGCATCAGGAATACAAACATATATTCCTGACACCATAGTTGTGAAAACGCTATTCACCCTAGCTTTATGTGATAATGGCTATGCCCCTTCCCTTTCATGACACTGTCAAAAAGGTACCAAGCATGGATGTCGTTACAATTATGCCCCCCCCCTGGAAAAATTCCTGCGGACGCCCATGTATATATGTATATTAATATCAAAATACACGTAGAATGATATTGATTAAATATAGATATAATTATAATTATATATATATATATCTTTATATATAATATAAAATAAATATATATGTAAATATGTTAAAAAAATAAAATAAATAATAATAAATAAAAAAATCTCTGGTGCAACCAATTACCTTCGGAAGTCACATAATTAATGAAATGATGTCCACCTGTGTGCAATCTAAGTGTCACATGATCTGT
Organism: Pelobates cultripes; assembly: GCA_933207985.1. Taxonomy (NCBI): domain Eukaryota; kingdom Metazoa; phylum Chordata; class Amphibia; order Anura; family Pelobatidae; genus Pelobates; species Pelobates cultripes. Next base: position 119,016,914 of record OW240914.1, on the reverse strand, counting down.
CATTACAAATACACATCTTTTTTGAAAGGCACGAGAGGCTGCAGCACCTAAGCAAGAGGCACCACTAACCAAACACTGCCATGAAGACCAAGAAACTCTCCAAACAAGTAAGGGACAATGTTGTTGAGAAGTACAAATCAGGGTTAGGTTAAAAAAATATCAAAATCTTTGATGATCCCCAAGAGCACCATCAAATCTATCATATCCAAATGGAAAGAACATGGCACATCAGCAAACCTGCCAAGACATGGCCACCCACCAAAACTCAAGGAACGGGCAAGGTGGGCATTAATCAGAGAGGCAACACAGAGACCTAAGGTAACCCTGGAGGAGCTGCAGAGTTCCACAGCAGAGACTGGAGTATCTGTACATAGGACGACAATAAGCCGTATGCTTCATAGAGTTGGGCTTTATGGCAGAGCGGCCAGAAGAAACCCATTACTTTCAGCAAAAAACAAAATGGCACATTTTGAGTTTGCGAAAAGGCACGTGGGAGACTCCCAAAATGTATGGAGGCAGGGCCGGCGCTACCATAAGGCGGCCCAGGCGGGCGCCTTAGGGCGCACGGGTCCAGGGGGGCGCGATCTCCGATGACCAGAAGGAGGAGAGCGCCATTAGCATCACTCCCCTCCTGTCTGTCACTGCGTGGTGCGTGGCTGAGAGGGCGGAACTCTACTTACCAGGTCTGACAGGAAATGCAACGAACTGCTTCCTGTCAGACCAGAACAGGAAACCGGATCATTCGCCACGGACCTCTAGCTCAAACACATGGATGGAGGTGCCCGTTCAGTGAAAGGTACGAGGGGATAGGAGGGGGACAATAAAAGATACAGAAGGGAGAACAATAGTAAGAGGTACAAGAGGGGAGGGTGGGCAATAAAAGTTACAGGACAGGAGGGAGGGAAGGGTATAGGAGGGTAAGGGTACAATAAAAGGTACAGGATGGAGGGACAAGAAAAGGGACAGGTAGGGAGGGGGGACTATGAAAGGTTCTGGAGGGGAGACAGTAAAATGAACATTAGGGGGATTATGAAAGATACAGGAGGGGGGACAATGAAAGGTACAGAAGAGGAAGGGGGCACAAAATGGGACAGTAGGGGGCACATAAAAGATACAGGGGGCATTGAAAGACACAGGAGGGAAAGGTGAACTATGAACGGTTCAGGAGGGGAGGAGGTGAGACAATAAAACGTACAGGGGGGACAATAAACGGTACAGGAGGGACAATAAAAGGTACAGGAGGGGAGGGGGGCAATAAAAGGTACAGGAGAATATTAAAAGACACAGGAGGGCTGGGGGGCACAAAGAAACATACAGTGGGGTTGAGGGGGACAAACAAAAAGGGGCTGGGGGGGAGAAAGAATCGCACAGAAGGGTGAGGGGCTAAGGGAAAGATGCACAGAGGGGCTGTGGGGGAGAACGAAGCACAAAGGGGCTAGGGGGAGAAAGAGATGCACAAAGGTACTTGGGTAAAAAGACGCACAAATATGTTGGGGAGAAAGAGCCACACAAAAGGGCAGGGGGATGAAAGACACACAGAAGGTCTGGGGGGAAGAAAGAGAAAGGCAAAGGAGCTGGGGGAAGTAAAAAATACACAGGGAGGGTTGTAAGAGACACAGGAGAAATAAAATACAGAAAAGGGGACACACAAAGGCACACAGGTGAAGATACATTTTTTTTCGACGGGGAGTGGGGTGGCAAAATGCATCTTTGCCTGAGTAGTCAAAAATCCTTGCACCGGCCCTGTATGGAGGAAGGTGCTCTGATCTGATGAGACTAAAATTGAACTTTTCGTCCATCAAAGAAAACGCTACGTCTGCCACAAACTCAGCAAATCACATCACCCAAAGAACACCATCCCCACAGTGAAACATGGTTGTGGCAGCATCATGCTGTGGGGATGTTTTTCAGCAGCCGGGACTGGGAAACGGGTCAGAGTTGAGGGAAAGATGGATGGTGCTAAATACAGGGATATTCTTGAGCAAAACCTGTACCACTCTGTGCGTGATTTGAGGCTAGGACGGAGGTTCACCTTCCAGCAGGACAATGGCCCTAAACACACTGCTAAAGCAACACCTGAATGGTTTAAGGGAAAAATGTAAATGTGTTGGAATGGCCTAGTCAAAGCTCAGACCTCAATCCAATAGAAAATCTGTGGTCAGACTTAAAGATTGCTGTTCAAAAGCGCAAACCATCCAACTTGCAAGTTTTGCAAGGAGGAATGGGCAAAAATCCCAGTGGTAAGATGTGGCAAGCTCATAGAGACTATCCAAAGCGACTTGGAGCTGTGATTGCCGCAAATGGTGGTTCTACAAAGTATTGACTTTAGGGGGGTGAATAGTTATGCACATTGACTTTTTCTGTTATTTTGTCCTATTTGTTGTTTGCGTCACAATAAAAAAAAGAAAATATATCTTCAAAGTTGTGGGCATGTTCTGTAAATTAAATTATGCAAATCATCAAACAATCCATGTTAATTCCAGGTTGTGAGGCAACAAAACACAAAAAATGCCAAGGGGGGGTGAATACTTATGCAAGGCACTGTATGTATATATCACTATATATATATATATATACCTATGTATAAATAAAAAAAATATATATATATATTGTTATATATGTTTTGCACCCCTCCCTGTCACAGGTGCCTCATCCCAGGGGCCTATTTAGCCTTGTTCTGCAGAGAGCCCCATTATTTTTGCCTAGATTAGGTGTTTTTAAAAAAAAACTAATAAAATCTTTCAACATTGAAGTTGCTTTTTAGTGGACAGGTGAGTGCTCTGGATCTTGTGTATTGTATTATTTTGTCCACAGCAGCACCCCTATTTATGCATGTTCAGGTGAGTGCAGCCAACCGCCTCTTGTTTCATACATATATATTTTGGAGTCTAGCCAACTCCTTGGTTTTGCACCCCTCCCTGTCACAGGTGCCTCATCCCAGGGCCCTATTTAGCCTTGTACTGCAGAGAGCCCTAGATGGAATTTTTTCCCCCCAAGTAAGTGGGTTAATCTCATAAGAGCAGACATTAGGCTGTTACTGTAGGACCTGCCAAAGATGAGGTACATTGACGTTGTGGCAGGCTTATGCAATGTATGATCATATAACGTAACTAAATCACCATTATTTTTGCCTAGATTAGGTGTTTTAAAAAAAAACTAATAAAATCTTTCAACATTGAAGTTGCTGTTTAGTGGATAGGTGAGTGCTCTGGATCTTGTGTATTATATATATATATACGTATGTATATATTTACGTCATAATTTTACATAATTAGGTTATTTTATTAATTACAATTTGCGGGACCTATCTGACAACACAGGCCGGAAGTCCAGGCAATTTAATTTGCTAGCACTATATTTAACCCTGTAGCTTTCCAAGACACCATAAAACCTGTACATGGGGGGTACTGTTTTACTCTGAAGACTTTGCTGAACACAAATATTAGTGTTTCAAAACAATAAATTGTATTACAACAATTATATTGTCAGTGAAAGTGACTTTTTTTCATTTTTCACACACAAATGGCACTTACACGGACGATTTAATTGTTATGTTTTACTGTTTCAAAGCACTAATATTTGTGTTCAGCAAAGTCTCCCAAGTATAACAGTACCCCTCATGTACAGGTTTTATTGTGTTTTCAATAGTTGCATAGTCATATATAAGGCTTGCGTTTCAGTTTTTTGACATTGAAATTCGCCAGGTTGGTTACGACGCCTTTGAGACCGTATGGTAGCCCAGGAATGAAAATTATCCCCACGATGGCATACCATTTGCAATAGTAGACAACCCAAGGTATTGAAAATGGGGTATGTCCAGTTTTTTTTTTTAGTAGCCAAATTCGTGTTTTGCATTTTTCACACACAAACAAATAGTAATATTAAATTTGGCCAGTGTTTGTGACCAAGTGGCTACTAAAAAAGACTGGACATAACCCATTTGCAATACCTTGGGTTGTCTACTTTTGCAAATGGTATGCCATCATGGGAGTAATTCTCATTCCTGGGCTACCATATGGTCTCTAAGGCAACGTAACCAATCTGGCAAATTTCAATGTGAAAAAAAACTGAAAACGTAACATGCTATATTTGACCCTGTAACTTCCCAAAAACACCATAAAATCTGTACATAGGGGGTACTGTTTTACACGTGAGACATTGTTGAATGTGTATTTTATTGCAGTAAAAGCAAACAGTATTATAACATTCACAGTTAAAATGTCACGTAGAACTAAACATTTTTAAAAAATTCTTACTTTGTCCCATTTTTTATATTTATTCATATTAAATTATGTTTCATACCTAAATATTTGATGTTAAATGAAAGCCCTGTTTCCCCTTAATAAAATAATGTATAATAAGTGTGGGTGCACATAATATGAAAGAGGTGAATCACGCCTAAACAGACATATAGCGCAAATTCAATGTTTTGTTTACGTTTTGTTTTGATCACAACGTGTACATTTGGCTCAGTCTTTAAGGGGTTAACCCCTTAAGGACAGAGCTTCAGAAGCTTGTCTTTCACTTAATGACAACAGCATTAGCATTTTACTAATTTATTGCACCGACGCATATTATATATCGTTTTTTTAAAGGACAGAAAGGGCTTTAATTTGATGTAACACACATATATATAAATGCTTATTTATTATAAAAAAAATAAAGAAAAATGCAAAAAAAAAGTGAATTTTTGTGTTTTTCTTACAGTTTTTGCAATAATAATGTGTGCATAATTAGTGCAGGTTAAGGAAAGTAATTAAAAATAAATTAATTTAGTTGTTCTGATTTACAGAATATATAATGTGTCTGGGATTTTAAGGTTTTTTTTGGTAGTTACAGGTCACAAAGCACAAGGAGTAAAATAAACTTTATAATGTGGAGCGATTTTAGAATTTGGTATGTTTGTCTTGTAAGCTTAATAGCCATAATAGAAAACAAAATTGCCACACAAAAGTATATATTTATATAAAGTTGACATCACAGGCTATTTACCTAGGGTTGTTTTGACACTTTCTATGTGGCCAT
>OW240914.1:118951836-119009026 GCA_933207985.1 Pelobates cultripes | reverse complement strand
CCAAGTTTTTTATGTCCGTCAGTAACTGTCTGTCTCTTGATTTTCGTTTTTTTGAGAAAGGATCCCCATTTGATTAGTTTCCCCCTTACTACACATTTATGTGCTTCCCACTGGAGGAAGGGGGTTGTGTCTTGTGTGGCATTTTCCTGAAAATATTGGGAAATGGTTTTGGCTATAGCCTGTTTCGCTGTTGCGTCGTGTAAAATGGTGGTGTTCAGTTTCAACTGGCCTTTACCCTGAGCTAGAGAGGGGATTTTTAGTTGTATATGGACTGGGGCATGATCGGACCAGGTGATATTGCCGATTGATGCCAAAGTTACCAGTGAGAGATCTCTATGTGTGGTGAAGAAAAGGTCTATTCTTGTGTAGGTCGAGGCTGGTCTGGAGTAAAATGTGTAGTCTTTTGTGGTAGGATGGAGTGCTCTCCAACAGTCTACCAATTAATGGCTGTGTAGTAGCCTTTTTATTTGTGTTCTGGTTGGTTGTAGATGGTTAGGATGTCTTGCAGTGCTGTCCTTTTGGGCATCTATAGATACATTAAAGTCGCCCCCCAGAATTAAGGCTCCTGGGGTGAGTTGTTGGACTTTGTTTAATATTCTACGGAAAGTGTGACATTGTTGTGTGTTTGGAAGGTAAATATTGACCAGGGTGATAGGAAAATTGCTAATCAATCCTTGTAGGATAACGTATCGGCCTGATTCATCTGCATAGTGTTGGTGGTATACAAATGGTATCTTGGACCCTATCAAAATTGCAACCCTGCGTGATTTGCTATGTGTAAAATTGTTGTAATATGCGTCAGTGTATTGCCTGTTGGATAGTTTTGGGGCCGTGGGTCCCTTAAAATGCGTTTCCTGCACGAATACTACATCTGCTTGTAGTCTATGGAAATCCCTAAGTGCCCCGGACATTGTATGAGAGTATCTTTATCGCATCTATAGTAGATGAATGATTCCTGGATGAAGCCATGGAGGTTTCCCTGGTGTCCTTGATTATCGTCAAGTTACAGTAAGGCGTAAGTGCCTGGCGGTGTGTGCGAAGTATAGTAAATAAGCAACAAAATATCCAAACTTAAAAGTAATAGAACTATTTAACAATGAACTTCTAAGAATGTGACTTCTAGATCTCAAAATCACTTGTTATAGTTAGTGTCTTCACTAACTAAGCAGGAGTCGGTGCGTGGTTTCTTTCGCCATCAGCCTTAGTAGCTGAATCGTGAATGTGTGTCTTATAGGGTAAAAGATGTTAGTGCACCGCTCGTAACCTTATTCGGTTACTTGGGGTATTAGGTATTCTTGTTTCGTGAAAGTAAAGAATGAATTGTGGCTTTCAATTGTGATCTTCTGTTGGTGTATTATTTCGTGTTACGGTTCTCTGCAACCGTTCGTAATTACACTTGTGTTCTGGCGCCGCCAAGCGCCTTAGGTAGTGTATTTGGGTCTAATGGTGATTTTGATAGTGAAATCTTCTGGGAATAAGGCTGCTCATCTATGTAGGTGACGTGTTTTTTTTTTTTTTTTTTAACTGAAACATAGGTGAACGAGCAATACAAACAATATATACATCACAAAAGCATTATCTTTCCTATGTTATTGTATAAAGGCATATGCTACCCCACCTCCCCCCATTTTCCTTACTGGGCTCATCAATATTCCACAGTGTAATGATGATGACCCGGTAGGGTCCTCTCAAATGTTAACTTAATTTTTATTACAAATTATTTTTAATTATTTTTTTTTTGTATAAGTAACAAAAATAGGAGGAATTTGTCTCCCCTCCCCCCCCCCATTAGTATCATTCCTCCCTATTCCTAACAAAATCAGTACATTAGTGGTCACCGTATATTGGTGTTTGGGGAATTATATGTGTCTTTTTCCTATACTATAGCATCTGGTATAGGATACAATACTTGCACCTTTAGGTGTAGGCGTCATCCGATACCATTCAGCTCGGGGCTGTAGTAAGTCCATATCTATCCTGGGGCCATTCATCTGGGGAGATGAGAGTGTCCCTGGGGTGAGATAGGTCTCTCTTTCGGTGGGTTTCTTTGTGGCTTTCTTAAGTTTAGGGTATAGAGTAGCGCTTTAGGTGTCTCGTCCTGCCGACCGTGGTCTGGAAGCTGGTGTGAAAGGAAGCCTTTTCTCCGGTGTCCTCCTCCTCTCCGCTGTTCCTCTCCATCGGGATCGCTGTGGTAAGGCTTGTACAGCTTACATTTGTGGAAGATCGAATGTTTTTATAAAGTCTGGTATATCTTGTACCGTTGCGATGCTGTTCTGCACTCCTTGATGTGAGGTGGTGAGGGAGAAAGGGTAGCCCCAAGCGGTAGCGGATTTCTTTGGCCTGTAGAGCTTGGATAATAGGCCTCAGGGCTCTCCTCCCTTGGAGCGTTTACCATGCCAGGTCAGGTAGTATCTGGATTTGTGTTGCAAACATGTTTAGGGCTGGGGACTTTCTTTCCTGACGTAGTATGTCCTCTTCCAGGGTATAGTAGTGGACTCTGCATACTATTTCCCTAGGGGTCTCCTGTGGTAATCCTCCTGGTCTTGCTGCTCTGTACGCCCTGTCCAGTAATAGCGGGGTATCTGGGGCACGTTGCAGTATATTATTAAATAAGGTTTGGAGAATGTCCTTAACATTTTCTGATTCTCCTTGTGCCTCCGGTACACCTCTGACATGGAGGTTATTTCTTCTAACTCGATTGTCAAGGTCTTCTGTGTGGTGCATGATCTGTACTAATTTGGACTCGTGTGCATCTTGTCTCTGTTCTATATTATGCAGCCTGAGTTGTATATTGTCCCTGTCCTCTTCCAGGTCTCCCACCCGGAGGCCTATCTGGCGTACCTCTGTGGTGATGGAGGACAGTCTTTCCTGCATGGAGGTTTCCAGTTTTGATAACATGGAGGCTATATCCTCTTTTGAAGGTAAGTTTTGTAATATCTCCTGGAGTGTTGTGTTTCCAGCCGGGTAGAGTGAGTCGGAGCTTGCCGGGCTCGCCGGCGGGGAGACACGTGGCAAAGATGGCAGCGCCTCTGTGTCAACCTCCGCCAGCGCTCTCACCTTGTCTAAGAAATAACGTTCTAAATCCCCGGCTTTTTTGCTGGAACTGGGACCTGGAGTGTCTTGGGAGCTTGTGTGTTTATTTTTGTTACCCATATTTTGATTTATCTGTCGCTTGGCGGCTTTAATTGGCACGGATAAACGGGAGCTTTGCAGAGATGCGACTGTTCACATGAATAGTTAGGCCACGCCCCACTGGCATTGTTTTAATTATCAGATGGGATCCTTCATTTCAATACTGACACTTATTAAAAAAAAAAAAAAAAAAACATTTTGAGGATAACATTCATCCTGTCACAGTCCTGAAGTCCATGCACTCGTTGCACACTCTGCGATTGCTTGAGGCTTAACAGTGAAAACCACAGTTCTTTATCACAGACGATTTACATGTTATGTGCCTGAATGGGGGAGATATAAAAGCACATTTCATTTTAAAGTATGATAGATGAGAACAAATTATAGTCTCATTGTAGACTGTACATGGTTATCTTGACCATGTAAACATATGCGCTGTGGGGCTGATGCAGGCACTTTCAGTGGGTTGTGAGGTCATCTGCATCTGTTTGCACAATCCCCTCGCGGACAGTATATGTACCAGTGTCCGGATGGTAAGTGCTCTAGAGAGCTTGTCCGTGAGGAGGTTGTAAGGTGAGGAAATTGCAACTATAAAACCTGCTCTAAGGGAACTGCTTAGCACCAAAAATAAAATATTTGGATGTGCTGCCCCCCACACCCTCCCTATTTTATTCATATGTCGTTGTCTTTCATTGGGGTTAGGGTCACCTGCCTATTTAAAATGGTTATAGATGTGTTTAAGTTGTGGCTAATAGGTCTGAACTCTGGTAAACTATTAGTCAAATCTCTGGGAGCTTAAAGTCCAGAAATGTTTGGTTAGAAGTTATGTCATTTTTAACATGATTAAAGTTATCATTGCAATATGTTTGTAAAGTAAATAAAGACCACAGACTTTTTCTGCACGTATATGCGTCGGTGTGTTTTATTATATGTATACATTTTAATGTTTATTTTGGATTGTGTTAGATTTTAACCCTTGCAGTGCACATGTTCTAAAGCATTTTAGAATTCATTTTCTGGTCCTGTGTAAATGAAAAGAACAAACCGATTTCACTAAGAAATTGATTAAATAGCTAGCAGATATTGCTGTTGGATGTTTGGCGCCCATGTTTTGTCTTCATTAACTAATGGGGAACCTGGCTACGCATCTCAGTAAGGCTGTACAGTAATTTAGGTGCGATCATTACTTCTCTTACTTTATCATTACTTCTCTTCTGCTACCTTTTGCCATCATCTTACCATACACGCACAAATCCTGCTGCTTTGCTACATAGTTTCTCACCCCAATGTCATCTCAATAATGAGTTCCAACTCCTTTTTGTTGGAGTTTCCATGTACTGCTATTAATCCTATAGCCTGTCTTTGGGGTTTTGTGTCCTACATGCATTATTTTGCACTTATTTGCATGAAATTGCAGTTTATGGTCAATCTTACTAAATCATTAATCTCTTTGTTTACTTCCCACCTGGAATATCTCTGTGGTTATAGATCTTTATGGGGTCTATCTTTCTTAATGTAAATCACATTATGCAAAGGTAGCGGCACATTAACAAGTATATTGCATATAACATTATATTTTTACTCTATAAGTTCCCAAGGGATCTGCACAGTCTTGAAATAAAAAAATAAATGAAAAAGGGTTTTCATTCTTTCTTTTTCCTTTCTTTGTCTTTCTTTCCCACCAATAAACATGCTCATCCGAGCGTCCATCCGAACGCCCTTGATGTAGGACGCTCGGATGTTACTGTGTATAGAAACAATAAAGTTAATTTGCGTTCCAGTGTGACCGCGCATGCGCGGAACGTACACGCGTGCGTCATTACTTATGACGGTGCGCGTGACGTACGCATGCGCGATCACCAGTGAACCGGCGGACCGGCGGATTTAAAAAGGGGAAAGAAGATGAAGAGGATCAAGAAACTCCTGATGAAGTCTGAAGGACGAAACGCGTTGAGCCACATTGGGACCCTCCAGTTTTGGTACTAGCAGTTTCTGCTCTACATGTCTGCTGCTTATGAGATTGTGTGTGGACATTACTAGTGTGTATTATTCTTATAGTGATGAGAGTTGTACTTTCTCACTTTATTGCACTGTCTGCACTATCATTTGCACTTTTTCATGTTATTTAGAGCTGCTGTACCTACGGGTCTTTTTGCCTATTAAGGCTTTCTATATATATATATATCTTTTTTAATTATTGGCACATTGTTGGTGCATTTTATATATTATTAAGTTTCTTTAATAAACTGTATTATACATATCCTTTCTTTACCTTCATTTATCCATCTGGTGAATATGGTGCTGTGTATTTTCTTGGTTTTATATTGTATGATTAAGGTTTGAGTGACCTTTTACAGTGGCTTGCCTGCACCTAGATATCACTGCACTTTACCCAACCCTCTTTTTGTCAGGAAAAAATATTAAAAACAGTCCAGTGTTCGGTGTGGCCGCTGTCCAGAGCAGGATTAAAGAAATAGTCTAAGCACCAAAACAACTTTAGATTAATGAAGCAGTTTTGGTGTATAGGTCATGCCACTGCAGTCTCTAGCCAACTGGCTTTGACTCACACAACGTACATGAAACATGGTTTCATTTTTAACCAGATGCGACAGCACAGTGTGTTTCCTTTAGATTCTGTTCTCTAATGCTCAGTTAATTAAACACAAAGAACTGGGGCAGTACTGGAGGTACCACAAAAAGACACACAGAGAGACTGGGGGAGAAGAAAGACACACAAATGGGCAGGGGAGAGAAGAGACCCAAAACGGTTCTGGGGGGTGGTGGGGGAGACACATAGAGGGGCTAGGGAAGGGAAAAAGAGACACAAAATAGTTGGGGGACAAAGAGCCACACAGAGGGGCTGGGGGAAAAAAGATATGCACGAAGGGGCTGAGGTGACACAGAGAGGCTGGTGGGACAAAGACACCCAGAGGGGTTGGGGGGCTGAAGATATACACAGAGGGGCTAGGAGGAGAAAGAGACACACAAAGGGGCTGGAAGGAAGAGACACAAAGGGTAGCTGGGGGGCGGGGGGTGATAAAAATACCCACTAAGTTGCTTGGGGGCAGAGACACACAGAGGGGCTGAGGATGGGGAAACGGAGACACACAAATGAGCTGATTGATTAAGAGAAACACAAAGGGTCTGGGAGAAGAATGAGACACACAAAGTTGGCAACTTTTGTTTTTTTGAAGGGGGGGGGCGCAAGTAGCTGGTCTTCCCTTTAGTGTAAAATAGTCTTGCACCAGCCTTGGTCTGGGTTATATTTTGCTATAATGTGGCAAAAACAATTCCTTCATCTTTTATCAAACTTAATTTATTTATGAAACACAGAGTGAGCCTATGTGCGATGGTGATAGAGTACTGACACCCTTTTGCCCTGTTTTTGTCTATATAAAACTATAAATGTGCCATTTAACTGGGAAGGGAATAAATAAACCATGTTCCTTTAAATGTCTGAATGAAACATGCTGTTTCTTTCCCTGTTTTGTACTTGGCCTTTTCCTCATTTCATATACATAGCTTGATAGATTTGGTTTATGCTCCAATAACCTTAATTTGTGTTCTGCAACATGTTATCAGTCTCTCATTGTGTAAATGCCTTAAAAGATGAACGCGTAAATATTGTTCTGCTTTCGTGAGCAAGCCATTAATGGTGTTTAAAACACGTCTGAGAGGCCGAAAAGGGCCAATTTGATGTTTATAGCATTTTTGGGTAACAGCAGTTATAATCCCATAACACTACCTGCTAAAAGCAGGCATCAGATGCCTGAGGATTTCTCGCTAACAAAGGCAAAAGAAGAGGCAATATTTTCAAGCTGGGAAGATGTGACTGGAATTAAAGAGACATATGTATTTCTAGAGATAAAAACATACAGGTTTCTGATTTAAATAGATATGCTGCACAGGGAGAGATGCAATAGAATTCTGTTTGGCATCCAGTGGTTTTATTTGTGATAGCATTTTAGCACTGAAGCATTATATTAAGTACTTCTTAATATAACATTAGTTAAATTATATATTTTTGTATTATTCAATGAAGCTTGCTGTGTAAAGAGCAAAGTTTCAGGGGATTTTTAGTATACAGGATACCAGTGAAACATATAATAATGGACAATCCTTGGGCATCAACTTGTGTGAGAATGTCACATTTTGGGTGCATTTTGCATATCTGTATATCTGGACAATATGAGAATTACCTAATGTTGTAAAGAATCACTTTGTTTAATTGGCAGGGTTGTCAAATCATTCTTATTTTATGGGCCTTCATTATTCGCAATAAGAAAAATATATGGAGTAGAATCTGAAGCCCAAGTTCAATGTTGTGTGTGCACGAACTAACTAGATTTCTATTACAAGTGGAAGCTGACAGTCCGATATTAACTGGGATATAACCCCCCCGTCAACTTAGTTAAGAAGAAGTTAGTATAGAATGCACTAGGTTATTTATGTTTTTTATATGTTTTTGATACCTAACTTTCTATCTTAAAGGGGAATTTAGAGTGTTAGGAATACAAATCTAAAAATTGTGCCCTCTGGCCCCCCTCCCTTGTGCCGCCCTCTGCAGCAGATAAAGGGTTACAAAATTCTTTATCTACTTACCCGATTCCATCGCCATACTCTCTTGGTGCTTGGTCGGCACTCCGACTCCTCAAAGTCATCCGAAGAAAGCGTTGGCTAATGTGCATTTTACTGACCATTTTACTGACGCTGGATGTTCTGATTCAGACTTGGAGTCCGGTAAATTCCTAGAACTGCCTCTAGTGGCTGCTAGGTAGACAACCACTAAAGGCAGTCTTAGTGCTGCAAAAGAATGATAATTTGAAGTAATATTATCCAATGGAAGCGCTAGCTAGTAAAAAATCCTCGGCAATTTGATGGTTCATTATGTGGAGGCTATTTTATTTTATTTTATTTAAAAATATAGCCTATGAGAATCAATAAGACCCACATATTACTGCATGGGGAAGTGGACTGTAAAAATGGCAGTGGTCAGATGGCCTGTTGGCGGGGCATATTACATTTCAAAAAATTTGGGGATATACTAATGACCTCCCTGTTCCTACCCATTGTCTAATATCCCCCTGGTAAGCCCCTGGCCACATCCCTTAAATTAAGTGAATCCTAATTACCCTCCTCAGCCTACTAATAGTAAGAGGAACCATTAAACCTAATATTTGTGAATTAAAACATTTTACTTACCATCAGAAGTCTTCTATAAAGACTCTCCTGCATTTGAGTTCTCATTAGAAAACAATGTTTGGTAGGCTTGCAAGCCAACCAATCAGAGCACTCTGACAAGCAAGTTTTACCTCTCTCTGGACTTGTCATGTGAAGATGGCAGATAGGCTCATGGCAGATGGGGGATGGGGGCATAGGAAGGTTTTAAACCTCTGTTATAGTAATGTTGGGGTCTTATTAAAACCTATAGGCTTTTAATTTTTTAAAGTGAATATGTACTGCTTATGTACTGCTTACCAGGCTTCCCACTCCTCTGCTGTAATCTCATTAAAGAGATGGGTGTTACACTTCTGTAACACCCACCTTCAGTCTGCTTGCACTCCTCCTCTAGGGATAGCAATGCTACTGCGTTCTTAAACTCCCTAGCTAGCGGTAGCCACCCCAGCTAAGGAGTTACCATAGCAACCACAGCACATGCGGTCTATCTGCTCACCCTAGATCACAATTCCTCAGCATTTCAATTCTGCCAATTAAACGTTTTTCTCCAAATCTATACATTTGCTAGCAAAACTGGATTGAAATGGAATTTCAAATTCTTGTAAAGGAGCTATAGTAGATTATATCATGACTGGTTCCCTTTAACTATTTAATGTAGTGGCTGGGTAGCAAGAACTGGCCAGCAGCCATATAATTTACCCTAGCTTCCCTGTGTGTTTTTTTTTTTTTTTTTTAACAGTTTGCCTGTTAAGTCTGGTCGCCCTGCAAAGAAAACAGCAGTTAATCTCATATTAATCATGGCTCAAGCCCCTGAAATGTCCAGAGAACCCTGCTTACCCTATTGCAGGCCTTCCAGAGGACCCATGGTGCAGAGTCCTATGCTGCACTGCTGCGCAGCGTCCTGATACACAGGACACTCAGTAGGGGTCGGTGCAGATCAAGGGACGTCGGGCCCACCGTTCCAGGCCCACCATCAAGATTGTCCCCCAGTCCGGTTCGGAGATCCAGGGCGGCGCCAGCATCTGCAGAAAGTCCAGTGCCGAGTGAGGCTGGCTCCCTTGGTCAGAATCCAGGCAGCGGGAGAAGAAGGAGCGGCAGCCGAAGCGGCAGGTGTTGAATGGCTTGGTCGGGGCCTTTGAGGCAAGATGGCGGGTCCCAAGATAGTGCCGTTAGGGATGTGAGTCTCGCAGTCTTCACCCTTCTTTTCCGGCATTGGCGGAAGTGACGTCAGGGCGTGCAGTCGCACGCTGGAACCCGGGTGGCATGTACGTGATGTCTGTGCTTCATGGAACTCAGACGTCACAGGCCACTGAAGAACCTGGAAGTCCGGAGGCGGATGGTAGTGGGTTTCCGGGGAAGAACACAGCTGGCCCGCTGAAAGTGGCGCTGGCAAGCGGGTGCAAATGGGACAGCAGAGGAGCTCACCGGTGCCAGAATGGTCGGTCATGGAGCAGGGAGGGATGCAGGATTCCCCTCCACATACCCACCCTGCAAGATCTGGAGCACCTATAGGGGTGAGCCGCCGCGTCCCTGGAGGGGCAGCAGGCAGGCCGCAGCATTGCTGCAAGGAAGATGGGATGTGGAGCAGATTGAGAGACCCCTGCTCATGAACCATGAGTTGGAGTGTGCTCGTGCTTAGTTAGGGGCAGAGGGGACTCACGGCTAGGAAAGGGCGGTTAAGGGGAAGTGGTGCAATTGCGGCTCTTAGTATTAGATCGTTTGGCGCCGGTAGGGACTGCCAGTGTAAGGGGCGAAGCGCAGGATTCAACGCTTCCTGCAAGGACTCCTCCGTTGGGTTCAGAGGGTGGTACTTCAGTTAAGCTGGTGTGTGACATCGCATGTGTCTTTGGAGGTGAGGGAACGTACCTTTGGGATTTCGTTACAAGGATTTGCGACCTATACCAGCATTATGTCATCGAGGTTTCCGGAGCGGGCCCCGTCGTTGTTTATGTATTTGGATTTGATTTGTGGGGCTTATAAGATGTACGAGGGGCAGTGCTGGTTTAAGTACGACCAGCATTTTAGGCAGAAGATGGCACACCTGGATTTTGGAGTGAGGATGGCAACCGTTGGTTGCTTCTAATAACTCCCTGTCATCCTTCGACATCACCCTTTCTTTCCTCCAGAAGCGCCGGCAGGGCACAAGAAGGGCATCTGTTGGCTCTTTAACGGGAGCCACTGCAGATGGTACAGCAGTTGTCGGTTCAAACATGAGTGCTCCCACTATGGTGGGGCTCACCCAATGGTTCGTTGTTTTAGGAGAGGGAAGCCCCCCCCAAGGGCAGCGTCAAAGGATGACGTTCCTCGGGGGGAGGAACTAGGTGAGGGCGGATAGACTGTTGCCGAGGCTCGCATGGTATCCCAGGCATAGGGATCAAATCACTGCTGTTTTGGGTAGCCTTTTCTCTGTGTTTTTATGCCGCGCTTGGGATAGGGGAGTTGGTGGCCTGCATCGGCTAGGGCTTGGGCATCTCTCCAGAGGGAGGATGTCTATGCGGGGCAGGAGGGAGTGGAATTGTTCACTCGGATGTCTAAAACTGACCAGCTAGGATGTGGGAGAACGATTAGTATTGGTGCTACTGGGGTTAGGTGGTGTCCGGTGGCGCTGGTAGGGCAATATTTGCGGTCATGGCCAGAGGCGGCGGAGTCCTTTTTGCTTCACGCGAATGGTTCAGTCTTAACTCAGGGTTGTGGGTTTTGGGTGTGGTGGATAAGTTTACTCTCCACCCTCCTTTAGGATTAGTGCAGCGACGCAGGCGCGGCAAGTGGGGCTGTCCAGTGCTGCTGATTTCAGTTGTATGTTCGTCCTCACCTGTTGTAGGGCTTTGGTGGGTTATGCTGTGTTGTCTTCTCTTTACAAGTTGTCCCTGTTATGTTTGGATCATCAGTCACTCCTTTATTTATTGCCCGGCTATGCAAGCAGAGCAGAGACCGTACAACCGGAATCTAGGGCTCCCGCATGAGCAGGTTAGGTTACGATTTTGGGGAATAACAGGTTTGGGTTGGTACCAAGTGTATCCGGAGTTGGTTGCGCTTCGTTGTTTTGTGACCGGGCCAGTGGTTCTGGTGTTCCATGCCGGGGAGAATGACTTCGGACGACGCCGTGCGGTAGATTTAGTTTATGCGTGCAAGCACGATTTGGCTCGGTGCATGGCGCTGTTCAGTGATGTCACACTGGTGTGGTCTGAAGTCATTCCTCATCTGGTTGGGGGGGTGCTGCCACATGCAAAGGTGGTGGAGCGCAGTAGGGGGTGATTCAACATGACGATTTCATGTTTTGTGCGGAGGTTGACTAAAGTTGTGGCTCGTCATGTGGAGCTGGAAGGGAACAACGTAAACTTGATGAGGACCAATGGGGTTCACCTGAATGAAATTGGGGTTGGATATTTGCAATTTGGGATTGCAGTCGGCCGTTGAACAGGCGCTGGCTTTGGGGGGACGCAGCAAGTGGAACTGAGAACATTGATTGGAAGGGCTTGGGGAGTCGAGGCCTGGTCCGGTAGAGGAGGGCCTTCAAGCTGAAGAAGCTCAGGAAGAATAAAGTTATGGTTAGCTGTCTGCTGGGAAATACCAGCGGCTGACAGTTGTTTATGTTATGCTGGCTTGTTAGAGGGTCAGCAGTCAAGGCCAACCCCCGGAGTGGATAAGGAGGGGGAGCATGACTGCTGCCTGGAAAGGTTGGCATGGCAACAATGGATACAATGTTGGAGATGCACCTGGACCAGGGACACTGGGAAAAGACTTATCAGACCGCTGGAGAGCACACTGAGGGAACCTGGCAGTGCTGTTTCCTGCCCACCCTCCCTGGGTAGGTGTGGTGTGGAACGGGATATGTTATTTATGAATGAGATATGTTTGGTGTTGTTTCTTTCTGTTTATTTTCTCACAGCTGCAGTTTGTCCTTGCCTGCAAGTGGAACTGAGAGTATTACCCAGACAGGCTTGGGGAGTCACAGCCTGGTCTGATTGAGGACGCACTTCAGGCTGAAGAGGCTCGGGAAGAATAAAGTTATGGTTAGCTGTCTGCTGGGAAATACCAGTAGCTGACAGTTGTTTATGTTATGCCGGCTTGTTAATAAAAGCCGTGGCTGTTGCCCTTACCCACAAAGTTGGTTGTCTGTGAGTTATTGGGGGAAGGGTAACGGAGGGAAAAAAGGGAGAGCGTCAACAGTCATGCAATCTAAACACCACTGTACACAACCGAATGGTTTTGCCTCAATAAGTATTTAGACTTTAGTGAATAATCCTGTAGATGTGAGCGTCAAAAGCATTGTGCTTGGGTACTTGGGTGGCTTGTTTTTGTGATAAATGTAACACATCATGTTATGTAAGTTTTGCCTTGTAATGCAGAGGAGAGCTGCTGTGCCAATTCTATGCACTAATTTCATAAAGTGCTGAGAAAAATTGCATTATTTTGAAGAACTATTCTACAGGTTTCAAAAGTTTATTATATATTATACCAACGACTAAACACACAAGAAAATATTACATTCTTATTACCGGTACTTCTTTAAGATATTTATTTTCTACTGTGAAGTGCAAAATGGGACTTTAACAACATATAATAGGCCACATCGTTACCATACACAGCCATGGTGTACAAAAACATATTTACACAACAAACCTTCTTAGAATGCAATTAAAATTAGTTTCCCTTTTAATTCAAACACTGTGTAGTTAATATATTGCTGTAGTCAATAAGTGTAAACTATTATTTTCAGAGGGGTGTGTGAAGTTAATTACATAGCAAGGTGCTTTTAACATTATATTTTAATTGCATCTCTGCCATTTTTATCATTCATGACTGCAAATGAATGGCCTGCAATTTGTCGCTAATGAAACCAGAGCACGCCTGTGGGATTCCCACAAAGTGTGTGTTATGAGTAATTCAGCATTCATTGAAAAATTGAAGAATGGAGTCTTTAATAAAACCACACTACTTGATTTCATTACATTCAGTTTCTGTGCAAGTTTACGTGTCGTTGTTAGTGTCGTTCTTATTATCGTAGCAGGTCCCAGAGTCTATGGGTGTCTCCACAGTCTCCTGATAGGTGATTATATAGTAAAACACAGACTAAGGAAAAATTAAATACATCATGAATGAGCCTAAAGACTTATAAAAAATAAAAATTATCCAGTTTTCTACTGCCCACACTAAACAGAGGAGAGTGTTTTAGAGGATGTGACCTTTAAACTACGTAGGTTTGAACACAACCTCGAAAGTTAGCCCTTCAAAGCAGTGGTTGTTTCCAGGCAACTTCACTTCTCACATAACAAATCAAATCTCTGAATTGCAACATGAAAAGACTTTGTGGTTATTGTTTGTATATTTCTACCCATAGCTAAGGCAGCAGGAAGCCTCTATCATCATATTTAATTATCTTCCTTGCTCACTGCAGCTTTTGTAGCCTTATTAATTCAGCAGTCGAGAGATATTTTATAGAATAATGTTTCCTACCTCTTTGGGTCAAGTAGGTTGACATTTATAACCGGCTCTGCAGGGAAACATTTTTGTACGTTGCAAGACGTGCATATTTTTTTTAGCTGCCCAAATCCACCCCAAATGATATCAGTTATGTAGACAAAAATACTTACGTTGTGTATTCCAAACACATTGAAACTGACAGACAATCTTAAATCAGTTTTGAGAGTTTATGTCTTTAATTCCTCATGGGATTAATGGATTTTTTAACAGGCCATATATATTACACCAAATGCCCCATAGAACAGGCAGTGGGTGAGATTATGATTAGCAGTACTATTATTAATTTTATTATGTTTTATTGACCACTTGCATATTTTATAAAAACTATAACGCTGCAAAAGCACATGCAGTCCTTCAGTACACTTTCATTAGTCTGGTCTCAGTTGTAAAACTGAGACTTTTATGTTTTCACATTTTTTTTTCGTCAAGGTTTATTTATTAGGCAAGTTACAGCTATACAGGATAGTGTGCAGCGCATAAAAAATATAAACAAAAACCACATATAAGTGAAAACTTCCACCTTGGGTGAATAAATAATAATAAATAAGTACCCCAATGAGATGGTTATCAGAAAGGGTATGTCTTATCTATAAAAAATAGAAAGATCATAGCATAATACTGTGATGATAAATAAATTGAATAAAGCAATCTGTATGGTCCAACTCACATATAGTAGAGCCTGTTACAAACTGGCTCAGGTATAGTTGCTTAAGCAAGGTATCCTCAAGTGGAATCACGAAAGCTGCAGCTTGATCCTCAATATAAAGTGTATAGACATCAATTAGAAGAATAGCAGCAATACAATTTATTAAAATCAATAATAAAAGCTTACATATGAAATTCTGGAAATCCAGCAAATAGCACATTGCTATTTGCTGGATTTCCAGAATTTCATATGTAAGCTTTTCTTCTAATTGATTTTAATTGATGTCTATGCACTTTATATTGAGGATCAAGCTGCAGCTTTCGTGATTCCACTTGAGGATACCTTGCTTAAGCAACTATACCTGAGCCAGTTTGTAACAGGCTCTACTATATGTGAGTTGGACCATACAGATTGCTTTATTCAATTTATTTATCATCACAGTATTATGCTATGATCTTTCTATTTTTTATAGATAAGACATACCCTTTCTGATAACCATCTCTTTGGGGTACTTATTTATTATTATTTATTCACCTAAGGTGGAAGTTTTCACTTATATGTGGTTTTTGTTTATATTTTTTATGCGTTGCACACTATCCTGTATAGCTGTAACTTGTCTCTTGTAGGACCTCTGTGGTTAAGTCCTATTTGTGTGTTCTAGCAGCTTTTTAGCGCCACAAACTGTACCTTCCTTTTGGATTTTGTTTTATTATTTATTAGGCAGCTGATTCTTTTAAAAGCACAATTGTTATACACAAGCAACTGTTAAGACGCCACGATTTGTCAATTTGGAACGTCTCCTAACCAGATCCTGCAACTCTTGAAGCGGAAACCATCACATACATCATGGATCACATTTAAAAGGAGCTCAATTCACACACTAACATGCAAAGCAGTGAAGCTGTTTTGTTTGCTGCCTTTAGCCCACAGAATCCACAGTTTTTTATGACAATGATTATATTGTGTGCATAAATCTCAGAATTGTGCAAAGAGCATTCTCCAGCAAAATCTCTCTCAATCTAGTCATATACCTAAAAACAAGTGTTAGTATTAACTCTAAAGACGTTGGGAAGGAATTTACTGCAGAGTGGTGTATATAACTATTTTTGAAATTTATTCTTGGTATCTTTTTGTGGTATTATGGATCTAATGATTTTTTTTTTGTTTTGTTTTAAACAAACATTCTCAATAAAAGCTACGTTTTATCTTTACAGCCTATGAACAGCCTTTTAGTGCCCGTGACTTTTAGGTGCAGTTGTTTTGTTATGTTTATACCAGGGTAAGACAGTGGTTTTACTGTGGAACTCGGGCTGTCTAATCTGCATCATCGATCAGTTGAGCGTGCTGGTTTCTCTCTGAACAATATGGTATAACATTTTGCTGTGTTCGTTGCCTTGATGGAACACTCTGGTAACTATAACCATGTCATATCTTTAAATTGGTTATAGTGAATGGAGTCCGCTGGTGCTGTCCCTCCATTCAGTGATAAACCATTTTTGACTGAATAACACTTAACAGGAATACCCAGGCACCCTCAGCACGGATCTATATTTTCTCATAGAGTGATAGCTAATACTGAGTTTCTACTCAGAGGTCTCTGGTTGCTCCTGGTGACCCAGGGACTATAGTGTCACCATTGCTAGTCTAGGTATACCTTGAACCAATTCTATGTACCTTATTAGGCAATGTATTCACTGAATGCTGGTGCTGCACGTTAAGATTAATTGAATAATAAAATAATGTGTAGACCTAGCGTTACCAGCAGGAAGCTTTCCAGCGTAGCGGAATGCCACATACCGTGACAGGTAATATCAACCTTGATGGAAAAATGTATTAGTTCTATATAGATTTGCTAAAAAGAAAAATACAACCTACATTTGAGAAAAATCTCATTAGTTGTCACAAACATGTTCGCACCCTATAGTAGTTTTTTTTCATTGTGTCGCAAATTAAAGAGCCAGATGTCCCCATTTTAATTAACCTTATTCCTATTTTATTTTGAAAAGCATGAAAAATATAAATTACATGTCTGAATTTAACTGTAATTTCTCATTATATATTAAGCTAAGCATCATTAAGGCAATAATGATATCAGTATACATATATATTAAAAAGAATACATCATTTTTATTTTGTCTGCTTACACATCCAAACCCATTGACCTTCATAGAACATATAAGAGAGATAGATAAATAATTATATAATAGGAATACCAATCAATGTATTACATAAGTTTTAGACCATGCTCTAATTTAAACCCAAATAAATTAACCCCTTTGTGAACCTATGGTATGTGAACATGCTGCAGTATCAGTGTGTTATGAAAAGCAATCAACTGGTTAATTACTTTCCGCAATGTTGTTTCTAGGTTATGGATGTTAAGGACAAAGGGCTGCAGAAAGATATGGTACATCGCTCAGACACAAGGTGGCACAGTAACACTACAATTCATTGAGGCTCCAGATAAACATTTGCTAATGAAAGAACGTCAACATATTTTGACGTTTTTAAAGAAGGAGTCAGACTTTGGTTTGCAACCAAGTATGAGCAAGAATGTATTTTTTAGGACATCATGCCATAGTCATATAGCAGCTTACTGCTGCGGCACGTTTCGCCAAAGAAACAAGCAGAACATCTTTATTTCTTTTTCATAAACAAACATTTCTTGCATGCACTGTTAGAGACACAGTGAAATGGAAATAGTTAATACTCCATACTAGAGGCACATTTCTTCCTGGGTGCTTTGTGCTTAAATTTGCATCCATTAGTAGATAAGTAAAAAGCTGCCTGGGTTTATTATAAAATTATTTTGTGCTTGGAGGGTTTGCCAGATCTGAGGATTCTGAGGTCAAAAAGTCAAATTCTTGTTAGATAAAAAGTGCCTTGTCAACACCAAGATGTTTTCCTTACTAAGTACCTCTTATAAAATCAAATAAAGCAGTATAGTTATAGGGAAAGTGTCATGTATTGCCTTACCTTGAATAGAAGGTACGTTTATATCCATTAATAAAATATTGGTAAACACCAAGGATTGGAACCTTTAAGTTTGCCAAGCACCCTACACATTAATAGGTTTGTAAGACTCTGTACACGTGAGGATTCCTATGAGATTTGAAATGTTCTGTGCATGTGAAGAGGGGACCAGATAGGTTTGAAAAGTGCTGTGCGGAGACTAGTGAGACTAGAATGTGCAGAACACATTAAGAGGAGACATGCAATGTTTATACATTTTCACAAATATATGTGGGGTTTGGAAATATCTGTGAAAAAAAAATCTACCAATTATAAAGAAAGACATCTGCTTCTGAGAAGCTACTGAATAGAAATGGAGGAGTGTGCTCTCAGGTTTTGAAATATATGTAACTATAAAAATGAAGACATGTATGCAGGAAAAATGTGTAAGTGCCCTAAATGATTAATTCACCAAGACGTTACTTGAGAGGTTTTTAATTTAAGGCCCATTTTATTTGTTAAATTACTAGTACAACAGACAATCAAGGTTATGAGGCCTGCAGTAGGGTTGTGGTGGGTACAAGATACTTAGGAGCCACTAAGCACTGCACTGACATGATGCCTCTCTTTCAGGCATAGTTTTTATCTCTATGGGATTGTGGTGGCTGCAGTTACAACTGAATCACTGAGCACGGCACACACCCTGTGATCATTTCTCTAATAATTTCACAGGTGATAGAGCGAGACATATTCCCTATTGGGAACATTCTGTGTTTATGGATCCCACTGAGAGGGAGCAGTAAGGACAGATCTCGTGTTATCCATCTTTATCCAGCCCATTTCTAACCATAGGAGTATTTCCTAAACTTAATAGATCCACCTATAGCAAAATTAAAGGTAATATACATGAAGTGGCAAAATGCAATATTAATTATATCTTATGGTTTTAATTAATATACATAACAACACCCTGCGTTTGCATATGAACACAGGTTTTCTGCAAGGTGAAGGTGTTATATAATATTTATTTTGTAATTCATCCAGGATTACTCAAAAAGTGCTTAAAGGGACACTATAGTCACCAGAACAACTACAGCTTATTGAATTTGTTCTGGTGAGTAGAAT
Organism: Pelobates cultripes; assembly: GCA_933207985.1. Taxonomy (NCBI): domain Eukaryota; kingdom Metazoa; phylum Chordata; class Amphibia; order Anura; family Pelobatidae; genus Pelobates; species Pelobates cultripes. The sequence goes on along the minus strand of OW240914.1, from coordinate 118,990,509 downwards.
CATTACCTTCAGGCTTTTTGCTGTAAACACTGTCTTTTCAGAGACAATGCAGTGTTTTCATTACAGCCTAGTGATAACTTCACTGGACACTCCTCAGATGGCTGTTAGAGATCCTTCCTGGGTCATGGCTGCCTAAAATGCATCCAAACATTCAGTGTCTCCTCCCTCTGCATGCAGACACTGAACTTTTCTCATAGAGATTCATTGATTCAATTCATCTCTATGAGGAAATGCTGATTGGCCAGGGCTGTGTTTTGAATTGTGCTAGCTCTGCCCCTGATCTGCCTCTTTGTCAGTCTCAGTCAATCCTATGGGGAAGCATTGTAATTGGATCAGGCTACTACTTCTGCTGATGTCAGCAGGCAGTGGGCAGGTCTAAAGGAAACAAGGACAAGCAAGCAGCTCCAGACTTGAATACCAATAAGATTTTACAATATTTAGGGAGGCAAGGGTGGACCAGGGGGGCTAGATGGTGGTTTTAACCCTATAGGGTCAGGAATACATGTTTGTGATCCTAACCCTATGGTGCTCCTTTAAGATATAGTCACACTACTCATCAAGAGTGCCTTGCCTTGTTGATGGTGTATGCACATATATGACATTTCATAAGCATTGAGCATCATAGGGGAATTACAATGTCTAAATCTAGAAGTGATGTTGAGTAAAATGTATTATATACTTGCCTCTGCTACCCTCTTAGAACACTTCAATAGAAGAGAAGGTTCTACTTTATATCCTACTCTACAGACACAACTCTCCTGCTCCCATGGTCATTGTTGTCCAGCATATTTAAGAAAAGAAAGATTCTACAGCTCCTGACAATCTTATCTGCAAACAGTTGGTAAAGGAAGACGGGGTTGTTGAGGAGTTACGGGTATCTTTCCTTCTAAGAGGTGTCACCAAAGAGCGGAGCGTGCCCCAGGGGACTTCTTTGCAACCCCCACCCAAAAAACAAACACATCTTACAAGTAACAGTGCCACTTTAAATGTGTATTACTATTATTGTCTTCTAATAATATGTACAACATATTTAATTCATTCATTTAAGAAGGGCCTTAAAACCCATCTCTTCAGGAAAGCTTATGGCCTCCCAGAGTAATCTCTACCTTACATACCTGTCTCCTGCTCTTTCCTATGGGACAGTGCTTTGCTCTCTCCTCCAGCTCTGCTTCACTCCTACTTGATATTTATTGTCCTAATGTTTCAAATACCCCACCTCCAATAGTCTGTAAGCTCTTTGAGCAGGGTCCTCTTCAACCTATTGTTCCTGTAAGTTTTCTTGTAATTGTCCTATTTATTGTTACACCCCCCCTCTCAAAATATTGTAAAGCGCTACGGAATCCGTTGGCGCTATATAAATGGCAATAATAAATAAATAAATAAATTATGCTGACTGCAGCATTCAAAATGTGAATTGAATTTGAATCAATCCTTCATTAGCAAAACAATAACAGAACACTGTATATAATATGGTTAAACACCATGAAATACAATCATACACTGGTTTTAGTATTTACCGGTTTCTGTGATGGGTTAAGGGTTTGTTTTTAAAGTGGCAAGTATATGAGTACAGCCTGGGGGAAGAAAATTCTCAGCGGCAACCAAGAGCCATAATAAATACTTGAAAATAGATACAGAACAGAAAACAGGGAGAAACAACATATGCAATCCTATGCATTCTCTACTTGATTATTTAATCAGTGGATTATAAAACACGAACTGTGCCATTAACTATGCTTCAGATGGGTCACATGATCGCTATTCTATTATTTCATTCAACCAGGCATAGCTGAGCCTACGGTAGAGGTGCCGAAGTTCAGTATGCTAGATTTCTTCAATTTAAAGCTGTGATTCTGAGCATCGGAATTTGTAATGTCTCTTCCCTTTAGCAGTTGGAGCACTGTGTGGCCATATGCTGTGGCGGTATCCTGAAGCCTGGGCATACATCTCTATTGTGCTTATTTGTGTTCATTGGCTTTTGGCTAGGGAAGCTATTGGTGAAGATGCCTGTAAAACTGTATGTGGGATTTTTGAGGCAACAATGAAAAGATGAGTCAGAAACTTCCATATTGATGCTAATTCAGCAGAGCGTGCCAAAATGAGACTCTGACGCTACCTCTGATTCAGGGTTGATGCTATTTTTGGAGCTGCCTGTCTGTATTGAGTTAATCCGCAATTTACATTGCACTGACAACAAACAGTGTCATTGGGAAAAAACCCAAAACAAAACAAAATAAAAAACTGACTCTGCAAATTTTCAAGCACTTAGCTGTTCCGTGCGACAATGGGGAGTACGATCTATCACCTCAGTTCACTAATCAGCATAAATAGCTGTACTGAGCCTAAAATCAGGTACAATCGAAAGTCGGTTTCAGGACATGATATATTTACTACTAAACATTGCAGACTTGCTTCCAAGCGTAACTAAGCTCACACAGCGGATCTGTTTCCCAAACATAAGTGCTAAAAATGCATGACACCAGGGAAACAGCAGGTGTAAATATGTGTATTGTGGCTGCAAACATTAACACTGTATTGTTCTTTGCAGCTTTAAACTGTACAACAGGAAAAAAAAAAAAGACATGAATAGTTGGCTATCACCATAAAAACAAAAAAATAATAATCAGCAAAAATGTGCAGTCCCCTGGTATCTGAAAAAAGACCACGCCTCCATAGTTTTAAGCGTAGAGAGTAATATATGGAAAGGGTCCAGTAGACACCAGGAGACATCTTCTAGATGCTTCATATAATATATTGGGTTGCAGAGAACCCAGCAGGTGCTCTGATATCTTCTTGTAATTGACACATAAAGGGCCAATTGGGTTATTGGAAGACTGGTGGCTAGGTCACCTTCCCTGCTTAATTTTTACCCAATTATGAGCCTATGTGCCCTCTTCACACTAATGAATTTGTCAATTAGTGATGGAGAGCTCATTAATAATCAACATGATTAATTAGTATTAATATTTGAATTAATAATAGGACCTAATGAAATGAGGGTAATGTTGAAACATGGCAAATTTTATTGTGGTACAGTGTCCCAAAGAGAGGGGAAATTAATGTAATACCTTAATATATAATGGTAATAAATCCAGAATCCAATACAAGACAGTCACCTGAAGATCTTACGTCTGAGGAATTTGGATGATTATGCTTGTCTCTATGCCCTAAACATCCCTGGCTGGAGCTTGTATACAATTATAATCATCTATTTACTAGGATGAACATTATACCCCTTTGACTTACTAGAAATACATTGTCTCTTCATTGGTTTCTTACGTGGCTGCCTTGTACAGAAGACACATGTTTCAACAGTTCTAATTAAACATTACATCAATATGCACTAATTAGAGATGACTACTGTTGAACCCTATATTTTTACTTCTCTGGCTCACACTGTGACCAAATCTGTGGAGGTGCATATATTGATGTGGTATTGCACTTACTACTAGCTGGTTATACTTGGCGACATGGGTGAAACTAATGTAGAGAGGGCCCTGGTGCACGAATGTTTTTTGCCCCACCCAGCACAAAGGGTGGCCAAATAGTAGGTTACCATCTGTCATACATCTCCCACAATGTGTTGCAAGATGGGGACCTACCAATTTCCCATCCATAAAGGGTTTTATTTGTGGGCAGTATTTTTATGTTTAAATGCAATGTTTGGAGTATGTGTTTGTGAACATAGGGGTCTATCATGCCTCGTTTTCACTGAGCAGTATGTTCGGGTTGGTATGGTTCAGAAGGGTTAGAATGGACCAGCCTATTCAGGTGAGCATTTCCACTGCAAATCGGACCATCGGAGAGCATGCGAGGTTTAGACCAAATGCCTAGTATGTCATTTGTCATGATCATTGACGTTTTCCTGTCCGCCAATCAATGGATTGTATAGTGTGACGCCAGTAGCTCAGCCCTAACCGTACCATACCATTTCCTATGGACCTACATCTGAAGGGGGACCAGGAATGGTGTGGTTTGGTTGTATGGGCCACTTTCATAATGGAAACACTCAAAATAGCGTACCAGACCATACCGACCCGAACCGAACCGCTCAGTGGAAACGGGGTATTAGTGTTTAGTAAACATTTCTGATGAAGTCTTGAATAGTTGAAACACATAAAGTGGGGTCAGCGATAGTATTTTCTACTATTTTATTGTTTTTTTTATTTCATTTATGTAATAAAAAAGTAACTTTATATATATATATATATATATATACACACACACACATACACACACACACACACACACACACACCTTTTATATATATATACCTATTTATTATCTACTTATCATCTCGCTTCCTGGTACTACCACATCATTAGGTGGGGATTATACCACCCATGCTGTTTATACTAGAGCAGGTCCTGCTCTAGAAAATGTAAGTACATTTCTTTATTTCCACCTGGTTTATAATTAGCACTAACTTTACCATTGGAGTTTCTTCTACCATTTGTCTCCACATATACTCTGCATAGTACGCTTTACCTGTTGAAATTGTGCCATTTTGGACCAACATATGTCCTAAAATGGGGATTATACCGTCCATGTGCAAAACACCAGAGCTCTAAGTTAGCTCTAGTAAATGTGAGTGTGACTTATAGAAGTATTATCATATTACATACTGTATTGCATATTGCAGGAGTGTGTTTGTATGTAGTTTTTGTGTGTGATTGAAGCTGTGTATTTGTGTGTAGTATTGGTGTTTAAATGCAAGGGTGTGCTTGTATATAACATTGGCATTTTAATACAGGGTTTGGTTGTATGTAGTGTTGTTGTTTGAGTGCAATAATGTGTTTGTATATAGAGTGGGCTTTTGATGGCAGAGGTGTGTTAGCATATAGTGTTGGTGTGTGCATGTAGTGTTGTTTGATTGGAAAGTTATTCATTTAATTCCAGCATTGGCTGCTTACATTAAAAAGGCACGGTCATGTTGCTACAGGACCACAGCATCTGACTGAGCCACTTATCACATCTGCCTGGCTATTTACCATTTTACCTACAAGCATAAATTAGCCCCAATTGTGTGAATTTCCTTTTGAGCAAATAAGAGGTGACTCTTATTTCTATTTTATTTATTATTTCTTTATGCCCTTTTCTGTAAATAAATGCATTTCATGGAGGTGGCTTCATTCGCTACCACACACACACAGCCACTGAACATATATACCTCATCACAATACCCTGCCCTTTACCCTCACTTACCAAAATTAATTGTGCACTCTGGAATGCCCGCTCCAATTTAAAATCAACAACCATACACGACTTTTTCATCTCAAACTCACTCACACTGCTTGCACTTACAGAGACCTGGCTGTCCCCCTCTGATAGCACTACTCCTGCCTCTTTATGTTTTGGTGGGCTACAATTCTATCACACTCCCAGACTCAACTGTAAAGGAGGCGGCGTAGGCATCCTTCTCTCCCCTCAATGTACCTTTCAACCAATCATAACTCCCCCTGCCCTATCCTTTTCTTTAAACCCACTCCTTTAAGAATTGCTATCATCTACCACCCCCCCTGGTTATCCTAGACTATTTATTGAGCACTTTTCTTCCTGGCTTCCCCACTTCCTCTCATCTAGCACTCCTTCCCTTATACTTGGGGATTTCAATATCTCAATCAATAACCCCAACTGCACTGATGCCTCTCGTCTGCTCTCTGTAACCTCCTCCTTTGGCCTTACGCAATGGTCCAATTTAGCAACCCATACAGCAGGAAAAACTCTTGATCTTGCCTTCACCAACCTCTGTACTGTCTCTAATCTCTCCAGTATTCCTTTTCCTCTATCTGACCACCATCTGCTGACTTTTGACATTAGCATACCTAAGACCCAATTGACACCACTGTCTGAACATCACTCTCACAGAAATCTCCAATGTCTTGACCTAGAGCATTTCTCCATTAATCTCCAAACTCTCCTTTTACCTATCTCAAACCTCACCTGTCCTAGTTCTGCAACCTCCTTCGTGTCATGCGGTATCTCTTCCGGGTTCAGCACTTCCGCATTGCGGAGCCGGCCCCGCCCCCTTCTGACGCGGCTCTGGCAGTACTTAGGTAGACCGCGCCTGGGAGAAGGCGCTTGGTGATTGTGGGACCTACTTCCGGGTATACACGCCGGCTCCACAAGCTCTGACAAGCCGTCCTAGCCTTTGAGCGAATGCAAGGATTGCTGCATGCCATAGAGGATTACTGGAGAACGGATACTTTGCTAATTTGCAAGTGGACTATAACTCTGAACTCTTGGAGGACAACTCACCTTAACTGTAAGTATATCTTTCAACTATTGTCTGCAATATCATTTATTAATGAACCAATTCCTGCTTGTTCAAATCTTCTCTGCTTCAAGTTACTAATTATATGGAGGACAACTCCCATCATGCTTATTTACTATGAACTGTTTCTTGCTTTGCAAATACTCTCTGCTACCTGCTTAATGTTTCTATTGAAGATTATTCCCAGAAACCTAAAGAATCTTATTAAAAACTTCTCTGAGGAAATACTTATTAATGAACTTTGTATTGTTTGATAACCTGCACTTTCTGCTTATTGGATTATTGCCTATATGCAATTCATTTAAGTTTATCAATCATTAAAACTTTGTTTGATTCTCTAATTGCCAGCAATCATCTCTTTTCTTAAAGCTACAGTATTGATACTTTAAAGATTCTTTGTTTCTTTACTATTGTAATTAAGGAGTTCTACAAGCTGCAGTTGAGTTCCCCCCAACAACAACCCTGGCACACCAAGCTCACTCGATACCTCCAAAAATGCTCCAGAACTGCTGAACGCTGTTGGAGAAAGTCTCACTGTGCATCTGACTTTCTCCACTATTTATGCTGAGCTCATACAGCTTGGCTATTTCCTCTGCAAAAGTTAATTACTTCAATACCCTCATAACCACACAATTTCACAAATTTAACTCTCTTCTTCGCCCTGCTGTTCCTCCTCCACCTACTAACTTGACCGCCTCAGACTTTGCAATTCCCTTCACTGACAAGATCTCTACAATCAGAGAAGAGATCTCTCATCTTTCTTCTTCCCCTTACAATACTTCCCCTAACTTCACTCCCTTGGCTGTTCTATGTTCATTCGCACCCGCTACATTGGAAGAGGTTTCTGCTCTGGTCCAGTCCTCCCGCCCCACCACCTGCTTCCTAGATCCAATTCCCTCTCATCTCATCCGTACTCTGTCTTCTTCTCTTTCTCCACCTCTCACTAAAATTCTCAATCTCTCTCTCCTCTGGTATATTTCCATTGCCCTTCAAATATGCAATTTTAACCCCAATTCTAAAGAAGCCCAATCTTGACCCTAACTCCCCATCCAACTATTGTCCTATCGCGCTACTGCCTTTTGCATCCAAGATCCTTGAAAAAATTGTGTATGCGAGATTGACAGACTTCCTCGAGTCCAACTCTCTGCTAGACCCGCTTCAGTCTGGTTTCCACGCTAAGCACTCTGTGGAAACGGCACTGAGCAAAGTATCCAATGATCTACTCACTGCAAAATCTCGTGGTCACTACTCTATCCTAATTCTCCTTGACCTGTCTGCGGCTTTTGACACTGTTGATCATCAACAGCTTCTTCTCATCCTCTGCAATATCAGTCTACAAGATATTGCTCTCTCCTGGTGCTCCTCCTACCTCTCCCAGAGCTCTTTCAGTGTTTCTTTCTCTGGCTCTGCTTCTTCTCCCCAACTCCTCTCTGTTGGTGTCCCCCAAGGTTCAGTCCTTGGTCCCCTACTGTTCTCCATCTATACTGCCTCCCTTGGTAAACTCATTAGCTCCTTTGGCTTCCAATATCATTTCTATGCAGATGACACGCAAATCTACCTGTCCTCTCCTGATCTCTCCCCGTCCCTCTTGACTAGTGTCTCTGACTGCCTCTCTGCTGTTTCTAACTGGATGGCTGCCCACTTCCTTAAACTAAACTTGACCAAAACTGAAATTCTGGTCTTTCCTCCCTCAAGTGTTGTTACTCCTGTGTCTGTCTCCCTCCAAGTCAACGGTGCTACCATCAGCTCCACCACGCAGGTTCGCTGCCTAGGTGTTCTCTTTGACTCCGACCTCTCCTTCAAGCCTCATGTTCAATCTATTGCCAAATCCTGTCATTTCCATCTCAAAAACATTGCGCGCATCCGCCCCTACTTAACGCCAGATGCGACTAAGGTGTTGGTCCATTCCACTGTCCTTTCTCGCCTTGACTACTGTAATCCGCTTCTCAGAGGTCTTAGTGCTTCCAACTTGCGCCGTTACAGTCCATAATGAATGCAGCGGCGAGGCTCATCTTCCTGTCATTCCGCACCTCCCATGCCTCACCCTTCTGTCAGTCCCTACATTGGCTTCCTATAAAATATAGAGCTCAATTTAAAATTCTGGTTCTTGCTTTCAAATCTCTACATAATGCTGCTCCCACCTATCTATCCTCCCTTATACACAAGTATGTCCCGTCTAGGCCCTTACGATCTGCTGAAGACTTACGCCTATCTTCTGTCCGTACTCCCACCTCTGATGCTCGCCTTCAAGATTTCTCGAGGGCTGCACCGTTCCTGTGGAACTCGCTTCCCTCCTCCGTTAGATGCTCACCCAGTCTCCACTCCTTCAAAAAATCGTTAAAAATCCACTTCATCATAAAAGCGTATCAATTAAACTGTTAATAGCTCCTGACTGATTCCTCTTCTGCAACTGTCACTAGTCTAATACTATCCTTACCTTTTTATGTCATTTTACCCCACTCCCTCTAGCATGTAAGTTCATTGAGCAGGGCCCTCAACCCCTCTGTTCCTGTGTGTCCAACTTGTCTGGTTACAACTACATGTCTGTTCGTCCACCCATTGTAAAGCGCTGCGGAATTTGACGGCGCTCTATAAATATCATAATAATAATAATAATAATAATATATAAACACATTATCACACAAATACACGCACTGGCACATACACACACAGATACACACATTGAAACGCACACACTGGCACATACTCTCAGATACACACACTGACACATACAATTAGATACACATACTGACATACAGATACACACTGGCACTTTCACACACACTCAGGTACATATACTGGTACATACAGTCAGGTACACAAACTGCTATACAGATATACATTAACACACTCTCAGATACAAACTAACACACAGATACATACACTCAGATACACACACTGGCATACAGATTCACACGGGCACATACACACACACTCAGGTGCACACTAACACAGATAAACACACTGACACACACTCAGATACATGCAGACATGGCACATACACTCATAAACATAAACTGACACATGCGTAAAAAAAAAAATCAGACACACATCCTACTGTATACATTTGCACCCACCCTCCTGTTAACTTACTTTTGTGTCCAGGAGAGTGGCTTGCTTGGAGTTCTGGTGCTGGTTGAGGCTAATGGGAGGGAGCATGCAGCAGCTCACTACATCCTCTCTTCTGTCTTCAAGCTCATGTGTGCGCCTCAGCTGTCTCCAGCCTCCCTTCCTCCCAGACGGCTCATTGTGAGGCATAGAGGAAGTGAGTTGTCACTTCTTCCCTGCTGAATGATATCATAAGGGCCTGGTCAGCTCTTAAAGGGCTGGAACCCGACCGGGCCCCTGTTGTCAGGGAGCCGCATTCAAAATGTGGGAGACTACCGGAACAACTGGGAGACTTGAGATGTTTTCACTGGGTTGGGGGGGGTCAGACCTAGAACTGAGCCGGTTTCCTGCTGTTGTTGGGGCATTTTTGTTTTATTATTTCACTTCCTGCACATGAAGTGAGGAATAGGGAATCACACCTGCCTTCAACCTGACTATTAATTATTATTATGAACTTTAGATAGCAGTATTACAATAGAAATAGTAATAATATTTTTTCTGTGTCTACTGGCTGCTCATAAATGCTGTACAAATATCTGTTTAGGGTAAAATTACTGAGCTCATCAGACTCAGTTTGTTGCTAATTTGGACCATTTGGTTGCAATGCTGGTATAATTTGGAACAATCCAGATATAATCTAAATTGAAGCTTCCAAATTCCTCTGGTTTTCTCCAAATGTTTTTGGCTGAATTCACAACTAAATAATTTTTAGTTCCCAGTGAAAATTATGTACGGATCTGTTGATAACTGTTATATTCTTCTTACATGCAGCTTGCAATTTGTGTTCCCTCTTTGATATCTGACATTGCTGGTTCATTTCCTTTTTTTGTAAAAGTTTCCAAGCAGTTTTTAAACGTGTTTCTTTTTAGCCTGATCAATTTATTTTCCCAATTTCTGCATGATGATGTGCCTGCACTACTGATGTCCAGCACACCTTTAAAATGTCACTCACAGAAATTGAGAAATCATGCACAATAACCTGAGCTATCTGTTTATGATTCTTAATAGTTTCTAGTACAGTTTTCTGTGTTTGTGACCTTTAGCTTTTCTGTCACTCACCATCTGCGAGTTCTGCAATGTAGTTCTGGATGAATATAACCAACTGGTCGCACCTATCACTTTATGACCTCGGTGTTATGCTCTTATCTCCAGGTGCCAGGCCACTTTGCTCTCCTTCACTTCCAACATTCTTTCTTCCTCTTACGATCACAGCTTCCTTTTTTCCTTGTGTCTCACTCATACAGCATTCTACTTAATCTCTTCTTTACTCTTTAAATGTCAGTCTCTCTATTACATACATAATCCCACTCATTTATATGAACTAAAAAGGTCTCATAAATATGTAAAATAAAATGTGTTCTATATGCTTTTTGCGTGTGACTCTTTGCAGAATTTAAGGAAAGTGAATTTGAGCAGGTTTGCATGAAAAAGTAAAGAGAAGGGCATGCTGTTTATGAGCATAAATTTAAAGCTTTTTCAGATCATGTCATTTGTTTCACCTATCTGTCTTTTTGTCTTTCTGTCTATCTATCTATCTATCTATCTGGAGGTATGTCAACATATGTGTTGCATAGAGTAAAAGAGTGGTCAAGACTTGTACCTCAGTGAATTTGAGCAGGTTTGCATGAAAAAGTAAAGAGAAGGGTATGTTGTTTATGAGCATAAATTTAAAGCTTTTTCAGATCATGTCATTTGTTTCACCTATCTGTCTTTTTGTCTGTCTGTCTATCTATCTATCTATCTGGAGTTATGTCAACATATGTGTTGCATAGAGTAAAAGAGTGGTCAAGACTTGTACCTCAGTTTTCCTCTGTGTTATCTTTTAAATTCTTAAAAGATAACACTTTACAACAATCCAGCACTCACATACATATGTAAGACACTTCTTCAGATAAAATATCCACATCATAAGTGCAAACAGATGTGCAAGAAATTCCTTTGCAAATAAACCAGAGTGTGCTTGAATCTTACAGGGACACTTAAAGTACCATAACCATTAAAATTAGTTAGTATTTGAGATGCATGCAGACTACAGGCATTGTTTCCTGGCTACGTGTCAAACACCAAGGATGCCTATGTTCTGGCTCCTTGTTTACCGCATTGTTGCTAAGGAAGTTATACTTTCATATTAGCAATGCCAATTTTATCCAGATTTGGACCACACTGATTATCTCAGTGTGATGCCTTCAGCCAATCAAAGCTGTACAAATTGTGAATGAATGGATTATCATGTTTTTCCATTTCTGACTTTTTGTTTCCTCATATCAGGTTGTGTATTAGCTATGAATACAATTTGTTTCCGAATAAATTCTAGTTTTGTGAAACTCACAAAAGATATTTTTTATTAATTTTTTTTACAAAGGTGCTAAGATCTGTGACTGTCTGGGGGCATTCAGACTGATTAATCTGGACATTGTTCACAATATTGCAATATGGGTTAGAAATGAGCCAGAGTTTCAGCCTTTCCAGATACGACTGAAAGGTTGAATTTCTGATCCATTTGCTCAAAATACAAGCTTAAATCTTAAATATCTGAACTAACATTAAAAAACAAACAAACAAACAAAAACCTTGACATTGCAAGAGTAAGTGTGTGGCAGTTGGCCATCTCTTGCTACCCAATCACCACAAAAAATTAAGGAAAATCAAAAGAGGCTAATAAGGGTCAATTTGACCCCTATATAACTATTGTGAGAATTTTATCCAACTCATCCAACATGTTATGAATGGTATATTTACTACATGATGAGCAGCCAGAGGCTTCTTAACCTATGATATATACCAACTGCTGGGCAGTAGAATGGGATATTTTGCTAAAGAAAATAAAAAGGAACCTGCCTCTGCTCCCCCCGTATTCCTCCCCTGATTGTTTAGCAGTTGGGAGGTTAACTAATTAGCAACTGGCTATTCAATTCATATCATTGCTTCAGTGCTATTAAGGGACAGCAGATGGAAATCAAGAGGAACTGTACAGAAGAAGAAACATTTGAGGAACAGGCATAGGAACCTAACAAGCATTGGCAGAAAAGATTATGGACTACAAGACAGATGCTGAACATGTGCTCAGAGGAAATTGGTCAGCCTGGCATGTATGACCCATTTAATGAGCTTAGAGGCAAAGAGTAGTATGAAGTCGAGATGGTCTTGATATGGTGAATTTGCATCAAGTGTAGGCTTTTAAAATATGGGTGACTACAGTATGCTTAAATAGACTTGAGCACAAATCCTTTTCACCTGCGACGAACAAAACTAATTCCTGTTAATCTATGCTTGAACAAATTGATCGGTCTGGGATTTACGAGACGGATCAATTTGTTAGGGTGTTGATTAACAGTAATATTTATTTGTCACAAGAAAAAAGGATTTGTGCACAAGTCTATGCTTAAATTGGGTATTAAAGATAACGGAAGAGATAAAGATTACATATATTGGTGAGAGATGGTACAAGATCAGAGGACAAAGACTGACTAGGATGCAAGAGATATCACGGTTATATGTGAAAGGGAAGCAAGACATATCCAACTCAGTAGTTCGTGATATTGAGTCTAGGATGAAGGGAGACACAGGGTGAAGAAAAAGTGTAACATTGAAATGGCTTTTTCTTAAAATTAGTTACTTTATTTTGCCAGGCTTTCAGTAAAGTAGGATGCAAAGTCAGGGGATGTGAGACTTGTGGAAAGTGAAGCAGCAATGCATTAATGTAATTAGACAGATTTTATAATTGACACTGCTGCTAATTGTCAAGGGACATAATATTAGTCAAATTTACAGCTGGGTTTATATATTTTTTTCTTTTGTACACCGGTTTGATGTGGTTGTGTCAGTCATTTAGTCTCCATCTGTACATATATATATATTAAGTTTTTCAGACACTGCCTAACCCTAAGCACTCCGAGGTGCACCTGGGATATTTTATCTACTCACAACCCCACCTATATGTGCTGTATTCTCCTTTTTCCAATTACTATTACTTCTATTTTATGTTTTTATTGTACTAGAATTTTATGTTGTGTGTATATATATATATATATATATATATAATTAATACAATGTTAAACAAAAATCTGCACACCGGTCAAGCCATAAGACTTGCTTTTCCTACAGAAATCCCATAACTGCAGCGGTGTTACAACCGCAAAGGATTCTGGGTGGGCATATGCAAATTAGTTTAACAAAGAATCACATTTTTGCCTCATTCCATTGAAACACAATATAGGAAAATATGCAAAACCAGTGAACCACTCATGGTCAGCTGTTACGTTGTTAATGCAACTCGTCAGCATGAGGCAAACCAGTAACCAACCTCATGCTGACCAGTTGTATACATTTTGATGGATTAAATACTTTTCTACTGTTTGAAAGACCGGAGAGGGCATCCTTTCTTTATACATATTGTATTTTATATTGTGCGTGTATATGTATATATATATATATATATATATATATTTGTGTTCGGAATTTCAATATGTTATGGATTGTAGAAGATGCAAAAGTTGGTTGAGATGTGCCGAAACCAATGTACGAGTAGGTCTGTAATAAAAAGAGGGCAAAAAGAGGATACAAGAAAACACACTTTATTGCATGTTACAAGACTAGACTTTTGAAAGCTTGATGAAGCGGGCCGTGGTATGTACGTATTATAAATGTATGATTTCCAGCGGCCAAGTCTCTTAATGATGTGGACTGGCATATTTGAGCTTGATGCGGAAGAGGCTGCGCCTATACATGAGTGACCTGAGAAGGAAGCCGGGTTGTAGCCCAACCTAGACAGAGTCCTAACAAAAAAGGGAATTAAGTAATGGTGAGTGGGTGCCCCTTGGAGTAGCAACAGTGGAGTGTCCGGTGAGTGTGTGTGGTGAGATACCAAAATAAGTCAAGTACTTTGACTGGACACCAGTCATCTTCTTTAGGAATTAGGAAAGTTAGTGAGGACATGGTGATAGTGTTATGGGATAATTTAAAGGTGTAGGTGACAGAAGGAGGCAAAAGCCACCATGGTTTTAATGGAGAAGTCTCATAGGAAGTGAAAACTCCGTAGTGCATTTATTCAACAAATAGTCAGTGCCCTAGCACAAGTGGTAGTAGTGTTGGGTAAGAGTGCGTGGTGCGTAAGTGCCTGAGCGTAGCGTAGTAGCTCAGTTAGTCCATGATTAGTTCATGAAAAGGTGGTATCCGGGATGGTAGGTGGTGGGCCGTGGGGAGTGACTGGAGGAATACCTAAAAATTAGAGTGGAAAAAGTGTCAGCAGCTGTGTTACGGATACCAGGAATGTGGATGCAGACAAGGTCGAACTGAGCGGTTGTCTGAGTAGCATTTTTACTGCCTTGCCGGTCCAGAGGTGACCCCATGTATGGGCGGCTGCCACTATGGGGTAAATCTCGAATAAAGAGGATGTTTCTCTAAAGGCCGGCAAGGCATCTGACTCAGTGGGCCAGTTATCCCTAAACCAGTGGTAAATGGCCGCAAACCCTGTATGTGCTGCTGCGTCAGTGTAAATGGAAGGTGAAAGATCGGATAGTGGAGGTATAAACATGGAGACTCCGTTCCATTCAGCCAAGAAGTTGTACCACATGTGCAGATCAGCTCTGGCTGGACCGTCCAAAGTAATAGGGCAGGAGTCAGGCGCCCCATGAAGTAAACACAGTAACCTAGAGACGAATGATCTGCCCTGTGGAATGATCCGCATCGCGAAGTTAAGGGACCCCAATAAGGACTGGAGTCCCTTTCTTGTGCATGTATCAGTCCCCAGGAACAGACTGATTTCGTCTCTAATGTGGGTAAATTTTTCAGGGGGTAGGCTGGCTTGGAAGGATACTGTGTCCAAAACAATGCCCAAGAAAACCAGCTTGGTAGGGGGGCAAGCGTTTTGCTTGGTGACAGGGGTACCCCTAGTGTAGTGAAGAGGGCTGTGGTGTTGTGAATGCTACTTGGTGTGTGTGACCCCGGTTCTACCAACAAAAAAAATCGTCTAAATAGTGGATGACAGATGGACACCTAACAATGTTTAGGAGCAGCCAACAGAGCGTTTCAGCGAAAATGTCAAACAGTTTAGGGCTGCTACTTGACCCAAAAGTAAGCCGGATAGAAAAATAGTAAATGTCCCGCCATTTAACACCTTGTAAGTACCAAAGCGAGGGGTAAATGGGTAGGAGCTTGAAGGCATTGGTGATGTCGGTCTTACTCAACCATGCCTTGCTGCCTGCTGTGATGATGGCTTGCATAGCGTCGTCAATTCTGGTTCAGTGTAGTGAAAACTCCTCAGCGGGTATGAGCAAGTTTATGCTGGGGATGGCCGAAAAATAAGGTGCAGAAAGGTCGATAATTAATCGTTTCTTATTAGAGTATTTATGCACGGCTATGCCAATGGGGTTGGTTCGCCAGGATGAGAAAGTAGATGCAGTGAAAGGTCCAATCATGAAGCCTGCTTTAATTTCAGTGGACAGAAGGTGATCCACCGTAAGAGGGTCATTATCAGCTGAGAGTAGTTTAGGGCATTAGAGCGTGCCTGTGGGGTTGGTGATGAGTCCGTGTGAAAACCCTGTGTTTTAGGAGACAGTTGGGCTGGGCACATGGTCTTGGTATGTGCTCTGAAGCAAATGGAGCAGATGTGCAACAACCGACAACCGCCAAAGCTGCATGCACCAATGTTAAAGTTGTTGCACACCTGCGCCCTGCCCAGAAACACAATGGGTCTACCCAGCTTGTCCCTCTGCCTGCTTTCCTGTCTGGTGTGTGTGGTGAAGGAGTGGTGGGAAGTGGGTGGGTTCGTTTCACAAGGGCACAAGTCAGAGGAGTGGAATGTTGAGCTACAGGTGGCACAGGACGATGGCCTCAAACCGGAAAAATGTCGGCAGAAAAGTTCCGTGTCCATCTGGCACCAGTCCATTTTCATATTAAATTGGGCCAGATGAGTTGCCGCCTTGGCTGACACGAATTTGTGGAACTCGTAGAAAGAGGATCCCCCGTACTTAATTCCTAGATCAACCACCTTGTGCATATAAAGATCGAGTTCTTCTCTCCTGTGAGGATACACCATGCAAATTACATCCCTATAAATTCCGAAAGCTATGACAAATTGTGGAATGGATAGCTTTGTGTTCAGGTGTGGGTCTCTAGTTTTAGGCACCACTGAGATGTCCCCGTAGTTGTAAGCACGGTTTTGTAGGATACCTTGTGAAGCCATAAGCAGGGAGACTAAGTTCACGTCCTTTCCATTCAGTATGTCCTTTTTAATGGATGCTGGGATGGAGTGGGCAGGTGAAACATATGGGTTGGTGGTTGTGGATGGTGGAGGAGGGTGAGGGAGGGGGGGCAGGTTGGAAAAAAGAGGGTTATCAAACGAGGATCTGCATGGCCTGGTATGTCACCTGGAGTAGCCATAGCAGATTACACCTTCAACAGTATACTATTCATGGTTTGAAGGTTGGCAAGAATAGTACCCAGAGTTTCTTGTGTGGAATTAGAGGTGCCGGTAGACGGCCCTTGGGAGCTAGTGCCAGGTCTAGGTTCGCTGGCCTGAGCCGACAAGAGTCTGTAAAGTTCCGCTTTCATGGCAGTTGCTGGAAAGGGGATGCCCCTGAGTCTAAGTTCAGCAGCAATTTTTGGGATAGTCCAAGATCTCAGGTACATGGGGCTAGAGTGGGTAAGGGATTCTTCTGGCGAACCGGGTCTAGCTGGCGTGATGAGTACTTCATCTGAAGGCGAATCTTCGATGGGAATAGATTCCTGTCACATTCTGAAAATAATGATGAAATTAGATAGGGGAGTGTGGAGGGGTAGCGAGGCCTTCGTAGAACTGGCTTGCTGACTAGTGCCGAGGCGAAGAACTTAACTATAACCAAGTGATAGGTGTGGCCCTGCTAATGCCAAGCGGTGGTGAGAGGCTCTGCCTATGATTTGGGCTGAGGGAAGTCGTGGCCACTGACGTGGTGGGATGTAGGCCTCTCGATGACCAAAAGAGATTCAAAAACGTGTGGCCATGACATGGGAGGCTCTAACTGTAGCCCTAAAGAAGGGCGAGCGAGGCGGCTAACTATGATTTTGGCCATGGGGCTGAACCTCCGTTGAGGTGGGGAGTTGGCCTCACGGGACCGGTAAAACTACTTTGGGTCAGCTAAGGCCAGTGCCTAACCCTAAATGCCAGTTCTCTAAACCTGATGGGGCTTGTCTCCTAAAAGTGTACCGTCCACATGTGGATATTAACATTGAGTATAACGTTTATCACTTTGTGCGTGATGTCTTGGAAACGAATAGTCTTTGACAACTCGCTCGCCTGGCCAAGGGTTATCCTATGGGTAAGATAGATGTAGGTGGGCCCAAGGCGTGCCACTGATATACTGTGTTATGTCAAAATGAAACGTATGGATAGGTGTGTATCAGTGATACTGTAACGTAAGAACCCGTGTAAGATGAGGGACCTGAGCGTTGGTCCATTTAACAGAGACAAGCCCCTGATTACCAAATATTGGAATGTAACAGACGAAGGCTGAGTGAGGCCTTGGGGAGAAAACGTAATCGTAGTGAGTAAGATTTACAATAACTGGTAATTGAAACACAGGACACCAGGTTAGCAGTCGGTGGTAGATGTACAGGAAGCTTGCAGGGACTGCGGTATAACGCAGGTCTAGGTGGTAAGTGTAGAAATAACAAAACAAATGATGTCCAGTCATTGTTTATCAAGAATCTACAAGGGGCAGTATGTGGGAATAAAGTGGAAAAGACAGTACAGGCTAGCCCCTCCAAAACAGGGATCACTCCCAATACCAAAAACAATACAAGTGAATATATGGTATAGTTAAAAAATATATACCTTTTTATATCTTTTTTATGTATTTTTGTATTTGTGGGTGAGCCCACTGGTGCCCTCGCTATGCCCTTCAGCCTACCTGTAATAATAATTTTTATTATTAATTTCTCTACAGTCTGTTTTATGTTGGTATTGAAAACTGTATGTATATGAGGCTATATAAAATATCCTCTTATATCCTTTTGTATTTTTTAATGTAATTTTTAAATATAATTTTTAAATATAAATATATGTTTTAAATCTTATTCAAATAAAGTTTTTTGTAATGTACTTTTTAAATAGTTGTTTAATGGAAGTATTGTAATTGGCATCAAATGAAATTATTGAAATTGCATCAAAGGTTGTGTAATTGTTAACCTGTTACTCTCGGATACATGCTCTTGAGCGCCCGTACACTATATCCCGTAAGACCTGGTGGTCCGATACGGAAGTGTGTCCTCCGGCGTAGACTATCAATAAAGCTATTTGCGTTCCAGGCTGGATGTGCGCGCATGCGCGGTGATGTTTATGGAACATCTGCCGCAATGCGCATGCGCACACCAACGAAAGCCACGCAAATTCAGGATATTTAAACAGCAGGAATAACAGTGGACATATAGCTCTTGATCAAGTCCATAGGTGGAAACGCGTCGAGCGGAAAGGAAGCTGCCAGCGTCCCCATAAAGATTTTCTGGATCGTAAACAGTTCAACTCTGCCAGATTTATCCTCTTCAAGTTTCATCTGGGAGAAGACAATCTACTATCTGGAGACTTTGAAGTCAGATCCACATTTAAAGGGGACTTGGCCCAGGAGGGGCTGACAAGCTTTCTAGCACAACTAATATATATGTCTTTTTTGTGCCACTACTTTTGTGAGTGAACTAATTAGTATCTATTTTTTTACTGTGTTATTAAATACTTCACTATATCTTTTTATGTCTTTACATGGTTATACCTGCCTACACGCATGGTAATTATATTCACAAGTTTGTGATTGTGGCGCCCCCATTGGTATATATTTTTTAACTATACTATGTATTCACTTGTATTGTTTATCAAGAAGTAGTGATATTGGTTTGGAGTTTTATTACGGGTGAGAACGTAGTGAATGGTTACAAGGTGTCCCATGAATTAGTTTGCCAACCCGCCTTGGGATGGGTTTTTTTCCTGTGGAGGCTGAATGAGGCCTCGGGGCAAGATAGCTGTAATACTATACCTGATGTAGGACAGGATACCGGGTTAGCCACTTCCTGGAGTTATAAGAGAAGTTGAGGAGCCTAGAAACATGACATGTAACTAAGTACTTTAATAAGTATAAAGGCTGAGAGAAATAGTGATTAAGTGATTGTGCGGTTTTTTTTGGTAAAAATTGTGATTGATCTAAATGAACCGTGGTAGTTAAATTAGATTATAGACATGAAAGTTGCATGGGCAGTACTGAAGTGAAAAACGTATGACCTTGTAGCAGTCAACTTGCCAATTTAGATGAAAGGTTTAATATATGCAATCAAAAGAAAGTTAAAGTAAATAACAGTGTAACCTAATTAGTGTCACTTTAAGATCCTCAGAAGCAGAGGGATGAATATTTACAATGCAGTGCTTTGTACGTTTGTATTAACGAACGGCATCATAGGCACAAAGCAATAAGTAATTAGTATAACGGGCTGGCTTTCGGCTAAATTTTTTATATTACATGTAGCAACTGCATGAATATATAGAGACTACGTTCGGCTGTTTAGCCGCACTTAGAAAAAAATTAACGAACGTAAGTATAATAAAATATAGTGTAGTGTTCGTTTGTATGAACGAACAGTATGATCGGTTAACTTACATGGAAAAAGGAGAATTATAGCAGTGAGACATGTTGGCGTTCGCCAAACTATACAAATGGTGAGACTGATTGCAAACATGTTTTTAGCGGTCGGTAGTTTAACCGCGCGAATGACTGAACGAACGTAAGTATGCCTGTGGTCGATTGTTTAGCCATATGAACCACAGGAGTGCACGAACGGGTAAGTATATACTAATTGCATTGTTTAATAGTGAAAGGGAGCCTACCCTTATGTTTTTAGGTCCGTACGTGGGAAATAGCCAAACGCTATTTCCCACGTTGTGCTTATGTGGATGCGCCGGTCTCGTGACCTGAAGCCGCGTAGCATAACCGCGGAGAAGTCGGGTGGCAGGACCAGAGGTCAGAGGCAGAGGATACTGCAGCGACAGGACTCCTGCTAGCGTCGGTAACTTTTTCTGGTGGGAACTTGGACCGGAAGTGCTGGTTGCCAAGGTGAGTCAATCAGCTTGAACGAGAGAGGTGAGTAGGGGCTAGGGGTTTAAGTAGGTGCCTTAACTCCTCCCACAAATTCAGGCCTAATGACCTTTTAACATATGATGGTATATATATATATATATATATATATATATAATGTCACCCCTAGTATCTGTGTCACCAGGCCTATGTCTGTTCCTTGTCAACTATATGGACCAGTGGCTGCCCCAGTGGCTGCCCCTTCCCAAATTACACATATTTCACCCTCTACTCTCATCTGTTTTACAGCTTCTGTCTTGCACACAAGCCTGGTAACAACACACTCCCTCCCACTGTTCCCTCACCAACCCAACCACAGGTCCTGTTTTAATATATTAACTCCCCTAACTACTCAATTATGGTTATCAGTTGCTCGCTCCCATCTGCAGACAGCACTCTTACAATCTCTCACATTGAATACTCACCATCTTATCAACTAATCCTTGTTGATAGTTTGCTACACACCTTCCCCAGCCTTTATAAAGCTGCTTATCCAATATTCTCATTCTCTCTTTTTCAAAAAGTAATTCTTTCTTTCCACCCACCTCCCCCAAGTAACTATCTGCACTGCTTCTTCTATACTTTCTTCATTCCTTGTTTCATCCCAAACCATCTTTTCCCACATCTGCTTAAACCCAACGTCTAACACATACATTCAAGTCCAATTCCCATCTTCTTTCTCTGGCTATCCTTTTGCTTCTAGCAGCTGTGGATGTGTCTTCTAATCCTGTTCCCCCACTTTCCCTCGCTCTCTCTGACCACAATCTTCTACCTGCACTTTGAATGTGTCCCCACTTAACATGTTA
The DNA here is from genome assembly GCA_933207985.1 of Pelobates cultripes. NCBI lineage: Eukaryota > Metazoa > Chordata > Amphibia > Anura > Pelobatidae > Pelobates > Pelobates cultripes. The sequence goes on along the minus strand of OW240914.1, from coordinate 118,969,231 downwards.
AATGTAGCATATATCTGGCTGTTAGAAACCTAAGCTCACTTGATCTACATCAAGTCTCATCCTCTATCCAGTCTCCCTTTTTAACACTCTGCTGTCCCTTTCAAGCTACTTTATACTATAATTCTGTCCTATAAACTGCCCTAGATATGGCTGCACCAATCAAAGTTCACGTCAGCTGACACCCAATCTTTCAACCCTGGCACAGCAAGCCTGCTTGCACCCGCTATCTCCAATGATTCTCCCGTACTACAGAATGTTGCTGTAGAAAGTCTTGGACCACACCTGACTTTCTACATTACAAATTCATGCTGCATTCCTATACTTCTGCTCTCCCTCTTGCCAAGCAAGAGTATGTTACCCTGCTCATATCCAGGGCCGGTGCAAGGAATTTTGCTTCCCTAGGCAAAGATCCACATTGCCTCCCCCTAATGAGATAGTCCCTAGTGACACAAGTTTATTCGTTAATGATAATTACACACTCTGCCTAAAACATTACCACAGACACTGCCTAATACACACACAATAAGTTGCCCTTCCTCACATTATCAGGTATGGAAGCTGGGGGACACTGGCAGCAGTCCAGCCACTCAGTGTGTTACCTTCTCTGCCACCATGCTTGCAATATGTCTATGGGTCATCCACTTCCTCATGCAGTCCAGGACCAGGACAGACAAAGCAGGGCCCTTGTGCTGCCCTTTCTTCTAAGGACTTGGTGACGGTAGGTACGGTCTTGGGAGGAGGGAGCAGAGGCAGACCTGGGGGCAGAGTTAAAATGTTTGGGATGGGGATAGGTGGGGTTCATTGTTGGAGGCTGGGGTTAATGTGTTGTGGGTGAACAGGGGCAGGATTACTAGTGTAAGAGAGACAGTCTCTGAAAAGCATTGTAAAGAGCTGACTAACCAGGAGGAGGAATGGAGCAGTGAAGGGAGGGCGCTGCCGGCAGCTCTGTCACAGGGGGAGGGGGCACACAAAGCATATTTTTATGTGGGGTTCAGATGAACTTTAGATCCCCTGCAAGCACCCTCCCCCCTAGACCACTGCCTAATTGGCCTAATGGAAGTTTTGGCCCTGCTCATATCCACCTACTCTTTTATACATTTAATTCCCTTCTTTGCCCCACTGCATGTCACTTTACTGACAGGAAAATTTGGAATGCAGGCTGTCATCTTTCCTACTCCTCACCATTACTCAGCTTCCACTATGTACCTTCTACCACTTTTAACTCCTTCCTCTCATCTCGGAGTAGAGGTCTCTAAACTTATCCTATCATCCTGCCAGTCACTTTCCTGGTCCCATCGCTAATCCATATTTTCAACCTCTCTTTGTCTACTAGCATCTTTACCTCTTCCCTCAACATGCAATTGTTAATTCCATCACAAAAACCCATATTTTGACCCTATCTCTCCTTCAAACTATTAATCTTCTTAAACGAGTTGTATTTACTCTTGCAACTCACTTTCTCTATACTACTTCTCTTCTTGACCCTCTTTAATTGGACTTCAGTTCTCTCCATGAAACTACCCTTACCAAAGTGACCAATGACTTCATCGCTGCTAAATCTAAAGGTCATTACTCTCCCTTAATTCTCCTTGACCTCTCTGCTGTCTTTGATACTGTCGATCACTCTCTTCTTAAAATCCTCCACAACCTTGGACTACGTGACACTGTACTTTTTCTGATTTCCATCCGATTTTTTGGAATGCTCATTTAGTGTCTCTTTCTCTGGCACCACCTCCTCCCCACTGCCTGTCTCAGTTAATGTTTGCCAATGGCTCAGTTCCTGCTCCTCTTTTATTCTCCATCTAGAGTGCCTCTCTCAGTAACCTTATTAACTCCTTTGGATTTCAGTACCATCTAAATGCTGATGATACTCAGATTTCATGCTCTTTTCCTAACATCTTTCCTGCTCTTCTGGAATGAGTCACACTCTGCCTCACTTTCATCCATTCAGTGGATGTCTTCTCAATATCCCTGCAAATCAATGAAACACCTATTACCCCAACCCCTCGTGTTTTCTGCATCGCTGTTGCTTTTGTCTCAGGTCTTACCTTTTCTTTCCACATTCAGTGTATCTCGAAATCCTGTAATGTCCACCTTACAAATGTAGCCTACATTAACCCTTTTCTACCTCAAGATCAAACTAAGGCACTTGTTCATACACTCATTATTTCCCGACTTGACTATTGCAACTCACTACACATTGGCCTTCCAAATACCTGCATTGCCCCTCTTCAGACAGTAATGAATGCTTCAGCCAGGCTCATCTTCATAGTTTACTGCTACTCACATAACTCACCCATTTTCCAATCATTACATTGCCTTCCTGTACCCTTCAAGGTCCAATTCAAACTGCTAACATTAACAAAGCCCTCACTAACTCCATTTCATTTCTCGGTTTGCAAATGATCTTGTCATGACATCTGTTCATTCCCGCACTGCCAACTCACAACTGCAAGAATTTTCAAGGCCTTCTAAATTCCTTTGGAATTCACTACCCTGTGTCATCAGACTCATCCCTAGGCTCCAATCCTTAAAGAAACACTATAGTCACCTGAATTACTTTAGCTAAATAAAGCAGTTTTCGTGTATAGATCATTCCCCTGCAATTTCACTGCTCAACTCACTGTCATTTAGGAGTTAAATCACTTTGTTTCTGTTTATGCAGCCCTAGCCACACCTCCCCTGGCTATGATTGACACAGCCTGCATGAAAAAAAAACTGGTTTCACTTTCAAACAGATGTAATTTACCTTAAGTAATTGTATCTCAATCTCTAAATTGAACTTTAATCACATACAGGAGGCTCTTGCAGGGTCTAGCAAGCTATTAACATAGCAGGGGATAAGAAAATCTTAATTAAACAGAACTTGCAATAAAGAAAGCCTAAATAGGGCTCTCTTTACAGGAAGTGTTTATGGAAGGCTGTGCAAGTCACATGAAGGGAGGTGTGACTAGGGTTCATAAACAAAGGGATTTAACTCCTAAATGGCAGAGGATTGAACAGTGAGGCTGCAGGGGCATGTTCTATACACCAAAACTGCTTCATTAAGCTAAAGTTGTTCAGGTGACTATAGTGTCCCTTTAAAGAAGTATCTGAAAACAGACCTCTTTAGGAATGCTTACCATCTTCCAGGGTTATACATCTCTCATTTCACTGCCCTCATGGGTTCTATTGCCTCCTTACCACATTGGATGTTTGGTTCTTCCACACACCACTTTTACTGGCATATTTTGACACGGGAATCTTTTCTATCAATCCCTATATACTATATATATATATATATATATATATATATATATATATATAAATATTTTCTGCACTCTTCCACAGCAAAATCTTAAGTAGTATATATGGGTGCAGACCAAGTCCATATGTAAGTAAAACCAAAAGAATGAGACACTACCCAAGTGAATTCGTAAACTGCATTAGTGCAATAAAATCATGTTTCAGCGCAGTGATCAACCTTTCAAACGCTAGGGTATTTTTCAAGAAGTATACATGTTCTATTTTGCAAAAGCTCATTAGTGGATGGATTATTAAAATTTCTATTGTGATTTCGTAATGTAATTAAATCATCTGCAGGGTAAACCATTGTAACTTTGACAGAGCCAGTTTAAACGTACAGTTTTTATTTTGATAAAATTAAGAGATAAATTGGACAGGATTAAGGTCACATTATGTCAGATGTTGCCTATCATGCACCTGCTGCAATAATATAGTTGAGAATAGCAGCTAAAATGAATATTGTTTCACTTACTGTGGCTAATAGATCCCATCCATTATAATATAAATAAGGTCTGTCCAGCTCCAGACCTGAAGGGCAGCAGGCACACTGAGTTTGCTGAGCAATACTTAGTAACATAAAGTAAATTGGTTAATTATATGCTAATTAGATAACTCTTAAAACTCTGGCAGTTTAATATCAATCAAGAACTCAGCCTGGCAACAGTACTATAAATAAACAATATTCATTATTCAAAGACGTGATATAAATTCAAATCTAACTGAATTAAGAAGGAGATGATGGGTAGAAAATGCTTCCTTGTTGCTAATGAATTGCTAATTACTCTTTGGCCACAGAAATTCCCCAGTATACACATGATACAAGCATGTTCCTTAGTGAGACATATATTTGTGCATATCCAATAAGCTCCATTCTTACTTAGCACATTGATGATGGCCATCACCACCTATATCCTACAATATGCAAGGCACCCATATTGTTAATGATACTACTATAAACTATAACGTGCCAGCATATTCCGCAGCGCTGTATAATAGGTGGACAAACAAACAGGTAGTTGCAACAACACAAGTTTCACATACAGGCTCATATGGAGGTGTACTGCAATCCCCATGATGGACATCAAAGGCTGCCAGAGCATCTTGGGAGTATTTCACAAAAACCTTTAAATATTGTCTCTGAAATTGTTAAATAAGTGCAATTTCCATAATGCTCAATCAGCCTCAAGGGTAACTGTGAATCGTAGTAATTACAGTATAATTCACAAACAGCTATAGTCACCAAAACAACTTCAGCTTAATGAAGCAGTTTTGGTGTATAGATCATGCCCCTGTAGTCTCACTGCTTAATTCTTTCCCATTTAGAAGTTAATTTACTTTGCTTATACTTCCCTCGTCACACCTTCCTCCATGTGACTTGAACAGTCTTCCTAAGCACTTCCTGTAAAGAGAGATGTAATAGTTATACTTTTTTTTATCTCCTGCACTGTTAATAGTTTGCTAGACCCTGCAGGAGCCTATCTCATGCAATAGGTTGTCATGCTGTGAGTGAACATAGTGGAGAAGTGACAGCCCATGATTTTCCCACCTCCATTTCACAGTACTGACACCAGCCATGTGGGACTTGAGTTTTAAAACTGAGCGGAGAGAGCACTGAAAGCTAAACCTAGGCCATGCTATAAGAGGAACTAATGGCTAATCAGGGCTACTATAATGGTATTCCAGTCTCTACATGCCAGACAGCCCTTCTTTCTAGGGATTTTATGGTAAAAGCATATCAAATGTGGCTATCATGGGCCCTTAAGAGCATTGGCCTAGGGTCTGTAAGTTTTCTATTTGTTTGGTTTATAGTGGTAACATATATTGCTATATAATACATTAAAAGATAGGCACATAAACAAATGCCTTAGTTAAAATGTGAAAAATAATTTAAAAGGACACTTTTGGTACCAAAACAAATTTAGCTTAATTAAGCAGCTTTGGTGCAGTCTCAATGCTAATTATTTGCCACTTAGGAGTTAAATCACTTTGCTCAAGCAGCCCTAGTCACACATCCCTGCATGTGACTTACACAGCATTCCTAAATAGAGATGTCGCGAACCGTTCGCGAACTTCCCGCGAACGGCTCGCCACGGTTCACCACAAACCGTTCGCGGCGAGCTCCGGTCAGCTGACACATCCCGGCCAATCTCCAGCAGACCCTCCCTCCCATACCCTCCCACCTCCTGGACAGCATCCATGTTGAAGGCAGCTTCAACATGGATGCTGTCCAGGAGGTGAGAGGGTCTGGGAGGGAGGGTCTGCTGGAGATTGGCCGGGATGTGTCAGCTGACCGGAGCTCACCGCGAACGGTTGGTGGCGAACCACGGCGAGCCGTTCGCGAACGGTTCGCGACATCACTATTCCTAAACACTTTCTGTAAAATGTAATTTACTGTTTACACTTATTTTATTGCAAAGTCTGTTTAATTTAGAATTTCTTGTTATCTTCTCTGTTAATAGTTTGCTAGACCCTGCAGGAGCCTCCTGTATGTAATTAAAGTTACATTTACAGATCAGGAGATACAACACTTTTAAAGTAAGTTACATCTGATTCAAAGTGAAACCATGTTGTTTTCATGCAGACTGTGTCAGCCACAGCCATGGGAGGTGTGACTAGAGCTGCATAAATAATAAAAAAAAAAAAGTGATTTGTCTCCTAAATGGCAGATAATTGAGCAGTGAAACTTCAGAAACATGATCTATACACCAAAACTGCTTAATTAAAATAAAGTTGTTTTGGTGACTACAGTGTCCCTTTAAGGTGGAAATTTAGCTTTGGACACAGTAATATAGTAACAATAAACACAGCAAGCTTGTTCCATTGACTTGTAGAGTATGTCAGAATGAAGTGACACTATTTAAGTATAGAAAACAAAAAAAGTAGTGGATATAAGCAGTTTATGACACATTTCAGGAAAGCAGTTGAGACATCAGTATCACTGCTAGTAGCGGGAACAAGATTAATATTCGTTAATTAGTTAGTGCCTTGATCTATTTCCTTTATCTCTGAGTTGTACTTATACCTTAGAGTGATATTTCTGGGCTCTACAGACATGTTTTAGTCTAGAAACAGAACTCCATTCTTCTTGCAATTCCTTCAGACACCCCCACATTTAAATGAATACGTTTTGCTTCATCAATTATTAAAATGTTCCTCTGTCTTTAATATCTTGCACTCATTCAGACCTCAAGGTCCATGAAAAGATTATGCCGGAGCCAGCGTCAGCACAGAGCTATTAAAACAACTGTCACATTTTTGCAAAACTCAGAAAAATCTGAGGTGATAATGTATTCACGTAGTGGGGTTAATGGACTATTTCTAAGCCAAATTAATGTTTTTCATTACTAGCAAGGAGACAAAAAATAGGCAATACCACTAAAGTTCAAATATCCGTTTCATAGAGATACATTCAGTGTCATGCAAATTTCAGGAACTTCATTAAAATAACATTTATTCACTCATCACACGAATGAAATTGCAGTGCAAGTGAATTACTTACCTATTAAGGCAATATGATTTGATCAGTATATTAACATGCATTTTGTTCGGCGAAATATGGAGCAACAGATGAATAATGAGGCTTTATAAAGATCAGTTACATTTCTGAACACATTCATGGAAAAAGAACAATTTTAGTGGATTAAAAAATATAAAAACACATTGTGAATAAAGATGTGCAGAGCAGGGAGCCGAAATTTTTAGAACAGCCCTAGGACATACATGCGCCTACTGCATGATATTAATGGGAGTTACACTTTTCAGTAGCAGCTGCTGCCATTTATTCTGTCCCTCTCATAGAACTGATATGCTGCAGGTTAGACATAGCAATTCTCTTTTCCTAGCCAGCCCCATTCCCTTACTGGTTAGATTAAATTACACTAAGTGCAAGAGCTCTGCAAAAATCAACATTTTAATCAAACACTGCAGCATGTTAACTATTAACCTCTTAACGACGAGTGACCGATGAGGTCCGTCACTCAGGGGATTGCCATAACGATGAGTGACGGACCTCGTCGTCACCCGTTAAAATGAACCCCGGATCGGGGTTAATGGTGCTCCGGTTTGTCTGTATTAGAGGCAGACCGGGAGCACCCGATCAGGCTGCCCCAGCACATGTGCTCGCTCTGACATGCTGCATATACTCACCTTCCCCTCCCTGCACTTCCTGGTTCTGTGTGAAGTGCAGGGAGCCGGAACAGTGCTAATCCTGCCCCATGTTAAAAAAAAAATAAAGTTTATTTAAAATCCCACCCCCCTTTACTCATTTTAATTAAAAATGAACCCCTTCCCTGCCAATTGATCACTGACTACAGTGATCAATTGGCAGGGATTACATTTTACTGTCCTCTGATTTTTTTTAACCCCTGAGGGTTAATTCATTTTTTTTTAACCCTCAGGGGTTAAATTTATTTAATTAATTAATTTAAATATTTTAAAATTATATATTTAGCTAGCTGGGGTGGGTGGAAGTTAGTGGGGAATTGTGGGATTTGGTGTTAGGCTAACTAGGGGTTAACGTTAAAAAAAAGTTTTAAAATAAACTTTAAAAAGTTAAAAATTAAGTAAAAAATAAAAAAACACCCCCTTTACCCAGTCCAAATAAAAATTAACCCCTTCCCTGCCAGTCGATCACTGCCTACAGTGATCAAAATACAGATAACAGTATTATACTGTGATCTAATCTTTTTTTAACCCCTGAGGATTAACTTTTATTTATTTTTTAACCCTCAGGGGTTCAATTTATTTAATTAATTAAAATATTTAAAAAAATATATTTTAAAATTTAAATTTATTTAATTAATTTAAATATTTTATAATTATATATTTTGCTAGCTGGTGTGGGTGGGAGTTATGGGAAAATGGGGAATTTATTGTTAGTGCTGCTTACTGCTAGTTAGGGGTTAACGGTAAAAAAAAAAAGCTTAGAAAAATGTTAAATCTGTAAAAAAAAGTTTTAAGAAAGTTTAGGAAAGTTTTAAAAAATTAATAAGCAAAACAAAAGTTTCAAAAGTAGTTTTTAAAAGTAAAAAAAGTTTCAAAACGTAAAAAAATACATTTAAAAATGCTTATTACCACTACACCTGGAACAAACTAGAGAAAAAATGATCCCACGCTAAGGTTCAAAATATGCCTTTTGAATTACCCCAGGGTGTATTCTTTAATAAATAGTATGTGTTTGTGGGGAAGTTTCAATAATCAACCGTCTAAACTACTCCAAATTGGAACATGGACACAGTGTAAAACTTCAATGTTAGAAAAAAACTGAATGACTGTGTCTCAAATGCGCCCCTTCAACATCCACATATACCTGGCAAAGGTACATACGTGGTATTGCTGTACTCAGACGACATAGCTGAGCAACAAATGAAGTATTATACAGTTGTAGCACGCATAAGGTTTGCAAAATATACTGTGCAAACTCACTTTGTGCGTCAAAAAGGCAGACAAAATACTTATTACCACTACACTTGGTACAAGCTAGTGGAAAAATGACCCCACGTTAAGGTTCAAAATATACCTTTTGAAATACCCTGGGATGTCTTCTTTAAGAAATAGTATGACTTTATGGGGTATTTGGATTATATAGCCTGGTAAAATACTCTATAATGGGACATGGGCACAGCGTAAAAATGTCAAGTTTGAAACAAACTGGAATGGCTGTGTCCCAAATGTGCCCCTCCGATGTCCACATATACCTGGCAAAGGTACATACGGGGGTATTGCTGTACTCAGCCGACATAGCTGAGCAACATATGAAGTATTATACACTGGTAGCACACATACGGTTTGCAAAATATACTGTGCAAACTCACTTTGTGTGTCAAAAAGGCAGAAAAAACACTTATTACCACTACACTTGGTACAAGCTAGCGGAAAAATGATCCCACGCTAAGGTTCAAAATATACCTTTTGAAATACCCTGGGGTGTCTACTTTAAGAAATGGTAGGCCTTTGTGGGGTAGTTTGAATTTAAACCCTGCTAAGATGCTTGGAAATTGCACATAGGCCCAGCGTCAAAATTCAAAGTTCGGTAAAAACTCATTTGGCTTGGTCTTCTATATGGCACTGTAGCTTCACGAAATAGTGCAGAAGACATTCATTGGGAGTGTCTTTTTACTCAGAAGACTTAGCTGAGCATAATTTGGGGGGTTTGAACTTAGTGGCACATGTGAAATATACAAAATGCCCAGCAAAAATGCAATCCATGTGTAAAAAACGCACAAAATTATTTTTGACCACATACTTTGGCATATACTGGTGAAAAAATGGGGGCATGTTAAGGCACAATATGCACCTTATGAGATACCCTGGAGTGTCTACGTTTACAAATGGTAGGCCTTTGTGGACTTTTTTGAACAGTCAAACTGTTATAATTCCCCAAATGGAAGCATAGGCTCATTAAATCCGTCTCAAAATTCTACTGTGAATCCTGAAAAGAACAGGCCTCCTATATGGCACTGTAACTTCACGAAATAGTGCCAAAGACATACAATGGGGGTTTCATTTTAGTCAGCAGATGTAACTGAACACAAAATAAAACTTTGTACAGGAATAGCACACACCAACTTTACAAAATACACATGAGAATTTCTTTGTTATAAGTTTGTGTGCCAAAAAACACAATTTTACTCCAATATTTAGCAGAGGTTGGCGGTGAAATGGCCACATAGAAAGTGTCAAAACAACCCTAGGTAAATAGCCTGTGATGTCAACTTTATATAAATATATACTTTTGTGTGGCAATTTTGTTTTCTATTATGGCTATTAAGCTTACAAGACAAACATACCAAATTCTAAAATCGCTCCACATTATAAAGTTTATTTTACTCCTTGTGCTTTGTGACCTGTAACTACCAAAAAAAACCTTAAAATCCCAGACACATTATATATTCTGTAAATCAGAACAACTAAATTAATTTATTTTTAATTACTTTCCTTAACCTGCACTAATTATGCACACATTATTATTGCAAAAACTGTAAGAAAAACACAAAAATTCACTTTTTTTTTGCATTTTTCTTTATTTTTTTTATAATAAATAAGCATTTATATATATGTGTGTTACATCAAATTAAAGCCCTTTCTGTCCTTTAAAAAAACGATATATAATATGCGTCGGTGCAATAAATTAGTAAAATGCTAATGCTGTTGTCATTAAGTGAAAGACAAGCTTCTGAAGCTCTGTCCTTAAGGGGTTAACCCCTTAAAGACTGAGCCAAATGTACACGTTGTGATCAAAACAAAACGTAAACAAAACATTGAATTTGCGCTATATGTCTGTTTAGGCGTGATTCACCTCTTTCATATTATGTGCACCCACACTTATTATACATTATTTTATTAAGGGGAAACAGGGCTTTCATTTAACATCAAATATTTAGGTATGAAACATAATTTAATATGAATAAATATAAAAAATGGGACAAAGTAAGAATTTTTTAAAAATGTTTAGTTCTACGTGACATTTTAACTGTGAATGTTATAATACTGTTTGCTTTTACTGCAATAAAATACACATTCAACAATGTCTCACGTGTAAAACAGTACCCCCTATGTACAGATTTTATGGTGTTTTTGGGAAGTTACAGGGTCAAATATAGCATGTTACGTTTTCAGTTTTTTTTCACATTGAAATTTGCCAGATTGGTTACGTTGCCTTAGAGACCATATGGTAGCCCAGGAATGAGAATTACTCCCATGATGGCATACCATTTGCAAAAGTAGACAACCCAAGGTATTGCAAATGGGTTATGTCCAGTCTTTTTTAGTAGCCACTTGGTCACAAACACTGGCCAAATTTAATATTACTATTTGTTTGTGTGTGAAAAATGCAAAACACGAATTTGGCTACTAAAAAAAAAACTGGACATACCCCATTTTCAATACCTTGGGTTGTCTACTATTGCAAATGGTATGCCATCGTGGGGATAATTTTCATTCCTGGGCTACCATACGGTCTCAAAGGCGTCGTAACCAACCTGGCGAATTTCAATGTCAAAAAACTGAAACGCAAGCCTTATATATGACTATGCAACTATTGAAAACACAATAAAACCTGTACATGAGGGGTACTGTTATACTTGGGAGACTTTGCTGAACACAAATATTAGTGCTTTGAAACAGTAAAACATAACAATTAAATCGTCCGTGTAAGTGCCATTTGTGTGTGAAAAATGAAAAAAAGTCACTTTCACTGACAATATAATTGTTGTAATACAATTTATTGTTTTGAAACACTAATATTTGTGTTCAGCAAAGTCTTCAGAGTAAAACAGTACCCCCCATGTACAGGTTTTATGGTGTCTTGGAAAGCTACAGGGTTAAATATAGTGCTAGCAAATTAAATTGCCTGGACTTCCGGCCTGTGTTGTCAGATAGGTCCCGCAAATTGTAATTAATAAAATAACCTAATTATGTAAAATTATGACGTAAATATATACATACGTATATATATATATAATACACAAGATCCAGAGCACTCACCTATCCACTAAACAGCAACTTCAATGTTGAAAGATTTTATTAGTTTTTTTTTAAAACACCTAATCTAGGCAAAAATAATGGTGATTTAGTTACGTTATATGATCATACATTGCATAAGCCTGCCACAACGTCAATGTACCTCATCTTTGGCAGGTCCTACAGTAACAGCCTAATGTCTGCTCTTATGAGATTAACCCACTTACTTGGGGGAAAAAAATTCCATCTAGGGCTCTCTGCAGTACAAGGCTAAATAGGGCCCTGGGATGAGGCACCTGTGACAGGGAGGGGTGCAAAACCAAGGAGTTGGCTAGACTCCAAAATATATATGTATGAAACAAGAGGCGGTTGGCTGCACTCACCTGAACATGCATAAATAGGGGTGCTGCTGTGGACAAAATAATACAATACACAAGATCCAGAGCACTCACCTGTCCACTAAAAAGCAACTTCAATGTTGAAAGATTTTATTAGTTTTTTTTTAAAAACACCTAATCTAGGCAAAAATAATGGGGCTCTCTGCAGAACAAGGCTAAATAGGCCCCTGGGATGAGGCACCTGTGACAGGGAGGGGTGCAAAACATATATAACAATATATATATATATTTTTTTTATTTATACATAGGTATATATATATATATATAGTGATATATACATACAGTGCCTTGCATAAGTATTCACCCCCCCTTGGCATTTTTTGTGTTTTGTTGCCTCACAACCTGGAATTAACATGGATTGTTTGATGATTTGCATAATTTAATTTACAGAACATGCCCACAACTTTGAAGATATATTTTCTTTTTTTTATTGTGACGCAAACAACAAATAGGACAAAATAACAGAAAAAGTCAATGTGCATAACTATTCACCCCCCTAAAGTCAATACTTTGTAGAACCACCATTTGCGGCAATCACAGCTCCAAGTCGCTTTGGATAGTCTCTATGAGCTTGCCACATCTTACCACTGGGATTTTTGCCCATTCCTCCTTGCAAAACTTGCAAGTTGGATGGTTTGCGCTTTTGAACAGCAATCTTTAAGTCTGACCACAGATTTTCTATTGGATTGAGGTCTGAGCTTTGACTAGGCCATTCCAACACATTTACATTTTTCCCTTAAACCATTCAGGTGTTGCTTTAGCAGTGTGTTTAGGGCCATTGTCCTGCTGGAAGGTGAACCTCCGTCCTAGCCTCAAATCACGCACAGAGTGGTACAGGTTTTGCTCAAGAATATCCCTGTATTTAGCACCATCCATCTTTCCCTCAACTCTGACCCGTTTCCCAGTCCCGGCTGCTGAAAAACATCCCCACAGCATGATGCTGCCACAACCATGTTTCACTGTGGGGATGGTGTTCTTTGGGTGATGTGATTTGCTGAGTTTGTGGCAGACGTAGCGTTTTCTTTGATGGACGAAAAGTTCAATTTTAGTCTCATCAGATCAGAGCACCTTCCTCCATACAGGGCCGGTGCAAGGATTTTTGACTACTCAGGCAAAGATGCATTTTGCCACCCCACTCCCCGTCGAAAAAAAATGTATCTTCACCTGTGTGCCTTTGTGTGTCCCCTTTTCTGTATTTTATTTCTCCTGTGTCTCTTACAACCCTCCCTGTGTATTTTTTACTTCCCCCAGCTCCTTTGCCTTTCTCTTTCTTCCCCCCAGACCTTCTGTGTGTCTTTCATCCCCCTGCCCTTTTGTGTGGCTCTTTCTCCCCAACATATTTGTGCGTCTTTTTACCCAAGTACCTTTGTGCATCTCTTTCTCCCCCTAGCCCCTTTGTGCTTCGTTCTCCCCCACAGCCCCTCTGTGCATCTTTCCCTTAGCCCCTCACCCTTCTGTGCGATTCTTTCTCCCCCCCAGCCCCTTTTTGTTTGTCCCCCTCAACCCCACTGTATGTTTCTTTGTGCCCCCCAGCCCTCCTGTGTCTTTTAATATTCTCCTGTACCTTTTATTGCCCCCCTCCCCTCCTGTACCTTTTATTGTCCCTCCTGTACCGTTTATTGTCCCCCCTGTACGTTTTATTGTCTCACCTCCTCCCCTCCTGAACCGTTCATAGTTCACCTTTCCCTCCTGTGTCTTTCAATGCCCCCTGTATCTTTTATGTGCCCCCTACTGTCCCATTTTGTGCCCCCTTCCTCTTCTGTACCTTTCATTGTCCCCCCTCCTGTATCTTTCATAATCCCCCTAATGTTCATTTTACTGTCTCCCCTCCAGAACCTTTCATAGTCCCCCCTCCCTACCTGTCCCTTTTCTTGTCCCTCCATCCTGTACCTTTTATTGTACCCTTACCCTCCTATACCCTTCCCTCCCTCCTGTCCTGTAACTTTTATTGCCCACCCTCCCCTCTTGTACCTCTTACTATTGTTCTCCCTTCTGTATCTTTTATTGTCCCCCTCCTATCCCCTCGTACCTTTCACTGAACGGGCACCTCCATCCATGTGTTTGAGCTAGAGGTCCGTGGCGAATGATCCGGTTTCCTGTTCTGGTCTGACAGGAAGCAGTTCGTTGCATTTCCTGTCAGACCTGGTAAGTAGAGTTCCGCCCTCTCAGCCACGCACCACGCAGTGACAGACAGGAGGGGAGTGATGCCAATAGGCTCTCTCCTCCCCTTCCTGGTCACGGTCAGCTGCAGCGCCCCCCTGGACCGGTCGCCCTAAAGTAGCACCGACTAAAAGCGCCACGCGCTGGTACATTTCACCTCCATACATTTTGGGAGTCTCCCACGTGCCTTTTCGCAAACTCAAAATGTGCCATTTTGTTTTTTGCTGAAAGTAATGGGTTTCTTCTGGCCGCTCTGCCATAAAGCCCAACTCTATGAAGCATACGGCTTATTGTCGTCCTATGTACAGATACTCCAGTCTCTGCTGTGGAACTCTGCAGCTCCTCCAGGGTTACCTTAGGTCTCTGTGTTGCCTCTCTGATTAATGCCCACCTTGCCCGTTCCTTGAGTTTTGGTGGGTGGCCATGTCTTGGCAGGTTTGCTGATGTGCCATGTTCTTTCCATTTGGATATGATAGATTTGATGGTGCTCTTGGGGATCATCAAAGATTTTGATATTTTTTTAACCTAACCCTGATTTGTACTTCTCAACAACATTGTCCCTTACTTGTTTGGAGAGTTTCTTGGTCTTCATGGCAGTGTTTGGTTAGTGGTGCCTCTTGCTTAGGTGCTGCAGCCTCTCGTGCCTTTCAAAAAAGATGTGTATTTGTAATGACAGATCATGTGACACTTAGATTGCACACAGGTGGACATCATTTCATTAATTATGTGACTTCCGAAGGTAATTGGTTGCACCAGAGATTTTTTTATTTATTATTATTTATTTTATTTTTTTAACATATTTACATATATATTTATTTTATATTATATATAAAGATATATATATATATAATTATAATTATATCTATATTTAATCAATATCATTCTACGTGTATTTTGATATTAATATACATATATACATGGGCGTCCGCAGGAATTTTTCCAGGGGGGGGGCATAATTGTAACGACATCCATGCTTGGTACCTTTTTGACAGTGTCATGAAAGGGAAGGGGCATAGCCATTATCACATAAAGCTAGGGTGAATAGCGTTTTCACAACTATGGTGTCAGGAATATATGTTTGTATTCCTGATGCTATAGTGTTCCTTTAAACAAATTAAAGGACATTTCTGGTCACCATAGCAACTTCACCTAAATGAAAATGCTATGATGCCAGGAAGCCCCTGGGTGCTCGCTTTCCTTTAAGGGGTTAAATCGCTCTCAAATGGTTTAACCCCAAAGGCTTCCTCCAGCTCCAGGTCGCTCAGTGGTATTTGGCTTCTGAAACAGAGTGTCAGGAAGTGCAGATTGGCGTCAGGCATGGGTGCCGCTGACTGGCTAGAGTGGTCAGTTGACGCTCTAAGCCAATCGCTAGTTCCCAGTTCATAAAATATTTTTACTTTTTTATGAATTGGGAGCTACTGATTGGCTTAAGAGTGCCAGCTGACCGCTCTAGCCAATCAGCAACATCCCTACCCAACGGCACTCTGTGCTTCCTGACACTCAGTAAATAAAAGTGAACACATTAATACTGATATTTTTTTACCTTTGGAGATGAGAAGGTCCAGCGTTTCCCTGTCTGGCCCAGGTACCAAAGCCTTATGATATGGTGTCCAGAATAAAGTGGAGAGTTCACTTCATTTGTCCTTCCTGCTCCAATCTCCTTTTCCTCTCCTTCATTTGACAGTCTTTTTTTTTTCTTCTAACACTGTTTTCTATCCTTGGCCCCTTATGCTCTTTTACCTTTCTGCTACTTTCTGCTTATTTTGCGCCCTTCTGCTCCTTGCAGACCCTATCTGCTTCCTTTTCTACTTTACCTTTGTGCTCCTTGCTGTCCCTTTCTGCTCTTTCTGCTCCTTTACCTTTGTGCTCCTTGCTGTCCCTTTGTGCTCCTTCCCGCTCCTTGCAGGCCCTTCCTGCTCATTCTCCTACTTTATGTTTGTGCTCCTTCTGCCCCTCCCAGCTAATTTCTGACCCTTTCTGCTGCTTTACCTTCCAGCTCCTTGCTGACCCTTCCTGTTCATTTCTATATATCTATAGGCTGCTGCCCCCCCAAAAAAATCTATGGGCTGCTGCCCCCCCTCCCCAAATCTATGGGCTGCTGCCCCCCTCCCCAAATCTATGGGCTGTTGCCCCCAAATCTAAAGGCTGCTGCTGCCCCCAAATCCATAGGCTGCTGCCCTCCCCAAATCTATGGGCTGCTGCCCCCCGACCATGGGCAGCTGCCCCCAAACTCACCTGGGCAGCTACCCCCAAATCAATGGGCTGCTGCCCCCAAATCTAAAGGCTGCTGCTGCCCTCAAATCTATAGGCTGCTGCCCCCCTCCCCAAATCTATGGGCTGCTGCCCCCAAATCTATGGGCTGCTGCCCCCTCCCCAAATCTATGGGCTGCTGCCCCAAATCTATAGGCTGCTGCCCCTCCCCAGACTCCATGCGTGGCCAAGCTGCCCCCAAATCTGCTGGCCGCTGCCCCCCACCCAAAGGCTGCTGACCCTCCCCCAAATTCATGGGCTGCCGTTCCCCCTAAACCCATGGGCTGCTGCCCCCCAAAAAATCTATGGGCTGCTGCCCCCAAATCTATCTGCTGCTGCCCCAATCTATAGGCTGCTGCCCCCCTCTCAAACCCTCCCCCCATCCCTCACTTACCTGATCTGTAGGCTGTCTCTGGCTGCATGTGTTGCTCCCCTGCGGTTTCAATCAGCAGAGAGAAGCAGGGATAAGATGCAGCTTCCTATCCCTGTCTCTCTCCATACACAGCGCCTACTGGCCGGCGCCGGTATTGCAGTTCATTTTAAATCTCACACGAAAAATATCAGAACAGGCTGAAAAATCCAGGGGGGGGGCAAGTGCCCCCCCTGCGGACGCCCATGATTGTGGCTCTTCCAAACAAGAGTTTCTAAATGTTACCATTCTTACAAACGGATGCACACTGATGATTTTGGTTAAAGTTCGGTTTTAAACCATTCATTGCTGTCTTTTCTACAGTTTGATATTTCCAAAAGGGAGATCAACATTTTAACATGTTGAAGATCTTCCAAAAACAACCATAACTTTTTAGCTTAATTTTTCATTTTTGTAAAAAATGCATTTAAAG
>OW240914.1:118831338-118951736 GCA_933207985.1 Pelobates cultripes | reverse complement strand
CCCTCCCTACCTCTATTGTAGCGTGGCCGAGCCCTCTATTGGTCCGCGGGTACAGGTTGCTTTTGTTTCCTGTACCCGGCCGGACTAAAAGGAAGTGAACACTCAGTGTTCACTTCCTGTTAGTCCGGCCGGGTACAGGAGACAGCTGCTCTCTGTACCCGTCGGACTATCAATGCTGCAGGGCTCGGCCACGCTACAGCAAAGGAGGAAGCTGACAGGAGGGAGCGCTGAGCGCTTCCTCCTGTCAGCCTCTCCTCAGGCTGTGCCCGGGCGGTGCGGTCCGCCCTCATGGACGCCGCCCGGGCAAAGCTGCAGCCGCCTGAGGCTCTTTACAGAGTGCTCGGGCGGCTGCAGCATGGGGGGGCCGGCGCTCCTGGCGGCGCCCCTTCCCAAGGGGCGCCCTAGGCGGCTGCCTAGTCCGCCTTACAGGTAGCGCCGGCCCTGCCGGTGACCATCATTACGTTATTGTAATGTATGGCAATTAAACACAATCATATACTGAGATTTGAAATCAATTGAAGAGATGCCTTGATGAGCTACTTAAAGGACCACTCTAGGCACCCAGACCACTTCAGCTTAATGAAGTGGTCTGGGTGCCTGGTCCTTCTAGGGTTAACCCATTTTTTAATAAACATAGCAGTTTCAGAGAAACTGCTATGTTTATTAATGGGTTAAGCCTTCCCCCTAATCCTCTAGTGGCTGTCTTATTGACAGCCACTAGAGGCGCTTGCGTGCTTCTCACTGTGATTTTCACAGTGAGAGCACGCCAGCGTCCATAGGAAAGCATTGTAAATGCTTTCCTATGCGACCGGCTGAATGCGCGCGCAGCTCTTGCCGCGCGTGCGCATTCAGCCGGCGGGGCGTAACGGAGGAGGAGAGGAGGCAGAGAGCTCTCCGCCCAGCGCTGGAAAAAGGTAAGTGTTTAACCCCTTCCTCTCTCCAGAGCCGGGCGGGAGGGGGTCCCTGAGGGTGGGGGCACCCTCAGGGCACTATAGTGCCAGGAAAACGAGTATGTTTTCCTGGCACTATAGTGGTCCTTTAACTGCATGTGTTGATAGATGTGAAAATTAATAAAAAGTCACAACTTTTATGCTACTCAGAACTTGATCTAGAAAAGAAAAAACAAAACTAGAAATAATTAACTATTTATGTGTGCATGCATGTGCAGTGATGGCTACTCTAACTACAGTACTATAAAGCAAGCACTGCTTTTCAACGCATCCTCCTTTGAATTTTTTTTAGAGTCTACAACTAGGAAAAATTAGACTTATAAAAAAAAAAAATATATGTTTTGGGGTTTTTTTTGTTTTGTTTTACTCGGGGGGGGGTTTATGAGCCCTACAAAAACGTATATTTGCTAATAAAGTCCATACAGAGCAATGTTCAAGATGGTTAAAGAGTTTATTAACCATGTGAGGGACTGTTTAAGTATTTCTGTTTTTCCTCAGTCTGCAGCTGAAAGTGGCTCAGTCTGCAGCTGAAAGTGAAAAAATGTTTTATTTTAATATATGGAAACAAGAATGACAAAATATTAATATTTGAATATACTTCCATATGTCAAAATGTATGTTCCATGTCAAATGCTATTTTGTTTTATTTAGTTTTTTTGTGTCTAGTTTAATATTAGTTGGACCATCTGATTATCTTGAAGACAGAGAGATAGTTATATGGACAATCATTGGCTATTCATGAAGGAATTCTTCTAAAACATTAGTAAAAGAGAAAAAAAAACAAAAGTGATGTATTCTTTAAATAAAGACCACTTTTAATGTAGTGAACACAGTGGTGAACAATAAACCAGCATTATATCATTGATGCTATGGTGCCATTTCTTGGTTTCCATCTCTTCAGGAGCAGTTACAAACCCTCTGTGCAAAACCAGTAGAGTTGTGTTTGGAAGAAGAATATCTTGATGCAGTGAATTGTCATTGATTTGCTATCAAGTTATTATTGCTTAATAAAATGTATTGCATTACATATTTTAACTTTTTCCTACATTTAATTCACCAATGCAAGAAAGACATGTAAATGTGAGAGAGTAGTAAATAGAGTCACTAAATCACAATCACAAGGTATATGTTGTGATCAAGGACCTTTCACATCAAATATGAGCAAGGCATCTTGACAAAGAATAGTAAATGTTACACTTCCTGTATTGTAAAAGAGCAGTTTTGTTTAAAGATTTGTGATAAGTCCTCTCTGGGTCTTCTCTTAGGATATTAGATAAGGCCCAAAATCAGGAACTCCTCAAGGGTCTAAACCCAAGAAGTGGGCAGACTAGATGGGCCGAATGGTTCTTATCTGCCGTCACATTCTATGTTTCTATGTTTCTATGATCTTGGTACATATCGAAGTTATGATTCCAAGATTCAAATTTTAGATGGTGTGGTCACGTGTTAAGAGAAGAACTTCCCTAACCTTCTTAGATTCACTCATCTATCTCACCTCCATGTTGGACTAAATATAATGAGCTTGGCACCCAAATTATCTGCTGGTTGCACCCAATCATTACCCCCAGAGCAGCCTGTATCTCTCCTGTGGGTTTTTCTTTGTATTACAAACAATTCTTCTGGTAGTTGTGGATGAAATCATCTTGGTCTACCTGATCTTTTCAACTTCTTAATAAGTGATTGAACAGTACTGAGTGGCATTTTCAAGGCTTTGGAAATCTTTTTATGTCCCTTTCCATCTCTATAAAGTTCCATTACCTTGTTCCACAGATCTTTTGACAGTTCTTTTCTGCTCTTCATGGCTCAGTATCTAGCCTGCTCAGTGCATCCACGTGAAAGCTAACACACATTTTGACTATTTATACACAGACACTAACTGCAATTAAAAAAGCCACAGGTGTGGGAAATTAACCTTTAATTGCCATTTTAATTTATGTGTGTCACCTTGTGTGTCTGTTACAAGGTCAAACATTCAAGGGATCCAGATATATATATATATATATATATATATATATATACACAAAAAAAGAGTGTTAGAATAATTTAATCTACACCAGAAATCAATAGTGTGGTTAAAATTACACTTATCTCAATATATAGTGATGACAGCTTCCTCCATGGAATGTATTCCTTTATGTACAATATAAGTACAATCAACAAAATGGAGAATACAGTTGTTATCTACAAGAAACACAACAATATTGTAATACTGTAAAAAAAATATAAAATGTGCTAGTTTGGTTTCACTCACAGTTTGGCGCCTTAGGGTGCCTCCCCTGATGAAGATGTGGGGCTGATCCAAATCACCTCCTCTCCTTTCGACAGCACTGCAGTATGAAGAGCCGGACTCAAGTTGAAGAGTATAAAGTAACCTCTGCTTAAATATTAAAATTGATGTGTAAATAAAGGATCTAAAAATATAGACCTGCTAGGTCTGGTCCTACATGTAAGTATTTCAATCTTTATCCTGACAAATCACATCTATGAATTTGGATGTTACCCTAAACTGTGTTTGCCCATTTATTAATCACTAAAGCCTGGAAAAACCCAGCTGAAACCCTCTTTCACAGTCTCATAGCTGAGGTGGATCATATCCTTCAGGTGTAAAGGATGTTAAATTATCATGAGGAAATGTTCCTCCTATTTAGGCATGATATCTCTGTAGTTCCAGTTTAGGAACCCTGTAGTGTTACATATTAAAGGACAGTTGTTTTCATGTTTTTCATTGTTAATCATATGAATTCCTTTTTGCTATATTATCTATTGTATGGCCTAGCTATTGCTAATATTTTCCATTTAGTTGTTGACATGTTGGACATAAATTGGATAGATTATCTAACCACCTTTTAATATTTTACATGGTTATGCTATCTGTAATTTGCCTTATTTATTACAAAATGCTAAATAATTTTATTCATGGCAAGAATAGCCAAAGTAGCACACCCTCTTTACAGGTGCTCTGCTATCCTAAAATGGAACTAAACAGCTTTAACTCCACACCAATGCAAGTAGGATGAAGTGCAGAATATATCAATTTACATTGTTCAACTCCACTTATAAACATTAACATTCATGTTTTATCATACAATAAGAACACAGTTTAAGCATTATACCAGTATGCCTATAATTAGCAGTAAACAAGTATTAGACAATGTAAAATCATACACACAAATCATCACAAATGGTTTCAAATTATTAATCTACAGAAATCATCATTAAAGTAAATGGGAAGTGTTGTAGATAAACCATTTGAAAAGTTTTTCATATGGATTGAGGTAGTTTTTCATACTGATCCACACAAATTACATTGATGCCATAGTGTATGACATATTCATATTATAAAGAAACACTGTATAATATACTCACATAGTGATAAGTGGTTAAAGATGACATTAGAGATTAAATTGAAATTCAGAAATTAGCCCTGAAGTCAGACTCTCGCTACTATTGGGAAGCAGCAATAACTATAGTATTCATCAACTCAAATATCATAAGCAAAACTGAAATAGTTTCCTGCATCAAATCCCACTACAAGTTTTATAATACCACTGCCATGATAAGTAAAGTGTAAGCTCACTTGCCAACATCAAGGCAAAACATCTTTGGAGAGTCTTACACTAAGAATTCACAAGCAAGTATTCTTATACTTTCTTATAGAAACTGATTAACGCTTAATAGGGCCTACAAAGGATGGGCATTGTCGCTATAAAATAAAACAAGGCTGTGTAATACAAAATCAAATTAAAGCACAGAGGCATTTAACTGGTGTGCCATGTAATTGGTAGATGTGTTTATATATTACTGGTCATTGCAGTGGTTCTAAAAAAAATGCTGTTATTTAACCCCTTAACGACACAACTTCTGGAATAAAAGGGAATCATGACAGAATATTTCCGTCATGTGTCCTTAAGGGGTTAAAGGACCACTATAGGTACCCAGACCACTTCAGCTCAATGACCACTTCAGCTCTAGTTTTCAGCTCTAGCACCCAGACCACTTCAGCTCTAGTTTTAACCCTGCAGCTGAAAACATAGCAGCTTCAGAGAAACTATGTTTCACTGAAAGTTAATCCAGCCTCTAGTGGCTGTCTCACTGACAGCCGCTAGAGGTGCTTCAGCGATTCTCACTGTGAAAATCAGAGTGAGAAGACACTGACGTCCATAGGAAAGCATTGAGTAAAGCTTTCCTATGGGCTGTTTGAATGCACGCGCATACGCATTCGGAGCTGACGTCGGCAGGGGGTGGAGAGTTCCCCAGCGCAGAGGGAGCCCGGCGCTGGAGAAAGGTAAGTGGCTGAAGAGGTTTTAACCCCTTCAGTCCAGTGGGAGGGGGGCTCTGAGGGTATGGGGGACCTAATGACTCTATAGTGCCAGGAAAACAAGTTTGTTTTCCTGGTACTATAGTGGTCCTTTAACCCATTAAGGACACATGGCATGTGTGACATGTCATGATTCCCTTTTATTCCAGAATTTGGGTCCTTAAGGGGTTAAATGCTTATCGGCATCTGGGATAGTACTCAGAAACAATTTTGATCTTAAAAATTGTATGGTTCTTGTCTGTTAAATTCTTCTTTACTACACACCAAAACAGGACTTGACCTAGCAATGCCCATAAAACATGCATAAATCAGGACTTTATTTAAAAATCATTAAATTAGTATTTTGTATAGGTGCCATATACATCAGCTGATCTAGCACCAATAGTCTTCATATTCTTGAAATGATCCACATTTGTATTATGTATGCTAATCTGCCCTGTTAGCTTAGAATAGTGTCTCTTGCAACCAGAAGGTTGATTTCTTTGCAGAAACCATGTTTCCCCACCAGACATATATATATAACTCGTCCTAACAACGCACCTGTTGCTTTGAGTCTGTAGAATTAGGGAGCTAGCAGCTTGTAACAAAATGAAGAGAAAAGTTATAACTTGAATCCCTCCAGGAAGGCCACAAGGAATTGATGGGAAGAAACGCTGTGAAATTATTGGAGGAAATAAAAAGAAGATTTCAAGTCTATTCTCCCACTGACAATATTACTAAAGTGTGAAGCACTGTACACCCTTGGGACCTCATTACTGCAAGTCCCCTCTGGAAAAGCATAAGGTAAACGATAAAAACATTTATTACTACACTGCTCAAGGACGATCACTACCCTTCCGGCGACACAGGGGTTAAATTTTGGCGCAGAGAATAAAACACCTGCCTGCATAAATAAGATAACAGTATCAATGTAGTTTCCTCATTAGGTCTCCCTACAACATCTGCAATTCATTAACATCACCTTAGAGCTGTTCAGCAGGCTAATCATTTCTGGCAACATAAAAGGACTTTAAAACGTTCTTTATGAAAAGTGAAGTGATACAAATGAATTACAGGTTCAGCAGCAGCTTTAATGATTGGTATTTGTACTACGTTATTTGTGTACGTGGTCGCTCCTCACTAGCATCCCGCTGAGCAGAATAAAAGACATTTTTGATTAAAGGAACCAGCATAAATACAGCTAAGTAATTAGAACTACTATAACCTTACTAATAAAATTTCTAATTTTTTTTTTTTCTTTTTTAAACACCGGCTGTTGCCTCTTATGAAATTAAAGTCTGCATATGAAACTAAATGTTCGCCTTGGATGTTATTTCATGGATCTGTATATCCTTGTTATTGGATTTATTTTTTATTTATTTTTTTGTAAAGTGGGCAAGCTGGGAATTACTAGGATGCACTAATAAGGTAACTCACTTAATTTTCATCACTGAGTCATCTTTAATTTTAATCTGACTCAGGGCAAATCTCTGGTGCAAGTTCTATTTTTTTATAACAGATTGCAAGCTTTTTCAGACTGAGGAATAAAAATGAATTGGGTATGTCATAGTTTTTTTGTTTTTTTTCAAATCTACTTTAAAGAGCTTCCATTTTATTATATGTAGTGCAATACATTATTTCCATTTTTTTTCTCCCACCATCAATCTCCTTGTGACTTGTAATCAGTGTGCAAAATGGTCAGGGAATATTGTAAGTAGTTCCAGTGATTGGGCAGATGAACATCATTTGTTAATCAGAAGACAGGTCAGATGAGTTTAGAAAAGGGGAGGAGAGCATCCTTACTAATGGCTTTGCAGAGCTTGGCTAAAGGGCTTATTTACTAAAAAGTAAATTGTGATAATTACAAAAACATTTTCCAATTCAGCCCAAATTATATTTCTATATGTACATCAGTCAGATCACAAAATGCTTGTCTAAAATGCCTCAAAAGACTGTACAAAGGAAGAAAGAGCATCCACTGAATCTTGAATAACAAGAGAAATCTGTTTGCCTTGTTGGCGTCAACAAGGATTTATTTTTGCTTTTTGTAGAGACGATCCGTTTATTGCCATCTTTTGGGCCAATGGCAGACACAGGGTTGTGTGAAAGGTTGGACTTTGATGCATTTGAGTCTATTTTCAAACTATATTGCTACGTAACTAAATTATTCTATCACAACTTTAAAGAGAATGCTTTCACAGTTTTCATTTTGAAACAAGTTGCAGCGAAAAAGCTTTTCTGAAAGAGGAAATATGTTTGACATTTTGTGATCATCCTGATGAAAGAAAGAAATGTGACACAAGTCTACCAGACAGCCACTAGAGGTATTTTCAGGTCTTTAGGCGACTGATGCTATGCATGAGAACATCCAGTGTCCTCTAAAAACCCATAGAAAAGCATAATACAATGCTTTCCTATGGGGGAATTAATAAACTGAGTGCAGCCATCGCCGCGCATTCACATTGTGTCTCCCCTGACAGCGGTGGGGGAGGAGCGGAAGCAGAGCCTGAAACCTAACTGAGGGACATCAGCGCTGGAATTGGGTAAGTGACAGAAGGGGTTTTTAACCCCTTCTGCACCATGAGGTAGGGACACGACTGAGAGAGGCACTATAGGGAGCTCGTGTGCCAGAAAAACAACTTTGTTTTCTTGACGCTCTAGTTTCCCTTAAGTTTGTAGAAAAATATTGGCCCTTATATTCACAATATATTTGGTATAATTTTGTGGTTCCTCAGCATAGAATTGGTTTTTATTCAGTGGTTGAATTCTCCCTGTCAGCATCATATGCATATGCTTATAATTTGTATAGTGTGTGTGTGTGTGTGTGTGTATATGTGTATATATATATATATATATATATATTTGTATTTTTTCAATTGCATAGTATAATGATATATTTTATATTATATTAAAAAGTATTTAATTATGTTCAGAGTATTTGAAATTTGAAAAATTGGACATTTTAAAGGTCTTCTTCTTTAAAAAAAAAAACAAAAAAAATGTTTTAGTCCAAATACAACATTATCAAAAGATACTGCAATTTACAACTGCTTCACTGGACTAATATAGTTGCTTGAAAGTACAAATGAGTTAAAAGATAAGCAATGCAAGCACAACACCTTTTCTTACATTCTTTCAACCTCAGAGATCAGCTCCGATACTTTGAAATAAAGGCAGAAGAGCGTGCTGGCGTAATCCGAAAGCACTGACATTTCAGTGCAGTGCAAGAGAAAAAGACGTGAAGGTTGAGAGACGGATATCTGAATTTTACTCTGTGAATGTACAGCACAGAGGTGAGATGTGAAATAATACCCCAGGGCCCATGTTTACTTTCTAATCAGAAACCAAACGGCCAGCTGTGCCAGAAAATATCTTGCTCATTGACCTGATTCCCCTTTGCCTTGTTCGCAGAGATGAGGATGGATTTCAGAGGCCAAGAGCTAAGGGAAGCAATGCATGGTTTCTTGAGATCCAGGACAAGGGACTACAAAACAAACAAACACATGGAATGAGCTTGCCTTTGCATGACAAAATTTAAATTTCTCTGTAGAACAAAATTTGAAGTTCAATGAAAAATTCAAAACCTAGTATGCATAGTCTGGAGCCAGGAGGTCCCTGGATGTACAAATCACTATATAATTGATACAATATATTCTAAGATTGTAATCTTATTTACTTACAGGCAAAGGTCATATTTCCACTCTGAAAAACAGCACATCCAAGATTCCGATTTTAACAATGCTTCTATAAGAAGTAAATGTGTTGTGGTAGACGTATAAATTATATCCTACCTTTTTCTTCTCTATTAAACAACAGCACTTAATACTAAATTAACTGGTAAACTGAAAATAATGGAAGAGGGGTTTCCACATTACAAAAAAGAAATGGTGAGTCATGCATTACAACTTTAGAAAACATATATTTATGAAGCATGCAGTGCACTATAGTACGGTACATTGGGTTTAAAAACAAACAATTAATTGGAACAGGACAATTTGTGGAACAAAAAGTTATAAGTACCATGGTCAAATGCAATATACAACATACATTGTAGGATAGAAGTCACCATAGATATTCATCAAATTCTGACAGCCTAAATGACCTCTAATACTGCAGTCCACCAGAAAACATCCCTAGAAAACAGTAGGTCACCAGCCATGGACTAATGAACCTTTAATCCATGTAGAACAGGGCTGGGATGGCAAGGTTCCTGCACAATCTCTGCTGCACTACTGGATTAAAACAGTAGAACAATTGCACTGTGAATCTACAGCATACAATCCCCTTTATCCTAGTTGTCCACAATAAAACTGCAGCTCTGTCATCTATGTAATTGGAGTCATGTTACCTGACAACATATTTTCCTAGATACATATCACACTAATCATAGGAGTTGCTAAGAAGGGGGTGTCTTTGTGAGCTGAAGCCCTGGTGGTGGGACACTTTAGCCCCAGATCTCTACAGTTGGTGGGGGAAGCAGAAGGATATTTGGTGTTCAGTTTGTCAGTTTTTATTTTGAATGTTGTATCAGCCATTTGCTTCTCAAACTGGTGCCTCCTGGTGACAGTCAGGAGTGGGTGTTGGAGAAAAGAACTTTGGTGTAAACTCCTTTATTATGCCAGTTATTCCTGCTCTGAGATCCCAAAGCGCATTCACAGTTTACTATGGGTATAGAGGAGGGGATATAATATAGAAAGACAGGGATATGTCATGACACATCCCCACATCATTGAAAAGGGGTCATCAAGATTTCCTTTTGGCTCAAGCCCCTGGTGTGTCTGGAACGAAAGAACACTTCTGACATAAATCCTGGGAACCGATAAGTTAAATAATCAAACCAGTACCTTTGGATACTCTCATTAAAGGGTTACTCTAACCACCATGACCACTTCTGTTTTTTCAAGTGGTCGTGGTGGTATAAGTTTGGATTGTAGTATTTAAGCTTGAAACAATGCACATCCAGAGTAATTGGCACTTGTGTGCCGAGAGCAAGTTGCACCTCTAGCACATGTGTCACTGGCAGCCTAGAACTCTTTTCTGGGCTGCGTAATGTCAATTCTGTGTATAAAATATGTCTGCATCACTGCGCACTGCACACTGCCGATAGATGTAGCAGCTTCTCCCCTGCAGGCTCAGATCACGCGCATGCACCCTGAGCAGGTAAAATGATTTAATCCAAAGCTTTGATTTGACATCGAGTTGACTCCTGTGACGTCAAACAGGGGTGTACTGAGCAGCGCCGGGGTGCTTTGTCTGGTGCTGGATTAAGGTACGTAAACTTTATTTTACAAATGCTCTTTGTGTATTTTCTCAGGGGGACTGATATTGGCATTATTTGTATTATTCTGTCATAAACGAAAAATGGTTGAAGAACCCCTTTAATTAACAAATTAGGATCTATTCTGCATCATATTAGTTCTACATACTGCAGAATAATATGTTCCATTTCCAGCTCATCATCAATATGAAGAAGTGATATGGATGCAGGATAAAATGGTGGATCTGGCAACCCTGAAAATGATCTGTTTTCTAGTTCCTCAGCCCAACATTATCCAGTGGGATGGAACTTATTATTTAGCTCCTACAATCAGCCTGAGAATCATAAAAGATAATTAACAGAATTGTAAAACATTTTAAAGCTAAACATATTTTCAGTAATCTAATTGAAGCCCAGTAGCTTAACAAAGCAGTGAAACAGGGGAAACAAAAGCAGGCAGATTGCATAGTCTCAAAAAGTTTTTTTGAAATCACATGATCTCCCAGTGTAATTGAACAGCCTAATTACCCACTAGGCACAAGCATTACAGGGCTGTCTAAGCACAAATGGGTAATTATGTAGCTGATTAATTAGCAGCACCGAGACGGAATGATTACCCAATAAAAATGACAAGGTAGTTACTAACTGGCTCCTCAGCATTGGCGATATATTTGTTTTTAGGACGAGCTTCAACCATATTCCAATAACTTCACCCAAACATATAGACATTGTGTTCTTAAGTATAAACAAAACACTCTGTCAAATATTCATATTAAAAGATTGTATTAAACTGATATATTGGGCTGAGGCTCAAAAAGCATATGGAAAACTGAAATTCACTTATCTTTATCTAGGACGATTGAAAAACAGTGAGCGTGAGCGGTGCTTACTGTTGAAATTAAGCCAGATTTATGTATTTATGTATATTAACAGATGTCCACGGACAGCAATGTCACCATTTAAAGGGGCAATAATTGCAAGTTTGTATAAATAAATACTCTCTCAATCATTACTGAGGTGTTTTTGTGTTTTTTGTAGTGCTTTTTTTCCCCAATGTCAATTCTAATAAAATTTTGGAATATTGTAACCCCTACAATGCCATGCCAGAGTTAAGGTCACCTTTTAAAATGTATTTACCATTCAGAGCTTAACTACTTGTATTCCTGAAGTGTGAACCTATAGACTTCCATACATAAATTTGTAATATGAGACATACTCCATAAATTTCAATTCCCCAGTCAAAGGACAGTCTTTTTCAGAATCATGGTTACCTTCAGAAAGGACTTCCATGCCATGACAGCAGTATCCTGTATCATCTGGTACAAATAATAACTTTGGTAACTGTTACCCACCCATGACCTTGGGGTTTAGTGCGCCCCAACCAAGAGATAGGATTTTTAGAAAGACGTACATCTCCTTCTTCCAAACTGCTAAGCAAGGGGCGTGTGTGCTTATCTACACCTACCCTGGGGTTTAATGCCCCCCAACCAAGAGATAGGATTTTAGATAGACGTACATCTCCTACTTCCAAACTGCTAAGCAAGGGACGTGTGTGCTTATTTACACCTACTTTGGTAGATTTATGACTATACCAAAATACACATTTTTAGTTTTTTTTTATTATATTTCACTGAAAATGGCATTCAGGCATGACACACAGGCCTATATTTATGCTTACACCGGAACAGGGGCGTACCTAGAGGATTTGGCACCCGTGGTGGATCCTGTGTTTGGCACCCCACCCATACCCCTCCAAAAAAAACACAAAATTTGTCAACATTGTAAAACTCTTGTCAGACGTTCTACAAAACCCATGTCCTGCCCCTTTCCTACAAAACCCCTGTCCTGCCCCCTTCTATAAACCCGTGTAGTGCCCCCTTCTACAAAACCCCTGCATTCCCCTTCCACAAATCCCCTGCTCAGCCTTCCCCCTTATACAAAACCCCTGTACAAATACAAAACCCCTGCCCCCGTCTACAAAATCACTGCACCTCCTCACACACAGTTACAGGCAGACAGTCACTCACACACACACACACAGTTACAGGCAGACATTCACACATTCTCAGTTACAGGTTACAGGCAGACAGTCACACACAGTTACAGGCACACAGTCACAAACACTCAGTAACTTGCAGACAGGCACACACACACACACACACACACTCAGTAACAGGTAGACAGTCACACACAGGTACAGGCAGACAGTCACACACACAGTTACAGTCACACACAGGCAGACAGGCAAGCAGGCAGACAGTCTTGCAGTCAGACAGGCACACAGACAGACAGGCAGGCACACAGACAGGTAGGCAGACATACAGGTAGGCAGACATGCAGGCACACAGACAGACAGGCAGGCACACAGATAGACAGTCAGGCACACAGCCAGACAGTAAGGAACACAGACAGGCAGGCACACAGGCATTCAGGCACACAGACAAGCAGACAGACAGACAGGCAGGCAGGCAGGCAGGCAGACACACAGACAGGCAGGTAGGCACACAGACAGACAGGCAGGCACAAAGACAGACAGGCAGGAACACAGACAGTCAGGCTGGCACACAGACAGGCACACAGACAATTACCTCTTTCCGTTACGGCTGGAAGGTGGTAGTAGAGGCAGTGCAGCTCCTGTAGTAAAGTTAGTGAGAAGCAGGGACTCCTTCCTGTTTCCCACTTCCTGAGCAGCAGTTACCAGGGGATTCTGATAGGCTTTATCCCCGCCTCTGCTGCCATTGTAGCTCCGCCTCCCACTAAGCTCTGCCCATCTGCCCCGTAAGGTCCGTCCCCGGCCACCTTGCTATTACTTTTCATAGACCCGGATGGAGAATAATGAAATCCTCTACCCGGGTACCTGATCCAGCTCCCCCCACTGCACTCCTGTCACCTGGCCATGTGTGAGCTGTGTTGGCCGCATGGAGCACCCTGCTCAATGGTGCCCTGTGTAGTCGCACAGTGAGTGTCATGGCACCCCCTACCTGGTGGCACCCGGGGCAGACCGCGCCCCCTGTCCTTCCATTAGTACGCCACTGTACGGGAAGTTTGCAATGTATTTAAAATCTACATTCAAAAATATTGTTTTTGCATTACAGTTTTTTTCTATTTTGTTGAATCCCTCAATTGTTTCTTTTAATCTATGATTAAATAGACTACTATATTTATTTTCCTTTTTGTCACCTAAATACTCTGCCACTTATTTAAACTATAGCACTCATATTTCCCATTTTACAAGAGATATGCTAAATGTATAAAAAGATATATAAAAGAAAAACAAATATGAAACAAAGTGGGGTAGACTCCAGGATGATGGCAATGCAGCAATCATGTTGGCATTGCAGAAGAAGTTTGCCTGGCATGAGAAGTGTCCCCAAACAGGACCAATAAAAGAAGACAGTGGGAGGAGAACAGGTGGACCTCTCGTGTGGATGTGGCAGCACTGGATTGGAGGGTCAAGTGAGTCATAAATGTGGTATCTAAAAGGTTGAGCTGTGAGTTATTCCTCTTACATTTTTTAACTCCAGAACTCTCTCTCATACTCAAAAATGTGACAAATTCATCATCTGCTCAAATCCATTAAAGATTTGTGTGGCAAACATAACCTCGCCTGCTTGCCAGCCTCCTGCCTCAGGACTATGGGCTCTACAAGATACACTGTAAAATACACTTTAAAAGGCTCTGTTTGTGTGATTTGGGATTATATTGTTCGGGAACCGACCAACCGCACGAACCAGAGACGATCCGTGTGCTTGTTATGCCCAATTGACACCTTGTAACGAGTTCCACCACAATGTTTTAATCGTTCGTCTTGGTGGCCACATTTTGTATGAACAACCATGAGGTGGCGACCACCTTGTTTCTGCGAACGCAGGCAGCGATGTTTGGGCGTCAAGCTCATGGAACTGAAATCGGACACTGAAACTCCTGATGACTTCCATCATCACCTGAAACTTAGAAGGGCACTATTCGGTGGAATCTGTGTACCTGCACTCTCCCTATATAAATAGAAATTTTTCTGGGGACATGCCTTCCCCTAGCTCTTCAACACTGGTATACAATTTGTATCATCTTTAAATAGGATGTATGCAGTCCATATCTTATAAGTTGAGAATCTTTGCACTATTAACCAGGAAAGATCTAAGCAATGGCTTTAAACAAAATAGCAAATAGGGATCAACAAATCACTAGATTAATTTAAAGAAGCCGCTATTGGCCTGATTTTGTTATTGGCCTGATTTTTGTTACCTGATTTTGTTATGAGAAGTGGTGCTATAACATCCAAACATCAAGTGTTCTGTGGGGTGTGAAGACAGTCTTCCTATCACATGTTTGGAATAGACATGAGATACCCAGTGCTATGGCTCATATATAAAATGTCTTTAATGTTAATACCATTTTGGTCCCCAAAATAGAAAAAAAGCTACTTTATGTAGGCACTGGAGCTGATATAATTGCAACCATTTGCTAAAGCCTAAAGTCTTCAAATATCACAAAACTATGTTTAATATATTGTTTCTATGCACCATACACTTTTAGCTTTTATTTACTAAAAGGAAGTTGTCGTAGAGAGTTATCTTATTAATAGCACAGTAAACCCCATATTTCTATCATGATAGGAAGAGGTGAAGTAAATAGTTTGATTAATTATCTTTTTAAAATGTTTCTATGAGAAATGCTAAAAAGGATCGATACCATGTCTTTTTCTGAATAATGAATGCAAAAAATAAACTGGGTTGGTGAACACAGATATCTAAAGTATACATACACAAAAACTGGATATCTGTGGTCTGGTCTAAACCCACTAGCAACTCTGCATACATTCAGTATGTTTGTCATGTCCACTCCTCAGCTGTTAAAACGTTATGGAAGTTAATTACTAACATTTAAAATTACTAAATTAATAGTATTATTTTATGAATGAATTAATTCAAAATAAATAGTTTGGATTTACTGCCCAGCTCTGAAGTAATTTATTTGAGTATATATCTTGGTAGTAATAATCACTCACAGGTTGCCTATGGTTTGTATCCTCCTATTGGATCCCTATCTATGATTCAAAGGCCACTGGGCTGCCTAATTGTCAATTCTCTGCCAACAGTCTCAACTTGACATCCTATTTTCTACTGAATTTATTTTGTTACCTTGCCTTCCACCAATGTGCTCTCAGTCACAAGGGTCCGGGGTAAGTCTATAACCTGCTCTTTTCCACCAGCTTAACTCCTTGCATCCTTCATGTCATGCTGTGACTATCGACACTTCCAGGATTGGAGTACTGTCCTCAGTCTCTGCTGAAGTACGTGATAAGATGGAGCCATGGCACCTACCATCCTGATTCAGTTGCAAAGACATTTTTGATGAACCAAACCTTCCATACTTGCAAGCCCTTAAAACTCATTTTTCAATTTAGGAGGAATTGGCACAGAAATCTAAGGTCTTAGATGCTAACAGAACATAACAAAGTCTTTTTTTATTTAAATCCCCAAATTGAACAACTGCTGAATCATTATCCATTTAGCTCATGTAACCAGCAGATGCTTGGTTTGTGGAATTATCATTCCTTGCTATTAACTTGTGTTCCTTTGGGGTATAGTTGCTCTTTCCCCGGTCATTTCACAGCTTCTTCCCACTCCCTACAGCTCATCCGTTTGTCGGTGAACACCAATTCCATCAAGACTAAAAGAGAAAAAAAAAAAACATGTAACATAATGCTGCTGTTTCTCTAAAGACCTGCAGTGTTTTGAAGGTAACAAAGCATGACCAGAGTATAACTTGGAGTTATGTCAACAATTTTACCCTTAATTGAACCCGCTGTCCCTTTGTGAAAGACCCATCAAGTACAGATTCACACAGTACAATTAGAAGCTAAAAGACAGAATATACTGAGATTTGCTTTTTCACACCTGCTTGAAGCATACACATTTAATATCTATATAGATAGATAAATAATAATAAATCAGTTATAAATCGAGAGGTGGGTAAGGCCAGACATTGCAACAGCAGCTGGAGATAGGAGGGATAGCTGGACCAAGCCCCTTCCACATCTCCAGGTAGCTGGCTTTACATATATATATACAAATATAATAAAGTATGGTTAGAACACTCTAAAATATAACTTTTACTAATAAACGTTTAAATGTCCCATAGAGGGATCTATAGCTATAGTCTGGATAGTGGATTCTAAGAGGTAATAGAAAGTAGGAAAAAATTATAATAAATATATAAGATAGAAAGATCATGGTTAAAAAATCAAAGTATCTCTGAGTAAGTGGGGTACGATAGGTATCAATGGTTAGTAATACATATTAGGGAAAGATGAGGACAGATATCCATTAGTTTATATAGTGGATATTAATGTATCAAATATGCCACCATACACTGCAGGAATAACTGTTGCAACTATGTATCACATAGCTCTATGCGAAAAACTGATGGTAATATTTCTAGCAACTTAGATGTTTGCCCTTGGGTAATAATGGTATAGGCGAGGGCAGTTAGACTTGCAGACCGATATCTGTGAATACAGAAGTTGGATTGACAGTGAGGGTGCATGTAACAGTTGATCCTAGGCTTGTCTGAATATATTATTCTAATCCCTACATATATAGCAACCGGCACATGTTCCCTCCAAGTGTGAGTGGAAAGCACTACATGAATTATCAACTGACAACTGACAAGAACTTAATCATAAAACCCTCTAATAAAGGGGGCAACATTGGCAACAAGGGAGATCTTTGTAGCTCTATAAATTGTGAGTGAGTTTTTGCTATAGCACTCTACCTCACTTTGTTAAAGACATACTGCACTATTATTGTCTCCCTTTTTCCTTTTTCTTTGAGATACCATGCACTGTATAACAGCCAAATACTTCATAGACTTTTAACAAAAAAGTATGTACATATGATTTATATTTGACTTAATTTTGTACATTACTGTGTTTTAAGGCGGGGTTATCTATTTTTTGTATTTGTCTTCTGTCTGAATCTCAAACCTCATCTGCCCTGGCTCTGCAATCTCCTTCTACAATTCCACCCTCTCCTAGACATCATGGCACCCCCTATATTTAAGTGCAGGAAGCGCCCCAAACTACCAAGCCGACTCAATACTTCCAAAAATGCTCCAGAAGTGCTAAAGCTGCTGGAAGAAGTCTCACTCTGCATATGACTTTCTCCACTATAAATTTATACTGCTCTCTTACAGCTTGGCTCATTGTTCTGCAAAAGTAAATTACTTCAATACCCTCATAACCACACTCTCCCATAACCAAATGACTATTTTACACTTTTAACTCTCGTCTTTGCCCTGTTGCTCCTCCTCCCCCTACCGACTTAATTGCCACAAACTTTGCAACTCTCTTCACTGACAAAATCTCTACAATCAGGCAAGAAATCTCAAATTTCTCTCCTTCCCCTACCTCACCCCCTCTGCTGTTCTATGTTCATTCGCACCCACTACAGTGGAAGAGGTTTATGATCTACTCCGGTACTCCCGCCCCACCACCTGCTCCCTTGATCCTATTCCCTCATATCTTATCCATATTCTGTCTCCTTCTCTTGCTTTGCCTCTCACTAAAATTCTCAATCACTCCCTCTCATCTGGCATATTTCCATTACCCTTCAAACATGCGTAACCCCGATTCTAAAAAAGCCCAACCTTGACCCTAACTCCTCGTCCAACTAGTGCCCTATCTTGCTACTGCCTTTTGCATCCAAGATCCTTGAAAAACTTGTGTATGTGAGATTGACAGACTTCCTCAAGTCCAACTCTCTGCTCGATCGGTTTCCGCGCTCAGCACTTTGTGGAAACAGTTCTGACCAAAGTATCAAACGATCTACTCGTTACAAACTCTCATGGTCACTTCTCTATCCTAATTCTCCTTGACCTTTCTGCTGCTTTTGATACTGTTGATTATCAACAGCTTCTTCTCATCCTCCGAGATATTGCTCTCTCCTGGTGCTCCTCCCACCTCACCCTGCGCTCTTTTAGTGTTTCCTTCTCTGGCTCTGCCTCTTCCTCCCAACCTCTCTCTGTTGGTGTCCCCCAAGGCTCAGTTTTTAGTCCTCTACTGTTCCCGGTCTACACTGCCTCCCTTGGTAAACTCATCAGCTCCTTTGGCTTCCAATATAATTTCTATGCGGATGACACGCACATCTATCTGTCCTCTCCTGATCTCTCCCCGTCCCTCTTGACTTGTGTCTCTGACTGCCTCTCGGCTATTTCTAATTGGATGGCTACTAAGGCCTACTTCCTTAAACTCAACTCTTCCAAACAGAACTTTTGGTCTTTCCTCCCTCAACTGTTACTACTCCCGTCTCTGTCTCCCTCCACATTAATGGTACTACTATCAGCTCCGCCACATAGGCTCGCTGACTAGGTGTTCTGTTTGACTCCGACCTCTCCTTCACCCCTCATGTCCAGTCGAATGTCAAATCTTGCCGCTTCCATCTCAAAAACATTGCGTGCATCCTCCCCTACTTAACGCCAGATGCGGCTAAGGTGCTGGTCCATGCTACTGTCCTCTCTCGCCTTGACTACTGCAATCCGCTTCTCAGTGGTCTAACGTGCTCCCAACTTACCCTATTGCAGCCTATAATGAATGTGGCGGCAAGGCTCATCTTCTTGTCCGCCCGCACCTCCCGTGCTTCATCCCTCTGTCAATCCCTGCATTGGCTTCCTGTGAGATATAGGGCTCAATATAAATATCTGGTTCCTGCTTTCAAATCTCTACATAATGCTACTCCCACCTACCTAGCCTCCCTAATACACAAATATGTCCTGTCTAGGCCCATACGCTCTCCCGAAGACCTGTGTCTATCCACTGTTTGTACTCCCACATCTTGCAACTGATCGCATTCAAGATTTCTCCATTAGACGCTCACCCAGTCTCAACTCCTTCAAAAAATCATGTTGTTTGGTTACAATTACATGTTTGTTTGTTAGTCCACCCATTGTAAAGCACTACGGATTTTGTTGGCGCTATATAAATATAATAAAAATAATAATAATTACCCAAGGGCAAACATCTAACTTGTTGGACATATTACCATCAGTTGTTCATATAATGCTATGTGATACATAGTTGTAACAGTTATTCATGCAGTGTATAGTGGCATATTCGATGCATTACAATCCACTATCTAAACTAATGGATATCTGTCCTCATCTTTCCCTAAGATGTCAAACTAACCATTTATACCTATCGTATCCCACCTACTCAAAGAGATATTATGATATTTAACTATTAGCTTTCTATCTTATATATTGATTTATTATTATTATATTTTCCTACTTTCTATTGCCTTTTTAAGAATCCAGTATCTAGACTATAGTTATAGATCCCTCTATGGGACGTTTTAACGTTTATTAATAAAAGTTATATTTTAGAGTGTTCTCACCATACTAGATTATTTTTGGTTGTACAATTATAGGGCTTAACCCCTTAAGGACACATGACATGTGTGACATGTCATGATTCCATTTTATTCCAGAAGTTTGGTCCTTTTAAACCCCTAGACAAAGTGGTGAAGCAATTTTCCTCACTTTTTGTCAATTGTCATGGATGAGGCAGATCTTTTTTCTACATATATATACGTATACATAAATGATAGAGGATATGTGACTGTGAACCAAGTATTATTTATGGGCAGATAGCATAATATCAGAATAAGCCATAAAACAAACAGATTAAAAAGTAGTTTATGAATGACATTAATAAAAAAAAACAAATACATGACTCTACATTATCAGGTTATTCACGATAATAGAAAATTCCCAGGAATTCAAAAGAAATACAAATGGAATTTTAAATTTAAAGGTCAAAGTAGTCAAAGTAGGATATTTTTCAATTTTCAGTTAATTTGTTTTGTCCTAAAATTTATTTTTCAGTTTAAATTCCATTTGGACAAAACTCCAGTATTCAATAAATAGCTCTGTGTATTATATTGCTTGATGTTTTAGGACTTTTGTTAGCGTGTTGGTATTAAAAATAAGGCTAGGGTTAGTAAGTGATTGGGTAAGGTAGATAATCGGCAAACTCATGCTAGCAGGACTGTACTGCCATTATTTCAGCCTCTCCAGATAGGGATATGCTGGAAAATGAGTTTGGAAAATGCAATAATAATTATATCAGATATATAAAAAGTGGTATAGCAATAAGACACTAAATAGAAGGTGGTGAGGAGTCCATCTCTGTCATATTTGTAGAAGAATTTTAGAGAACAAATGAAGATCAGTGACATAAAAACACAGTGTAGTGTTTTTCCTACACTTTCTGCTTTTCTTGACAGTGTGGTCCGTTTTGATGCTGGGTAAATATAAACCTATTGCCACACACATCATAAAAGAACAAAAGAAAATATTAGTCTGTCGATGTAAATAACAGTGAAACCCCAGCCTCTCTCTCTAGTTTGACATATGTTTGCATGAAGCTTCATCTGAGATGACATTGCCTCCTCCCTGTTAAAAGATACACATTTGACTCACTATTATTTGCATTAATTTCATACTGCAACTGTATCATTTGAGAAGACATTAATATAAATTGACTGCATAACCACAGTGACCCAGGGGACAGCCACATTGTTGACTTAGACGATAAGCATAATTAAGAAGATAAATGAAAATTACAACACTATTAATAAGCTGTATCTCAAACAAGGGGCAGGTTGAAATGTACTTTTGCATACAGCATAGCAGGTCACCTTCAAAAAACCAAGCTTCACTGACCAATTTGCCTAGCTTAAAACAGAACTTTCATCCTGAACAATTTGCTAGTTGTTGATTTATAAAATATGTTTTTGGAATGGTTCCTTGTATTGCCTATAAGTTTAACCTAATGTTTTTGAGACCCAGAGTTAAAGGAGCACCCTAAGTAACTTAAAGGACCACTATAGGCACCCAGACCACTTCAGCTTAATGAAGTGGTCTGGGTGCCAGGTCCAGCTATGGTTAACCTAGTTATTGATTATATTCCAATAATGAGTAATAACATGGAAAAAAACTCACATATATTTTATTAGGTAAGCTAGTGAGTGGCATGTGGCTGATAGGAACTGAAACTTTAAATTCAAAATTCTTTATAACTGTACACACAAAGAATTGTTCACACGTATCCATCTGTTAAGGGATGGAAAGATATATAATTAGAAAAAAAGGCCAGTTGTTCAAGATGAGTTCCAGAGCATATGTTGTACTCCGAAACCAAGCCATATTTTCATGCTAAAAAAAGAGAATGCCTCATACAGTATGTTTTGCTTTTCTGCATTCAGAAGGAAAACATGGGGGGATTTTATAGTATATTGCTGATAAACACACTGGGGGAGATTTGTCAAAGCATCATTAACACGTTTGCATCTAGTTTTCAACATACAGGTGATACTCGAAAAATTAGAATATCGTGCAAAAGTTCATTTATTTCAGTAATGCAACATAAAAGGGGAAACTAATATATGAGATAGATGCATTACATACAAAGCAAGATAGTTCAAGCCGTGATTTGTCATAAGTGCGATGATTATGACTTACAGCTCATGAAAACACCAAATCCACAATCTCAATAAATTAGAATATTGTGAAAAGGTGCAATATTCTAGGCTCACAGTGTCCCACTCTAATCAGCTAAGTAAACCATAACACCTGCAAGGGGTTTCTGAGCTTTTAAATGGTCTCTCAGTCTGGTTCAGTAGGAATCACAATCATGGAGAAGACTGCTGACCTGACAGTTGTGCAGAAAACCATCATTGACACCTTCCATAAGGAGGGAAAGCCTCAAAAGGTTATTGCGAAGGAAGTTGGATGTTCCCAAAGTGCTGTATCAAAGCACATTAATAGAAAGTTATGTGGAAGGGAAAAGTGTGGAAGAAAAAGGTGCACAAGCAGCAGGGATGACCACAGCCTGGAGAGGATTGTCAGGAAAATGCCATTCAAAAGTGTTGGGGACTTTCACAAGGAGTGGACTGAGGCTGGAGTCAGTGCATCAAGAGCCACCACACACAGACAGATCCTGGACATGGGCTTCAGATGTCGTATTCCTCTTGTCAAGCCGCTCCTGAACAACAAACAACGTCAGAAACCTGGGCTAAAGAAAAACAGACCTGGTCTGTTGCTCAGTGGTCCAAACTCCTCTTTTCTGATGAGAGCAATTTTTGCATCTCATTTATAAACTAAGGACCTGGAGTCTGGAGGAAGAATGGAGAGGTACACACTGCAAGATGCTTGAAGTCCAGCGTGAAGCTTCGACAGTCTATGCTGATTTGGGAGTCATGTCATCTGCTGGTGTTGGTCCACTGTGCTCAGGGCCGGACTGGGAAGAAAATTCGGCCCGGGCATTTTTTAATTACAGCGGCCCACTAAAAAGGGGGCGGGGCCAGATAGGGTGTGTTTTGTCATCACCAATGACAAGCACGCCCCATCACAAAGTGAGCATGTTGGTTCAATGCTCTTCCAGGGTAGACCATGCGCAGAGCTCTGCTGAAGAGCTCTGGCATGAGAAAAATACCCACAGCGCAAGCAAATTTAATAACATGCTTGCACTGTGTTTGCTTGAAATTTGTCTCTGGTGTCTCCATAGTTGAGATACCAGGAGACAAAAATGCCATGAAAGCATATTGCGCAGTGTGTGTGAGGGTGCTCTGTGTGTGTGTGTGTGTGTGTGTGTGTGAGGGGTGTAGTGTGTGTGAGAGGGGTGCATGCAGTGTGTGTGTGAGTGATGGGTGTTGTGTTTGCATGAGGGTGCTATGTGGGTAAGGGTGCTGTGTGTGTGATGGGTGCAGTGTGTGTGTGCTGTGTGTGAGTGGGTGCTGTGTTTGCATGAGGGTGCTATGTGCATGTGAGGAAGCTGTGTGTGAGGGTGCAGTGTATGCATGTGAGGAAGCTGTGAATGTCAGAGGTGCATTGTGTGTGAGTGAGGGTGTGTGATGTGCGTGTCAGGGGTGCAGTGTGTGTGTGAGGGTACTGTGAGTGTTAGGGGTGCATTTTGTGTGTGCTGTGAGTGTCAGACATGCAGTGTGTGAGTGAGGGTGCTGTGAGTGTCACGGGTGCAGTGTGTGTGTGTGTGTGATGTGCGTGTCAGGGGTGCAGTGTGTGTGTGTGAGGGTGCTGTGAGTGTCAGGGGTGCAGTGTGTGTGCTGTGCGTGTCAGGGGTTCAGTGTGTGTGTGCAAGGGTACTGTGAGTGTTAGGGGTGCATTTTGTGTATGCTGTGAGGTTCAGACGTGCAGTGTGTGAGTGAGGGTGCTGTGAGTGTCACGGGTGCAGTGTGTGTGTGTGTGTGATGTGCGTGTCAGGGGTGCAGTGTGTGTGTGTAAGGGTGCTGTGAGTGTCAGGGGTGCAGTGTGTGTGCTGTGCATGTCAGGGATGCAGTGTGTGTGTGTGAGGGTGCTGTGAGTGTTAGGGGTGCATTTTGTGTGTGTGTGTACTGTGAGTGTCAGGGGTGCATTTTGTGTGTGCTGTGAGTGTCAGACGTGCAGTGTGTGTGTGAAGGGGTGTGAGTGTCTGTGAGTGTTAGGGGTGCAGTGTATGTGCTGTGAGTGTTAGGGGTGCAGTGTGTGAGGGTGATGTGAGTGCTAGGGGTGCAGTGTGTGTGTGAGGGTGCTGTGAGTGTTAGGGGTGCAGTGTGTGTGCTGTGAGTATTAAGGGTGCAGTGTGTGTGTGTGAGGGTGCTGTGAGTGTTAGGGGTGCGGTGTATGTGCTGTGAGTGTTAAGGGTGCAGTGTGTGTGTGTGAGGGTGCTGGGAGTGTTAGGGGTGTCTGTGAGGCTGCTGTGCCCTGAGTGATTATTTCCCCCCTCCCTGCTTACCTTTAGCCTGGGAGGGGGGATCCTGCTGCTGGGGCTGCCATCCATCCCTGGTGGTCCTAGTGGTGAGTGAACTCTAGCCTGTTGGGCTAGAGTTCACTCTCGCGAGACCGGGAGCGTTGCCGTGGCAACGCTCCGAATCTCGCAAGAGGAACCCGGCGGAGCTGTTAAAGCTCCGGCCGGGTTCCTCTGCTGGCAGGCTGGCTCCCTCCCTCTCTCCCCCGGCGGCCGCACTATCCTGCATGTGGGCCGGTGAGGGAGATCTCTGATCTCCCCACCGGCCCGCTGTAGACTACTGCAGGGCCGGCGTTCAGATAGCGCCG
This sequence comes from Pelobates cultripes, assembly GCA_933207985.1. NCBI lineage: Eukaryota > Metazoa > Chordata > Amphibia > Anura > Pelobatidae > Pelobates > Pelobates cultripes. The sequence goes on along the minus strand of OW240914.1, from coordinate 118,927,123 downwards.
GCCCTGCAAAGACCGTCAGGAGAGATCCTGTGATCTCGCTGCCGGCCTCGGCCCCCCACGGCCACCGCGGTCCACCGGGCATTTGCCCGGTGTGCTGATGGCCAGTCCGGGCCTGACTGTGCTTCATTAAGTCCAGGGTAAACGCAGCCGTCTACCAGAAGATTTTGGAGCACTTCATGCTTCCTTCCACAGACAAGCTTTATGGGGATGCTGACTTCATTTTCCAGCAGGACTTGGCACCTGCCCACACTGCCAAAAGCACCAAAGCCTGGTTCAATGACCGTGGGATTACTGTGCTTGATTGGTCAGCAAACTCGCCTGACCTTAACCCCATAGAGAATCTATGGGGCATTGCCAAGAGAAAGATGAGAGACATGAGACCGAACAATGCAGAAGAGCTGAAGGCCGCTATTAAAGCATCCTGGTCTTCCATAACAGCTCAGCAATGCCACAGGCTGATAGCTTCCATGCCACGCCGCATTGAGGCAGTAATTGCTGCAAAAGGGGCCCAAACCAAGTACTGAGTCCATATGCATGCTTATACTTTTCAGAGGTCCGATATTGTTCTATGTACACTCCTTGTTTTATTGATTGCATGTAATATTCTAATTTACTGAGATTGTGGATTTGGGGTTTTCATGAGCTGTAAGCCATAATCATCACACTTATGACAAATCATGGCTTGAACTATCTTGCTTTGCATGTAATGCGTCTATCTCATATATTAGTTTCCCCTTTTACGTTGCATTACTGAAATAAATGAACTTTTGCACGATATTCTAATATTTTGAGTATCACCTGTAGTCTGTCCTGGCAAAAGAGTCTCTCGCTGCTTGCATATTAGGTAGCACACCATGTATTGCTGGAGATGTCCTGGACTAGGCAGAGGGACTTTTAGGGACGTATATACAATGAATTATAGATATAGGATATAGATTTATTTTTGTACATATATTGTGACATTTGTTTCGTATGAAATTACACAGTACCTGTTTTCGCCCCTTTCTACGTAATGGCAATATACACTTTTTTCTTGATTCAATTGTTTTTTGTATTTATTTGAGTTCGGTATTGTTTTGATTTTCTTGGTATATATCTCAGAGGTTATCTCAGAGGGTGACCTCAATACCTGCACCAGTCTAACTGTTGAGTGCCAACACATTTATAAATGTTACAGTCAGGTTTTATCCCACTATTAGAATTATTAGAAATATTTTGAGATATTTATCTCTCTCTCTCTCTCTCTCTCTCTCTCTCTCACTTTTGCCTTGTCTCCTTTTCTCGTTGGCTAATGGAGCCGATATTGATGAAATAATAATCCAGTTTATGCTACCCAAACAAAATTATCAATAATTTTTTCAATGGAAATGATATATTGAAGGATCAAATTTTACTTTCCTCCTTTATCTGCTATCAAAAATAGTAAATTAAGTGTAATAAAGAATGCATTTCCTTTAACACCGTGGAATGTAAACTAACATGCTTGGTTAATTGTGCACGCCTTTCTGAGGTAGAATCTTTAGGAAAACAAAAGGTTGTCTTGGCAGATTCAAACCACCCCACAAGTCTCTGCCACACAATGACAAAAGCCAAGCTCTACATAGCCAAGTCCTCATATTCATCTCTAAAATTTTGCATTGATTTTAATATTTGCTGCCTCATTAAAGCTTGTCACAGATAAAGCTTTACCACTTAGAATTGCACAAAGAGTTCCTTGTGATGAAGGCAGTAGTAGACACTAGTTTGCCCATAGCGTATTCCATTTTGACACATGCTGTGAGTTAAGTGTGAACTTGAAAGTGTATTTACCGCTACTTCTAGAGAAAGCTGTCTGCTCTAATTATGGCACACATCACCAAATGTTATAATAGGAAGTGACAAATATAAGATGTGCTAGAAATGTTAGCATCCACATTACAACACTGAAACTGTAAATAAGCAGGGTAGCGTATTCCCTCTGCTTGAATTATACTATCTAGTTACTGGGTGTTTGCATCACTAGACTCATGGATGTGCTACAAATGATTACTTTAGCCATGGAAAGCACATTGTTAAGGCTTAAATCATCCTCTAAACCAGGCATTTGAAACATGGACCTACAGATGTTGCTGAACTACAATTCCTATTATTCTCTGTCCACAATAATCTCTCTATGGTAATCAAATAATTCTGGGAGCTTTAGGTCATCACACACTGGGAGGGGAGGTGGGGGGTGTGGGGGGCAGAGCTTGAGATCACTGATCAAAACATTCCCAGTTTTAAAATGATGATATATATATATATATATATAAAATCTCCACACAGAGATTATTCTCAAAAAAACCAACACACTGGTATTGGCACTCACAAGCACACAGACACACACATACACATTAAAATAAACAAGTGTCATTAAAATATCACAGAAATGGGGGCGGGGCCGGGACCAGCATGGCAGCACAACGTGTTTTACACAAGCTCCTACACAATCTTGCAGCTAGCAGAATTTTACCGTCTGTTAATGCCCAATCCGGGCCAACAAACATGACTAACCTAACCCTCACAACAGAGGGCATAATGCATGGCGATCAGTGAGCCGATAGGAGCCTGATTACCTCTCTTCGGATCTTGTGGCCTTGTGTGCATCAGGTGGGAGAGGCGACCGCTCTCCTGTCCTTCGGGTGCCCAGAAGCAGTGGAGGACGCACAAAGCCACATTACCCCCCCTTTTGGACCTGCGGGGGTGATCCCGTTCCTCCCATGGGAGGTAGCCTTGAGGTGGCAGGAGCACAAGGAGAAGCTGTAGAGGCGGAGAAATGGCAAGAAGACTCACCCAAAATGGCAGACGGCACAAGCAACACGGACTCCAGTGCAGGTCACCTCACCTCGACATTATAGCAAAACTGGCCAAAGTATTTGCTGACTTCTGGCAGAAGCTGGAGAGCAAACTGCAATCACCTGCCCCGATACAAAAGAGAGGCTACTCGCCCTAACAACGTTCATTTCGGAAGCTCAAAGCTCAAACAGCTCAGAGGGCCCTAACATGGTGGCAGAGAGCACAGAGGGCACCACCACTCCACAAAAGTGAAACAGAGACAGTCCATATGGCGGTCTACAGTTGTAGCCGGGAAGATCCAGAAGAACAGTTTGGAGCACTCCTTGCATACACCAGCCTGCCCACTCATGGAGAGAGAAGCCTGCAAATATTCCTCCCTGATGTGGGACATGGTTTTGCCCATGGAGGGCATAGGATGAATCCAGCTCCAGGATGACCTAGTCCATAGCCCAGGATTACCAACCTGTTCCCATATTTGAGGAGTGCGTAAGGGGTCTTACCTGTCCTAAACATGAACAAAACTTTACTAATACATTTCCAAAAACCATCAACTCCTATAGGGTCATTATCATTATCATTAATTTATATATTATTATATGTATATAATCATTGCCTAGTGCTAGTCAAGCCAAAATACAAAAATCATATCAGGATAGCACTCTCAGGACTTATACAAAAAAACATAACTTTTATTACCTTACATAAAAAAATCAACGTTTCAGTTTGATAATCTCAAACTTTTTTGGCGCATGACAAAATTCTAAATTTTACAGTGAATTTCATTCCAGCGAATTCACACAGGCAAACTAAAACCGGTGAATTAAAACTGGTGAATCCAAACAGGTGAATTCACACAGAAAAATTAAAACTTACAACCTTGCTGCTTCCATAGGAATTAAGAGGGTAAGTAGCAGACAGATGCTGCTAATCAAAAGCCCTTGATTCACTGATCATCAGCAAATGTGACCACCTCTATAAAAGCGGAAGTTTCAGCAGTCTCCTGGTCTGGAGCATTCAGGTGTGTGTTAACACAATGCCAAAGAGGAAAGACATCAGCAATGATCTTAAAGAAGCAAGTGTTACTGCCCATCAAACTGGCAAGGGTTATAAGGTCATTTCCAAACAATTTAAAGTCTATCATTCAACAGTGAGAAAGATTATTCAAAATGGAAAACATGCAAGACGGTTGCAATTCTTCCCAGGAGGGGATGTCTCAGCATTTTCAAAGAGATGTTTGGCCATAATGCACAGCAACCATGATGGTGGAGCAGTGATGATTGGGGCTCATTTTGCAGTCATAGGACCTGGGAACCTTGCAGTCATTGAGTCGACCATGCATTCCTTTGTATACTAAAGTATTCTAGAGTCATCTGTCCAACAACTAAAGCTTGGCCGATATTGGATCATGTAACAAGACACTCAAGCATATCAGAAAATCTACAACTGAACGTCAGAAAAAGAAAAGAACCAACATGTTGCAATGACCCTGTTAGAGTCCATACTTCCACCTGATTGAAATGCTGTGGCATTGCTCATTGCTGTGGACCTTTAGAGAGCTGTGTATAAACACATGCCATCAAGCCTTAATAAACTGGAGCAATATTGTAAAGAAGAGGGGGCCAAAATTCCTTCAGAATGATGTGAGAGACTGATACAGTTATACAGAAAATGATTACTTCAAGTTATTGCTGCTAAAATTGGTTCTACAAGCTATTGAATCAAGGTGTACTTAGTTTTTCACAAATGGCATCTCCATTTTTGTTTTATTTTTGTTAAATAAATCATGACACGGTGTAATATAATATATAATATAATATAGCTTGTGTTGTTGTTCATCTGAGGTTGTATTAAGCTAATTTTAATACTTGCTAAGGAAAAAATGATTGTTATTATGTTCTGATTAGTGATGTCCCGAACGGTTCGCGAACGGTTCACCACGAACGGTTCGATGCGGACTCCAGTCAGCAGACACATTCCAGACAATCAGCAGCAGACCCTCCCTCCCAGACCCTTCCACCTCCTGGACAGCTCACTAAGAATGCAGCTTCAAAATGGATGCTGTCCAAGTGGTGGGAGGGTCTGGGAAGGAGGGTCTGCTGCTGATTGGTTGGAATGTGTCTGCTGACTGGAGTCCATGGCGAACCGTTTGTGGCGAACCGTTCGGCGAACCGTTCAGGACATCACTAGTTCTGATATGTTGAACCGTAGAATTGAAAAATGGTGTACATTCATTTTCTGAATAATGTGTGTGTGTATATATATATATATATATACATATATATATATATATATATATATATATATATGTTTAAGAGGTAACTTGCACTCACAGTCTTTGAAGTTAAAATTACATGCTTTATCGAAAAAATATAAAAATCTGTATCTACGTTTCAATCCCCGATCATCAGGATCAAAAGACTTAACACCCTCTATTCTTGTGTATTCAACCCATCTTGTTGCAAATACATGTCAGTTAGTCCACCTATTGTACAGCGCTTTGGAATTTGTTGGCACTTCATAAATAATAATAATAATAATAATAATAATAATATTTCCATTAATGGGCAGCTTACTGTAGTACAAAAACAGGCTCAGTGAATCTGTGTTTTAGAACCTACAATTTGCATGGATCTAGGAAAACTAGTTGAGAATAAAGCAAGCAATTTTAGAACCAAGTTCTAATTAAATATGCCACCTACAGAAAAAGAATTGTAACTGTAAATATCATAATAGGGCATTTTTAATTTTTGTTATGACTGAATGACAAAAAAGGAATTTAGCCAGGAGAGTAAATGAAAATGAAAAAATCTGCTTTGACTTGGTCCTGTTAGAGGAGAACAAAGGAAAACGTAGTTAATATTGTATAAAGCAGAATATTAATATTGAAATGAATACAAACTCTGTGCAACTATGTATAACAATTTAAAAAATGCAAACTGAATGGAACAGTCAGTCTTTCTTTAGACAAGAAGACTGCAGTCTCTTTTTTTGCAAGAAACAAGTCGTCTGTCACAGATTAGACTCACCATAGTCCATTCACGATTTCTAGACTTGATTGTTGTTTTTGCTGTTGTTTGACATTCTATGGATTTGCTGTAATCAATTGGATAATTGCTTCATATTATTTAACAGCCTGATCTATTGTGCTAATTATTCACAACTAATAGCTATACGTTAATGCATATATGTCAACCAATATGTGCCTGAAGACAGTATAAACAAATTGCAATATAGATTGTGTGCAGTGTTTCTTGTATTTCGTGTTTTGACTGCTTCATATCTTTATAAAAATCTCAATTATTTATAGATTTTAATTAATTTTAGGTCTCCTATATAACTTACTCAAATAAGGTCAAGAGGATTTTTTCCCCAGCAAAAAACATATCTGTTCCTAGCAAGACTTAATCTTTCTTACATACTTGGGCCTCAATTTAATTTCCAGTATTTTTTTTCTTACTCCAGATGGATGTTATGCTAGTTGGAATTTAAGCCACTGCTCGAAATAAAACCGTTGATTAAGGTGCTCCAGTATATGACACATGTGCCCGCCTCCCACCTAGGGGCCACTCCGGCATGAACCAGAGTCTGTGGCTGGACTGTGGAGAGGTATAGCAGCTCAGCCACACTACCTAGAAAAGAGGGAGGGGGAAAGAGCACAGCAGAAGGCCAGCAGGGAGTTCTTCAAATTCCCAATCAGATTGTGAATATGGTTGTCAAGGGTTCGTGTGATCAATCCATGCCTAGACTGTGTGAAAGGCCACCTCTGCATACACAGCAAGAAGCCCTTCCTTGCCCCTTACATACACAGTCACCTCAGTCAGTGTGCTATCTGTGTAATTGCTGCTGCCGATGCACCTGACATCATGACTTTTAGTCATATTCTCTGCAAATTCTCATTGGGGGGTGGCCTTGACTGGCAGATAATAGCTGTGGTGGGTGACAACTCTCACTGTCTAATTGGCATTGTTGGCAATTGAAGCGTTGTAAGATGGGAAATTGAATTTAAAGTGGAATTAAATAGCCAAAGCCAATATTTTGAATGTAAAATATTGGCGTCAGTATCAATATTCAAACATATATTGATCAGTCTCCAATAAGCCCTCCAATACGTCATTTATAGTGGGTATTTTGTTAATCAAAATTGTTAAATGGCTTATCAGGAACTGATAAATCCGATACATGTGATCAGCGGCCTTAGTTTTTTTTTTTACCTAGTAACCACAATACCAAGGCAGGTGTCTTCTTTATGCAATTTACTTTTTCTGACAATAATGCTTTCCCCTTCATCATGTCATTTCCCCAAAGGGATTATTGCTATGGTACAGACACCCTATATACTTTTTTTTTTATTACTTTTACAAGTATTCTTAAATAGTCACCCAGACCACTTCATCTCAATTAAGTTGTTTGAGTTCAGGAGCTCTGTTCTCTGTCCTCAGTTGCAGGATAACATTGCAGGGTTAAGTCCACCTCTACTCCCTGTCATTATGGCAGCCACTAGAGAAGCTTGTGGACTAAGTAAAATTCTGAATATTTATTTCATATTGGGAAACTTAAATAAGTGAATGGCGCTTGCCACAAATGCCCATTAGGTTCCCAATGCTATACTTTGAAGCCATGGCCAAGCCTTTTCAGTGATGTTGTACGTGACCGGGTATTGAATAGTGCTACGGGGATCTCAGCACTAGAAAAAATGTAAGTAAATCATTTGTTTTATTGGTCATGGTCAATATAGCAATAGGTAGGGAGGTCTATATTCCTAATGGTATAGTATTCCTTAAACCATCATCAGGTTTAAAAAAACTCTGTTCCTGACTGCTGTGACCATGTCTTAAATATGAATATAAAAATTTTAATTAATATATTATATATGTTAGCAATAAGTAACAACATTAATATTTTTTTAGAGTTCTTAATATTATGCTCGAATACAGTTTCAAGAAAAAGTATGTGAACCCTTTGGAATGATGTGGATTTCTGCACAAATTGGTCATAAAATGTAATCTGATCATCATCTAAGTCACAACAATAGACAATAACAGTCTGCTTAAACTAATAACACACAAAGAATGAAATGTTGCCATGTTTTTATTGAACACACAATGTAAACATTCATAGTGCAGGTGGAAAAAGTATGTGAAGCCTTGGATTTAATAACTGGTTGAACCTCCTTTGGCAGCAATAACTTCAACCAAACGTTTCCTGTATTTGCAGATCAGACGTGCACAATGGTCAGGAGTAATTCTTGACCATTCCTCTTTACAGAACTGTTTCAGTTCAGCAATATTCTTGGGATGTCTGGTGTGAATCGCTTTCTTGAGGTCATGCCACAGCATCTCAATCGGGTTGAGGTCAGGACTCTGACTGGGCCACTTCAGAAGTTGTGTTTTCTTCTGTTTAAGCCATTCTGTTGTTTATTTACTTCTATGCTTTGGGTCATTGTCCTGTTGCAACACCCATCTTCTGTTGAGCTTCAGCTGGTAGACAGATGGCCTTAAGTTCTCCTGCAAAATGTCTTGATAAACTTGGGAATTCATTTTTCCTTCGATGATAGCAATCCGTCCAGGCCCTGACTCAGCAAAGCAGCCCCAAACCATGATGCCCCCACCACCATACTCACAGTTGGGATGAGGTTTTAATGTTGGTGTGCTGTGCCTTTTTTTCGCCACACATAGTGTTGTGTGTTTCTTCCAAACAACTCAACTTTGGTTTCATCTGTCCACAGAATATTTTGCCAGTACTGCTGTGGAACATCCAGGTGCTCTTGTGCAAACTGTAAACGTGCAGCAATGTTTTGTTTGGACAGCAGTGGCTTCCTCTGTGGTATCCTCCCATGAAATCCATTCTTGTTTAGTGTTTTACGTATTGTAGATTCGCTAACAGGGATGTTAGCATTTGCCAGTGACTTTTGTAAGTCTTTAGCTGACACTCTAGGATTCTTCTTCACTTCATTGAGCAGTCTGCGCTGTGCTCTTGCAGTCATCTTTACAGGATGGCCATTCCTAGGGAGAGTAGCAACAGTGCTGAACTTTCTCCATTTATAGACAATTTGTCTTACCGTGGACTGATGAACAGCAAGGCTTTTGGAGATACTTTTATAACCCTTTCCAGCTTTATGCAAGTCAACAATTCTTAATTGTAGGTCTTCTGAGAGCTCTTTTGTGCGAGGCATAATTCACATCAGGCAATGCTTCTTGTGAAAAGCAAACCCAGAACTGGTGTGTGTTTTTTATAGGGCAGCTGTAACCAACACCTCCAATCTCATCTCATTGATTGGACTCCAGTTGGCTGAAATCTCACTCCAATTAGCTCTTGGAGATGTCATTAGTCTAGGGGTTCACATACTTTTTCCACCTGCACTGTGAATGTTTACATGGTGTGTTCAATAAAAACATGGCAACATTTCATTCTTTGTTATTAGTTTAAGCAGACTGTGATTGTCTATTGTTGTGACTTAGATGATGATCAGATCCCATTTTATGACCAATTTGTGCAGAAATCCATATCATTCCAAAGGGTTCACATACTTTTTCTTGCAACTGTATGTGGATAGAAAATATACCAAACATTGTAATGTTAAATATATATTTAATAGAATTATAATAAAAGGTAAACAATGCTAGAAAGAATGTAAATTTACTACAACAATTATACAATATAAAAATACAACATAGTCCTTACAAAAGGCTATAACAGTTGCTAAATGTTACAATGGAATCACATTGTACAATACAAAACATGAACAAACTTACACAGGCCCCAGCCTCTGGGGCTGGGGCTAAACAGTCAGCTGCTACATTCTTATGCAGTCAAGAGTAGAGCAAAAAGAGAGCCTAAATCCCTCCTACATCTGTTTTTTATTCGCAGTGTATTCCTAAGTAGGTTGGCCTGTGATGTCACTGCCAGAAGTAAATGGCTTAAGAATTCCTACACACTGCGCCTAGTGGTGCCTTTTAAAGCATTAACCTCATTATGCCTTATTTTATGACGTAAATCATTATATTAATACCATTACACTGACATGCTTTATATCTTCCTTTACTGTGTTTCACTACACTACTCTATCAGCAGGTCCTCTTTGTAAAAAAAAAAAAAGTAACCTGGCTACCCCAAAAACTTTTTTCACTTATCTTGTTCCAGGACCGAGGCTCATTGATGCTGCTTAGTGCTCCTCCTCTGGTGATGTCATAGAGAAGGCGTGGTCACCTCTGTGATGGCCCAATCCAATGCTCCTCATAAAGATGAACTGAGGACATAATGAGTATGCGTAGCAAGCTTTACTCGCGCATTCAAACTTTCCCTTAGGGAGGAAATTAATCAATGCTTTCCTACAAGGCTTCCATGTTACGTGACCAAGTTTTACTCAATCAGTGCAGCAGAAGTGCCTCTAGTGGCTGTCATACTGACTGACAGCCGCTAGAATTAGACTTAACTCTTCAATGTAAACATTGTAAATTTCAAAAACTGGAATGTTTTACACTGTTGGGTTAAAGAGGAAGGGACACTGCACCAAGACCACTTGATAACCCCCTTAAAAGGATACTCTACTGTCCAAATGCAAAACTAAATAAAAATCACTGTTTGGTAGATATACCCCCAATGAAAACATGCATGCAATTAATTATCTCAAAATAGCCTCTTATCTGAAACCTTTGCATGCCCTATACAAACCTATAAAACCTTATATACATCTGACCCTGGACTCTGACAGGAACCTGCATGTATTATTAAAGAAAAAAAGAAAACACTTTTATACTAACATGTAAAACATACCATTCTGCTAGCACACAGAAAAGTTAAATGCCAAGCCTGGACTATTCCACTCAGGTTTTGATGATTTTACAGCTATGGTTTGATCTGACGGCTTGAATGAGAAAGGTTGAAGATATAATCTGCTAACAGCAAAATAAAACATGGACATTTTACACCCGTGTCACATCTGTGCTCCCAATGAATATATTTATCCTTTTGCATTTCAGTCCTTTTTAGTCTAAAGAATAGGTTTCTACAAACCACTCAAAAGCCTGCTGTTGACTTACTTAATCATCTATTCCTTGGTGTAAATTAGTACAAATCCTGTATTTTCTTGTTCTTAATAAGCTGTGAATGTTAGGTTTATTCTGTGATAACTCTTAAATAAAACATCAATAAATATTTCCCAGAGGGAGAATCTTTATCAAGAATATAGCAGCTGCAAATCAATGATCACTGTAACATGCCCTTGATAATTCATAGTTTTTTATTCATTTTAAAAAAAAATATATATATATATATATTAAGCACAGTATTATAATGAGGCTCTGGGTAACTGTGTAAATTCCTCTCGTATTTTTATCAATTTACTTCCATTGTGTGCCAGCGATATGTCTTTAGTTTTGTGATAAGAATCCAACAGTGAATTCACTTATCTGAAATAAATTGTATTTTAAGCCAATGCAGTAGATGTAAAAAGCATAGCTGTATAAATGATGCCAAGAAGACCTTTTAACGTTGACAGAACATTAAGATTTGCTTCAAAATTATTTTAAATTAAAAGTGCAATGCAATTTTTTTTTTTTTTTGCTTTTCACTGCTATGTCCTATTGCCCCACAATCTATTCTCTAGTGGCATCAACTTGACTACGTCCTATTTCTTGAAGGCACGTTTTGGGTCTTTGTTTAAAGGAATCTAAATCTCAAGAATAATTATTCAAATAAAGTGTGCAAAAGGGAAAATGTGACCCGAGTTAATTGTGTAACACACTATATACATTTTTCCCTATGTCAAATAAATCTAACATTGAAGTCATATGTTCTCCACCTTTCCATGTTAAATAAGAGACATGGTACTTTGTTCTCAGATGACAAGGTTGAAGGAAAATCTGCAGTTCTATTAACAAGCACGGCATACTCGCCAATTATCCAAGACTCGTATTACACTAAAAGCCATGAACATTACTTTTCACAGGGAAATGTTAGAAGATTTGTATCACATTATGCTAAGTGTGGTATTTTTCGGATTCCAAAGTGAAACATCAGCTAAAAAATAAAAATAGCATATTAGTTAAGATAAAGAAATAGCAAATGGTTAAGGATATTTTTATAAAATAAACACATACATACATGCACATATAGGGAAAGAACTTCCCATCATCTCTAGGTCATGAAAAATGGCATCTGTATGCAAATGTGTACTTAAAGAAATGATGTTGTTATATTTGCACCATGGTAATGCCATTTCTGGGATTCAGTGCACAGAAATTATTCAAGAACAGTCTGATAATTCCATTGATGTCTGAGTAACCTGCCTGCATCAAGCCTCTGAGGAACTTAGGTCCCTGACCACTCTATAAATTCTGATGATGAGATCCAGACAATGTTTATTGACAACACCACTGTTGCCAAAGACCAATCTACTGGAGGCTATCATGTTTCCCTGTACTGCCTTTCCTGATTCTGAACTTGTTCACGGAGTACTAGCCCATACCATTCCGACTGGACTATATACCTTCATCGCCTACCCTGATCAGCTTAGATAGAAAACAGAAGGGAAGTGCAGCCTCTATATGACATGCAATAAAGCACGAGAAGGTTACGTCAAAGTGCATTGATGTAGGATCCATGACTGCTTGCTAATTAAACTAGTCTTTCAATAAGGAAAAATTGTTAATAGCAAAACTTGAAACTGAAAATCCAGAAATGAACAGTTAGGTAATTTCTTCTTATGTGAGTGTATGTGTAAAATGCATCAGTCTCCTACATGTGCTTATTTATTCGTAGGATCAATTTACTAAACAGAGCCTTAACATGAAAAAAAATTTCCAGTTATTATGAACACTAGATTTGCAAACCGTTTGTCAACACATCTTAACTATCTTTTAAGAGAATGAAAAAAAAAGAAGAAAAGAAATTAGAATGCCGTATAGTAAAACCCTGTGAACAAACTGCCAAAGTGAGTGATCTTTTTACAAAATGTATCTTGCACGTTGATAGTACTTTATGTTTTTTTCATCATGTGTATTTGTATATGTCAATATAAATGTAGGCTCAAATACCAACTGTAGGTGAAATATTTCTTGCTCTATATTAGACGTTTTAATTGCATTTCATGGTCATAATAAAAGTATATTCCGTGTTTACAGGCTGTAATAACAGCAATAAAGAGCTAATTTTTTAAATAGAATTTGACATTCCCTCTGAAGCAGCTCAGAGTTTTGCTGATGCACAACTGGCATTGGCCAGCCTCTGCTCAGCTGCCCTTCGTACTAATGAAGAAGGAACAGCTGGGTGCCGTTGGCCAATCTCTCGAGTGAGAAAGATAAAAAAGCAGCTGAACAGTTGTTATGAACAGAACGCCTTGGAAAAGTCTGATGATGGCTTGGTGTTAGAAAGCTTGGAAAAGTCTGCATTGCACAATAAATTAGAGATGGAACAGACAGGGCTACATACAACTATATATATTATATATATATATATATATATATATATATACATAACTGTTCACTGAAGGCGTATATTGCTGAAGCGCTGGCAACCTGCCTTGGTGAAACTGTAATATTATAGGAAATTAAGAGAATGGATGTAAGGCCATTTGATACATTAAAACATATATTTGCTTATCAGAGTCAGTGTTTTTCATACCGACTTAATGTTACTGTAGATTGACAGGTGGTTCTTTTTCTATTTCATGTTAAAAAATCTCAAGTCTTTATCTATGGGATAAAGTGTTAAAACAAGGAGGAAACACATGGTTTTATAAATATGAGTCATATACGCCTACTTTTGAATCATGGTGGAAGTTATTCCTGTTATTCTAACCTGACTTAATTAATGCCAGATGCCCTTGAAAGTTGAAGTTGGCTTGGTTAATGAAGGATGCATGTACCTTATGAAGCAAAGATCTTTAGTTTGATCACATATAACAACCCATTCTTGAACTTTTTCATCACATATTCTCAGTGTTGTCATGGATTTAGTTTTTGGCTGTATGGCATTTTATAGGGTGTTCCTAAATCAAAATGTTATCCAGAGCCCCTGATCACTGTGCCTTGAGAGATATCAGCTACACTGAAGAGGCCCAAAGAAAGAAGAAGTCAAGTCACTATCTAGGGTGGCTGTGTCCTTTGAGCAGAAGGAAGTAAAAGGCATTTAGGTTCCGGATTGGCCTTGTGAATGGGATCAGTTTGATTTGAAAAAGAATGGCACATGTAAGCAAAAGTGTGCTTGAGACCTGACAGGGAGCAAGCACATTGAGTTTTTGTCCATTCTCAGTATTCACATTCTGTGCCATAAAGCATAATCCCTGGAAAGAATGTCTGCCTATATTATACTGGCTGAAACTATTTTTGGGATGTCTCTTTTTTATTAACACATTCACTACCAAAATCAGGAATAAATGTTTTTATATTCATGTATTTTGCCATATGAAATTTAGTAGATAAAGTCTCCCCTACCCTAATTTATAGTCTAGAAATGATTGGTAACATGTAAAGGAATTATGTTATCTGCCTCTAGAAGCCTCTAGTCACTGATTTAATTCATGCAAGTGTACTGAAAATGTAAGCTCACCCTTGCTTCCAAAAAGTAAAGAAAGTTGCAATGGGTCATATCATCCCTACAGTCATGGATTAGGACGAGTGAATGGACTTTACTATTTTATTATTAGCATTACATTAGCATTCTAGAGATTGGTAAAATTGTGGTTTTAGATGCCTTTATTTATATTGATTTTACTGTATTTCCTGTATGTGCACATTATGCCTATATGCAGACCCTATTTTTACATTATGCTGCTATTTTCAGAAAGCTACACTGCTAGTAATGTCTTCCTTACAAATCCCTATAAGTCATATGTACCTTAATTTTAGAGACGTGAGTGAGGTGTGGCCATGGGAGATCCTGCCAGAGAATATTTAGGTGAATTAGTAATAACAATTTATGCAAATAACAATGTATCTTATTTACACAGACTGATTTCTAAACACATTTATTGTAGATTTAAAAAATCATTACCGTTAATATTATTGCTGTTGAATCATGTTATTTAGTCAGATATAGTAAAAATATGAAGCCCCTATAAAAGAGGTCACTAGGACAGAAAAGAGGGACAAAAAGATTTGGGTCTAAAATAGGGACTGTTCCTCCCAAATAGGGATACTTGGTAGGTATGCATATAAGCTAAATATTTGACCATTTTACTTGTATATATTTGTTACACCTACTGTAAATGACAAAAATTGCATTTTTGTAATTATTTCAACATTTGAGACCTTGTGTGAAATATTGTAAGATATTGGACACTGTATACTTTCTAAAGCATTTAATTTCTCAAATTTTTTTTAACAAATTAGTGAAAAATAAAAATTGTGTAAATGTATTTAATTTTAATGTTTACGTTTGTCTTCTTAGCAATCGATATACAAAACTGCTTTATAATGACATGTGTATATGCTAGCTATGCATTCCTTGCTTTAAAAAAAAATGTTATGCTAATATTTTATAAATCAATAAATGCTCAGTAGTGAAGGAGTTAAAGACATATATAACTGTGCAGTGCTATAATCCAAATGTTTAGCTACGATTTTATTTTAATCCTATGTTGCATTTTACATATCTACATCTATTAATATTGTGGCCAACTTTTTTTGTCGTTTTGTTCCAGAAGCTCACTCATCCGTTTCCGATATAGTAGTGTTTAAGGTCAGCTGGTACTTGGTGTCAGCCAAATGTTACGCACATACAATATCCATCCATTTATGTTAGTAATTTTCTTTTTATTTGTCATGTTACCAGATGTCTCCAGTTTCCACTGGCATTTTTAACACTATGGTAGATTATTTAAACGTTCATAGTATTGCTATCGTAAAGGCTTTCAGGATATTGCAGGAGATTATTATGTATATAATGCACATCATGAAGTTAATTTATTTGTTTGGGAAGGTTTTTTTATTATAGGTAGGTCTTTACTTCAGTTTATGATTTATTCTAAGCTATGTAGTTCTGTTAATATTTTACAGTTTAGCTTCAAAAATGTAGGGAGCAAGCTAAATTCATGTTATATGCCAAATTGTGAAAGGAGAAATGTGGCTTTCTTTTGATACCCTATATGTATGCATAATTCTATATTAAATAGGAAGAAAATACAAAATAGGGAAACAAACATTTAAGTGCGAGTGAAGAAAACAAACTCAATATAGATTCACTGATTAGCCCTAATTAGCCCATTATGTCTGGGATTTCAATTATTTTTTAGAAGTTAGAAAACAAATACTGCAAGATGTGAATTACGGTTTTAAAGCTAGAACTTTGCTAAATTTGGCATGCTGATATTAGAGTAGTAGTCACAGAATCCAAAACCGCTTCACAAATGTATATATTTGTAGAAGGTACATCGAGCAGGCTATGTTATTAAGTGGATTTTGACGCTTTTCATTTAACCATTTTATCACACATTAGTTAATTTTTTGTGTATTTTTTCACACATTTTATTTTGAGCAAATTCGCAGACCCACTGTCCCACTACTTAAACCACACATTTGTATTCTGCTACTTTGCTCGAGCACAATGATACATGTATAACGTTTAATCCTGCCCCTAATCCAATCCATTAACGCTACCTTTAACTCCAAAAAACTGAAGAAAATATATATATATAGAATTACTTAGCTTAATTAGTTAATTGGCAGCTTCCCAAAGTGAACCTTCCCAGAGGGTCACCAATAGATATATGTATAGAATATAGAAAAAAAATGGGATACAGCTAAAAACCTAAAAATAAAATACAAACAAACAAAATAACATAGTGTAGTATCCTCTAAAACAATTGGTGACATGCCAATATGGTACACTCACAGGATGTCAGGATAATATGCGCCTGTAGGGTGCCTCCCCTGATATCGATGGGGGCCCAAAGAGATCCTCAATTTTTCCTCCTTGTAGCGTTATTTTAACGTATAAATGGAGCAGGAATTAGGAAGGTGGTAAAAAAACTGTTTTATTGCAAATAAATTAAAAGGTATAAAATACCAATGTAAGTTCTACGTGTTTCACTCCAGTATAGGAACTTCCTCAGGGACTTAGTAAAAAATATATATTCAAATAAGATCACAAAGATACAGAATGCAGTATAACAATGTATCCGCCTAAAACACCTCCCCTCCAACTACACCTTGAAAAGGTGTACTCTCTGGCTGTTGATTGGTGGCTCCATGGGAGTTTCTCCGATGCCATCGGTGATTCGCCGCTATGGAATTCTCAATCAGCTGTTTGTAGTTTTCTTTTTTCGTTTTTCCCACGTTGATGTTCCGGGTTCGTGATGTCATCCTTAGCGCATGGGTGTACGTGCATTCCATCTACGTCTGAGATGTGTGCGTTTCACTCGAGATTTGCTGTGTTTCCACGCGTCCCCGTTGTTAGTCTCAAAGTTCATGCGGAACTATCATACGCTCATATATATTGGCGTTTTCAAGAAGAAAAGAAACTTGTCTTCACTCATCATGTACATTGGCATATATTAAAATATATTTACTATGAATCAATTTTACATAGCCAATATTAGGCTGTCTACAAATATATTATCAAATACTCATATATGTTTAGTTTCTTTTGTACTGAGGATACTTCTTTTATACAAATATAATTTAAAACTACATATTAGTAAACATAGAAAAAATATCTATAATTATGACATCCATATATACATACAAATATTTCATAACTTGACTTCATGCCTGTCTGTAAGTAAGCAGCCAGGACGTAACAGGACAGTCTTGGGGTCTTACAAAGTTCATTTATAAAAGTGCTAATATCTAAAATCTGCACTTTTTGTAGTTTGCAAAAACAGTACACAATCTTCACACACAAAGCACTTAAGCAAGCGGAATTGCTTAAGGGTCTGTAGTGTCCCTTTAACCTTTTTTTCATAAGATGCACTGTTTCCTTTTAAATATATTTTAAGGTTTAATGAATTACAACCTAATCTAGTTCAGACAAGGCAAAGGCAGGATAAACATAGAAATAGAAAGAAACATTAATTTATTCTTCTCTTCTCTGTAGGCTTAATTATTATTATTATTAATATTATTTATAAAGCAAAACAAATCATGCAGTGCTATACAATAGGAGAACTAATAGACACGTATTTGGATGCACAGGCAGTGGTGTATCCTGGTTTTGTGCTGCCCTAGGCAGGACAAAACTCAGGCACCCCCCCGCGCCACCCCCACCCGCGCAACCGCCACCCAACCTTCCCCCCTGCTCCGCCTTCTAAATACACACACACACATTCACTGACAGATACGCATTCACTAGCTAACAGAAACACACAGTCACTAACAGACACACACTCACTAACAGACACACACACTCACAGGCAAACACACACACTAACAGACATCCACACTAACAGACATCCACACTAACAGACACACACACACTAACACTAACATACATACACTAACATTAACATACACACTAACACTAACAGACACTAACACTAACATTACAACATTAACATACACCAACACTACCATGCCACACAGCATTCTTCCCACATGTATCACTAACATACACACTAACAGACACAAACACTAACATACACACTAACATACACACACTAACAGACATCCACACACACACACACACTAACAGACACAAACACTAACATACACACACTAACAGACATCCACACACTAACATACATACACACACACACTAGTGTTTTTTTTTTTGTTTTTTTATTTAACCCCCCCCAGCCTCCTTACCTTTGGTAATGCTGGGGGGGGGTCTTCCTCTCCCTGGGGTCCAGTGGCTGCAGCGCTGGGCGGGCGGCCGGCGAGGGAGCTCTTCCCCTGAGCGCTCTGCTCAGCTCCCTCGCGCGCCGCCAGCAGAGTGAGGCTGGGAGCCGGAATATGACGTCATCTTCCGGCTCCCGGCCTCACTCTGCTGGCGGCGCGCGAGGGAGCTGAGCAGAGCGCTCAGGGGAAGAGCTCCCTCGCCGGCCGCCCGCCCAGCGCTGCAGCCACTGGACCCGAGCGCCCAGAATGTCTGTTAGCCGCGAGGCTAACAAGACATTTGCCTTGGGCATTTGGGGGGCGGCGTTTTTTGCCGCCCCCTGAAAAATGCCGCCCAAGGCAAATGCCTTGTTTGCCTCGCGGCTAATATGCCCCTGTGCACAGGGACAGGGAGTTGAGGGCCCTGCTTGAAACGGTGCTAAGATAGAGGCACACAGTTGCAGGATGAAGAGGCATGGATTTCACCTTTTTTCACACTTTAAAAACAAATATTTGCTAACTCCAGGAATAGGTAAACATAATATTAAAATTATTTGAAAGTTTCAAATAACATAAATTGTGTACTGGAATAGAAAGTGAGGATGATTCTACATTAAAGCTTGTAAAAAGTAAAATGTATAGCTTGGCCAAGTTACTTGGTAGAGAGCCAATACCACTTTTAGAAGCAAGGCTGTTGAGTTAAGATGAGTGGAGAATGCGAGAATTTGTCACCCTTCCCACACGCAGAATAATTAAAGGTAGAAAACTGAATAACAACACCTAGAATCTCCAAGAGGTAAAATGATTATTTATAGTCCATGTGAAATGTCACCTATAAAATGTAGTCAGTTTTACTTCCATAACTTAAAGGGACACTTTACTTCCTTAGATTAAAAGAACACTATAGTCACCAAAACAACTTTATCCTAATGATGTCGTTTTGGTGTATCAATCATGTCCCTTTAGTCTTAATGCTCAATTCCCTGCTATTTAGGAGTTAATCACTTTGTCTATGCAGCCCATGTCACTCCTCCCTACATGTGACTTGCACAGCCTTCCTAAACTTCCTGTAAAGTGAGATGTTTACACTTCCTTCTTGCAGTGTCTGTTTGATTTAGAATCCCTTAGCTCCTGCACTGTTAATAGATTGTTAGACCATACAGGATTAAAGTTCAAGGAAAGTTCAATTTACAGAGCTGATTGAAAATGAAACCATTTCTTTTCATGCATGCTGTCAGTTACCAGGGGAAGTGTGGCTAGGGCTGTATACGCAGAAATAAAAGTGATTTAACTGCTAAATGGCAGAGGATTAAGCAGTGAGAACCATGATCTATACACTAAAACTGTCAGGTCCCCTGCCTCTGCGCTGCTCACGGCGACCTTGCTTACCTCATCACAGCGAGTGGCGTCATCTGGTCCCTGTCTCCAGATTTGCAGTTTGTCTGACCCTGCACGCTCCAGAGCAGCTTCCTTATATGTGTGCTGCACCCGATCATGTGACCCGGCACACAGTGATGACCTCAGAGACCACAAGGGAGGGAAGAAACTCCACATGTTGTGGTTAACACTAATTGGAGGTTAGCCAATCAGACACACCCTGTGTGTATATAAGCTAACCCCTCCTTTGCCTCAGAGCCCTGTTGTGGTCTTTTGTTTACCATTGAGCATTGCACTTATTATTTGGATTTCCTTGTTACTGATATTTGGCTTTGTCTCTCGTTATTCCGTATCTCTGTTTTTCCCTTGATCTCGGCTCGTGTTTTGACTATGCCTTTTTGCATAATCCGACCATTCTAAAGATTGGTATTGCAGTTCTATCGACTCTGTCCTGTCTCCGTGTTAGGGTTCCCTAGTGAACGTTACAAAAACTGCTTCATTAAGATAAAGTTGTTTTGGGGACTATAGTGTCCCTTTAATAAACCAAATAACATTGGAAATGCTTCTGAAATACTAATTTCTCCAGTTTATTTGAGAAGCATTTTGTATTTTTTTAATGTAATATGTTTGTTTCTGTCTTCAAATACACTTGCACACCCAATGACAACAATTTAGATATTACTTAATCTTGTCCAAGTGAACTAAATGACCACTACTGGGTTATAAATACATACATGTATTTCTAATGTTGGAATATTGGGGAGTCTCCTGGGCCACCTTTTTCCCAGTACCTGTAAATAAATGGGTTAACATACCTATGATACAGCAGAGTCCATGGCTTCCGCTCTGCTCCAGTAGTGATAATATATTTACCAATTGGATGCTTATCGTAGAGAAGCACGGGAATAAAGGGAACATGTGCAGCAATTGCCATGGAGCCCTTCCATTTTTTTATAGAGGAAAATTGAATCTAATAATTCTCTTTAAATTGCATATGCTTCCACTTTGTCAGGCCTCCCAATGGTCCCAACCATGGCCGGATTAACATAGGGGCTGATGGAGCTGCAGATCCAGGCCCAGGCCCATGGAATAGGCCCATTTAAAATATATATATATATATATATATATATATTTTTTTTTTTTTTTTTACACACTACTCTTAGGTTTGCCACCTAACTGGTATTTTACGTGCACAGCCGGTATTTAAGGCTGCCTGGCCGTGCCGGTATTGCAGTAATACCAGCAATACAATTGCAGGTATTTTTCTCAGTATAAACTGAGATTACTCTGCAATACTAGCACCAGCCAGTAGGGGTCACTGTGTGTGGATAGAGGCATATCTCCCAATGTCTGTGTCCCCATGTCTCTGTGTCCCTAGTGTCTCAGTTTCCCCATTTCTCCCAGTGTCCCCAAATGTCTCAGTGTCCCCATGTCTCCCAGTGTCTCCATGTCTCCCAGTGTCCCCATGTCTGTATCCACAATTGCCCCCATGTCTGTATCCACAAGTGCCCCCCATGTCTCCCAGTGTCCACAAGTGTCTCTGTGTCCCCATGTCTCACTGTGTCCCCTAGTATCCTAGTGACATGTGATATAGATCCAAATATTGAATATGCTGTGCAATTTTGGGCGCCTGTTCTAAAGAAGGATATCATGGCACTGGAGAGGGTCCAGAGACGAGCTACAAAATTGATAAAAGGAATGGAGCATTTTAGTTATGAAGAAAGGTTAAAAAACGTAAATCTGTTTAGTTTGGAAAAACGGCGCCTGAGAGGGGATATGATAACTTTATACAAATATATTCATGCGTTTAGACTGGAAGAAAGAAGGTAAAAGGAGAACAATCAGGATGTGGAATTCTCTGCCTGAAGAAGTGGTTTTATCAGAGTCCATACAGATGTTCAAACGGCCACTAGATGCATACTTGCAAGAACAGAATATTCAAGGATATAATCTTTCAATGTAGGGTAATAACTGCTTGATCCAAGGATAAATCTGACTGCCATTCTGGGGTCAAGAAGGAATTTTTTTCCTAGCTTGTTGCAAAATTGTGCTTCAAACTGGGTTTTTTTGCCTTCTTTTGGATCAACAGCAAAAAACAAATGTTAGGAAGGCTGAACTTGATGGACGCAAGTCTCTTTTCAGCTATGTAACTATGTAACTATGTACAGGCATTGCCAGTGATGTGAGTCATGTCTCAAATGAAGCCCCTCTCTGAGCCCACTCTTCCAATCCATATCTCATACCTCCCAATATAGTAGGGCACAAAGCAATCAGGAAGAACAGTATCTTGCCTGTCTAATAAAAGCACTGATTTAATTGAAAATTGGCCCACTTTTCTGAGTGACAAGAAGTCATAATGAACTTCAGCAAATTAAAGTTATTTAGGGGTTACTTTAATATACAGTATTTATATATAGAAGCCACACTTACTCATAAAATCCTTTCACACCCAATATTTCCTATGCCGATATTTTCACATGTATTTATCTCATTTGTAATTTGGATCAGATGCTGCTTATTCATCATTGACTCTACTATATCTCTCCCCTACTTTCATTTTCTTCATTCTGTTTTTTTTTGTTTTTGGTTCTGCCAAGTGAACTATTGATTTTTGTATCACATAAACCACTAGAACCAAATAAATTGTGTCTGTTCCAAAGAGATACAATAACCTCACTTGTTGTGATGCTGATTTCCTAATTAATATTGTTCAGGTTCGCTTGTAGTATCTGCTGAAAGATAAAGGAAGACAGTGATCCTATTAACACCTTCTATCCTAAAGGTACACGCAATATATTGTGCAATGTCCCTGCTACGGAGTTACAAAACCAGTTAGTAAGATAAGAATTACTCAAGGAAAAGGATGATGCAGTATCAAAATTTGCTACCATTAAACAGAAACAAAAAACACAAAAAGTTCAACCACAGTATAACTTGACTGTTTAATTTAACTAATTTAACTGATTTAATTGTGCAGCTTAGTTCTTAGTTCATAGTTTACTGTGTCACTCTAATAGTGGCATAATAATTACAATCCAAAACAGAAAATTAGAATTGGCGCAGACAAAGATTTGTGATGCACCTCGTGCTGTTATTTTTAATGAAAGGCATACAAAATATAAATGTTTTTACCCTATAGTGAATAACCCTTAGTTAAGCAAAAACACTTAACCCAATGTATAAGTAATTATGATTTCTCCCACCACACCAGCAAATGAACATGTAAGAAACACATGGAGACCAAATACCCCCGACATCAGATAGAGGCTTAGACCTCAAAAGAACTGCCAAAATCAATAATCAAACCATTCAGATTGCACTGATTATATGAGAATAACTCACAACTGGCCATTATATTTCTTTCGATCAAAGAAGAAAAGGTTCAGCTGCTTCTCATACCTTCAGTTGGCACATAAATAGTGCTGCATTCATGTCCAGTACATTCTATATAATTCACATGTTGCCAAAGACAATTAGTTCATAGATTATTGAAGATATAGCAGACCCATGGACCCACTGTGCTCACCGTAATATTCTTTGCCCCGTCATGACAGTATAATGCATGCCCTTCCTCCGATACCAACTTTTACATCTTCTTTAGACCAAATAAAATATCAGACCCCTGTTAATTTTGGGGCAATGCCTCTTTTGCCATTCTGTAAAGGTGACTCTGATCAGGCCTCTTATAATAGGGTTATGTCTTGTCCTGAATATAAATGATCAAATAATAATAATCGGAAGGCTAGCTGATATCTAATATCTATACCAATAGCTGGAGTGCCAAGCTTAGACATTGCTATAACATGTATACCAAAGGGACTTATTTAAACCAATATATGTTGTGTTTGTGTGGCTTTTTCATTGCTAATCCCCAGCACATATAAAGCAGCTATTCTTAAAACCGCCAGAGCATCTCAAGTGGAATGCATGCAAATTTATCCAAATCTGAATTTTGTTTCAGCTGCAAAGAGAGCATGTTTCAATTCTTAATCTTGTATAGGCTCAAAAGTAATCAATAAACCAAGAGATATATTTGCTTTGAAAATTTAGAAACATTACTTCCAGTAGTATGTCACTAAACAAAACAAGCAAAGCCACTCTGTATTAAAATGAACTGTGATAGAATGCAGGCTAATTTTTTTTTATGACCTCAGTGCTGTCTCTGACTCTATTCTTTTACAAGGCATAATGTACAATCAATATGCAAAGTCAACTTGCCCCTCGGGTCCTTAACTCGCCTCTTATTTCTTCTGCGGTTGGGGTAAAAGCCCACTGGACAAGTTTAAAGCATATTCAATAGTACTGTAGATTCTAGGTAATTTAAATCTTCCTTCGTTTAATTGCTCCATTAAGGCCCCTAGTATTCAGAGATGCTACCTTTCTTCTGTACCATGCGGTTAATTAGAAGGAATATAAATGAAACCCCATGAAGGGTCTGACAATCCAGTCGTCTCCTAATTAAACTATTTGATGTCCCTCTCTCTGAGAATTTGTCAGAGTAATTTAGAAAGTAATGGGTGATGGTTGTTAGTACAGAATTGCAGTCAAGACGGGAGTGTTTAGATCTAATAGGTCTTAATATTCTCTGCGTCCCAACAAATCTAGTTAAAAGGAACAGTTCTGCAATTCACTTTTGTCACCCACTTTGAGAACATCACCGCATAATCCTGCAGTGCTAGTGGGAAAAGACAGGCACAAGTTAATAATAAGTTCCACCATCAGATATGTCTTTGTTGATTACCATATGAAAGAACCCTTCACCTCCTCTCGAGAATTTTACAGAGGTGGGAAAAATGACTTGATATTACGATAAGTAGCATGGCAATTAGTTTTAGATAAAAAGCTTTACATGCCACTCAAAATTTGCTGTTTCCCACTGTATGTTTAAAGTAAGACTACACAACAAAAGAAACACAGTACTCTCTTATGACTTTTAAACCATAGTGTTAAGAAAGTGCACATGCAGAATTCTTGTACTGCTATGCAAATAATTTCTTTATTTTGGTTTTAAAGTGTACCAATACAGCATTGTGAAATTATAGTATGGGGACATTTAAAAACATTTAAAAACATAATGTTTAATTTCAACGTGGTGCATGAATAAATGATTACAAATGTGCATTCATTTAAAATGTTAAATGGTAGAAATATCATGGCCCAATTACCTGGTAATAGGGCAAACAGTTTAGAAATGGTTTGCCCTCTTACCTTGGTCCCCACTTGGTGCCAAGGCTCATTGTGACTCCAGCTGACTTGCAGCATCTACAGAGCCAATCCAGTCACCATTTATTGGCTGAGAGCATTAGTTGACCACTGTCAGCCAATGAATGACACATTGTGCATGAACATTTGCACAGAAATGACATTAGCTAGTGCTGGCTAACACCCCATGACACTGCCTTAGGTGGAGATAGACATCTGGTAGGCAAGGGGTTAAACTCAGTTTGTGCAGGATTTCATAGCGAAACATTGCACATAAAGACTCTAGGTACCATGACTACTTGAAAATACTGAAGGGGTCATAGTGTTTAGAGTTGTCCTTCAAGCTGTATGCTTTAAATAGTGGTATGTGAACTATAGGTGTGGAGTAGGTCCCAGTGCTCCCATTCATCTATATTCTATGCATTGTTGTAATCCATGCTCAAACATGCTGGAGTACATGGATGAGCGCATGGTTCAGAGATGCTTGCCAGGTAGAGACCTGGATTCAAACTTCAGGTATGTAGAATCTTAAATAAAAAATAAAAAAAGTAATGATTATGCCATTATAGCAATCTCTTAATGGAAAGGTCTGGGTGCAGTGGTCCTGCTTTTTTAACTAAGCAAAGCAAAACATTTTAGAAGCCCCATAAAAAAAATGCTAATTCAATACTCTATGGAGAAGCCTAGATACACATGGCACTTGCTGCTCAAACGTGTCAGGTTTCCAATGGAGCACTATGAGGAGCATTGGATCGGACTGTCATGGAGGAGGCCATGAGAGGTGTGCCGGGAACAGTGATCCTTGGTGCTGGATAAAGCTGAGTAAGCCTAATTTTACTACTTTATTATTTTTTATTTCTTTATTTAAGAGACCACTTATGTAGTATAATATTCATTATATGTCTCTGAACTAAACTTCATGATAAGGAAAATACTTTAACATATAACAATTATAAAACCTTAAAGATGATATGCATAACACATAAATAACAACCCCTACTCAGATCTGGGAGGCAGAATAAGTTCTTTGCAGTCAAGATCTTAATGACCTTTATGTAAATAAAGGGTCTTGTACTCTGCATAACCCCATATTCAAACAAAAAACAAAAGGAGGGCAAGGGAAAGAGAAGAGGGAGCAGTCTGGGGATGGAGGGGGTGGAGTGGGGGGGGTGATTTGCCACAACACACAATCCCTTATATGTCCCACTATTCAGTTTGATCCTCTTTCTGATAAGTACTTGTGGCGGAACCTACCACCTGTCATCCATCTTGCCATATTTCGTATGTTTTGCCCTTTTCTGCTCTGGAATTATTGTATACGAACCTCCTCAATTCATCTCCCGAACAAGGACAACCCCTGTACCCCATTAGAACGTTCACACCAGCAACTTAAGTGCGATACCCCAAGGAAAGTAATTAATGAATACTTCCCCTGGGTGGCCGGGGTCGACAAAAAAATGGAGGCCATTTTGTCTCCCGAACGGGGGCAGCAGCACTAAACCGTTGCCCGTACTACTTCCCGACCAACTATGCAAACAACGTTCGGGAGATATGAACTACCGAACAGGGGGAGCTTTCGTACCCTGCAATCAAGACAATTCATTGCATAGTGTTCGCACAGGAACCCCCAAACAGAGAACAGCTGGGGCACCTATTTCCCTGGAACTGTTTTGGGCTTGCGCCTGGTGTCCGGCCAGTAAAAACTTTACCTTGATGGCATTCCTGTTTCATCTAACCGATCTGAGTGATATTTGGATATTTTATACATTCAGATCAGAGCTATCCGGGTATATAATTTTTGAACTTTTGTGGGGTTCCTAGTTATGGTGGGGACACCTGTACCTGAGAAAAAAATAAAATTTCATGTTTTTCTCACGCAATTATCTCTCAGGCACAAAAAATAATGGGAATAAAAACCATGCATTATTGTGTTGGAGACCCCATGTCTGTGCATAAAAGCCATGTGTTGTCTGAAATAAATCAGTTGACTCCCAAAACTATGTTCCGTCTGGTTACTGGGGGAATGGATGTCTGCTTGTTTTAATGGTTCCAGTCTGGCTGAGAGAAGGAATTAGCGGAGGTAACCAGTCAGGTTTCCCGTGGTCATCTACAGTACTCTATCCAGGGTTTCTAGACTTTATGAAAGGATTTCAGGGTATTAGGTACTTTGGAAGTTCATTTGTCCATTAATATGTTTGCTATTTTCACTTTAGCCTCTTGTGTGGAGGGCACTTCAGTTCTGAGCTACGCAGCTGTCAGCGCCCTCCTGGCTGCTAGAGCTATCATGTTAAACGATTTGTATGCATGTTTTGTTAGGCCCTCAGTACAGTAGGAATGATCAAGGATTTAAGTGAAATGGTCTCTTCAGAACCAACTTATTGGCCTCGTGAACTGGAGTGACATGCCATTTGAACATGATTTTGAACATTTACTCTTTTGAAAGTACGCACACCTAGACCTTTGCCCCAGCTCCCTCCAAGTCTCTTTAACATTGTTCTGTATAGCTCAGAGGACACCATGTCGAGGAGCTAGAACAACTGTATGCGCGCAGATCAGAAATAAGCTCCTTATGGTATTTTACTAGCTGGCAGATTTTCAAAAGTGGTAAGGATAGAAGACACAGTCACTTTAATCCCCAGGGAGTAAGCAAAGGTGTCCTCCAATAGAACTGTCCAGTTGTGCAGTAGGAGGAATCCCTGAAAAAGGCTACATTGGGGGCCCTGCCCATGCAGTAGATGGAGACTCGTGCACGGGCCTACTCCTGAACCCCCAACTTAGCTGCATCAGTGGGTCTTCTCTAGAGCTAACTTTTTATGGGACACATGTGGAAGAGATTAATATGAATAAAATATAAAAAAAATGGGAGAAAATAAGATTTTTTTAAATTTGTTTTAGTTCTACATGACATTTTAACTGTGAATTAAATTAATTTGAGCGCTAATTTTGGCCAGTGTTTGTGACTAAGTGGCTACTAAAAAAGACTGGACATACCCCATTTGCAATACCTTGGGTTGTCTACTTGTCAGGATCTGCTCTGCTCTGTTTTGATGTCTGACCATGGCTTCTGGTATCCAGTACTCTTTTTACAATTCTTGTTTAGTTTTTCTTGTTTTTTTGGTTTTCTATTCTATGTCTGGTTTTCTTTATGCTGGGTTTTCTGGGTTCATTCTTATTTCTGTCCCTGGATTTCCCAGTCTCTTGGATTCATTTAAATGTTTGTTTTATGTTGCCACACCCGTTTGTTTTCCACTTTCCTTTTGTTTCAGTCTGGACCTGCAGCAGTGTTTCAAGTCTCTGCCCTTTCTTGCAGGTAAGTGCTATTGTGGTCTAGTATGGTTCTTATAGTATACATTAGGCAGTGTAGGACCTGCCAGATATGGGGTACATTGGTGTTGTTGGCAGGCTTATGCAATGTATGATCATATAAGTAGTATGATACTTTCCTGTAATCGTGTAGTAGGCCCATGAGTCGAGGCAGGGACGTCGCTGGGTTGCTGACAGTGATTAGAATATCGTCGGCAAACATTGATAATTGGTAGTTGGTATTTCCTATGGGCATTCCTGTGATGAGTGGGTCTTTGTGAGCTAGGGGTTTTAATGCAAGGATGAAGAGGAGTGGAGACAGTGGGCATCCCTGTCTAGTGCCATTGGTAAGGCTGAAGGGTGATGAAGTAAATCCTGATTGGTACACTTGGGCTGTGGGGTTATTGTAAAGTGTCATTATTCCCAGAATCACCTCTTGTGGGAAGCCATATTTGTTTAGGACTGATGTCATATATGTCCAGTTAAGCCTATCAAAAGCTATTTCTGCATCAAGGGCCAAAAGGAGGCTTTCAGTCTATTCTGATGCGATATGGGATAGTATGTTAAGAAGTTTCCTGGTGTTATCAGAGCCCTGTCTCCCTTTGACGAAGCCTGATTGGTCATTGTGCACAATACGGGTTAGTATAGGGTTTATTCTATTCGCTAATAGCTTGGCATATATTTTAGTGTCACAATTCAAGAGGGAGATTGGGCGAAAGTTAGGACAATGGGTCGGGGGTTTCCCGGGTTTCGGTAGGGTTGTTATGTTGGCTTGAAGCATTGCTGCAGGCATGGTCCCGTTTCAGAAGCACTGGTTAAACAAGGTAGACATTTGTGGTGCCAGGATGTCTTTGTAGGTATAGTAGTACAGGTTTGTGAACCCATCGGGTCCAGGCGATTTGTGTTTCATTAATTTTTTGAGAGTATCTACAATTTCTTGAGGTGTGAATGATTGTCAGTTTGTGGCATTCTTCTGGGGTGAGGGTAGGTAGGTGGATTTCTTTCAGGAAGATGTCGATGTCTTCTTGTTTAGGTGTAGGGCAGGCAGTCTTCTGTGCTAAGTTGTATAAATCACTGTAATACCTGCCAAATTCCTCTACTACCTCTTGTGGGTTGGTGAGTTTTTCTCCGTCTTTGGTGTGGACATATGCTATCTTGGATGATAAAGCTCTTGTTTTAAGTTGGGCTGCTAAAACTTTCCCTGCCCTGTTTCCTTCTTTAAAACATGTGTGTTTCATTTTTGTTAGCAAGTATGTTGTTTTGGCCATTTCCATATCTCTCAGTTTGGCCTGAAGTTGGAGAATCCGTTTTGTGGTGTCATGTGATGGTGCTCTTTTGTTTACGTGGGTGAGTGTGGTTAATTCAGTGATTGTTTCTATATGTGTTTTCGTGCGTTGTTTTTTTGTTGTAGCTAGCATGTTTAATAAATTGTCCTCGAAGGACTGCTTTGTGTGCTTGCCACAAGGTCTCCACCCCCACTTCTCTTGTGTTGTTTATGGAAAAATATGATTCTAGATCTTTGGTGATTTGTGATACCAGTGTGTGGTCTGTGAGCAAGGAATAATTTAGTCGCCATGTGCGATTCCCACTCGTGGGGTGTTGTGTAGTGACTGAGAGTGTGATCGGTGCATGGTCAGACCATGAGATAATGCCTATCTGTCAGGGTACCTGTTGGTGATGTATCCAGGGAGGACATCCTCTCTGCTTAGGGGCTCCCTTCCCCTAGCATTTCGGCATATTCCGGCCGTTTTCGCGCCGGCCGCGCTAGCTCCTCCCCCTTTTATGACGCGACGGCTAGCGTCGACGTCATGACGTCGGCATTTGCATAAAGTGCCGGGAACCGCTATTCCGGACCTTTTGGGGGCGTGGTCTCTATTTAGGTACAGGGTATTTAAAGGAAACCTTTACTACTGCTCATTGCCCTGTCGTGGTTCTAGCTTGCTAGTCACTCAGCGCGTTCTTTATCTTGTATTTCCGGTTTTGACCCTTGCTTGTCTTTTGTCCTGTTGTCCTCTCCTCTCCTTTGACTCGGCTTGTATCTCGCTTACCTGTCCTCCGGCTCCCTTGACCTCGGCTTACCTTTTGACTATTCTTGCTTTGTCCTTACGTTAGTCCGGCCATTCTAAGGTCCGGTATACGTACCTCCTTCTGTGCGCACTCTGCGTATTGGATCCCTGTCAGTTTCCTGACACTATCGCAGTATTGGAAATTTTGGAGGCCTGTATTGATGGGATTAAAAAGCGATTAATTCGGGAGTAAGTGTCGTGTACCAGGGAATGGTGAGTATAGTCTCTTTCTAGAGGGTGGAGGGTCCTCCAGATATCAATATAGCCATGTGTGAGTAGCGTATGTTCTATGAGTGAGGTGGAGCGTGCCCTTTCTTTTGTCGTCTCTTGTGATATCTTGGAGGAGGAAGTGATGTCTGAGATTGGGTCAACAATAAAGTAAAGTCTCCCCTCTGATGAGTTGTGGGCGAAACGCGCGCGTCAGGGGCCATCAGTGATTCTCTGCAACATCTTGCTGTGTGGTTCATTGACTGTCTTTTTCCACACCTCCCTCTGAATCCTGAAGTTTATACACTGTTAGAACTGGGTAGATTTTGGTGGTTAGTTTCCCCTCTTTACATTCATTAACAGGCGGTTACGATTTTTTACCGCTACCTTTATTATTAATTTTTTTGTACATGGGGCACTGCAGTCTAGCCTACCATTAATCCATTCCCAGGATTTTAGAACCGAATATTAGCCACTCTGGCTATTGGTGATATTTTAGTTTTAGCTAACTGGCAAAACCTCCTTTTTGTTAACGTTCACACTATTATATGCATTTTTTTATTTTATTTTTTCGCTTTCTCTGTGGTTATAGATCTTTTTGCAAGGCTACTTAGCATGATTGTCGTTGTATTAGCCCAGATTGCTACTTTTAGATTGGGCTCTATATAACTATGTGCAATAGCTTTCGCCACAGTTAATTACAAACTGCAACATTATTTTGTTGCAGCTTAGATTTACCAGAGGTACATTACAACGCTATATTATCATACAACCTCAAATAGATATATAAACAGAGCGTTTCAATTTAATCATACTTTTTTCTAATTATTTTCGTGTATATAGCAATTATATTTTTATTTTAACTTATCTATTAAAAGTTATATTTTAACTTTACGTAGGGCACTCAATAGTTTTTTGTTTGTTATTACTACTTTCGTGGTTTATTGTGGGTTAACCCCACTAAGAGTGTTTGCCTTTAGCTTCCATCCCCCCCTCTTTTTTCAACAATAAAGTTGGTATCGCGTCCAACAAGGACCTCTCCAAACGTATGGGCTTCTGCTAAAGTAAGAAATTGTCCAGGAAGGTGTGATGACCGTTATGTGGGCCATAGATGTTGACCAGTGTGTATTGGGTGTTGTTAATTATGCATTGTAGAAGGAGGAGTGTCCTTTTTTGTCGCTTACTTTTTTTTATGAGTTGGAAGGAAACTTCGCTACTGATTAATATCGTGACTCCCCTCTTTTTTTTTTTGTGCTATGATAGCCTAGTGGAAAATGTTTGGAAGAGAATTTAGGCTGATGAGATGTTTGGAAGTGAGTTTCCTGGTAAAATGCTATGTGTGCTTTGTGTTTCTTTGCTTCCAGTAGGGCCATGCAGCGTTTGAATCCTTTAGTGTTTAGTGAGAAGATATTAAGTGTCATGGGAAGATATTACTGGGGTGTATATATACATAAGGTTGATTTTGAAGATTGAGTCTGCCTTTGGAATTTAAGGCAGGACCTTGTCTCATGATGGCCAATCGTTGGGTTGTCCTGTGTTGGAATATTAATGTTTCCTATTGAACCAATGTTGTATGTATGTCTGTCCCCATTATACATGTTTGTGAGTGGGGTACGGTCATGTTGCGGTGACCACGTGTCACCTGAAAAGGGGGGGGGGGACAACATAAAACGTATTGCCAACTATATACAAAAGGAGGGTCTCTGACTTGAGACCTGATTGTCCTAGTGCTCATTGGGCACTGAAGCCCTTGTGGGGGCGGAGAATCCCCGATATCTGGGGAGAGATTATTTGTCAGTGAGTGTATGGTTGTGGGTTAGGTCTCCTCTATTCTATAGATAGGTGTTGCTATTGACTTGGACCTCCAGTTGGGGTCGCTTGTTCTTTCCTGCATGCCTAATTCTGGTACATCTCCCAGTGTTTTCACATGTAGGTATAGAGTTCCCAGCCAAGTCTCTTGTGGTGTGTGGAACAGTAACAACATGCACGTAAGATACATTAAACATCACAATTAAAGCTTTGTACATTTCTTGATGCAACCTAATACAGTAGTCCTGTTAGGTGGGTATAGTCTTTTGAGAATAATCTAGTTGAGGAGAGAGGTGAGAGAACATTATTTATAAAACATTAGCCTGAGTGCTGGTTTGGCACATTACCATAACATGATTGGTGAATTATTGAACTTCTAATGTAAAAGTTGTTAGGAATTATTATAAACAGTGCTGTAGACATGGGTTAGGTACTGTTAGGGTTACGATACCCCTACTCCTAACCCTACTCCTAACCCTACTCTTAAGATTGTAATTTACAATTTTCTTCTATGGGATGATGTATATGGTACATTACTTGGATTTACATGTTCATTACTAGGTGTCTAAACCTGTCACACATTCTCTTTTCAGTATGATTCGTCTCTGAAGATATTTGTTTATTCGTGTGAAACTCTCTGGAATTTTGGTCTTTCGGATTTGATTCATCCCTGAATACATTTTCATTGTTTGTGTGGAATTCACGGGGAAGTTTGCTCCTTCGGATGTTGGACTTAGGAGTTATTGTTATTGCTTGTTATATGTTTACTTCTGCTTGATGTCACCTTCTGAAATAGGAAGTGATGAGGTCACTATGCCTTATGTACATCCTACTCTCTTGTGATTTGTTCTTTTCTATGTGTTTCTTTGCTGATGTGTGGAGCTAGTAAAGAAAGATTATGCAAAATACTTGCCTCCTGTCATTACTAAGATTATTAGTACACTAAAGCTAACATAATCTTCAATTTTGATTAATATTGTGATATATATATATATATATATATATATATATATAGATATAAACATCTATATATATCTATATATATATATATATATCTCATGACATCAGAAAAGTCATATCTGTCCTTTAAAATATGATATAAAATTTAAAGTATGTAAAAAAAAACCCCTATAAAATAGGATACACAGGGCTGCCATCAGGAGGTTACATTTGGTTATTTGGCTGTGTTTTAGGGCCCACAAAGGGCCTTGTAATGCTATGTGCTATGGTTGGGTACTGGACCGCATTTCACTTCTCTGATGGCATGGGCCCTTTTTATAAAATGGTACAAACTTCTCCCATTCATCCCAAGTACAGCTGCACCGGGAGAAAATGATGTCCGATTTCTTCATCCCAGCACTCAAAGAAAGCATTGTGGGAGGAGAGGGACATCTGACTTAGCACAACTTATAGCCACAGCCTAAAGGAACACTAAAATGCTAGGAATACAAATCTGTTTTCCTAGCACTATAGCTCCCTCTAGCCCAACTTCTTTGTGCTCTTCCCCCTTCCCCACCGCACTGTAAGGGTTAAAACAAAAGCTACGGTACTCACATGATTCCATGCTCATGCAGAGCGTGAGGACATCCATCATTAGTAACCTGAACAAAAGTCGCCTAGCAAGCAGGAAGTGCCACTAAGGACAGTCTTAACCCTGCAATGTAATTATTGCAGTTTATCAGAACAGGGACAGGGACATTGCACCCACACCAATTCAACAAGATGAAGTGGTCTGGGTAACTATAGTGTCCCTGAACTCCAAGAAAGTCACCCTTATGGCAAAAGCTAGGCAGAGAGGAAGGTGCCTAGAACATCTTAAAGTTCAGTATTTGATTTTGTGTGCATCTGTAAAGTTTTGTGTGTGTGTGTGTGTCGGGCAATGTGTGTGTGGCTTTAGGTGTATGCTTGTCAGTGTATGTGTGTATTGGTATCTGTATGTGTTTCTGACATTGAGTATTACTGTGTGTATGCCTGTCTGGCTGTTTGTTTTTAGGTATGTGTACCTATCTGTAAGTGTGCCTGGAATATATATGTTTGTGAGTATGTATATGTGTGTCTGGGATCATGTGTGTGAATATGCATGTTTGGATGGGTTGGTGGGGTCACAGCCACTGTGTTTGTAAAGGGCCCCAAGTGTTATGATGGCAACCCTGAAGATACATATGTTAAACTTAAAATAGTTTAGTTACAAAATAATTAAATCATAACAATACCTCAAAAAAAGGTCTTGATCACAAACTTAAAGCCTACCTGTCATGACAAATACAACTTAATCTTAAATGATAGACAATCAAATTTAATTTCTACATTCTGCTAGCAGAGTGGCTAGCAAATATCTAGCTTTTTCTAGAATTGGAGATAAAAAAAATATCCTTTTACCCCTCCTGTCAGTTAATCTAGTCTGTGCCAATTGGCATGAAGATTAGATGGCTGGGATGCGTAACCTAGCATCCAATCAAACGTGGGGTGCTCAACTTCCTGCAACCCGAGTCAATGTTGGGGTGATAACCTGATCTATAATCGGCTGAACCCACTGAAGAGCACTTCTGAAGCCTGAGGTTAGTCATTCAACATTACTACAACCCTGCAATCCGCCAAGGCTCTGAGAATCTCTGCTGCGGCCTACTGAGGATGGACCTGGGGAGAAGCTGCTCTAAAGCTCCCAGGTTTAGTTCTGCTATTCTCTACCCCCCCCACCCTGCTCATAGCTTGTATTCCAAGGTGAAGGCTGGTGGCACTTTGCCAACGCTATGTGAATAAGATGGAGGCTGCACTTCCACCTGACGAATATGGCCTACACTAATCCCAAATGCTCCATAGATTCTACATTGATCCATCTAAATGAAATCTTTTCCAACTTCTGGTTGAGAATACAAATGTATACACAAAGGCTACATGGGCTGAGAGCCTCTCGAGGCACTGCATTCCGACATCAACAACATAAATGGAGGATTACTTGACGATAACAGCACTCATCATCCAGACCCTCTGTTTACCCCAGAAAAGCAAAGGACTCCCCAGGAGTACCCGAGTCTATGGATTAGCGATACTACCCCTCATACTGGCCTGGGGCTGAAGGAGAGTCCTGATCTGCCAAGGATCTTGCCGTTATTAACTTTCCTGGACACACATCAATTCTGCCGTTTGCGGAGATTGGCTGACCCTGACACTGGGCCTACAGCCTGAGATCAACTCTGATGATGGAGGATGCCATGTAGGTCGCAATATTAGATATGAAACTCAGAGCTACTCTTACTTTAGCTGCTTACTCATCTTCTTTTTACTTTATTTACAGCAGTACTATAGTGTTGTTTATAGTCCCAGTTTCATCTCAGATATTACCAGCATCTGCTCATTCTCAGTTTCTGACATCGTCATAGTTAGCAGGTGTTTGATATATGTTTTTGTTTTTTGCATGTTAGTCAAGCCTGTCTTCTCCTTTTAATATAATAATTAAGTATTCCAAACAAATATGTTACAGCATGTCATGTCTATATGTGTAAGCAACACTGTCATGGCCAAATCCATTTTTTTTTTAACTCCCCTCCCGACTCCACTACATTCGATTTTCCACCCAGTCACCTCCATTTTACCTGTTTTTTTTCATGCCCAGATCTAGGACCTAGGC
This sequence comes from Pelobates cultripes, assembly GCA_933207985.1. Taxonomy (NCBI): domain Eukaryota; kingdom Metazoa; phylum Chordata; class Amphibia; order Anura; family Pelobatidae; genus Pelobates; species Pelobates cultripes. The sequence goes on along the minus strand of OW240914.1, from coordinate 118,890,968 downwards.
ACTGGAATCTTAGTGTGGGCAGATAAAGGCCTTGTGGAACAATTTGTCTGCCCACACTACATAGCACTGGGAAATTCCTGTGCATGCCCAATTGAAAACTTGGGCATTCGTCACTCACTCACCAGCAGAAGGAAGTTAGTCCATAACACTTACTGTTCCAACAGTTAGCTACTACTGATATTTTGTGTGATAACTTCCCTATAAAACTAAGGCAGCTTTTAAAATTGTACTCTGCCAAATTACTGCATATATTAATTGTTGAGCTGGATCTATTGTGGTCTTAGTTTCCCATCCACTAACTTATTTAATTTGCTGCATACCATGGGAAATGCAGCACACTCATCTCCGCATTACTCCAGTTAGAATCTCCTCATTATACCAATGCATCAATATGGGGAGCATTTAGAGTCTTCATGCAGATAGTGAAGATACCAAATATCAGTCCTGCAAAGATTGCATGACCATAATAGTAAGTACCTCTAATGGCTGTCTGAGTGACAGCCACTAGAGGTGTCCTTAAGGAGAAATGAAAACACTGCTGTTTTACAGAACATCGCTTGACAAAATTCTGCAAGCAGAAAGAGCACATTATTTTAAAAAAATCAAAGGATGGTTGCAAAATAGTGATGATTGGCTGGGAAATGGACAGTTTGACCCAAGGTGCATTGCATAAAGATGGCTGTCAGAAAGTGGAAGTGGGAAAGGTAGGCATATGAGTATTTCAATATACATGAGAATAACAATAATTTAACAGCATAGATACAAATCATAACTGCTACAACTTTCAAGAGGCTCGCCTCAATTGTGTAATTTCCTGTGATCATGTCTAACGGGACACCTGTGAGTGGAGGGCAAAGTTGCTCAACCCAAGACATCTGCACAGGACTTCAAGTATAGATAAATTCACCTACCTATTTGCTTAAAACAGTTAATTTTAAATAGCCTTGCAAAATTTTAAACTATATATTTTTTGTGTGTGTGCACTGTGTCCTTAAAGAGATGCTATAGGCACCCAGACCAATCCATCTTAATGGGTCTTGGTACAATGTTCCCCTCTGTTTTAACCATGTAAGTGAAAACAATACCGTTCTGCAGAATGGCAATGTTTTAATGCCTCTGGTGGCTGTCACTCAGACAACTAACAGAGGTGCTTCCTCCGAAGTAGCAGAATCAAACTCATAGAGACTATCTGATTGGTGAAGCTTGGCGTTTTGCTATGAATATGCACTCCTTATTCTTTCCTATGTAAAATAATATGATTGTTTGAGATCATCGATATCAATAATCTCAGCCAAGGAGGGGGGACGGCAACTCTCAGTTCATCATTGCTGTCAAAGTTGGGATGGATTACACTTCATTTTGAAGTGCAATTCATTCTCTAGAGGGGGCATGTTATATGTTAGATAGAGCCCCAGTTTTTTGTCAAACCAATGACCTGTGGTAATGAAAGTGCTTAGATTGTCCCTTTAATTTAACCCATGTATGTCGCTTTAAATAATGTAAAATCTCAATAGTTCAGAGCTTTGGCAAAATCTAACTGATCAGTTCATATCAGTTAATTTAATATGGCACTGAGTAGATTAAATAATTTTTGTCCATATTTTGTAGCCTGTGATAAATATTGAGCTTGGAAGTAATTAGCAGATTTTGGATCTCTGCCTGGATAAGCAATCACAATTATTCTTGACTGTGCCACCTATGAATTAAAATGCATTTCCTATTTGAAAATATTTGTCCTTCTAAATTTCTTTGATATTTTTCCCAATAATTGCAGGATGCCAGGATGCAAGAGCCCAAAAAATTGCCCCAAATTTTTTTAAGGTGCACTCCAGGCACTCATTTTAGGCTCAGTGTGTATGGTTTAGATGCAATTAGTAAGTTGGTTAAGTTCAATATATTGTGTATTGTTTATTATCTTCAAAAAATAAATATTTCTTCACTGTGATCTGCATGATTATCCTTCACAGGACACTTACAGCATATGTTAGTTTTTCTTAGTTGCATCTTATATCTCTGTTTGTGGTTATTGAGTGTTAAAGGGGTCCTATAGTGCAAGGACAACAAACCCATTTTCCTGGCACTATAGGCTTCTGGAGTGCCCCCCTCCCTCGTGGCCCCCCTCCTCTGGGGCTGAAGTGGTTAAAACCCCTTCAGCCACTTACCTGAATACAGCGCTGATGTCCATCGGCGCTGGGTCACGCTCCTCCCTCGCCAACATCAGCCAGCGGGGGAGACCTAATGCGCATGTATGGCAATGGCCACACACGTGCATTAGTCCTCCCCATAGGAAAGCATTATTCAATGCTTTCCTATGGGGAAAATCTGACGCTGGCGGTCCACGAGGACTTCCAGCATCAGATAACGGACCAAAAGTCAGTTTGGACAGCCACAGAGGGAAGACTTGGAGCTGCAATGTAACCATTGCAGTTCTCTGGAACTGCAATGTTTTACATTGCAGCACTAAGTGCAAAAGGGTCACAGCACCCAGACTACTTCAATTAGCTGAAGTGGGCTGGGTACCCACAATGTCCCTTTAATGAGCTTAGCGAACAATTTGTTAAAGTATTAAAAGGAAAAATGTCCTAATCACCCATGCCAAGTGGAGGTCATACTCTTGTGGGCACTGCATATTGAAAAGAGGTATGCACAGGGAAGAACAGGGAAGAAAATTCAGTTGTTTAGCTCCATAATTAGGTATCCTTAAGCATTGCAATCCCATGTAAAGATAGCAAAAATTGGAGTTATTGTACAACAAAACTTTGAAGGATTGTAGTTCAACTAACAAATTGCACAAACAGAAAAAAACTAAATTACAAGTTCCTAAAATGTTGCTATGATCAGAACTGAGGCTCTGCTTTTTGAAACCTGCTTAAACATCCCTATATAAAGTTCATCCCTAGCAGTGTTAAGTTACCATTTTCCAACAGATCAAGCTCAAATGAGAAGCTCATGGTTTCCCATGTTCCATTTTTAAATTCCACACCAAAGCACTAAATCATCAATTTAGAATGAACCAGACACGTGTCCAAGCAATGAGCATAATGTGGGTAAAAAGAGTTTCCCAAGAAGTAGGATGCTCAACTGGCTGAAAATAAGTGCTTGTGTGAAATAGAATGAAAAACATATTTTTATCATAAACAAGTTGACCGGTTGTTTGCCACCAATGATTATGTTATGTTATTAGTCTACGGTTTTAACAGGGTTCCACTGCACCTTTAGATTTTGTCTAGTATATTTGACAAGGACCACTACTAACAGTAGACTACCAGAGAGCACAAACTGTTAGCCTTATATTCTGGCAATGTAAGCCAATTCTGATGTTTTAATTTAGTATGTCGTACTGTTTTGCATAGTTTTTGACTATTTGTTTCTAAAATGTGAGGCTGATTTAACAAAACAGTCTACTATGGTACACAGGTAAAGGTTAACCCTTTTAATATTGATGATATGTAAGACGTACAAGGTGCTTTATTACGAGCTTCTAGTCAAAGGGTTAAGAATTTGATGTTATAGCTCTCCTCCACACTACTGTACCTAAAGAACAAAATGTCAGCAACAAATTGCACAGTTCACCTTCATGAGACTCACTGATTGTAATTGTGTATTAATAATAATAAGAAGAAAATCCATTTGGACTGTTGCCCTAACTTCAGAATGACTGCTCGCAAATTGCTCCCTGCAGCAAGCATGAACATTGGTGAGCTTTGAAGGGTCTTTTAAGTTTACAGAGAAGTATTTTTTTTTCCTGTGCCAAAGATAACAATCTTCTCCACCTATTAAATATGCCAGGGAGTAATTACTTCAACAGTAAACAATTCAAAGTCTAATCAAAGCGAGTGAGCAGCAAATTAATGTGTCCGCGGTGTGCAATACTCTGGTGCTCAGCAGTAATTAAACCTGAGAACAGAATGGATGGATGAAGGAAAAGGAACAATGACCTACTCTTAACCCATTCTGTGAGATAGATAGAGAGACAGACATACAGACAGATAGATTTGAAATTTGGAATACATGTTCTTACATAAAGAAGTCAACTGAAAAGGTAAAATTAAACCACAGAAAGTCAGTATTTTTCTGTTATAATATTTAAGTAACTTTCTTCTAATTAAGACATTATATATTTTTTAAAACACACTAATTGAAAAAATCAATTAAAAATACATAGGATTTAGTGGAAATGGAAATGTGTAGAGCACTTCACAATAAATGAATGTTAATGTTTGCTCTCTTATTCGAATACAAATGTATCAGCTGGTCCTGTCATCACCACCTATTAGATAAGGAAGGCAGAGTCTATGGACTGCTGAAATTAATCTAATATAAGTTCCAATAAATTATGAATCCAATATATATGGCTAGTAAATATGTGTAAAAAGTTAGAATCAAGCCCCTCCAAGGGTTAAAATCCACTGCAGCAGACAGATACTTTTTAAAGTTTATTGAATGATAAAAAATGCTACACACACATGTAGCTATTGATAAAAAAGGGGGTCCCAAACATGAGTTACAAAAAAGATAGCACCAGTACCAGGTTTAACAGACCTCGAGCCCAGTCTGTTAAACCTGGTACTGGTGCTATCTTTTTTGTAACTCATGTTTGGGATGATTCATAATTTATTGGAACTTATATTAGATTAATTTCAGCAGTCCATAGACTCTGCCTTCCTTATCTAATAGGTGGTGATGACAGGACCAGCTGATACATTTGTATTCGAATAAGAGAGCAAACATTAACATTCATTTATTGTGAAGTGCTCTACACATTTCCATTTCCACTAAATCCTATGTATTTTTAATTGATTTTTTCAATTAGTGTGTTTTATTTTGATTGCTTAACCCCTGGTGGTGGTTATTTTATACTAGTGATACAGTGGTTATGGTAGCCGTATCTAATCTTTATTTATTTTTAATCTTAGAAAGATACTCTACCGAATTTGTTTGGTGTATATCTACTAAGTTTTATCATATTATATATTTTTTGTATGATTGGTTACTAAGAGACAACCCTGTAATTCCCACCCCCCATATTGTTTTTACTGAGACTTTTTCCTTCCAAAGCTGGTAATATGCATAATATGAGGTGGGTCAGATGTGAGCTAACTAGGGTGCATTGGGTGCACCACACTCAGTTGCCTTAGCTCACAAGGCACTCCTTGCCTCAGGCGCAGACCAGACCAGACCAGGGATAATGTTCTATGTTTGGCTTTCAATGCAGTGAGCCACTACTAATCAGCAAGAAGAGAAAGCAGGGTGTAGGTAAGGTTGGAAGGCGGCCAACATCTGTGGACAAGTAGATTTAGTAGGTGGCTTCTTAACAATAGCAGCCTTACTTAATTTCTTGCTCCCAAGTACTCAGCTGCCACACTGTATGATCCAGGAACTATGCAGAGATCCAGCTACAAGTTTTGAGAACAGACCAGCAACTGGCCCCAGATTTCAGAATGGAGTCACTGTGGTACTACTGGGTACTGGACATAAGCTCTAATGAGCGTAGCACATAATTTCATGCTCTTGCTGTAATTTACCAAAAAGGTTTTTTACAGCATAATTACAAATATATGTGCAATTCTTGTGACATAACCCCCTACATATCTCTCCATTTCAAGAAAGATGAAAAGTTTTCCCACCCTGCCACATACTATATTAATTACACTTACCTAGTAACATACTATATCATTAGCATACACTCGACATATGATATACCCACTGCATCTTTTATTAATTTATTTTCGCCCTGTCACATTTCCTACATGCACCTCACAAATACTAGCATGACTGGTTTAGCTCTTTGGAAAATGTGTCCAAAAATATCTGAAGTGCTTGTTTTGTAACAACATTTATATGGATATGAGAAATTTAAAGATACAATTTAACACATTGAAAAAGATGTTAAAAAATATGTGCAAATGGGTTGGGCTAATTTAGCCAGACACACAAGCACCAAACAAAAACCTACACCCAGGTGCCACTGACCTTTGGCTAATCCCTGAGTTGGATAGTAAATACTAGACTTAAAATGGTTTCAGAATTACATAGTATAATGGAGGTTTAATGAATCCCTTATGCCACCACCCACCATGGGACATATCTTCTAAATTATGTCTACTAATGAAATTCCATAGCATGAGGTTGGTTTAATACTTTCATTAAACCACCAAGGAGGTGTAAGGAGATCCAGGAAGAGATCTGACTACCATTCTGGGGTCAATAAGTATTTTTTTTCTAGTTTGTTGCAAAATAGTTTTTTGTTTTTGCTTTCTTTTGCATCAACAGCAAAGACAGAAAGAAATGCTGAACTTGATGGACACTTTTGAGCTATGTAACTATATAACCACCCACCATGCAATGAATGAGGACATATCTATTAATTATACATCTACTAATCATATTCCATAATATAAGGGTGGTTCAATACCTCGCTTACGCCACCACCTGCCATGGCGCAGATAAGGACATATCCACTAATGAAATTAATAACTGAGCACCTATTACTGCCCAGATGCTAGCAAAATACCAGATGGATTAGTCCCTCCCTATGCCCATAGAGGTAGCCAATGGGTGTCATGTCTATTAAAAAGAAAACATGAAGGGACCTGCCCTCCCCCTCCAAGGGAAACATATGGAGGTTATTAATATAGTAAAGGATGGGATATCCCCTTGTAAGCCCTGAGCTCCCACCTTATGTCAATAATATCCAACACTCAAAGGCCAAAGGCAGGTCCACCCTCCTTATTTATTTTTTAAATAGTCCCCACCCACTGATGCTCTGAGCCTCAGCAGCACTCCTGTGCGAGTCTTCATGATTCAAGCCTTGGACAGAAGCAGAAGGACATGGGCAGAGTTAAATGACAGTGGATTCAACACTTGGAACTAACACTGGGATTAAACTGTTACTTAACATTTTAACCCCTGATGATAAGCCAATAAATTTGTTATGGTGCCTGGAGTGTTCCTTTAATGACCTTGTTCTAAAGGGTTCTTGCCATAGTTTAAAAACCCCCACCCCAGACTGAGAAAAATATAATCACTAACAGATAGTATAACATAAATCAAGTTTCACTATTTACTACTTAAGAAATCTAAGAAGGAAGTAATATATGATTGCATATAATGGAAACACATTGATAGAGGATGCCATTTTGTTTAGTTCTGCTTATGCAGTCCTTCTACTATTGGAGCATGATTGTGTTGTGGCTGTAATAGTTGATGTGAAAATCAATGCCTCTGTAATATCTGACAAGAATGTTATATTTTTCGAATGCGCAAAATTTTAGCATGTGTGCTACAGTATATATCAAACTTCAGACACAGAGTGAAAATCAGATTTAGCATGACTTTGCTACTTATAATAGGTGTAATTGTTGCTATTGTCAGTCTTTGTCTAACTTATTTGTATGTCAACCAAAAATAGTTTGGTATACCATACACAGTTTTCATAGATTTGTATTTGATATTTAGTAAAAATACAACACAGAGGAGCCTTCTTAGTACCAGTTTGGCGCTGATCCAGGACTTTTGCTAGACTTGCAAACATTCAAACTCTTGCCTTGGAATACTATAAGGCAATTTCCTTATTGGTTCCTGTAGACTATGTGCCCTAAACTTTCCCCATCTGTTCCTCTTGGGGACCATATATCCCATATGTGTTCTTTTATTGTCCTGTCTCTGCCTCTTGTGGCCTCTTTCTTTTGTCCTCATTCTCCTTGTACCACCTGTCACTTGTAGACTGCATACCCCTATTTGCATATGACGTCTATATTAAAGTGAGAAGGTTAAATTGAGATTAATGTCGACTTTTATTTATACTTGCCATTCAACATTTGCAAAGTAATAAATAATTATATTTAAATTAATTTACTCCTAACTGAATTATACTAAAAGTGCACATGCTTTTTTTGATCACCAAATCAAATAGGTCAAGATGAAACAAAAAAATAATATTAAACTAGACATGTAAAATTGCATATTTACCTAAACTATTTATCAAATTATATACTAGCTGTAGAAAGTGTCTTGCATGTGCATAGGTAGAGGGTAAATGTGTATGGGCATAACCCCTTACCCACTGATAAAGCCCAACCACTTATTGCCCGAAATAAACAAACCACAGCCGTGCTTGGAGAAAATAGGCCACAGCTTTATTAAAATAAAAATATATAAATCGTTCAACTTTAACTTTATAAAATAAAACATTCTATATACATAATTTAATCAGAAAATAAATATCCATCACTGAGAACCACCTTGCCAACCAAAAACATTCACTTAGGGCAGCTGCCCTCCCCCCTCGTTACAACCAGCACAAGGCCTTTATCTGGGCCTTCGATTCTCGTAATGCTAACCACTAGCCAATTATTGGCTCAGTGGGCACGTCTGTTATCCATAACTGTAGCTGAGGTTAGGAGAGGGATAGCCCTACCCATCCACTTTCCAGGGACCGCTGGTTCAACCTACAGTTGACAAGAGCCATATACCACCACAAGACCCACTGGTTTACCCCCTAAATCAGCAGGGTCACCCCAACACCAAAGCCATGGCCTACTCCAACGCATCCTACAATGCCAAATTAAACAAATCCAGGCCCACCTCCGTAAGGTGGACTCCATCACCCCTAAAATACATTGCTGCATTTTTCTCAAAAATGCGGTGATGCACCGTGAGCTCCCCATTCCCTTCACAAATTTAGAAACACGCTTATTCAGATGATCCTGCTCCATTCAAGCACCCTGGGGTCCCTTGCTCCCCTCCAATAATTCCGAGACAGCACCTCGGACCAAACAATACAAAGTCTCAGGAACTTCAGCCATAACTCGACCAATTCCTTCTTGATCAGATCCGACACTAGAAAAGTGCCAAGGTTGTTTTCCCCCAAATGAATCAAGAGCACATCAAGAATGCCGAGAAAGCAAGCCAACCGGACCATTTCAGGCAACAGGTTCTTCCATCGCATACCCCGGGAACTGAACCCACGGACCTCTGCCACCGCCGGTGACAGACCAAGCTGTAGTCCCCTGGGACGAATGTTAGCCTGCTGTTGTGCCCAATAAATGTATGAATGGTCGATGACCCACACTCGCCTTCTGGCACCTACAAAGACAAAAGTGGAAATGGAATCAGTCCAGCTGCACGAACATAAGAACGGAACCTCCTAGAATCTCACCTCCTGATCCTTTGGATAACTTCCTCAGACAACACCTGGAGTGAAGCCCCTATCTGAAAGGAGTGGCCCCCAAACTCTGCACTAGGTAGCCCCAACGCCTTCAATGCCATGCAGAAAAATCTGATAAATTGGAATAGAGAATAAGAAGCTGGCATCCCCGTGAACTAGCAAAGGACCCGCGTCAGCTGGGCAAGCTTTGCAGAAAGCATGTCAGTGGACAAACCCGAGAACCTGGGACTTGCCACAAGGTGACCCTGTGACGGACTGCCTGGTACCCTGACCTGGTACCTCCGTTAATCGCTGCTTCCTAGTACTTGCGAGCACCATAACCACTGCACTGGAACACCATACCTACCATAAACCCCACAAACCACGGCAGCTTGGTTGGGGTCTTGCTGTCCTCCACCCATCCTGGACCCAAGAAAAGGATCCAGTGTTCAGTGGGTAGACATCTCCTAGTCCAGAGAGTGAAGCAGACTGCTTTTATAAGAGCAAGTGTAGCAATCCAAGGGAGTATAGTGATTATAGCAATCCCCAGAGTGTGAATATAGCTCTTCAATCCCCCAAACATGAGCCTAGACTTCACGAAGGGTAAAACAAATCTTTGTTTAATGGTAGCCACAACTGGCCTTTTATGACAGTCGCCATGCAATGGGCACTCCCCTCTGGACCTGATAGTAAACCACAGTAGAAATAAATACACAATCACATTGGCTCCAAGGTCCAGGACATTCCAATACAAAATCAGATAATCCTTCCTCTGTGCCTGGGAGATAATTGGATCAGGAACTGTATTAATCTAATCATATTATCTCCAAGCACAGAAAAAACATCCATTTTTACAAACCCCCCAAAAATACCTTAAAACACACAAAAGCCCAACATATCCAAAAATAACCCAGATTAGTTTAGGGGTTCAGGAATTTCTTGGAAGTCTTAATTTTGACTGATCACCCGCATGGTCCCATGCCCAAAACAGTTCCAGAGAATCAGGGCTTGCAGTCCGTCTAGTTCAGTAGTTTAAAAATGAACAAACTACTGAACAGACTCAATAGTCTTACCCTGGAGCTTGATCCCCTTGCTCGTGGGAATGTTTCCACTGAACAGCGATTTTCCAAGTGTTGTGGAACTGACCGCAGGCGATGCTGGAAGTCCAGTTTCTGTGTCAATTTTCAGTGCCCAAACACCGCTACATGCGTTCATGCAAACAAGATTGCCGCCACCTCGTGGTCATCCATAGGAATTGCTGCCACCCAGAGGAACACTTAGAACACTGCGGTGGAAATTGCTACAAAATAGCAATAAGGCTTAATAAGCTCCAGGGTGGTCTCTGGTTCATGCGGCTGTTTCGTTCCCAAACCAAATATAAAATCCCACGAACCAAGTCTATTCACATAATTTTTTAAAGGGCCCATAGTCTTTTGGTAAGAGGCTGGCCAGCAGGCCCCTCCAAGAATATATGACAAGGCTCAGTTCATCACAGACCCAAGTGCCCTGGCCAAGAACATCAGTCTTGAACTTACGCAGCAAAAAACACACAGCATCAACCATGCTGAAAACATCCCCAAACAGCAATCCCCCAGGCACGACCTTGGATGGGCTAACAAGCTACCCCACCTGCATGGTCCCGAAAAAGGTGAATGTGAACACCAAACAAAACAGCGCCACTGTGGCAGAACATTAAACAGGCCTACCATAAGAGTGCCCGAAAACGGCCTCCGAGAATCCGAAATCTTGGGCCTTTTACGCCAACCCCTCATAACCAACGAGACCAAAACATCCTTTGTGACATCCGTGGGCATGGTGAGCTTGAACCAAAAACTGAGCCCAGACAACTTACCCGAAACAGCCGAGGAGCAAAAGCCCAACGCTTCCCAGAACCAAATTAACTATAACAGACCTTCCAATCGCTCTCCATTAGACTGGAAGCCTCTGAGCTGCCTCTCAAATTCCATCCACTCACTCCATGCCTTACCCTACCGCTGCCAAGTAGATTATGAGACCAAACCCCGTATCCAGGACATTATTCGGTCAGCCCAAGACCCCAGAGATCCATCGAGCCTGGAATGCCCACCTCATCCACCCGGGCACCGCCGCCCTTAACTCCCGCCACTGAAAACGAGAAAGAGCATCCGCTGTAGTATTAGCAACACCTGGGACATGCACAGCACTACAGTACACATTCAAATTCAAGCAGCACAGAACCAGGTGCCACAGCAGCCGAACCAAGGGAGGGGAGGATGCCAACAAATTGTTAATGACCAACACCAATCCCATATTATTACAGTGGAAATCCCCCCTCCAAACCCGTAAGAGATCCCCCCAGAGCTTCACCCCCACCACTATAGGGAAAAGCTCCAAGAAGGCCACATTTTTCATTAACCCCGCCGAATGCCAAGACTCCGGCCAAGGGTCCGCACACCAGTGGGCCCCAAAGATGGCTCCAAAACCCACCACATCAGTAAAGAGTTGGAGCTTGGCATTTGGAGAGTTACGCTGCCACTGATCCAAGAAACCCCTAAGACACCCCACCAGAGAACCCCAATCAAGTTGACCACCAGAACCACCCCTAACCCCCACCCGACCGTCCTCAAATATAGATCCAGACTTACCAGATGGCGCAGGAATCGACTGGAGCAGGGGAGCCATGCCAGAGCTGCAGCAACCAGTGGAAAGGAAAGGAGGGGTGAAACGTTCAGGGGGCTGAGCTCATTTTCAGGAACCCCCGCAACCGCTAGGCGGGGAGGCGGCAATCACTGTGGAGGCCTGCAGACCCCCATCTTGTAAGGCCTCAGCCCTGAAGGCAGAAAGGAAAGCCTCAACGTCCATACTGAGACCCTGGCCGAAAACAGCACTTGGCAAGCAGGTACACAAGGATCAACTACCACGCAATTACCAAGTTGTTACCAACTGATAATTAATATGGATGCTATCCTGTAAGCTGCCAACCTATTTATACTAGCCCACCCCTTTTTCCCCTTAATGTTCCTCCAACCATTCAAAGACCTCCTTACCATTCTAGCTATACACTCCCCCTCACACTCACATGTCCCTGTTCTGTCTAGGCGTTGCCTGACTCCTCAGGGTCTTTGCCGTTATCAGGTACATCAACAACAGTAGCCTTCGACTGATTCTCATGCTCTTCAGTAGTAAAATGTTATCTGAAACAAAAATAACTAGCTTTAGCTAGGTAGTAGCAACAATAAATACATGAGCAATATGCCCACAAAAAGTCATAATGCTTGTATTCTGCAGGCATTTTGAAATTATGTAATCTCAAAACTAACAATATGTGTACATAAATAAGATGGCACAAAATAAACCAAAGGACTGTGGATAAAAATTGCAGCAACCAACAAAAAAATATTGGTAATAAGATTCAAAAAGGTATCAATAGTAGTGTATTGGTGCGCAGTACATTAAATTACTACTAGGCAATGTATAAAAAATCATGTATATAAATCTTACAAATCAGTAAAAGTGCCCATAGTGCTCATTATTTAGCGAATATGTGCCCAAGTAGTAGTGTTAAATGAGTGTATCTTAACTTAATAGGCTGTGGTATAGTGACACCCACAAGCATTAACACACAATGCTATACTTGCACAATAGCCGTAATGAAATAATCTAGGAGATAAACACGGTGGTATAGTGTGTTTATCTCCTAGATTCTTTCATGTTATACATTGCCTAGTAGTGATTTAATGTACTGTGCACCAATACACTACTACTGCAATCTCAAAACTGCTAACTAGCATAATCCATACCAATATGCATGGTGTTAAACCAATTTAATTTGAGCTAATTGTTCATCTCTTACCACCAATAGGTATTTAATTCTGCTTACTTTCTTTAGCATGCAGGATATTTTATGATGCATTTTATAGATTACAAATCGAAATCACTCATTAATGACATTCAACCTTTTGCCCTAAGAACCATCAGAAACTCAGCATTACCTGTAATGCAATTCATGGGTATTTAAAGTAGAGCAGGTAAAGTAGGAGGAAAATAAGTCTCCAGGGGAATCAAGGAAGATGGTAACTGTGTAGGTGGTAATAAAATGATGAGCAGCAACTCTCACAGTTATTTTAAGTGAAATACAGATGCACAGATTATTAAAAGACTATAGGAGCTGTTCCTCCTTAAGAAGAATGACGCAGAATAAAAGCACAAGATTGACAGATTGAAGCAAGTGTCACGCAAGTCCTTAGTGCTTCTCTAGGAGAAACATCTGATTGGATCAGAGATAATTAGAGTCGATGATCTTACCATTGGCAGACTGGGTTCAAGAGATGTCAGCAGACAGCTAGATCTGTGCATTGCAGATGGCTGCACTGAGAAGGATAATTACTCATGGAGATGGTACAATTCTTAGAAAACCCTTCCAAACATTCTCTCCTTCTAGATATCTAAGTCTCACACTCCCTTCAGATTTTCACTTTTTGTTGAAGAGATAGTTACCTATGAATTGTAGAAAGACCATTGAAAGTACCAGAAAAGGTGGTCCAAGTGCCTATTTATTTATTACTGGTATTTATAAAGCACCAGCAAATTCTGCAGCACTGTACAATTAGGGGAGAACATACTATAAATAAGGCAAATACAAAAGGTAGACAGGGCCCTGCCTGTAATCTTAGATCTAGCCATTGAAGCACTTTTAGAGAAAGTGCTTAGCTAGATAGCCCATGAGCTTACACTCTAATTCTGCCTAATGGTGAATCTTGCCCTGTTTGTGCTCTCTGTGACATATAAAAAATAAATAAAAGATTTTGCAATGTATTATTTCTGGCAAACATTGTATTATTCCTAGTAAAATAAAGACTATAGTTTTATCCGAAATGTAATTATCTATGCAATGTTATCTATCCATACTGATATCAATAAGTATACATTTTTCACCTGGATAAATAAATATGAATATTTCTTATCTACTCACTCTAATTAGCATTATTCCATTTTTTCTTGCAGTCAGCGCTGGCTGTGTCTTCTTGATATATCTTATACACTTTAAATGATGATGAGCGTATTTGCCTTGCTCTTTCAACTGAAAATGTAGGCAAAAAGATGCATTAAACATGATATTGCTCTGGTTGATGGTGGTATACATATACATTAATATTTACTTTCAGTTTCTGTGCTAACTCATGTTTAGAGTATATTAATTCAGTAGTATAGTGGGAAAATGTTTCCTTTACAATTAGTATTATTATTATTGCCATTTATATATGGAACCAGGTTGTTATTTCACAAGTAGATACATCAGGCACTGTAGCTTATTTGCCTGATTGTATAAAATTACACTTATGGGATGTTATTTCAAGGATGAATTCTCCCATCCAATGGTAGAAAATCCCTGTATTAATTCATTTTAACGCAGGTTAAACCATTTACCATGTAGGTATTAGGTCCACATTCTGTTGTCATTTCAAACTCTGGCCAAGATTGTCATTTGAAAGTATCCTTGGACGCCTCTATAGCTCAGTGAGGTTTAAAATGAGTTCTGGTGTAGGGTGAGCAGATCATATTCATCCAGAGAAGCTTGCACTCTATTGGAGAATGCACTATGGTGCTATTCTGACTTATTCATTGAATTATATTATTAGTTCAACACAGATTTTTTGTGCCCGTTACAATATATTGCATCTATAATTACTACCTGGTACATCAACTATTTTCCGAGTAAAACATATACTAGCTTTGGTGTTAATTCCAAACAATGAACATTTCTTAGTATATGTAGAGGCATATTCTCACACATTCCCAAAATGTGTATCTTTGTTTCATTACAGTCATTCCAATCTGTTTCAGATACTGAGCACTTATTATTTAATATGTTCCATATTAACCAAACAACAAAATATTTTTCATTTACAGTTTACTACAAGGGCAGTAAAGATGATGATGATGATGATGACGGTGCTGAAGTATATTGAGCTATTTCCCATCATGGACTCATGGTGTACAGCTGCAAGGTATAAAACATCAACACAAGTGACTTGACCAGAAACATAGAGAAGCACCTCCAAATGGAATAAATACACTAAACAAAAGTCCCTTCCTAAAAAAACAAAAACAAAACACATAGTCAGCCAGTAACATTGTCAGTACACCATTTAATGCCTTAAGAGCAGGACAGACCTTTCTCTTTGTGTCCTTTACTTGTGTGGTCTTATGACTGTAAAAAGTTTCCTGCTATGTAATTATATTTGTTCCTTGTTCTTTATTGATGTGCTATATCAAAGAAAAACTAATAGCGTTACCTTACTAAAGTGTAAGGAGTTTACATGATTTTGTTTACTGTAGAACTAAGTGAAACACCAACAATATATATCTCCCAGAGTCCAACATACCTGCCCTTTTGCCTTCAGCTCTTGCTGCATGTGGTGACACCCCAAGCACAATCCGGTTGCTTGAACCAATGGTCAAAACTACTATATATATATATATCTATATATAAAAAAATCCAAGGGTATGGTTGCACTCACGGTTTAAAAGTCCAAAGTTGAATGAAAAAACGATTTAAAACATCAAGTGATCAACGTTTCAGTCGCACAAGACTTTCATCAGGATCATTGATGGACGTTGATCACTTGATGTTTTAAATCGTTTTTTCATTAAACTTTGGACTTTTAAACCGTGAGTGCAACCATACCCTTGGATTTTTTGGATATTGAAGCTGATTTTGGTTGGCACCCGGCCATTAAGGGATATTTGAGCGTGAGTGCAGGAGCTACTTGTATTTTTTTTATATCTATATCTATATATATATATATATATATATATATATATATACTGTATACACTAGTACATTAGCACAGTTGATCAAATATGTACCAGTAGGTTGAATATCAAGAAATAAGCTGGCGATTTAGTTAAATCAGAGAGCATTTGCTAAAAACTATTTTGAGTCCCCATGGAAGAAAGGTGCTACATAAAAATAGATGAAGATTAATATTATCATAAAGGAGACAATTAGTTAGGGGGCATGAGCATGAACTTGTTAAATGTCGTTTTTTAATAACCATGACCCTCAAAAGAGATCTGCAAGGTGAGTGACTATATTATTACATTAATGTACATTGGAGAGAATCTATACTAAATAAAACATTAATCACAGAATGCTGGGAGAATCTCAATGTGACGATTTGCCATTTAAGATTTTTTTACCACATATATTTGCAGGATAATATGTTCATAAAGCAGAAACTGATGACTCAAAACTGAGTAAGACTTTATTAAAGTTTTTATTTGCTTCTTGTGCGTGACCTGTTAACATGAATACTCAGTCTGTACCGGGCTGCTGGAATGCTTATTTTTGCTGCTACATCAGTGCATGTAATGGAAGGTAGGTGGATTTCCATGCATTGACATAACGGAATAAGCTAATTTGAATTAGGCATTTCCATCTTCTATATTGATTGGACCCTGGTGGAATCCCCCCCCTCCTAGTGCAAGATTGGCGAAAAGGTAGATCCCCATCTGACATTCCACCCCCACTATGCTATGCCAGCTGAGGATCTACCATTTGCCCATCCGTGCAGGGTTGTATTTGTTAGCAGGGTTTGTGCGTATGAATGCAAGAATGTTTTTGTTTGGAGTATGTGTGTGCATGTAGGGGTATATTTATATGGTCTGTTACCGTTGGAATGCAGTGATGTACTTGTGTATGTAGTGTTTGCATTTGAAAGCAGGGGTGTGTGGTTGTATGTAATGTTGGCTTTTAAATGCATGACACACATATACATACACTGACATATGCACACACAGATAGATACATGTCACAATTTTTATGTTTCCAGTCACCCTCCTGCTAGCATACCTTTTGTCTGCAGGAGGATGACTTGCTAGAGGTGCTGCAGGCTGAGGCTGATGTGTGGGG
The DNA here is from genome assembly GCA_933207985.1 of Pelobates cultripes. Lineage (NCBI taxonomy): Eukaryota > Metazoa > Chordata > Amphibia > Anura > Pelobatidae > Pelobates > Pelobates cultripes. Next base: position 118,873,926 of record OW240914.1, on the reverse strand, counting down.
ATCTGCAGCAGCTCACTCCCCGCTGTTTCCTGTGCTTATTTCCCTCCCATGCGACTGCCACTTCCTTCCAGCCAGCCAATACTATAAGGGCCCAGTGGCTCTCTTAAAGGGTTGAGGCACCTGACCGAGCTACTGGTCAGTAATAACTATCTGGTGACCCTAAATGCATGGCACTTTATGGGTCATTTAAAGCTGTATATCATACTTTTAGGATTGGAGAAGAAGAGACAGACAACAGAGTGCTGTGGCAAATGCCAATATTTGAAAGGAAATTTTGGTTACTACTATTATTTATTGTGACATATCAATCCAAAGTTCTTTCTAATAAACGTATGTTACATGTTAAGTGTATAGTTATAATAGGTTTATTTACTGTACAGTATATCTTTTATTTGGTATTGACATTCTGTATTTTGAAGAATATGTTTGTATATTACATTTCATATTAAGGGGCGTAGTCACTGTAATGGGCCCAAAGGTTGCTGCAGTTGGAGCTTGCTTATTATCTCTAACGAATGTGAGTGATTCTACTACACTTGTATATACTGTCATAATGGTTGTATATATGGTTTGTGTTGTTTAAAGTGATATTACACCAGAAGAGATTTATTGGAGATAAGTATATTTTTTTGTGTGGCAAGTAAACTGTATTTACATAACCATTCACTTCACAATTGTTTATGGTTATATGTTACAATTCCGACGATGCTTTAGGATGTCAAGGATGTATTTGTATACAATCATATTATATGTTAAATGTATGTGGACACCTCTACTAATTATTGCATTCAGGTGTTTCAGTTGAACCCACTGTTTTATACTAAGTTTACTGATGCCAATAAACAGATAAATAAAGGAAATTAAGAATTACAATTTTAAAATGACTTAAAGGTTTATAGTAAACAGGTAATGCTACAAAGCAGGCACAGGCAAGCCAGAAAAATAATAGGTTGTATGGGAAGAGGGATTAGTAGTTGGAAAGAAGAAATGCTAAAGAAATAGAAGAAATACTTCAAAAATGTCTTTTAAGACCTCATCTAGAATATGGTATGTTCAGTTTTGGAGATGTTATCTTCATAAAGACATAAATACACAAGAGGAGAAATAATAAAAAGGCTATAGGAAAGCTACAAGGACAGCATAAAAATACATGTCAAAAGAGGCTGAAAGAGCTAGATATTCACAGCTAGGAGCAGAGACGGGTGACATGATAGAAAGCTACAATTTCAAATAAGCTTGGGTAAATAGATTGCTATCCTGCACAGGAAACAAAATCAGAAATAAAACTATTTTTAGACAGCAAATGGACTTATTAGAGTCCTTTTACCTGCTATATTTTTCAGGTTAGTTCTTGTCAACTTTTGACCAAGACTCTCGCTGCAATGCTATGTACTCATAGTTAAGAAAAATAAAAAGATCTTGTGGCCCCTGAATCATTACATAGGCACTGTCACATCCCTCTGCAAAATGAGTATTTCTTAAAGACAAAATCTTTGTGAAATATTCATATTGACTGTGTTGGAATTTCACTGAAAAAGTAGGAATTCATTTGTCTCAGTATTCTTCCTACACTTGTCACTTCTTGACACAGGGTGGAGCTACCACCCTCTAAAAGTGTCAATCCCCCAGCCATCACCAGCGATGGCTGCAGAGAAAGGCCTCTTTCTATGAAAGATCCATCAGGAATCTCCATTAACCTCAATGCTGTACCCTTGCCCATGCATAAGTGTACAGCTATGATGTCGGCGTCCGCTAGAAACGGGCTCAGGTAAGTTAAATTCATCTTTTCCTGCCTCCCACCGGACACCGCACCCCCAGCAGTGATGTCATTATAGCAGGTATTTCCAAATTTCCCTTATGACAGTTTCACTTTAATATTGTCCAGTAAGGAATGATGTCACCTTTCATGGCAGAAAATACAATAAGGAAACATACTCATCTTTACTTACCACAAACATCCTGATTCTAGAGTTTTCTGGCTTTCAAGCCCACTTATTCTATTTATTTCTTATTTGTCCAATGTCTCTTGAATACCGAACAGTATCTGTTAAAGTGCTAATATTTCTACATATCATGATTACTAAAGCATTCTTGAAGAAGAGCATTTCAGAATTTACTGAACAAATGCAAGCAAGTTACAAATACTGTACCAGGCACTCTGTGCTGCCCCCTTTTTGGAACCTCTTCCCCTTCATCATTGAGTAGTTTTGTTAATTTTAGACATTTATGTACCAACCTTAACCCCTTAAGGACACATGACATATGTGACATGTCATGATTCCCTTTTTTTCCAGAAGTTTGGTCCTTAAGGGGTTAAAGGGTTACTCCAACCATTAGGACCACTTCAGGCATCTGAAGTGGTCATGGTGCCTGGAGTCTGTGTGTGCAGCGTATCTTGATGAAACACTGCACACACAGATATTACACCTCTGCTGCCAGAAATGTAAGTTCACCCCCAGCAGCGTCATTGGGGCATCATCAGCCTGCCCGGAACTAGAGTTATAGGCTGATTAACCCCTTAAGGACAAAACTTCTGGAATAAAAGGGAATCGTGACATGTCACACATGTCATGTGTCCTTAAGGGGTTAATGTCATTTCTGTGGATTTCTATTGACTGACAGGTTCGGCATAGCTCTACAGAAGCCAAATGCATGCCACAGCATGCCATACTGGAAACCTAGCACCTATCGGAAGCAGGTAAGAGGGTAAACGGTTTTTCCAATTACCAGGAAATGGGGCAGAGGTACATTGAGTACAATGGGCTGTAGTGGTTGGGATGCTTGGAGTAACCATTTAAATAGGTTTGTTTATAGTCCTGTATAGTGAGTGTATAACAAAAAAAATCCCTTTAAACAGAAGATTTTAGGTCTTAAACCATAGTACTATGCTACAGGAAAGTTTTATGATACTAAATTCTATCTGATCATAAATTTTACCACTTGCTCATTTCTATAATCCTGTAATCACTTACAGGTGTCATTTTGTAAGTGCTCCCTGCAGCCTTGGGGCGAGAGACAGACAATCATAACTGCATGTAGGAAAACGAATATATTTTACTTAAGGCCTCTTTCATTAAATAGTCAGATTTTTGGTGTGTAAGATTTATCCAGAGGTATCTCAGCATGAAATATATGGACAACTTATAGGACAGTAGAACATTTCCCTGGGAATCTAACCAACATTACTCTTTCACTTTTCAGTCTTTAATGGCACTAGGTATCCCAAAGTGTAAGATATTGTAGAAATCCAATTTACAAATTCATAAGCACACCAAGCTGCTGTATAGCTCTGCTCAGTTCATGTGTGCACATTGGGAGTTGTATATAGGATGTCTCCCTACTTTCTGCGCTCCAGGAGTAGCTAGAATAAGCTTGTTATACTTTGAACATCCCTTCTGTTACTCACAAAGTAAGTCACCAGAACTGAAAACATTATCTGGGACAGAAATTATTTATACAGAAAAATCTTCACCAGAGCAAAAGAAAAGTCATTGAAAGCCTGGGGAAAAAAAATTATCACGTTGAAGCTAGCACAGTTTAGCACAGTTGTGTAGTGCTAAAAAGTGTTGAATAGAAAAATAAAGCTTCAGTTGTTGCTAGAATATGAATAACCTCTAATGCCTATTTAAAATTATTAACGTTTAACCAAAATCTGATTATGCCTTCTTTTCTTTATTTCCACAAAATTGTGGGATATTCCACATAATCCATGGTCTTTCTGTCATCAACATCCTAGCCTTTTCTGATAGGTTTCCACAACATTTGGGGTGCAGTCCAGATTTAGTATTTATCAAAATTTAATTTAAATTAATGGCAATGCAGTATATCTTTAGATTACACTACAGCAGGCTGTAGTAGTTATGGTGCTTAGAGTTTTCTGGCAACATCTTTTGTGAAACATGTCAAAAGAATTAGACTAGCTATGCGCTCATACAAGTCCACATGATCCCCTCAGACCATTGGTGCTCAACCAAAGGGCAAACCGCAATCCCAATGTACATATTGGAAAAGACTGATTGCGGGTGACTTGAAATGGTGCACTGAAGTGTAATTTGGGTACCTGAATTACCTCCTTGTGTAATTTATCTAACCATTATAAAAACACCAGACGTCTGGTCGCAGCTTCCACTTCTTGGAATCTTTTGCAGGAAAATCCGGTTAACGCTACTAGCAAGGACTTAGTAGCATTGCGCCAGTAAAGTTGGTGGTCCTATCATCAGCAGTGCACTCTCAGCCAATGAGTGTGACCCTGTATTGGTTAAGCATAGCTGAGAAGAGCCATCTAGCTTCTCCTATAGGAAACGATCAGATATGGTGTTGTCACTTTGGGATCCCAGGTAAGTTGTCAAACAATTCTAAAAAAAAAAAAAAAGCTAGAAAAATTACACTTGGATAGCACCCAGGCACTTCTGGCACTAAAACCACTGCAGCTCTCTTCACCACATCTCATTTACACACATATTAATTTTTTATATGGTTCCCTAGTCTGCCTCCTGCCCTCCATTCAGATTTTGGCCCTAATGTTCAGCTGTTGTCCCTCTAGTCTCCTCTGTACATCTCTTGTTGCTATTTACCCTTGGTATTTATCAGCTCTATCCCCTTCTCCCTTTATAGTTCATATTTTTAACAACAGTGTGTCACAGCTTAGGAAACTCCAATACACCATTACCCTATGTGGATCATGCACTGATGTTGGCATGCAGTATGTGCAGCCTGCCTCCTCTGTGTGGCTAACTTCAAGTATTCTTGAAGAGCATAGCATGACAACAGGGACCTGACACCTTGACTTCAGCTTCAGTCAAATCTCCAGATAGACCTAATGCTAGGAAGGCTCCTTTGTGTATTTCATACATCCAAGGCCTCTGGGCAAAGGGTTCTGCTTAAAGTGTGAAGGAAACTCAAATGATAACACTTGGTTCAATTTGACAGTTTCAACTAAAAAGAATTTCTGCCAACGGAGTGGGAAAAAAAAATAACCTAGAAGGACCAAGCTTAAAATCAGCATAGTGAGTCACTTGAGAGATGCTCATGAGTCAACTTCCACACATTAACTGAAGTTATAACTTGAGGTGATAAAACAGCCTGTAGGCAAAACTGCTGCATAAAGTGGGGAAGAAAAATGGAACAATTGCCAGCTCGAATCAAGCTTTGAGAATCTCCAACCAATGTATGTAATGTGTGAATATTTTTACCACACTGAATGCACACAAACAGCTTATACATGCTCCTGACCTTCTTGTGCATTGAGCTCCCACCCTGTGGGCAGCCATACATTTTTTTTTTTTTAAACTGTCCATCATTTATAAATTCCTATAGACCCATAATCAATAATAACAAAACACCATGTCTTAATCAAAATGTTCAGTTCTACCTTTTGTAATCATTGCACAAAAATACTTATACAACTACATTTCAACATGATTATATACAATTTTGTTTATATTTTGCTTTGTTTTCACATGAAACATGTTAAAACTGAGTAATAGTGATGCATAAAATTGAAAACCAGACATTTCCCAGTTAAAATGGTAATAGGGAAAATGTCACATGTAAAAGAAATTATATTCAAACTTTTACTTAGTGGAACACATGCACACACGCACGCACACAAAAATACACTCAGATATATGCTTGCACACAAAAGGCATGCACATTTATATGCTTCATGTCAGACAATTTCAGAGAATTTCTTAACCTACCAGCCTTTTTTTAATACTGTGAAATTATATCATTTTTACCCAAGGGTGTTCTCCACACAGATTAGACATCAGAAGGAATATTTTAATCCAATGCATTTACATGGACTGGTGCACGGTCATTTTGCTTATCAATGGATTATATTTATTCATATTTGTCGACCAACTGCAGAGTTAACCGTCTCGAGCACCTGTGTAGTACAACATCAGTACACTGATCAGTACAAATAGGCATCTTTAAACATATTATCTCTGGATGCATTTGATGTTACTTCTTACTGCCAGACTTTAATACATTCCTGGCTGCAAAATCTTGTACATTTATAAATTCCACTGCAGAACTCTGCAGAATTACAGTGGCTGCAGTGGATATATATTACTTATATGGAAGTCTGAATGCTAAAACATTCATGGGTAACCGTTTCATGACAAGGGATTAGAGAATGTATTTAGTGAAAGCAAAACTGGAAAATGGAGAATGTTTATTGTCCAGAAATTAGGGAGATTATGTGCACAATGCACAATAAATATGTTAGAAGAAGCAATTATTATTATTAAATAAAGATCAGCAATAATTAATCATAAGGTTGCATACATTGTAAAGAGCCCACATTAAATGTTCACGTTCCCTTTAGTGTAAATTCCCCAACTAGAGGGAAAGTTAACCATTTACAGAACTATTAGAGGATTTGTTTGAAAGAGAAATTATACTGCCATTTAGGGGCAACCGGTGTAAGAGCTTTTAAAAAGAGTTTTAGAAACTGATGTTAGAGACTATTAGGTGATAGGTAGAGGGACAGTTACTGGACAAAATTTAGAGATTAGTTATGATAGATTTATGGAGGGGATGTATGCAGGGCCAGATTAACACAGGGGCTAATGAAGCCAAAGCTCCAGGCCTGTGCACCTGGAATAGGCCAATGGATAAAAAAAAAAAAATAATAATTAAATATATATATATATATATATATATATATATATTTTTTTTTTTTTTTTTTACTACTCTTCACATGATATTGCTTTGCACAGAGGGAATTAAGTATGTAAACTTAGAAAGGATGCAGGGGAACAAAACTAACCTGGACTGGCTGACTATAAAATAATTAACAAAATGCTGATTTAGCCCAGTGTGCAAATGCTCGTACTGCTTCAGTCTCTCTATAGTGTGGCATATTCCTTTTAGCTACGCTCACAACATCCGCTTTTTTCTCTGTCCCAGACTGCTTACCAGGAGCTACTGCTTGCTTGTAAGAAGAGAAGGAAAGGAGTGGACACCAGAGAGCGACCCCCTTGGCGGTGCAAGTGACATGATTTGCATCACTAACCTACTTCCTTTTAACCAGCCTACCACCGTCATGCTTCAAAGGATGTTGGGGGTATGGATTTGGTTAAGAGATGAAAGCAAGAGATTAGCATACAGTATGTGTATTCTTATAAATGCTTCCTGTAAGTTCCCTCTGGCAATACATCCATAATCTGCAAGACACTTGGGAAGTATAACAGATGAGTAGTAAAGAGAAATTATGGACCTGCTGCCATGGGACCAGTTAATGGGGTAGTTTGGAGTGGAGGGACTGTTAAACTAACAGTTAAGAGGGTTAAGAGCCATTAGAAGCATCCATAAAAAATCTAAATATTTAGGTCAGCTTTCATCTGCCACAATATCTGCACAAAATGAGAAGACACCTGGACAACATCGGTAACTAAAGATAACCTACAACTAAAGTCCCTGCAAATGGGAAGAACCTGACAAGTTAAGATGACCAATCAGGGACTGCAAAACATGTAACTGTACTTTTGAGAAATCTTTAAAAAGTCTAATCAGAGCAACCAAAGCTTAAAGTTTGTCAGCTCTTGGAACCACCAGCAGTGCCCCCAATGATCATACAGGAGTTACGCTGCAAGGGCTAAGGTCGACTTGGTGCCATAGTTAAAACAACAATAAACTACCATGTTTAGCACCAAACGCATATCAGGGCTCCCTGTCATCTTCTGGTGGAAGCACTGCTCGTATCTATACCAACACTGCCTTCAATAAATCTTGTAAAAGGTCTAAATAGGTGAATAAGGAAGGGCTTAGGGACTGCAAGCATTCAGAGAGAACTTTAGCATAGACCAAAAACCCTTGAAGCAAATTTGCAAATGTTCGAAGGAGCTGCTTACTTTAATCACTGACCTGCAGGCCTTCCTCTGGCTGAAGCAATAGGCAACTGGGCAGGCAGATCAGTATAAAACCACAACCCTGTTCATCAGGGGGTGCATTCGTCCAGTTGGGCCAGGAGGTGGAGAAGTCAATAGCAGTCATATTAAAATTTGTGTTAATTTGCAAGTACTGAGCAGAAGATGGAGAGGAGAGATTTATTCCCTGCTGCCCATAGTAAAAAAGGATGATATGTGGTAAATTGCAACGACATAATTAAACCCTCCATTAAAGGAAGAGTTACTGGAGATGGACATATAGCAGAGAAAATCTAGAGAAGATTTATTGCCAAATATGAAGGAGTCACCGGAGACTAAAACAGAGCTTCTGGAATCTTTAAAGAGTAATTAAAGAGAGCTTGTGGAATCATTTAGAGAGTGATATTTTAAATAGTGTTTGTAGGGATAAAAAACAGAGAAAATCTAGAGGGGGATTATAAGGATGGTAATGGAAACATTTTAAAACAGTTATACATAGGTTCAGTTAAGATGACTTGTAAATCGAAGTTATGGACCAGCTGCCACAGGCCCAGTTAGTAGGGTAGTTTAGAGTGGAGGAACAGTTATATTTATAGTTAGGAGGCAATTATGGAAATATTTACCTCAGCAGTTTGACAGAGTTTAACGAAGTGCAAAAAATATGTTCAACTTGAGGGAACTCCTTTATGTAATGTAAGAAGCCGATTGACTAAATTAGCTGTGTTTTGTTTTCACATAGTATTGAATTCATTCATGTCTGGCCACATATCTTTCATCAAAATATTCATAGCCTTATTCAATATAAGATTATCCTCCTGTGTTGAATGAATGCTGGAGAAAATCCTCACACTGTCTCGAGGTACAAACCGCTTATGGTGATGCATTCTCTCTCCTCTCAAATCCAGCTCTTGCTGACTTTTCCCAAATGAAATGCAAAGCAAGGTCAGTCCAGGATAGACTGTCAGCCAGCGTGTTCCATGGAAGCTGAAAACATTTGCCTGCTTTCTTTTATTACCCACGACAATCAATAGACAAATTTGTGACTGCTACCAAGGGAAAGCCTCTCCAGCATAACTCACATCAGGTGGGAATCCATAGGAATAAATCTCTGCCTCTGTGTCAGTGGTGTTGAAATGCTGAAATACCAGGTTTAATTTAAGGAAGGTAGCAGAGTACAGCTAACAAATTGTTTTAAATCCATGCTGTGTTTAATGATTATCTGATCATATAAGCCGTAGATGTCTATATAAAGAAGTCAAACACTATTTATTTCCTGATCAAAACAAAGCACACAGTAAATGGCAAGGAACCTAGGGTAAGAATTGATCAAGATAGGGAAAGTCTCTGGGACATGTAAACATTACTTGACCCCTTAAAAACTGAGACCAACACTCAAATGAAACAATTCCCCAAGTAGATACAAGACGTCAGAAAATCCCCTCCATATCAAACAATATTTTACTCTCAGAACCCGACCATCACATACTTCAATTATAGCTTCCTGAGAATTCAACTGCTTATCCCCTCGGGCATAAGTGCATGTTTTGTTGGGCTCCTAGCATCTTATTAATTGTTTATTTTCATCACAAAATGTGTGTGACATTGATTCTTTGCCCAGCTTAAGGCATGTTAAACTGAAAGTCCTGTTTCATGCAAATAGAAACAACCTTTTTGAAAAACGACTGAATGAACTTATGACCATGTATATCTATATGTATTCATTTTGAATGTGTTGACTGGCAATTTCTTCTGACATGCATTGCTGACATTTTTTGTAATGATTCCTCTGTCACTATTTCAGCATTCTTTTTTTGAATACAAGTAAAGTTCATCTTTGGTTTTTGGGAATGCCGGTAAATTGTGACATTAGTCATGCGTGATTGGAGTAGGAGAACTTGGCATTTCGGTTCAGTCATGGAAGCTGAAAGGTGTCTTGGCCCATTTGTTTCACCATTTTCTTCCCTGTTATAAAGCCTAATTTCCTATGTCTGTTGACTTTGCCTTGTATTAACCCCCATGGATGGAGGCAATTGTCTGATCCAAAACAAAACATAGAATTTAAGCACCTCTTAATGTACCTCTTTCATACTAAGTGTACACACACATTATATAAAATGTTATTCAGGAGAAACAGGGCTTGCATTTTACACCAACTGCTTATATATGAAGCACAATTTAATATGACTAAAATCTGAACAAAGTGGGAGAAATTAAGACGTTTTGCATGACATTTTAACTATGCATAACATTTTTATTATGACATTATGAATGTCATAATACTGTTAACTTTTACTGCAATAAAACACATATATTTATCAGACGCCCTTTTCAATTTGGAAATTTCACAAAGTAATTCTCCCCCCACAAAATTTTTTTTTTTTTTAGCCATTTTGAAAAGTGGGCAACCGAGGGTATTTTAAATGGTGTAATTTGCGTGGTATCTAGCCACTTTATCACAAATGCTGGCCCCAATTAGTAGTCATATGTTCTTTTGTGTTTTTTCAAACATATGAATTCAATTTTCACAGGAAATGTCATAATCCTGATATGAGTTAGTGCAACAAAGTTGCAGTATTTTCACTTAACATTGTCTCACAAATATTACAGTGCCCCCATGTACTGGCTGTCCAGGTTTTGGCAAGTCACAGGACCAAAAATATTAGATATCCTTTTCAAATGTTCAAATTAGACAAAGTGATTTTCTGGGCCTATATCGCCTTTGAGGCAGTATGGCAACTCAGAAAAAGAAATGACCCCCATAATGCTATTTCGTTTTTAAAAGTATGCACCCAAGGTATTGCAAATTGCGTATTTTGAGTTGTACAGTATAGCCACATTTTAATGGCTGTGAATTAAACAAACAGGGAAAGGCCAAGATCAGGAGATCCAGAAATCAGAAATACACAAACATAAGTCCTGAGCTCAGACTCCCAGTACTCCCAGTACACATCAGCCCCAATATATACAATAAAAGCCAAAGAAAAGAGTTACATGTGCGCTATCCCAAATCCCTATGCATATTTAAATAAATGTTTTTAATTCCATTCCAATGAAAATTAGATGCAAACCCACCTGCCATGTAAAGGCAAACCTCTTAGGTGGTCCTAAACTAACAATTCACACTCTAGTTGTGTTTTTTTAAATTACTCTGTACTTACGTCTGCTCCCAGAACTCCACTAACTCTTTAGCTATTTAAGCGCTGTCACTCTTTAGTCCCAGGACCTGCCCCAAGTACACCACCCATTCCACCACCATCTTGCAGGCACCTAGAGCTGCAACCAATGCCATCCTTGTCTCTCCTGTTGGGATGTATTGAGTGTGGGTATAGGGGATATAGCGAGTGTTTAGAGATGTGTATAGTGTGTAGGGCTGTGGTGTGTACATTTATATTAATTCAAGTGTAATACAGTAACATTCATGCATAATTAGATCAGAAATCCACGAAATTAAATAAAACAGTTGCATTTTGTCCATTAAATTCTATATCCCTCTCTCCCCTAGCTCCGTCTCTTTCTTCATCGAGCTTCATTTTCCTGTCTCCCATAGCTCCATCTCTTCTCTGCAGCTCACTCTGTCCTTTCTGGCTCCACCTCTCTCTCACCCTAGCTCCATCTCCCTCTCACTCCAGCTCCCTCTCTATCTTTCCCCAGCTCGATCTTTTTCTCATGCTCTATGTTCTTCACACCCCCAGTTCCCTCTTACCCTAAGCTCCCTCTCATCTCTCCAGCTCTCTCACACTCAGCTCTCTCTCTCCTTCCCAGTTCTGTCTCACTCTCACTCCAGCTTCACCTCAGTCTTAACCCAGCTCCATCTCTCTCTCCAGCTCGATGTCCTTTACACGCCCAGCTCCCTCTCTTCTTTTCAGCTCCATCTCACACCCAGTCTCCTTTCAAGCTCCATCTCCCTCTCCAACCCAGCTCCATGTTTCCAACTTCCCTCTGTATGAGGCTCCTTCTGGCATAGTGTTTGGGAACACTAGGGTACCTCCGTGCTCTTATCCTTTTATCTTATCATCTTCTTGGAAGGAAAGAGGCCATGATCTGAGGTCATTCAGTGCATCTTGAAAGTGGTTTGCATAATAACATTGGATATGAGTGTACTGAAAGGTAACCCATTATGAACATACATGCATATGTGTGCAGGACCTTTCCACATATAACATTTTTTTGCATACTCACAATCACAGACAAGGAACTTATTAAGACAAATAACATTATTCTGTCACCAGTGATATATACATGAGCTCCAAATGTATATAGAATATAGAATGCACACTATAACAATCTCAAAAAAACTTAGCTTTATTATGTACAAAAAAGTACCAGAGTGAAAACATATAAGAAAAAATAAACAAAGTGACAGAAGCAAGGGCAAATACAATAAAATAATAATAAATTACCACAAAAATTCTTACAAGCCTCAGGACAAAAACACGAGTCACCAAACCCCCCAACGTTTCGGCACCAACTGGCTGTCTTTATCAAGGGTATACATGAGCTCCAATCATGTGTGAATGTACCTACTTTCATCCAGTAGATCTAGTGATACTCTTCTGACAAGGTATTTTGTATGAAATGGCTTAAAGCAGTAGCGTGAATTATTGTAGAGTTGAAACTGCCCAGCCCCTTTCCATTGTATTAGATGTGAATGGTTTAATCAGACATTCATAGGACATACTTTATCCATAATTATTATGGAAGCTTTCAATGCCCCAAACATTTGGCAGGCTTTATAGACATAAAGGTACTCTATAAAAGAAGGGATAAGAATGCAGGACTTGTAAGTGATGGAATAAAGACAAGAGACTTAAAGGAATTTATTCTGATTTTTCATTCACAGCGTGGCTCAATCTAACTGTTTCCTCTATGTAAAATGTTTCTTTCCAACAGCATTGACTGCAATAGAATGGCAACAGACACATCACAGGGTAAGTGCAGAGCCGTTACACAGAACTTGCATGTCTTTAGAGAGTTTTATCATCACTGAAGTTAGAAAAAATCTCTCAAAGAGAATAAAATGGACTAGTATTACTTAAACAATTACTCAGCCTTTATGGATCCTTCCTTTTGAATTATCTTTTCAGCAGCTTTGTCAGTAGGCAGTTTTATAACAATCAATTCTTTGTTAAAAAAAAAATATGCTTACTATTTTTCTTAGAATGTTACTGAAACTGATTTTATTTTAAAAGCTTTTTTTCTTAATACAATGTGTATACATACTTTGTCTTTTGTAGCGATATGAAAAAGATACAGAGAAAACTAAGAGAGATTTTCTGTTTTTGAAGCCATTCAAATCAAGTCTGCCTTGAGTTGTGATGGCTTGTGACTAAGACATCTTCTTGTGCCATGATAATAAGGGATATTGATTAAAGTATTCTGAAACATAGTGATTTTTATCGTAGTACATTTTGCCAGTTTTCACAAAAATGTCTATATCAAAAGGTCAAATTTATAGACGTAAATTTTTTTAATTATCTGAAAAGTGATTGAAGTATTAAGAAATCTGTTTGCATTGGCATCAATGGAAAAATGATGATTTTCGCAGAAAAAAAAGCAGCAGATGAAAAAATCTGACAGATTAAACAAATTGAGCCAAATGTTTGTTGAAATTTAGTCAGGAAAGTATTGGAGACAGTCATAAATTTCCTCAGAAAGAACAGAAAAGATTGATGTTTAGCTCCCTCTCCCATAGTGACCAATTTTAATTCAAAAGTAATGATACAACGTGTAGCAAGAGAATCTTCAAGGAGTTGCTAGAGACTAGCAGTGCAGAAGATGTCATCACAGATCTCACAATATTATTATTAATTTATTATTATTTATAAAACGCCAACAAATTCTGTACGCTGTACAATAGGTGGACTAACAGGCAAGTATTTGCAACAAGACGAGTTGGACGCACAGGAACAGAGGGTATTGAGGGCCTTGCTCAAATGAGCTTACATTCTAAAGGGAGTGGGGTAAAGTGGCACAAGAGGTAAAGATGAAATGTAATTTAAATATGGGAAAGAGTACTAGAATAGTTTACAATGAAGGTTTAGTTTTTTAGATGACACAGTTGCAGGAGAGGAAGCATGGTGGGTTACCAAGGTGCTGGGAGGGAAGACTATTAAAAGGTTAATTGATATGCTTTCCTATAGGAATTACCTTTTAATAATCATTTGAAGGAACTGAGACTGAGTGAGAGTGTAAAGGGGAAGGGAAGGGAGTTTCATAGAAACAACACAGCCTAGAAAAGTTTTAAAAGTGGGCATCAGAGATGCGAGTACGAAACGAGAATACATGCAGATCTTCGGCAGAGAATAGGGGCCTGAATGGAACATACTTGTGTATTAGGGAGGTAAGAACAGCTCTATGTAGAGATTTATAAAAAATCAACAGAATTTTAAATTGAGCCTTAAATCTTACAGCAAGCCAGTAAGGACTGACTGAGAGCGGAGAAATGGGAGATGCAGTCGGACAGGAAGATGACAGCAAGCAATATTATAAAAAACAGTGGAAAAGTGTCTGAAGGGAATTAAACAATATAATTTACCCTTAATTGTCTTATGTCTGTATTTATTTTATATTTGTAGATATCTTTAATTGGACAGGAAGATGAGCCTCGCTGTTGCATTCATTATAGATTGTTACGTGGCCACTTTGGAATGCCTAAAATAATTATGAAGTGGATTGCAGTAGTCAAGTTGAGAGATGATAGCAGCATTGGCCAGTACCTTAGTCACATTCTCACTGTTTTTGCGATAAAAACAGCAGAATTTGGCTAGTGACTGGACATGAGGGATGAAGGATATGTTGGAGTCAAAGAGAACATCTAGGCAGTGAGCCTGCGTGTTACAGATTAGTGTGTCATCCACATAGAAGTGATATTGGGAGCCAAAAGAGCTGATGAGTTTACCTAGAGAGGCAGTATAGAACAAGAACAGTAGGGGACTGTAGCGGAGATGCAATATTCCCCAGGGTATCTCCGCTTGTAGTCCAAGTGAGGCTCAGGAACAAGTAAATAATAAATCCACAGGCAAGGTTTCCAGCAGGTAAAATAACAGCAATATCCCCACAGCAATCCCAATAACTGGATGACACACAGTTTCAGGAGCAGAACTGAAAGCTTTAATCCACAGTCTCCTTTTAAAGCATGCTCCCATGCAAGGGAGGGATTTACACTCATTATTACAGTAGCCAATCCTGTCCTGGTAACCTCCCACACATCTCCTCCCCTCAGCCAGCATCATAATCACCTTATCCAGTACAGTAATTCCCCCCGTTTCTGGATGTACCCCTAAACGTAGGGGTACCTCTTTAAATCCTACATCCCCGGATACCCCTGATCTGGGTGAACAACATATCCAAAAATCACCCAGATCAGACCAGGGGTTCGGGAAATGTATGGAGGGAATAAAATGACCGACCGCACTAACTGAGATAGCCGAATAAGGTTCCATGCGAATGGGCCCTGCGGTCGGTCCTGGCATAAGGGAATAAAATACACGAAAGCCTCTAGCTATAGAGGCTAGGGAGGGTTCGCCTGAATCCCCTCGTTCGGTTCTTTCTATCTACCGAACGAGGGGCCGTTCGGTAGTTAGGAACCGAACGGACCGGGCTTGTGGAGGTCTCAGCGGTGTTCGCCTACTCGAGTGTCCGATTTGAGTTCCAGACACTCGACGGCAAAACACCGCTGTTCGGGAGTTTTAAAATGGCCGCCGCCACGTGTTCGTTTGTCGAATGGCGGCCACCACAGAGAACAAAGGATGGCTACTTACTAGGCAATTACCCGTTCGCAACAATGTTGCAACGGGTAATTGAGGACACACTTCACACATGGGGGGACTGGTTGTTCGGTAGTTTCATTCGAATGAACTAAGGGAATAAAACTACCGAACAATCAGAGGAATACAGTTCTTTTAAACACATAGAAAACCAGCAGATCACACGAATGCAGTTATTCACAAGACATTTGCAGGACAGCCCAGTGCCATCCGCTACAGGGACCAAGGATAGAGCCTTGGGGAACACAGACAGAGAGAGGTTGCAGAGGAAGAGACAGAAAAAGAAATACTGAAAGAACACTGTGAGAGATTGGAGGAAAACCAAGAAAGAGTAGAGTCTCGTAGACTGAGATTACAAAAGATGAGAAGAGGTTGTTGATGATCAACAGTGTTGAAAGTAGCAGAAAGGTCAAGGACAATTAGGAGAGACTAGTGACCACTGTATTAGCAGCAATGAAATCATTGGATACTTTGGCCAGGGCAGTTTCGACAGAGTGACAAGCATGTCCTGACTGAAGCGAATCCTGACTGATGCCGGTTTAGCAAAGAGTTGGATTCAAGGAAGTCAACTTGTGTTTTTGACTGGAAATGACAAATACAGGTGACAGATCCATTAAAATCATGTCACAGATCAATTTCAAAATGCATATGCCAAAATAGATCACAAATCAAACAAATGGCCCAATCAATATATTATCTGTTTTAGGATGCAAATGTTCGGTGAAGAAAAAATTGCTTTTTCAGACCATAGTTCAACATAGATGATATAGGCTTGTATTGCTGTGCTTGTTCACAACTTAAAATGCCAAATAATATAAAGCCAAAAATTAATCTTAACTTTTTTGAATTTTTAATATGTGCTTGTAGCCATATAACACCCATCATAGAGCAGGAATGTATTTAGCTATAGCATTTGTTTACAATATTAAGGTTTTGTATACATGTTTTTGACCACTTTTTTCAGCCTAATAACCCCTACATGCTTAGACAAGTTCTCTTACACACTAACACTATTTTACAAATTTAATACACTACTAGCAGAGATTTCAAACTGGTGAAAGACGCCAACCAATCAGAAGGCTCACTGACATTTCAGAAGGCTATATAAAGTATTTTCCATGTTTTGACATGTAAGTAGCACTATGATAGGCAAACTCACCTCTCACGAAGGAATATTCAAACGTAGGTTTCTTGACTTGCCTGTCAGAGCTTATAAACAAAACAATCAAAGCTGACATTTTGAAGCCTTGAATCCTTGAAGGCTTTTCCCACCTCCAAATCTTTGTTTGGGTGAAGTGTCACAAACCAAAACGTTTTTTTGGAACAAGTTTTTTGCCGTGCACAAGTCTAATGTATATGATACACCTGTTTAAATGAAATACTTTAGCTAATTTCACTGTTGAACAGTCTCAAACAATATTTTACATAGTTGAATAAGAAAAATTGAGCAACAGGCATTAGGAAGTAGATGATAGCGCTACCAATTACTATGGGTTGAGTGTTCAATTTAGACACAAGGGATATTGTTTTTGCGTTTTCCATCAATTCTTTAGATTCTTGTAATTTTAAGAGTAGCTGAAATGTCATTATTGTGTCTTGGACCCTTCATGAGATTTTATTTTTTATTTTCTTCTTTGTCAATGTGTTTTGTTGTGTGACCACGGATGAGTCATCAGAGTATTTAGCATCTCTGCTGTTTCCAGTTGCCATGAGATGTATTAGCGTTTTATGTTGAAAAGCAGAAGCTGTATCATGCTATTATTTTTATCCAAGAGAAACAAGTGTGTCTTTAGCATTCCACACCAATTTTCACTTGTCCCCCTTTCTCTACCTGGCATTATTTTACTTAATCCTCTCACCCCTAATTATTAGTAGTTTGGATCATTTCTATTATTACTCCCTGGAGTCACTGTACCTGTCAGTAATGGTAAGGAACCCCCTCCTAACACAAACAGGCTCTATCGAAACTCCCTCTTCACCTATCTCTTTGTTTGCATTTGTCATTAATCTTTTCTTTGTGTTTTTAGATTTAATCTGTTTTCATTCTTCTATCACTTCTCCTGTATGAATATGAATTCGTGCCTTTTTACATTTTTTTCACAGTGGTTTATTTTAAATGAATTCCTCTTAGCAGGTGATACATTTACTCTACAACCCATTTCAAGACTGATTATCTTCTTAATATTCTAGAAGGCAGAAAAAGATTCTGTTGGACAAATGATGATCTGGCTGTGGCAAATGACCATAAATCAAGATAAGTGATGTTTATGATGTTTACATAGCAAGCATAGCAGGAAAACATAAAGGGGGTGCATTTTTCTCTGCCATAAACAGAATCTATTTCTGTAACAGGAGAGCTGCTTTTGATTTTTCTTTACTTTACCACAACCTTGTTACAGTCACCATTTAACCTTTTGTGTACCAGAGGTGTGCCCAACTTTTTGCTTTGCAGTGCCATGGGCACACTGCTAAAATGGCTAATTATTTTTATTTAATACTTGTTTGTTTGGTCTTTATGCTTTATTATAGTTTTGTGGAAAATTAGAATAGAAGAATAACCGACCAATACAAGCAGAGCTAACTCTAGGCAAGAATGTACAAGACGTTTGCACTCGCTTTCGGCTGAATTGCAATTTGTCTAAATTTAGCCGATCTGTGATTTGGCCGAATTTGTTTCTCTAAAGCACCATACGTATGCATAAATGGGCAAATGACTTGTGTGATGGCTGAGCATGTTGGTTTGCTTTGGGATTTGAAGTTCAGCCCAAGAAAATCTTTGTTGATTTTCTTCACAGATCAAGAGACAAGTGACCAATAGAGCAGGAAAAATGTATATATATATATATATATATATATATATAGTTGCAAGAAAAAGTATGTGAACCCTTTGGAATGATATGGATTTCTGCACAAATTGGTCATAAAATGTGATCTGATCATCATCTAAGTCACAACAATAGACAATCACAGTCTGCTTAAACTAATAACACACAAAGAATGAAATGTTGCCATGTTTTTATTGAACACACCATGTAAACATTCACAGTGCAGGTGGAAAAGGGATGTGAACCCCTAGACTAATGACATCTCCAAGAGCTAATTGGAGTGAGATGTCAGCCAACTGGAGTCCAATCAATGAGATGAGATTGGAGGTGTTGGTTAC
Source organism: Pelobates cultripes (assembly GCA_933207985.1). Taxonomy (NCBI): domain Eukaryota; kingdom Metazoa; phylum Chordata; class Amphibia; order Anura; family Pelobatidae; genus Pelobates; species Pelobates cultripes. Next base: position 118,855,123 of record OW240914.1, on the reverse strand, counting down.
AGCTGCCCTGCCCTATAAAAACACACACACCAGTTCTGGGTTTGCTTTTCACAAGAAGCATTGCCTGATGTGAATGATGCCTCGCACAAAAGAGCTCTCAGAAGACCTACGATTAAGAATTGTTGACTTGCATAAAGCTGGAAAGGGTTATAAAAGTATCTCCAAAAGCCTTGCTGTTCATCAGTCCACGGTAAGACAAATTGTCTATAAATGGAGAAAGTTCAGCACTACTGCTACTCTCCCTAGGAGTGGCTGTCCTGTAAAGATAACTGCAAGAGCACAGCGCAGACTGCTCAATGAGGTGAAGAAGAATCCTAGAGTGTCAGCTAAAGACTTACAAAAGTCACTGGCAAATGCTAACATCTCTGTTAGCGAATCTACAATACGTAAAACACTAAACAAGAATGGATTTCATGGGAGGATACCACAGAGGAAGCCACTGCTGTCCAAACAAAACATTGCTGCACGTTTACAGTTTGCACAAGAGCACCTGGATGTTCCACAGCAGTACTGGCAAAATATTCTGTGGACAGATGAAACCAAAGTTGAGTTGTTTGGAAGAAACACACAACACTATGTGTGGCGAAAAAAAGGCACAGCACACCAACATTAAAACCTCATCCCAACTGTGAGTATGGTGGTGGGGGCATCATGGTTTGGGGCTGCTTTGCTGAGTCAGGGCCTGGACGGATTGCTATCATCGAAGGAAAAATGAATTCCCAAGTTTATCAAGACATTTTGCAGGAGAACTTAAGGCCATCTGTCTACCAGCTGAAGCTCAACAGAAGATGGGTGTTGCAACAGGACAATGACCCAAAGCATAGAAGTAAATCAACAACAGAATGGCTTAAACAGAAGAAAATACGCCTTCTGAAGTGGCCCAGTCAGAGTCCTGACCTCAACCCGATTGAGATACTGTGGCATGACCTCAAGAAAGCGATTCACACCAGACATCCCAAGAATATTGCTGAACTGAAACAGTTCTGTAAAGAGGAATGGTCAAGAATTACTCCTGACCGTTGTGCACGTCTGATCTGCAACTACAGGAAACGTTTGGTTGAAGTTGTTGCTGCCAAAGGAGGTTCAACCAGTTATTAAATCCAAGGGTTCACATACTTTTTCTACCTGCACTGTGAATGTTTACATGGTGTGTTCAATAAAAACATGGCAACATTTCATTCTTTGTGTGTTATTAGTTTAAGCAGACTGTGATTGTCTATTGTTGTGACTTAGATGATGATCAAATCACATTTTATGACCAATTTGTGCAGAAATCCATATCATTCCAAAGGGTTCACATACTTTTTCTTGCAACTGTATATATATATATATATATATATATATATAGAGAGAGAGAGAGAGAGAGAGAGAGCGAGAGATAAATTTACTCATACTTACCGTAATTTTCTTTCCTGGTCATAGGCCATGGCAGCACAACAATGGGCAGCTCCTCCCCTATCCCTAGATAGACAGGAACTAATTAAAATAAAGGTACAAATACCCCCTCCTACCTCCTCCTCCCTCAGTCTAGTTAACAGCAATATCCCTGGGTGGGATCTTTGTGCTGCCATGGCCTATGACCAGGAAAAGAAAATGACGGTAAGTATGAGTAAATTTATCTCTTTCCTGGCCATATCCATGGCAGCACAACAATGGGTAATACCCAAGCTAAAACCAAGGGAGGGAAAAGAAAAACTCAGACAAATTATTATATAATGCAAGTGTATTATCACAATCAACCACATGTGACGAACAATATAAGAGAATTAATCGTTTGAAGCAGAAAGAACCGATCTGCCAAATTCATCGTATTGACCAGCTCTTACGTCTAAACGATAATGTCTGATAAATGTATTAGAAGATAACCAAGTGGATGCTTTGCAAATAAGTTCTACAGAAACCTTTGCTGCAGCTGCCCAGGATGAAGAGAGAGAACGTGTAGAGTGTGCTTTCAAACCTTCAGGAATACTTGTTTTAGATGCTCGATAAGATTGGATAATAGCCGAAACTATCCATCTACTGAGAATGGCTTTCGAAGCTTGGAGACCCTTCCTAGGGCCATTAGGAATAACAAAAAGCCTTTCAGAACTACGCCATTCTGAGGATCTTTGTATATATATCTTGAGACACCTCACTAAGTCGATAGCCTTCCAATCAGCGTCTTCTCCGTTATTTGTTTCTTCTGAACTTAATGCTGGAAGAACTATTTCTTAATTTATATGGAACTCCGAAGTCAACTTAGGGCGGAATTCTGGAACAGTTCTTAGGATGACTCTGTCCTTATGAAATATAGTAAAAAGTTCTTGAGCCAAAAGAGCCTGAAGATCAAATACCCTTCTACCAGAGGCTAGGGCTACCAATAGAACTGTCTTGATCGTGAGACGATGACAGGAAATTGATTCCAATGGTTCAAAAGGATCCGATTTAAGAGCCTTAAGGACCAGAGGGAGATCCCATGGAGGAGTAATAGACTTAATGGGGGGCTTGATTTTTAAGACTGCAGTCAGAAATCTTGCTATGTCCGAGTCCAATGCCCATTTATGATTGGTTAAAGCAGAGAGGGCTGAAATATGGACTTTCAAAGTATTATACCTCAATCCTTGCTCCAGGCCAGATTGTAGAAAATCAAGAATATCAGTGGTTGAAGGATTCAGAATATCCAAAGGTCTTGAACTGGCCCATGAAGAGAATACATCCCAGATTCTGTAATAAGTGGATGAAGTGGAATTCTTCCTTGCTTAAAGAAGAGTCTCAATTACTGATCTTGAAAACCCCTTGTTCTTTAACCCCTCCCTTTCAAGTACCATGCCATCAGATGAAGGGATGCTGGGTTTGGGTGAAGAATTGGACCCTGTTATAGCAGAAATGGAACAACTGGAAGACGCCACGGGTCTTCCTTGCATAGACTTAGTAGGAGCGGAGACCAAGGTCTGCGTGGCCAAAAAGGGGCTATCAGAATCAGTGATGCCTTCTCTTGTTGTAGTCTCCTTAGTAGAGGAAAGATGAGAGGATTCGGAGGGAAGGCTTAAGTCAGGTCGAAGTCCCAAATGCATGTCAATGCGTCCCTTCCTATGGCTTGGGGATCTGGAATTCTTAAGAAGAAATTCTTTACCTTCCTGTTGTTGCTTGTTGCCATCAGATCTATTTGTGGACCCCATTTTTGTGCAATCTGTAGGAATATTTAGTTTGATAGACTCCATTCCCCTGGGTCTAATCTTACCCTGCTGAGAAAGTCTGCTACTGAGTTCTGTGTTCCTGGGAGATGTATTGGAGAGATGCTCTCCAAATTTATTTGTGCCCAGGACATCAGAGGTTTCATTATTTTCATCATTCTGCAACTCCTTGTCCCTCCTTGATGATTTATATATGCGACCACCGTGGCATTGTCTGTCCTGATTTTGACCCACTTGTGGAGTAGAAGTTGGAAGTGCTTTAGAGCCTTGAAAACTGCCAGAAGCTCTAGGAGATTCGAAGGAGTATAGGAAGTCGAAAATGACCACTTCCCTTGGACATAGTTGTCCTAAAGATGGGCTCCCCAACCCCATTGACTGGCATCTGTGGTGATAATGGTCCATTGGATATTTCCTAAGGGAAAACCTCTGAAGAGAGACTCCTTCTGAGTCCACCACTTCAGGGATTTTTGTACGTGAGGAGGGATACTTATAGGCTGAGACAGATTCCCCCCTTTGAATTGATAAAGGAAATTTCTTTGAAAAGGTCTCATCCTCCATTGGGCCCATCTTGTTAGTCCTATGGTGGAGGACATTGATCCCAGGAGGCTCATAGTTTTCTCTGCCGAGGAAACACTGAATGCCAGCATGTCTTTGACCTTTCTCTGAATTTTCACACCCCTTTCTGGGGACAGTTGAACTAAACCTTTTGCAGTGTTTAATGATGCTCCTAGGTATATCATGCTCTGAGATGGGTTCAGGTTGCTTTTGGAGATATTGATCTTCCAACCGTGTTGTTGAAGAAACTGCATACATACTAGGCCGTGATTTTCTAGGATATCTCTGCTTTCTGCCAGAATCAAGATGCCGTCTAGGTAATGATATATTGCGATGCCTTTCTTCCTGAGTTCTGCCATTAGAACCACCAGAACTTTTGAGAAAGAACGTGGCGCAGTGCTTAGGCCATAAGGGAGAGCACAGAACTGAAAATGACCCTCTTCCACAGCGAATCTGAGGAATTTCTGATGCTGGGGTGCTATGGGAATATGGAAATACGCATCTGCCAGGTCTATTGGCATGAGCCACTGTTCTGGAAAAACTGCTTTCACAATGGATTGAAGGGACTCCATCTTGAATTTTCTTATGTTTAGGAACTTGTTTAACCTGCTTAGGTCTAATATTGGCCTCCATCCCCCTGTGGATTTTCTGGTGAGAAAAATATGGGAGTAATACCCACGTGTCTGTTGAGCCCGTGGAACTTGAACGATAACTCCATCTTCTTGAAGGGATGAGATAAACTTTTTTAGGTTGTTTCTTTTTTCTATATCTCTTGGCCAGTTTGTCTTCTGGAAGGAGCGAGGCGGCGGTATTCTGGAGAACTCTATGAGATAACCTCTTTGTATGATATCCAGCACCCATCTGTCTCGAGTTGAATGTTTCCACATATTCTGAAATAGTAGTAGATGGGCACCTACTCCTCCAGATTGGGAAATGAATTTGTCATAAAGGCTTCTTGTGGAATGAAGAACCCCTGGATTTACCTCCTCTGCTGGAAGAATGTCCTCCTCTCCATGGAATAGATCTTCCATATTCTCTTCCAGGTTTATATGATCTGGTATCTCGAAAGGAGGGGTATTCAGAGTACCTTCTGGCTCAAAAGGATCCACAGGTTTTCCGGTCTTGTGGGAGAAAAGCTCTTTTCCCTTCTGCAGCTCTTTTGATACACTTGTCTAGATTTTTACCAAACAGCATCTCACCATGAAAAGGAAGGGCACATAGACTAGACTTTGATGATGAGTCTGCGGACCAAGATCTCAGCCACAAAGTTCTTCTAGCTGATATTGAGAGAACCATGTTTCTTGCTAGAGCTTTCACCATATCCACCGAGGATTCTGAGGTAAAGTCAACGGCCAGTTTAATATCATTTAACCTTTCCAGAAGAGAAGATCTGTTTCTCCCATCTCTGATATCTTCTTCCAAATTCTCGATCCAGATTTTCAAGGCCCTGGAAACTGATGTAAGGGCTATTGCAGGGTGAAAACCAGTACCTGCTGCTACATATGCTTTTGAAAGATGTAAGTCCATCTTCTTGTCCATTGGGTGTCTGAATGAGCCTGCATCATCAACTGGTAATGTGGTATGCTTTGCGAGTCTAACTACTGCAGCATCCACCTTAGGGGCGTTATCCCAATGGTATGAATCAGATTTGTCAAAAGGATAGAGGCGAGAGATTCTGCCTTGTGCTGAAAGCTTTTTATCAGATATGGACCATTCGTCCTTAATTAATTCCTTGATTGTATCATGTACTGGAAAGGTTGCTCTTTTCTTTCTCAAGTCTGTGAAGTAACGATAAGAAGTTGACTGCTCTGTAACTGCCACTTTCAAACTCAAAGATTTACGGACTTTATAAATAAGGTGATCTATTTGAGCAGGTTCTAGAAAATCTGGAGGAGCCTGAGTTTCTTCTTCTTCCGAAGATAAGAAATTTCCTTGGTATGACTCCATATCCATGGACTCGTCTGATGAATCGTTTTGTTGGTAATCTGAAGGGTCATGTAACCGGGGTCTTTTGGTTCTTGTACCTGCTTCCTTAATGCCCTGAGTCACCGCTTGTTTTATGAACTGCATAAACTCAGTTGAAGGATTAGATGTTCCGGCTGCTTCCGATAAACATTCTGCACATAATCATTTGCCTTCCAGCGGTTTATTATTACAGGCATCGCATTGATTCTTTTTTGGTGATTTTCCTTTGGATGATCTCACCGTTTTCTTTCCCGTAGAACTATCATGACAGGGAAATATCTCATATTAGCTCTCTTTTATTTTATGTATTACACCTATAATATCGGAATGGAGAAAAGAAAAAATGATATGGCTTACCTATAACTCTTAGAGTGTGACCTATTTTTATATCCAGAAGAGTCTGAATCAGAAGAGATTGATCTCCTTTTTTCTTTCTCCATATTGGAATTGTTTTTGAATAGTCTAGGGAAAAGGATTTATTGTTATTGAATGCAAAAGAAGAAAGAAAGAGAGAATAAAATAAAAATGTGTATATACCTTTAAGGAAACAAAACCTACCTTCAGATAAACTTGAAATTTTCAGAAGCTTTTCAAATTTGGATTCTGAAATAAAGCAGGTCCTTTGAGACCTAATGAAGTCATCAGGCAATGATTTTATTCAATTTTGGTGCTTAAATAGGCGTGTGACGTCATATCTGACGTCACCGCCTATCCGTGCATGCTCCGAACGAGTAAAACCACTAATTGTTATATGCACATGCGCGGAAAACCTGGAAGCCAAGCCCAAATGGGAGGCATCATAACTGCCTCGCGGGTGGACAGGGCGCATGCGCGAACTCAGCGTGCACGCAAAAATAGTTAGCGTGCACGCCCAAAAACGTTGCACATGCACATAAGGAACTTCAGGACGCTGGAAAGGCATGGAGATATTCATATTAATAAAAGACAGAACCATGAATGAAAACAGGTATGTAGAAAAACTGATTAGGCAGGAGGGGGAACCCACATATATAAGTATACTAAATACAGTATATATGAAAAAAGTATTTATGTGTATACATACATGTGGGCTGTCAATATGGAGAAATATACTGATCCATCCAGGATAAAGTCTTCTTGCCACTTCCTGCTACCTCTTGGTCACTGCAGGGAATAAGAGTTATTGGCATTTTTTTTTCTTGCTACCCCTAGGGTCACTGCAAGTAAACCCCCGGTCACTAAGGGGGTATCTTCAGGGGGACAACTTTGCACAGGGCCGGATACTGAAGCTTCCCAAGGAAGAGAGGCTGAACTTCCTTGGGGGCAGAAGGTAAAAACCCTCAGGTAAGCCAGAAAAGAAAAAGTGATTATAGTCCTGCAATAGACTAATTTGGTCCTATAGGGATAGGACAGGAACAAAAAGACTGAGGGAGGAGGAGGTAGGAGGAGGTATTTGTACCTTTATTTTAATTAGTTCCTGTCTATCTTGGATTCTATGGCAATTGCTTGTTTCAATATTCAACACGTATGCACTTTTATCAAAATATATTTTCAAGCATTTCCAGTTTCCTTTATATAAATGTGATGGATGCTATTTCTGGATACCATTAATTTGTTCTGTATATGGGAGGTTTTATAGCAATAGCAATACCAGATATAACAAGAATTTGCAAAAGAGCTTCATATAATAACGAAGTAATGAAAATTAATTTACTTTGAAATAAGCCTTTTTACAGGTATTATATTTTTGCTAGACTTCCTGTTGCAGACATTATAGTCATCCAGAATCCAACACTTGACAAAGTGGTCGAGTGTATATGGCTGTATTCCACATTGAAAGCATCATACTTGTATTCTCTCTCTCAATGCTATTGACATTTTATTATCAACATGGACTTAAAGTGGAACTGTCACTTACAGAGAAGTTCCTTGTTTCTTTACTCCACTAAACACTATTGCAATCATTACAGAAGTTAAAGGGACCCTATAATGCCAGGAAAACAAAGCTGTTCCCACGTGGCTGAAGGGGTTAGAACTCCTTAAGCTACTTACCTTAATCCAGCGCCAATGTCCCTCAGCGCTAGGTCAGGCTTCGTCCACGCTCCTCCAGCGCCGACGTCAACCGGTGGGGGAGATCAAATGTTCCTGCACGGCAGTGGCCGCACGTGCATTAGACCTCCCCATAGGGAAGCAATATTCAATGCTTTCCTAGGGGGAAAATCTGACGCTGGAAGTCCTCATGCAAAGCATTAGGATTTCCAGCATCATATAACGGACCAAAAGTCTGTTTGGATTCTAGAAGCCCTCTAGTGGCTGTCTGGTAGACAACCAGTGAGGGCAGAGTTAGAGCTGCCCTCATCTGAACTGTCCTCTGGAACTGATTGCAGCACTAGATGCAAAAGGGACACAGCACCCAGAGTACTTCAATGAGCTGAAGTGGTCTGGGTACCTACAGTGTCTCTTGAATAAAACAGCGTATGTAAGAAAGAAAAAAAAAAGAGCATACTAACCTAATCTGTACTTCGTGTTATAGGTGACTATTCCTGCCTTGATGATTGCGGTATACTCATGCATACTTGTTCATCAATGGAAAACTTACATAAAAATGCATGCACGCTCAGCATTGTCTCGAGCAGTCCCAAATGATGAAGGAAACCTCCAGCTCCATTGAGTGCTTTATGTGTCCAGAGTCTGTAATCTTTTTAAACAGTTTATAAAATTGCAATTTCAATAGAAATCAAATCAGCACTCTTACAACTGAGCACTAAAACACCCTCTCAAGAGTCAGACAACCAGGGAGGTATTCTTCATCTTCTTTAACCCCCGCATAGCTAACAGAAATGGCAAGCATGCTGGGCTAGAGTCTAATGGCCTTTCTTCCTACAGTTCATTAAGAAGCATTCGAAAGACGCAATGTCACTCATGGCTCCAGCACATAAACTTATCTCAATGAGAAGCCTCTGGTTGGTGAATTCCCTGGCACAGACTGAAAATTTATTTTGGTGAAACTGGGGAGAGCTTGCAAAGGCTGCACACAGCGGGTTTGCAGTTTTGCAAGCTACTTTTTAAATATACACAAGGAAGCATGCAGAAAAAAAATCAGCAATGTTTCATTGGGAGTTAAGGCCCTGGGGAGATAGAGCAGCTAAGCGGACAAGGGCACATGTATGAGTGTGGGGACAGATGCGTGTGATTGGTTGTGTAGAAATGTGTGGGTGGGATTATGTGGTGTATGAGTTTGGTGGGGGTGGTCTTACCTCAGTGCCACTTGGGATTCGGGCCAGCAAACAGCTTCCCTCCCGCCTGCCCCATTGGTATATTTAGTCACAACTAGCCAGGGATATGTCCTTATTAATTAAGTTTGAGGCGGTTAGGATAATATGAGGAATGAGGTGGTCAAGTTTCAGGTCTCAACCTCCCCTGCTCTAAAGGGTTACCTGTTTGGACATGCCCACCGAACGAGAATAATGTCAACTGGTGGTAAGAAGGAAAAGGAAAAGGAATTTATGCCAATGGGGGAGGTAAAAAGAAGTGGTACATAGGCTCATGGTCAGTATATTGGCAAGGACGGTTGGGTTATACTGTATGACACTATATGTTAAATTATTTGTTAAGTTATGATTATTTATGTTTGACATTTGGTTTATATCAAGTAAAGAAGAATATTAAACTAAAATATGGATGTGTTATACAGTATTTATCATATGTTATGATAAATGCAGTGACCTGCTTCATTAGTACGCTGTCTGTCATTATTTGGGTGGCAATTGGGATAGTTCTGTGTTAGTATGCTGCATCGCGATTCCCCACTACAGACATATATATCTACTAAATGAACAGTAAAGAAAAATGTATTGAGTGTTCATAACTAATTTGCAGGCTTTATAAAAATATGCATCAATTTGTACTATTTATTTTGTGCAAGTGTTAAATTATTGTATATATACACAAGATCTTTTATTTTGTTAAAATCAGGCAATAGTGCATTACTAAATGTACTATTACCAGTGGTTTTAAGTGGAATAACTGAAATATATGCCAAACCTTTGGTTAATTTCTGTGACCTGATAAATAAAGAACTGTTCCTTTTGCATGTTTTTTTTGTTGTGAGAAATTTCACACACACACACACACACTTAATATTAACTGTTATAAACAACTCCCAGTTTACTGAATAAGACTATATCCGGCGAGTAAAAATGCTATCTCCCCCAGATTTGTCGGGGTTCCTACATCCATGGCTATGCCCACACATCAAATTATGGAGAAAATTAAATGGTCCAGGTACTCAAGGTCAATTCTATAGAGGCTTTATTGGAAAACAGAACGAAATAACAATGTTTCAACCTACAAAGAGGTACTTGCCAAGCTTTTTAAAGATCTCTTTGCAGGTCAAAACATTGCTACTTCATTCTGGTTTCCAATAAAGCTGCTATAGAATTGACCTTGAGTGTCAGGACCATTTGATTTTCTCCATTATTATTATTATTGCCATTTATACAGGGCCAACAGATTCCGTGGCACTTTTATGGGAGGGGGGATTTAACTATAAATAGGACAAATACAAGGAAACTTACAGAAACGATAGGTTGAAGAGGACCCTGCTCAAACGAGCTTACAGTATATAGGGGCTGGGGTATAAAACACAATAGGACAGGAAATAGAATCCAAATAAAGTTGGAGTTAAAGGACCACTATAGTGCCAGGAAAACATACTCGTTTTCCTGGCACTATAGTGCCCTGAGGGTGCCCCCACCCTCAGGGTCCCCCTCCCGCCCGGCTCTGGAAGGGGGAAAGGAGGTAAAACTTACCTTTTTCCAGCACTGGGCGGGGAGCTCTCCTCCTCCGATCCTCCTCCGTTCCTCCCCGTCGGCTGAATGCGCACGCATGGCAAGAGCTGCGCGCGCATTCAGCCGGTCGCATAGGAAACCATTCATAATGCTTTCCTATGGACGCTGGCGTACTCTCACTGTGAAAATCACAGTGAGAAGCACGCAAGCGCCTCTAGTGGCTGTCAATGAGACAGCCACTAGAGGAAATAGGGGAAGGCTTAACCCATTCATAAACATAGCAGTTTCTCTGAAACTGCTATGTTTATGAAAAAATGGGTTAACCCTAGAAGGACCTGGCACCCAGACCACTTCATTAAGCTGAAGTGGTCTGGGTGCCTAGAGTGGTCCTTTTTGAGCAGTGCTGAAGGAGAGAGTAGAGTGCTGCCCTTTAGGAGAGAGCAAGAGACAGGTATGTAAGGTAGAGGTTACTCTGGGAGGCCATAAGCTTTCCTAAAGAGATGGGTTTTAAGGCACTTCCTAAATGATTGAAGACTAGGAGAGAGTCTGATGGCAGGCTATTCCATAGGAAGGGAGCCACCCGCAAGAAGTCCTGGAAGGGTGAGTTGTCCGTACGCGTGCAGGCAACAGACAGGAGAAAGTCACGGGCAGAGCGGAGAGACCGAGAAGGGGCATACCTATGAATCTGTGAAAAGATATGAGGGGCTAGAATTGGTCATTGCTTTATAGGTATAGGTTAGCACTTTGAATTGACTCCTATAGGATACAGGAAGCCAAAGTAAGCCAATGTAAGGGGTAAGAGGACCGGCTAGAGAGGAAAATCAGTCTGGCGGCAGCATTCATTACAGACTGTATCGGGATAATACGGTTTTTGGGAAGACTAATTAGGACAGGGTTACTATAATTCATGCAGGAAATTAAAGATAATGAACTATGGGATGGAATTCCTGGCTAAACATACCAATGCATCCACTTCATGTAAAGTTTAAAGGCTACGGCTGCTAAATTTTGCACCTTTCTAAGCACCGCTTGGGTCTCATGGACCTACTTGGGCCTTATGTAGGGCTGGTCCTGACTGCCAATATTGTTAGTTTTCTGTTGAAAAGCACTGCTTAGTAAATAAAGACCGTAGAGTTCATTGAATAAGGAAACCAACCATTAACAATAGAAGATGTTACATGGGTAGATGCTTTCCTTCTGTTGTTCTCAAGCACTACAGCTTTAACCATCCACTTCACATTTTTTAATCCACAGCCCTCGAGGATGAAATTGTGAAGAGCCAAATCTTTCAGCTCCATTCTGATTGCTGCCGAGAACTTGGGCTACTCAGCGTGACGCCAGCGACAGTTTGAATGAAGAGGCGCTGAACGCTTTATCGATTTCTTTCTCATCCGTGAATCTTCTGTGGGTCGGCTTGAGTGACCACAGTGCCAAGGACAACATCATTAATATGCGTCTCTCCCCTCCTCTGATGCCTAACCCCCGGAACGATACGAAGAGAGGAAGGGAGAGAATGGTGCTCCTTTCTGCCAGAAAGCCTGGCCTCATTGTGCAAGAGAGATTACAGTCTGTGAATAAACTAAACAGCCTTATTTATAAGCAGCAAAATGCTTGTGCGCCTCGCTGCTAATTCAACTTCAGAAGCAATATTGTTGAACTTGAAATTTCAGCTAAATCTACATTCAAAACAAGTATCCCTAAAAAACCTATATGTCTTTAATATCCTCTGCTTGGAGTAGAGAAGAGATTAGTATTTGATAGGAAAACCAGGGATCAGAAAAGAAAACTATGTGCATCTGATGTCCAAAACGTCATGTTCAGAATCCAGAATCCTGGAGACACACATATAATGTGGACAAATCACAATTTACAGAAATAATTCTGTTTGTTTTAAAGTGACCTCCAAGAACTAGAAACAAAGACATTTGTAGAAAGTGAATTGAAACATTGGGGGTTTTCATTAACCTTTTAGGTTCCAGAGAGTTAATAGATTGCATTCAATCTTCTTAGTACCTAACGGGTTACACAAATATGTTGGTAACTTTTCCTCCACTAGCTGCTATGCTGGGGTTGTTCCCTTCTAAGACACGATATTTGATTTTGTTTGAGTTTCTGTAATATTACCTGCAGTTACTAGTCCATTATGGCATCTCCTTTGAAGTTTTAAAGAGGATATGTCAATAGCCAGATTATTGGTACTGTTACTTTAGCGATTCTGAACAGAATATAAAAAAAGACTAAAAGACACTGTGCCAAGCTAAATTTAACAGAGCTATGTTAGGCTTCACTACCCTGGAGACTGTGAGAGCAATATTCTAATAATTTCTCATGTGGCGGTCCGCCAATATATCACCGCTACGGATTCTCTTCTCCCCAAATAAAACAGCTCCAATAATCCTGAAGTAAAATATCGCCAGTATCACATATCCCCCCACACATGAGCCAAGGCTTGATACTGGGAGTAGAACTATTTAATGGAAACACAGTCACAAAATGTATACATGTACAAAACTCCTCCCTTGTGCCTGAGAGAAAATTGAGTCAGGAACTGTACAAACTCAATTATCTCCAGGGACAGAAAACATAACACGGAAATCCCCACAAAAGTTACATCCCCAGATAGCCCTGATCTGAGTGACCATCATATCCAAAAATCACTCAGATCGGCTCGGTAGTTTTGGATTGCAATCTCGGGGAAGTTTTGACCGGTCTGCCATGAGGTCGAAGCCCAAAATAGTTCCAGTGAATTTGTGGCAAGAGCCGATCTCCGTTCGCTGGGTTTTTGTACAAAAACCACATAGTTCATACGAAATCTGATTAGTGTAGAATGCTCCCCTCATTTGGTAGTTCATATCTCCCGAACGCCGTTCGTATAGGTGGTCGGGAATTCTAACAGGCACAAGGTCTATCTTCACCGGCGTTCACGGGCGTGCCTGGCCGAAATCATTTCCAGACACTCGACGACCAAGTCTCGCTGCCTGCATTCAACAAGATGGCGGCCATCCATTCTGCCAACCACGTGCATTCGGTTGCACAAAATGGCGGCCACCCAGTGAAGCATTCTATTAATTGTTTCCTTTGCGGTTTTTGTACTTTACACTTCAGTGTTCCATGTTCTAATGATGTTCTGGGATGATCCTCATTCGGGAACCGAACAAGGTGTGTACAAATAAAATAAACGAATATCCATAAACAAAATATGCCGAACCAAGTGAAAGGGTGTATTCCTTTACACCTTATATCCCAGTTTGTAGGGGTACACGTTTAATATAGCAGCTGCATCCAGGACTTATTGCTATTTTCTGCAGTGTAACTCCGCCCCTTAGCCAAGCTCTCTCTTTTCACAATTCAGCTTCCTTATAGTTGTACCCTGAGGAAGTAGTCTAACCAGCCAAAAAGACATCAGTGCAATATCATTTGCTGATATGATTCGTACAGTTATTGATCCCACAGTCACTGTGCACTTATTGTCAGCCCACTTTTGCCTTATCATGGCTTTGACATACTATACAGATAAGAGGACAGATATTGAGTGCAGGGCAAAGTCAAGTCAGCAGCTCAGCTTACACTGATTTGTCACAGGCTTTCTACACTGTTTCTAATTATGAAAACATTCTGTGAAAGAGGGAGGTATGGCTAAGCAGGGCGGGTTTATGATGCAGCTCTATATTTGCAACTCCTTCAAAAACGTTTCAAATCATCTATCTACAAAAATTACCAGATTTTACTAATTTCATGACGTAAAGTCATGATTTTATAAAGGACACGGAGGCGAGTATTATGCTTCTCTCTTTCTTTTATTCTTCAGCAGCAAAAGAAATATAGTGTATATATTCAATGCAAAAAGGGAAAAAACAATTCAATAACACCACATCATACTTCTAAAGGGTTAATCAGATACCACATATGAACCAATCAGAGTGTCCCCATTACCACAAAGTCCCATGTGACCCTAAGCCACTCCTCTTTCTTTTGTTGTTGTTGATGGACACTCCAAAATTCAGCAGTGAAAATTCCAAACAGTGGACGTGTAAAGAAAAAACAGCGAATCCAATAAAAGATGACGTCAGACGAAAACTCAACAAATCCGTAAGAAACTGGTCATCTTCCATCCGCACACTTGTGGGCATGCCTGAAACCATTATGGCACTCCAATTAGGAAGCTGTAAAACAGAGAAACGAGATGGTAAAATATGTTCTTGGATAATATTTTTCCACGTTCATAATCCAAACTAACTAGCACAACATCATTCTCAAGTTAGTCATTCAAAAGCAATAAGATAGCACATTATTACACGGTTCCATTCCCATAACATGTATTATATTCCCAGAGGCGGGCAACTTACCTCTCGTGGGTGGGATAATACTCGCCTCCGTGTCCTTTATAAAATCATGACTTTACGTCATGAAATTAGTAAAATCTGGTAATTTTATTAAAGGACACGGAGGCTCCTATTATGCTAGTTCAAAGCTGTGTGATCACCGACGTGGAAAAATGGGAAACCGGACGGAAATAAAATTCACGGAATGTAGATTCTCTCGACCAGTCGGCAGCTCGGAGGAGATCTTCCAATTTACAGCCTAATGAAAACGCTTTTGATGCCATCGCACCCCTCACTGAGTGTGCTCCATATGTGGAAGTATCAATGCCTGCCGACGTCATGATCCATTTGACCCAGCGAGATAGGGTGACTGTAGAAACTGGACGATGCGGTTGTCGAATGGCCAGGAATAGGTCCGCCCATTGAGGGTCTCGGACCGCAGCCGTCCTTGCTTCATACTCCTTAAGGCAGGATACTGGGCATAAGTTACTGTTGTGTGTAAAAGCGGGGTAAAAAACCTTCGTGATGGACGTTTTTGTACGCCTCGATATATCAAAGGCCACCCCTTCCGGTGTATATGAGCGTGCCTGAACGTCCAATGCTCGTACATCTGAGACCCGCTTACAGGAGATGAGGCAGAACAAAGTGGCCAATTTCGCGGTGAGTTGTTTGATTGACAAATCTCCGTTCTGCGGCCAACTTTCAAAAAGTCGGAGAACGAGGTTCACATCCCATAACTCGGAATACCGAGGTCGTGTTGGTCGTGCAAATCTTATGCCTCGTAGGAGTCGACACACCATTGGGTGTTTCCCTGTTTGAATTCTGTTCCAACCTACATGGCCTGCCGAGATAGCTGATCTATAGAGATTAATTGTACGATATGCCAGGCTGTGGTCGAAAAGTGAAGTAAGGAAACCCAGGACGTGACTCACAGTTGCAGATATGGGATCCACGTGTTGTTCCACGCACCAACCATACCATGCGTTCCAGGCATGTAAATATGATTTCCTTGTGCCAGGGGCCCAAGCTCCTGCCAGGAGGTCCAGAGTCGTTTGTGGAACATTTCGGGTGTCCTCGAGTCCCCTGAAAGGAGCCATGCCAAAAGCTTGAGATGTCCCTGTAGTATGAGAGGGTGCGGATTGCCATAGGGATCCAAGAGGATGTTGTCGTGTACTGGCAGTAACCTCGGTAGATCTATGGACAGTTCCAGGAGTGTAGGGAACCAGGGTTGAGACGTCCAGAATGGAGATACGAGGATTAGGGATGTCCGGTGCCGTCTGAGGTGCAGCAAGGTCCGTGCGATGAGAGAAAAGGGGGGAAAAGTGTAATGCCTGGTGTGCGGCCACGGTTGTCGGAAAGCGTCTGCCGCCAGATCCTCCGGATCTGGCCTCCAGCTGAAAAACTTCGGCAACTGCGTGTTCAGCCGTGACGCGAACAGGTCGATGTCCAGCGGCCCCCACAGTGAGTGTAAATGGCTGAAAACGGCCGGGTTCAACCGCCAGTCGCCGGCATCCTGTAGATGTCTGGAGTTCCAATCCGCTACTACATTGCTCATCCCCGGGATGTGTTCCGCTTGCACTGATATGTTGCGGTCCAGGCAGAACTGCCAGAAATCCTTTGCCAATTCCGCAAGTATTGCTGACCTCGAGGTGATTGATATATCAAACTGCGGACACGTTGTCCATGCGTAACAGGATGGAACAGTTGGTCGACATGTTCAAGAGACTCCGTAAAGCAAACGAACCTGCCAACAGTTCGAGGCAATTGATATGAAGTCCCTGTTCCTCCCTGGACCATCTTCCTCCGGTGGAGAAAGGTCCGCAGCGCGCACCCCAACCGAGCAAACTGGCATCGGATTCGACTACGAGGTCTGGCGCCGTTACGAAGATCGCGCGGCCATTCCAGGCTTCCATGTGTTGTAGCCACCATTTGATTTCCTCTTTGGCGGCACAGTCGAGAGGAACAGAGTCGGAGTATGAGTGCCCCAAACGAAGGTATTTTGCCTTCAACCGTTGAAGTGCTCTGTAATGTAGGGGTCCGGGGAAAATGGCCTGAATTGACACCGAGAGGAGGCCTACAATCCTGGCCAGCTGTCTCAAAGTAAGGACAGGACGTGTGAGCGTCCTCCTGAGCTCCTTTTTGATGGCCTTGACCTTGGTCGCTGGGAGTAGGAGTGTTCCGGTCACCGCGTTTATGGTGAATCCCAGAAATTCTATAGCCTGCAAGGGCTCGATGACCGACTTCTCCCAGTTGATCAGAAAGCCCAGGTTTTCTAACAGATTCCTCGTCCAGGAGAAGTGTTCTTGCAACAGAAGCGGGTCCTGGGCCATGATGAGGATATCGTCCAGGTATATTATGAGCCTGTAACGGAGCTCCCTGTACTCCGACCGAGTACCCTCCGTTGATGGATGCTCCTAGCGCTTCCTGAGGACTCCAAACACTGCAGCAGACACCACAACCACCGCAGACTCCATAACCGCCGTAGCTTAACTGGAGTCTCGCCGTCTTCCTTCCACCCTGGATCAGCTTCTGTCCTCCAGGACCGTGTGGGGAAGACCTCTCCTCCAGGAGAGCGTAACAGGAACAGCTCTTAAAAGAGCTAAGTGATTAAAAGCTCAGGGGAGTATGCAGAGCATAGCAATCCCCAGTGTGATATAGCAGTTCCCTCCAATAACGAGACAAGGCTACGTATTGAGGGTCAAGAAGATCTGATGTTTAATGGCACACACTCTGCTTTTATGAGATTCTGCCCATGCAAGGGAGACACCCACATAATTAGCAGTATAACCAATCGGAACAATATACATTCGGGGAAATTCCCATCCCTCAGATAATCACATAACATAATTAAAACAGAACAGTAAAAATACAGTTTTTATACATGTACTATAACTTCCAAACTACACATCCAATCTTCATAAAAATTACATATTTGGAATCAATCCATTAAGGGGAGCAACATATTAAAAAATGGCACAAATCAGACAAGGGGTTCAAAAGTTAGCAAAAGTGTCTTTTGGGGCCTGGCTGGCAGCATGGTTTTCTGGCCCAAACCGGTTTTACAGAGGCCTCTATCCTGGACAATGGGGAAAGTAATCCAATTATCCAGGGATAGAGGCAGACTCCATTAACCACATGTTAGCAAAAGACACAAAAAGACACAAAAATACATAACTCCTATTGAACTGAACAGAACCCCCACATTCAACCTATCCCCAGATGGCTTGGATCTGAGCGCTCAATATATCCAAACAGCGCTCAGATCCCACAAATACAGTCAAATCGCCATACACACTAGGTCCATAGTCATGGGGCAGAAGGCTGGCAATTAGGCTTCTCCATAACACAGGGAAGCAGGGCAATTTGTCAAATAAAATAACAGTTACAAATGGCAGTTTGTAACATATCTCCCCTTTTGGAGGGAGACTAACCAGGCACCTGACCTCCTGTCGGTCAGTGCCTAAGTTAGTCTCGCAGCCCACCCACAAATAACAAGTAGCAAAGTAGCCCCCCCACAATAAACAGTACTGGCCTGTAGGTTCCAGGTTGTAGGATGAAAATGCAGCATCCTCTGCCTTCCTGGTGCAGCTGGGCAAATAGCTGGTGGTACTTGGGGGGCAGAGGCCAGCGGCGCTCTGCCCTGATGCCCGCACTTCTGCTGGGGAGAGGGGGTTGCAGACCAGTCCTGTAACAAGGGGGTCGGTAGGGCAGAGGCCAGCGGCGCTCTGCCCTGATGTCAGCTCTTCCGCTGGGGTAGCCGGCAGAATGTCACGCTCTGTACAAGGGACACAGGGAGGGCAGAGGCCGACTGCACTCTGCCCAGCTGCCAGCTCTTCCGCTGGTATAGCCTGCAGGACATCAGGCTCTGGACAAGGGACAAAGGGAGGGCAGAGGCTGACTGCACTCTGCCCAGCTGCCAGCTCTTCCGCTGGTATAGCCTGCAGGACATCAGGCTCTGGACAAGGGACAAAGGGAGGGCAGAGGCCGACTGCACTCTGCCCAGCTGCCAGCTCTTCCGCTGGGGTGCTGGGAACATAGTCCGGCTCAGTAGCCAGGGGAACATGGGAGTCAGTGGGGGTTAACATCTCCTCTGTTAACCCTGGGGCCAAGTTAGGAGTTAGCTGGGGAGGGGAATTCGTACTTACCCCCTCTTCCTGTTGTCCCTGTGAGGGTAGTTGGGGATCTGGACAGGCTGTCCAGCATCCCTGTAGGTCAGGCACAGAGACCACGGTCCCATCTGCGCCATCTGGGAGATTGGTGTCTCCCCTTTGTAGGGTAAGCTGCCGCTGGGGAGATAGGGTGCTGTGCTCCTCTCCCTGAAACACAGGCTGCCGCTGGAGAGGGAGACCGCCTGTCTCCACTCCCATAACATTGTCCTGCTGCTGGAGAGAGAGACCAACTGTCTCTGCTCCCTGTAGGACACACTGCTGCTGGGGAGGAAGGACGACACCTTCGGGGCACTGCCGCTGGAGACTAGGTGTCCATATCCTCAACCTCCACAGTTGTCGCTCAAAGGCCATTGCCGCACTGTTCTTCAACTGGCGCATTACTTGGTGGACCACCTCGTTCGAAAGGTCTGGGCCATGCCTCTTTACAATGTAAGCGTCGTCCTCGTAGCGACGAGACTAGGTGTCCATATCCTCAACCTCCACAGTTGTCGCTCAAAGGCCATTGCCGCACTGTTCTCAGCACTCAACTGGCGCATTACTTGGTGGACCACCTTGTTCGAAAGGTCTTGGCCATAGCAGACCAACCGCCTCTTTACCTCCTCAATGTAAGCGTCGTCCTCGTAGCGACGTATCATGTTGAGGTGCTCTTTGCAGGGCTCTGTCCATCCCTGCTCCATGCTGCTGTAGTTAGGGACGCTGCACAGTGGCTAGCTCTGTCCATCCCTGCTCCATGCTGCTGTAGTTAGGGACGCTGCACAGTGGCTAGCGTTGCCCTCAATAACCTCTCATACGATACCAGTGTCTCCGAGCTGCTTCTCCTCCCACCGCTGCCACCAATGTAACGGAGCTCCTTGTACTCCGACCGAGTACCCTCCGTTGATGGATGCTCCTAGCGCTTCCCGAGGACTCCAAGCGCTGCAGCAGACACCACAACCACCGCAGACTCCGCAACCGCCGTATCTTGACTGGAGTCTCGCCGTCTTCCTTCCACCCTGGATCAGCTTCTGTCCTCCAGGACTGTGTGGGAAAGAACTCTTCCTTCCACACTGTATGAACCTCCAGCATCCAGGATTGTGTGGTGAAGACCCCTCCTCCAAGGAGAGCATGTCAGGAACAAGCTCTTAAAAGAGCTAAATGACTCAAGCTCAGGGAAGCATGCAGAGCATAACAATCCCCAGTGTGATTATAACAGCTCCCTCCAATAACGAGACAAGGCTACGTTTAGAGGGATCAAGAAGAACTGTCAAAACCTTTATTTCCCTTGGGACCAGCCAATAGGGTCACCACAATAACATTGTTGTGAAACCTCAATAAAATCACAAACAGTCAAACCATAACAAGCAACACACAGTGACTTATCACAACACAATGGCACATTTTTAAAGGGGTGGGGGGAGACAATATATAACAGTAAATATCTCACCTGCCTGCAGAATTAGCAATATGCAAATCTACCCGAATATGCAAATGAACCAGTCTTGCAATTCAGGTAGTGTATATTGCTGTTGCTACCAACAGAGGGCACTAGACAAGCTCCATAGCCAAACCCACCTAGTTGGTAGCAAACCTCAGCAATACAAGAGAGCAGGCAATACATTACACAGCACACACACACACTATAAACAATTACATTACACACACCCTGCACCTATAATGGGTACAGGGTGACTAAAACATAAGATAAATAAAGCAGCCTACATAAATAGTCTGTCTGAAGGTAGACTACGGGCTTTAAAGCCAGATACATGAAAAAGTCATAGTCACAGGGGAGGAGGCTGGCAAGTAGGCCTCTCCAGGACCAAGTGGCGAAGGGCACTTCGTCACAGAGCCGTACGCCCCTGCTGCGTAGGAGGGCCACCATTGGTTTCATGAGCTTTGTGAAGCACCAGGGAGCCGATGAGAGGCCGAACGGTAGGCATTGGATTCGCCACATGTTCCCTTCCCAGCGGAATTGCAGGAAGTGGTGGCAGTCGTCGGCCATTGGGACCGTGAGGTATGCGTCCTTCAAATCGAGTTTGACCATCCAGTCCCCTGTGAGGAGGAGGTCCCGTAGGGAGTGTATACCTTCCATCTTGAAATGGTGGTATGTGACAAACATGTTTAAAGGTCTCAAGTTGATGACTGGGCGGACACCTCTGCCTTTTTTGGGTACCAAGAATAGGTTGCTTAGGAAACCCGGTGTGGTAGAGGGAACCGTATAGATTGCCCCTTTTGAGGCCTGGACCTCTTGAGTTATCAACTCCCGGTCCCGTGTGGAGAACACCATTCGGCCGGGGGGTTCCAATTGGACTGGGTATTGTACGAAGTCTATAGAATAACCCCGGACCGTGTGGAGCACCCAGGCATCTGCCGTGATCATGTGCCATGCTTTGACAAAATGGCCCAGTCTGCCCCCCACCATAGTTAATGCAGACATATGAGGAGGTAGCGCACTTACCATAAGGCCGTCGGCCATATGAAGAGCCTCTGGGTCCTCGGGAGTGCCATGGTCTGCTTCGAACCGGGAAAAATGGTGAGGCTTGCTTGGGTTCCGGGGGTGTGAATCGAGGTTGTACAGAGCCACGAGAGCCCCGGTACGAGCCCCGGGGCGAGCGGCCGGGCAGACGGCCACGATATCTGCCGGTCCCGCCAAAAACCCTCTGGTGGAACACTCGTTTCATGCTGGCCTGAGCCTTATCAAGTGCTGTAAAGGTGCCCACATACGTGCCTAGTTCTTTCACAAAGTTATCCCCGAATAAGAGGGCTTTAGCCTGGGGACCTGGTTCTGAGATTGCCAGATTAACTAGTTTAGGCTCAATTTTTATTAAAATCGCCTTGCGCCTTTCTGTGGCCACTGCCGTATTTGCGTTGCCCAGGAGACACACGGCACGTTGGATCCACCCCCGAAGGGCTTCTAGGTCCAGCGGTGTACCCCCTGCCAACGCGATTTTGACCATATCGAACATCCTCGCGATCGGGCCAAGGATGTCCAATACTTTATCCTGGCAATTACGCCAGGCAAAATCCAGGCCCTTCTTGGCCTTCCAGCCAGATTTTCCCAGGAATTGGGCGATTTTTGGGTCCATTTCCGGGGTGGCGCATGCCATATCCGGGACCGTGGGGCGTGGGCACTCTGCCCGCAGCTTGTTCCGCGCCACCTTATCCAGTGGCTTTCTGATGCGGGCAGCAATATATTTTGCTATGTGGTCCAGAGGGTACCACTCGGAGGACCTCGGGTGCTGTAAGGTATCCGGGTCGAACAAAGGTTCGCCCTGCGGGTCAATCAAAGCTGAGTCGTCAGCTCCGTCCTTATGGTCCATATCCATGCCCGTGGCGGAGCTATAGTCCCGCAAGTGAGTCTCAGTAGAGTCCTCATTATAATCATCAGAGTCCTCCTCTTCGGACTCGCTCTGAGCCTCCTCTAGCTCCGAATCAGAGTCGGAGGATTCCAGTAGGGCCTTAGCCCTCTTCCATTTCCTCACCGATTTTGCCCGGTGGGGGGCTCTTAGTTGTGGTCCAACCACAGGTTCTGTGACAGGACGTGCCCTGTCCGTCTGTAGGGTTTTGGAGGCATAATCGTCCAAATGACGAGATTTTTTAGCGGCCTTACGCCCACCAGGGGCCACCGGCTTATTCTCTGGGGGGTTAGCCGTGGGGTTAGCAGGTAATTGCGTGGCTCTCATTGCCGTAGTTATGGAATGGGATAAATTCTCTGACATGGCACCCATGGCAGTAACTATGGCCTGCGTTACAGACTTCGCCATAGCCGCGTCCAAGAGGGAATGCAATTCCTCTGAGTCCATATGCTCTTGCGCTGAGTCCAACGCAGTGGGCATTTTGGGGCCCTGAAGGGGAGGGGTGGGCATGGTGGCCCTAGATGTAGTGGCACTATAGGCACTGTGGTCAGCCTGCCTAATTGGGATGGATGGCAGAAACTTATATAGGCAAGGCTGAGACTTATAACCCCAGCACAGGTAACAAATTGACTAACTCCCAACAACAGTAATATTACCAATATATATATATATATATCTATATGTTACCAGGCACCAGGCACCAATGTGGGCAAGGCACAACAAAACTATATAAAGCAACAACAATTACAGCAAGCTCACCGAGTGTTCCCTCAGGAATAAGCTCCTGGGGAACACAGGGAGAGTTTGCCCAGCGACAGGGAGAAATTCCAGCCCCCAAAAGCACGGTATTGGCCGCGCTAGCCAAAGCGCGGCAAAATTGCCCTTCCTCAAGATGACCGCCGCGATGCGCACTTGCGTTGTGCGCATGCGCGGGCGGCCGCGACGGCGGATACCGCGGGCCGCCGGGACCGCTACCAGCAGCGGTACCCGTGCGTGGGGGGAGGACACCCCAAAGGGGGAGAGGGCGGCAAGAGGAGACACAAACGGTCGGGAAATAAACAAACCGACCGGAGGTAGGAGGGGGGGGGGACAGGGGAAAGGTAGAGAGGGCAAAGACCTAACGGTTCAATTAAAGGAGACAACAATACACAAATAAACCCTGAGGGGAAAAAAGAAAACCATTTAAAACAAAGTTATTGAAAAACCAGGCTAGTAACTGACAGCAACAGAGGAAGGAGAAGAAATTGCTACTTATCTGAGGCTGCAGCAGCAAAAGAAAGAGGAGTGGCTTAGGGTCACATGGGACTTTGTGGTAATGGGGACACTCTGATTGGTTCATATGTGGTATCTGATTAACCCTTTAGAAGTATGATGTGGTGTTATTGAATTGTTTTTTCCCTTTTTACATTGAATATATATACTATATTTTCTTTTGCTGCTGAAGAATAAAAGAAAGAGAGAAGCATAATAGGAGCCTCCGTGTCCTTTAATAAAATT
>OW240914.1:118775622-118831238 GCA_933207985.1 Pelobates cultripes | reverse complement strand
CTGAGTTCTGCCATTAGAACCACCAGAACTTTTGAGAAAGAACGTGGCGCAGTGCTTAGGCCATAAGGGAGAGCACAGAACTGAAAATGACCCTCTTCCACAGCGAATCTGAGGAATTTCTGATGCTGGGGTGCTATGGGAATATGGAAATACGCATCTGCCAGGTCTATTGACATGAGCCACTGTTCTGGAAAAACTGCTTTCACAATGGATTGAAGGGACTCCATCTTGAATTTTCTTATGTTTAGGAACTTGTTAAACCTGCTTAGGTCTAATATTGGCCTCCATCCCCCTGTGGATTTTCTGGTGAGAAAAATATGGGAGTAATACCCATGTGTCTGTTGAGCCCGTGGAACTTGAACGATAACTCCATCTTCTTGAAGGGATGAGATAAACTTTTTTAGGTTGTTTCTTTTTTCTATATCTCTTGGCCAGTTTGTCTTCTGGAAGGAGCGAGGCGGCGGTATTCTGGAGAACTCTATGAGATAACCTCTTTGTATGATATCCAGCACCCATCTGTCTCGAGTTGAATGTTTCCACATATTCTGAAATAGTAGTAGATGGGCACCTACTCCTCCAGATTGGGAAGTGAATTTGTCATAAAGGCTTCTTGTGGAATGAAGAACCCCTGGATTCACCTCCTCTGCTGGAAGAATGTCATCCTCTCCATGGAATAGATCTTCCATATTCTCTTCCAGGTTTATATGATCTGGTATCTCGAAAGGAGGGGTATTCAGAGTACCTTCTGGCTCAAAAGGATCCAACAGGTTTTCCGGTCTTGTGGGAGAAAAGCTCTTTTCCCTTCTGCAGCTCTTTTGATACACTTGTCTAGATTTTTACCAAACAGCATCTCACCATGAAAAGGAAGGGCACATAGACTAGACTTTGATGATGAGTCTGCGGACCAAGATCTCAGCCACAAAGTTCTTCTAGCTGATATTGAGAGAACCATGTTTCTTGCTAGAGCTTTCACCATATCCACCGAGGATTCTGAGGTAAAGTCAACGGCCAGTTTAATATCATTTAACCTTTCCAGAAGAGAAGATCTGTTTCTCCCATCTCTGATATCTTCTTCCAAATTCTCGATCCAGATTTTCAAGGCCCTGGAAACTGATGTAAGGGCTATTGCAGGGTGAAAACCAGTACCTGCTGCTACATATGCTTTTGAAAGATGTAAGTCCATCTTCTTGTCCATTGGGTGTCTGAATGAGCCTGCATCATCAACTGGTAATGTGGTATGCTTTGCGAGTCTAACTACTGCAGCATCCACCTTAGGGGCGTTATCCCAATGGTATGAATCAGATTTGTCAAAAGGATAGAGGCGAGAGATTCTGCCTTGTGCTGAAAGCTTTTTATCAGATATGGACCATTCGTCCTTAATTAATTCCTTGATTGTATCATGTACTGGAAAGGTTGCTCTTTTCTTTCTCAAGTCTGTGAAGTAACGATAAGAAGTTGACTGCTCTGTAACTGCCACTTTCAAACTCAAAGATTTACGGACTTTATAAATAAGGTGATCTATTTGAGCAGGTTCTAGAAAATCTGGAGGAGCCTGAGTTTCTTCTTCTTCCGAAGATAAGAAATTTCCTTGGTATGACTCCATATCCATGGACTCGTCTGATGAATCGTTTTGTTGGTAATCTGAAGGGTCATGTAACCGGGGTCTTTTGGTTCTTGTACCTGCTTCCTTAATGCCCTGAGTCACCGCTTGTTTTATGAACTGCATAAACTCAGTTGAAGGATTAGATGTTCCGGCTGCTTCCGATAAACATTCTGCACATAATCATTTGCCTTCCAGCGGTTTATTATTACAGGCATCGCATTGATTCTTTTTTGGTGATTTTCCTTTGGATGATCTCACCGTTTTCTTTCCCGTAGAACTATCATGACAGGGAAATATCTCATATTAGCTCTCTTTTATTTTATGTATTACACCTATAATATCGGAATGGAGAAAAGAAAAAATGATATGGCTTACCTATAACTCTTAGAGTGTGACCTATTTTTATATCCAGAAGAGTCTGAATCAGAAGAGATTGATCTCCTTTTTTCTTTCTCCATATTGGAATTGTTTTTGAATAGTCTAGGGAAAAGGATTTATTGTTATTGAATGCAAAAGAAGAAAGAAAGAGAGAATAAAATAAAAATGTGTATATACCTTTAAGGAAACAAAACCTACCTTCAGATAAACTTGAAATTTTCAGAAGCTTTTCAAATTTGGATTCTGAAATAAAGCAGGTCCTTTGAGACCTAATGAAGTCATCAGGCAATGATTTTATTCAATTTTGGTGCTTAAATAGGCGTGTGACGTCATATCTGACGTCACCGCCTATCCGTGCATGCTCCGAACGAGTAAAACCACTAATTGTTATATGCACATGCGCGGAAAACCTGGAAGCCAAGCCCAAATGGGAGGCATCATAACTGCCTCGCGGGTGGACAGGGCGCATGCGCGAACTCAGCGTGCACGCAAAAATAGTTAGCGTGCACGCCCAAAAACGTTGCACATGCACATAAGGAACTTCAGGACGCTGGAAAGGCATGGAGATATTCATATTAATAAAAGACAGAACCATGAATGAAAACAGGTATGTAGAAAAACTGATTAGGCAGGAGGGGGAACCCACATATATAAGTATACTAAATACAGTATATATGAAAAAAGTATTTATGTGTATACATACATGTGGGCTGTCAATATGGAGAAATATACTGATCCATCCAGGATAAAGTCTTCTTGCCACTTCCTGCTACCTCTTGGTCACTGCAGGGAATAAGAGTTATTGGCATTTTTTTTTCTTGCTACCCCTAGGGTCACTGCAAGTAAACCCCCGGTCACTAAGGGGGTATCTTCAGGGGGACAACTTTGCACAGGGCCGGATACTGAAGCTTCCCAAGGAAGAGAGGCTGAACTTCCTTGGGGGCAGAAGGTAAAAACCCTCAGGTAAGCCAGAAAAGAAAAAGTGATTATAGTCCTGCAATAGACTAATTTGGTCCTATAGGGATAGGACAGGAACAAAAAGACTGAGGGAGGAGGAGGTAGGAGGAGGTATTTGTACCTTTATTTTAATTAGTTCCTGTCTATCTTGGATTCTATGGCAATTGCTTGTTTCAATATTCAACACGTATGCACTTTTATCAAAATATATTTTCAAGCATTTCCAGTTTCCTTTATATAAATGTGATGGATGCTATTTCTGGATACCATTAATTTGTTCTGTATATGGGAGGTTTTATAGCAATAGCAATACCAGATATAACAAGAATTTGCAAAAGAGCTTCATATAATAACGAAGTAATGAAAATTAATTTACTTTGAAATAAGCCTTTTTACAGGTATTATATTTTTGCTAGACTTCCTGTTGCAGACATTATAGTCATCCAGAATCCAACACTTGACAAAGTGGTCGAGTGTATATGGCTGTATTCCACATTGAAAGCATCATACTTGTATTCTCTCTCTCAATGCTATTGACATTTTATTATCAACATGGACTTAAAGTGGAACTGTCACTTACAGAGAAGTTCCTTGTTTCTTTACTCCACTAAACACTATTGCAATCATTACAGAAGTTAAAGGGACCCTATAATGCCAGGAAAACAAAGCTGTTCCCACGTGGCTGAAGGGGTTAGAACTCCTTAAGCTACTTACCTTAATCCAGCGCCAATGTCCCTCAGCGCTAGGTCAGGCTTCGTCCACGCTCCTCCAGCGCCGACGTCAACCGGTGGGGGAGATCAAATGTTCCTGCACGGCAGTGGCCGCACGTGCATTAGACCTCCCCATAGGGAAGCAATATTCAATGCTTTCCTAGGGGGAAAATCTGACGCTGGAAGTCCTCATGCAAAGCATTAGGATTTCCAGCATCATATAACGGACCAAAAGTCTGTTTGGATTCTAGAAGCCCTCTAGTGGCTGTCTGGTAGACAACCAGTGAGGGCAGAGTTAGAGCTGCCCTCATCTGAACTGTCCTCTGGAACTGATTGCAGCACTAGATGCAAAAGGGACACAGCACCCAGAGTACTTCAATGAGCTGAAGTGGTCTGGGTACCTACAGTGTCTCTTGAATAAAACAGCGTATGTAAGAAAGAAAAAAAAAAGAGCATACTAACCTAATCTGTACTTCGTGTTATAGGTGACTATTCCTGCCTTGATGATTGCGGTATACTCATGCATACTTGTTCATCAATGGAAAACTTACATAAAAATGCATGCACGCTCAGCATTGTCTCGAGCAGTCCCAAATGATGAAGGAAACCTCCAGCTCCATTGAGTGCTTTATGTGTCCAGAGTCTGTAATCTTTTTAAACAGTTTATAAAATTGCAATTTCAATAGAAATCAAATCAGCACTCTTACAACTGAGCACTAAAACACCCTCTCAAGAGTCAGACAACCAGGGAGGTATTCTTCATCTTCTTTAACCCCCGCATAGCTAACAGAAATGGCAAGCATGCTGGGCTAGAGTCTAATGGCCTTTCTTCCTACAGTTCATTAAGAAGCATTCGAAAGACGCAATGTCACTCATGGCTCCAGCACATAAACTTATCTCAATGAGAAGCCTCTGGTTGGTGAATTCCCTGGCACAGACTGAAAATTTATTTTGGTGAAACTGGGGAGAGCTTGCAAAGGCTGCACACAGCGGGTTTGCAGTTTTGCAAGCTACTTTTTAAATATACACAAGGAAGCATGCAGAAAAAAAATCAGCAATGTTTCATTGGGAGTTAAGGCCCTGGGGAGATAGAGCAGCTAAGCGGACAAGGGCACATGTATGAGTGTGGGGACAGATGCGTGTGATTGGTTGTGTAGAAATGTGTGGGTGGGATTATGTGGTGTATGAGTTTGGTGGGGGTGGTCTTACCTCAGTGCCACTTGGGATTCGGGCCAGCAAACAGCTTCCCTCCCGCCTGCCCCATTGGTATATTTAGTCACAACTAGCCAGGGATATGTCCTTATTAATTAAGTTTGAGGCGGTTAGGATAATATGAGGAATGAGGTGGTCAAGTTTCAGGTCTCAACCTCCCCTGCTCTAAAGGGTTACCTGTTTGGACATGCCCACCGAACGAGAATAATGTCAACTGGTGGTAAGAAGGAAAAGGAAAAGGAATTTATGCCAATGGGGGAGGTAAAAAGAAGTGGTACATAGGCTCATGGTCAGTATATTGGCAAGGACGGTTGGGTTATACTGTATGACACTATATGTTAAATTATTTGTTAAGTTATGATTATTTATGTTTGACATTTGGTTTATATCAAGTAAAGAAGAATATTAAACTAAAATATGGATGTGTTATACAGTATTTATCATATGTTATGATAAATGCAGTGACCTGCTTCATTAGTACGCTGTCTGTCATTATTTGGGTGGCAATTGGGATAGTTCTGTGTTAGTATGCTGCATCGCGATTCCCCACTACAGACATATATATCTACTAAATGAACAGTAAAGAAAAATGTATTGAGTGTTCATAACTAATTTGCAGGCTTTATAAAAATATGCATCAATTTGTACTATTTATTTTGTGCAAGTGTTAAATTATTGTATATATACACAAGATCTTTTATTTTGTTAAAATCAGGCAATAGTGCATTACTAAATGTACTATTACCAGTGGTTTTAAGTGGAATAACTGAAATATATGCCAAACCTTTGGTTAATTTCTGTGACCTGATAAATAAAGAACTGTTCCTTTTGCATGTTTTTTTTGTTGTGAGAAATTTCACACACACACACACACACTTAATATTAACTGTTATAAACAACTCCCAGTTTACTGAATAAGACTATATCCGGCGAGTAAAAATGCTATCTCCCCCAGATTTGTCGGGGTTCCTACATCCATGGCTATGCCCACACATCAAATTATGGAGAAAATTAAATGGTCCAGGTACTCAAGGTCAATTCTATAGAGGCTTTATTGGAAAACAGAACGAAATAACAATGTTTCAACCTACAAAGAGGTACTTGCCAAGCTTTTTAAAGATCTCTTTGCAGGTCAAAACATTGCTACTTCATTCTGGTTTCCAATAAAGCTGCTATAGAATTGACCTTGAGTGTCAGGACCATTTGATTTTCTCCATTATTATTATTATTGCCATTTATACAGGGCCAACAGATTCCGTGGCACTTTTATGGGAGGGGGGATTTAACTATAAATAGGACAATTACAAGGAAACTTACAGAAACGATAGGTTGAAGAGGACCCTGCTCAAACGAGCTTACAGTATACAGGGGCTGGGGTATAAAACACAATAGGACAGGAAATAGAATCCAAATAAAGTTGGAGTTAAAGGACCACTATAGTGCCAGGAAAACATACTCGTTTTCCTGGCACTATAGTGCCCTGAGGGTGCCCCCACCCTCAGGGTCCCCCTCCCGCCCGGCTCTGGAAGGGGGAAAGGAGGTAAAACTTACCTTTTTCCAGCACTGGGCGGGGAGCTCTCCTCCTCCGATCCTCCTCCGTTCCTCCCCGTCGGCTGAATGCGCACGCATGGCAAGAGCTGCGCGCGCATTCAGCCGGTCGCATAGGAAACCATTCATAATGCTTTCCTATGGACGCTGGCGTACTCTCACTGTGAAAATCACAGTGAGAAGCACGCAAGCGCCTCTAGTGGCTGTCAATGAGACAGCCACTAGAGGAAATAGGGGAAGGCTTAACCCATTCATAAACATAGCAGTTTCTCTGAAACTGCTATGTTTATGAAAAAATGGGTTAACCCTAGAAGGACCAGGCACCCAGACCACTTCATTAAGCTGAAGTGGTCTGGGTGCCTAGAGTGGTCCTTTTTGAGCAGTGCTGAAGGAGAGAGTAGAGTGCTGCCCTTTAGGAGAGAGCAAGAGACAGGTATGTAAGGTAGAGGTTACTCTGGGAGGCCATAAGCTTTCCTAAAGAGATGGGTTTTAAGGCACTTCCTAAATGATTGAAGACTAGGAGAGAGTCTGATGGCAGGCTATTCCATAGGAAGGGAGCCACCCGCAAGAAGTCCTGGAAGGGTGAGTTGTCCGTACGCGTGCAGGCAACAGACAGGAGAAAGTCACGGGCAGAGCGGAGAGACCGAGAAGGGGCATACCTATGAATCTGTGAAAAGATATGAGGGGCTAGAATTGGTCATTGCTTTATAGGTATAGGTTAGCACTTTGAATTGACTCCTATAGGATACAGGAAGCCAAAGTAAGCCAATGTAAGGGGTGAGAGGACCGGCTAGAGAGGAAAATCAGTCTGGCGGCAGCATTCATTACAGACTGTATCGGGATAATACGGTTTTTGGGAAGACTAATTAGGACAGGGTTACTATAATTCATGCAGGAAATTAAAGATAATGAACTATGGGATGGAATTCCTGGCTAAACATACCAATGCATCCACTTCATGTAAAGTTTAAAGGCTACGGCTGCTAAATTTTGCACCTTTCTAAGCACCGCTTGGGTCTCATGGACCTACTTGGGCCTTATGTAGGGCTGGTCCTGACTGCCAATATTGTTAGTTTTCTGTTGAAAAGCACTGCTTAGTAAATAAAGACCGTAGAGTTCATTGAATAAGGAAACCAACCATTAACAATAGAAGATGTTACATGGGTAGATGCTTTCCTTCTGTTGTTCTCAAGCACTACAGCTTTAACCATCCACTTCACATTTTTTAATCCACAGCCCTCGAGGATGAAATTGTGAAGAGCCAAATCTTTCAGCTCCATTCTGATTGCTGCCGAGAACTTGGGCTACTCAGCGTGACGCCAGCGACAGTTTGAATGAAGAGGCGCTGAACGCTTTATCGATTTCTTTCTCATCCGTGAATCTTCTGTGGGTCGGCTTGAGTGACCACAGTGCCAAGGACAACATCATTAATATGCGTCTCTCCCCTCCTCTGATGCCTAACCCCCGGAACGATACGAAGAGAGGAAGGGAGAGAATGGTGCTCCTTTCTGCCAGAAAGCCTGGCCTCATTGTGCAAGAGAGATTACAGTCTGTGAATAAACTAAACAGCCTTATTTATAAGCAGCAAAATGCTTGTGCGCCTCGCTGCTAATTCAACTTCAGAAGCAATATTGTTGAACTTGAAATTTCAGCCAAATCTACATTCAAAACAAGTATCCCTAAAAAACCTATATGTCTTTAATATGCTCTGCTTGGAGTAGAGAAGAGATTAGTATTTGATAAGAAAACCAGGGATCAGAAAAGAAAACTATGTGCATCTGATGTCCAAAACGTCATGTTCAGAATCCAGAATCCTGGAGACACACATATAATGTGGACAAATCACAATTTACAGAAATAATTCTGTTTGTTTTAAAGTGACCTCCAAGAACTAGAAACAAAGACATTTGTAGAAAGTGAATTGAAACATTGGGGGTTTTCATTAACCTTTTAGGTTCCAGAGAGTTAATAGATTGCATTCAATCTTCTTAGTACCTAACGGGTTACACAAATATGTTGGTAACTTTTCCTCCACTAGCTGCTATGCTGGGGTTGTTCCCTTCTAAGACACGATATTTGATTTTGTTTGAGTTTCTGTAATATTACCTGCAGTTACTAGTCCATTATGGCATCTCCTTTGAAGTTTTAAAGAGGATATGTCAATAGCCAGATTATTGGTACTGTTACTTTAGCGATTCTGAACAGAATATAAAAAAAGACTAAAAGACACTGTGCCAAGCTAAATTTAACAGAGCTATGTTAGGCTTCACTACCCTGGAGACTGTGAGAGCAATATTCTAATAATTTCTCATGTGGCGGTCCGCCAATATATCACCGCTACGGATTCTCTTCTCCCCAAATAAAACAGCTCCAATAATCCTGAAGTAAAATATCGCCAGTATCACATATCCCCCCACACATGAGCCAAGGCTTGATACTGGGAGTAGAACTATTTAATGGAAACACAGTCACAAAATGTATACATGTACAAAACTCCTCCCTTGTGCCTGAGAGAAAATTGAGTCAGGAACTGTACAAACTCAATTATCTCCAGGGACAGAAAACATAACACGGAAATCCCCACAAAAGTTACATCCCCAGATAGCCCTGATCTGAGTGACCATCATATCCAAAAATCACTCAGATCGGCTCGGTAGTTTTGGATTGCAATCTCGGGGAAGTTTTGACCGGTCTGCCATGAGGTCGAAGCCCAAAATAGTTCCAGTGAATTTGTGGCAAGAGCCGATCTCCGTTCGCTGGGTTTTTGTACAAAAACCACATAGTTCATACGAAATCTGATTAGTGTAGAATGCTCCCCTCATTTGGTAGTTCATATCTCCCGAACGCCGTTCGTATAGGTGGTCGGGAATTCTAACAGGCATAAGGTCTACCTTCACCGGCGTTCACGGGCGTGCCTGGCCGAAATCATTTCCAGACACTCGACGACCAAGTCTCGCTGCCTGCATTCAACAAGATGG
This sequence comes from Pelobates cultripes, assembly GCA_933207985.1. Classification (NCBI taxonomy): domain Eukaryota; kingdom Metazoa; phylum Chordata; class Amphibia; order Anura; family Pelobatidae; genus Pelobates; species Pelobates cultripes. The sequence continues at coordinate 118,821,852 of OW240914.1, read as the reverse complement.
CGGCCATCCATTCTGCCAACCACGTGCATTCGGTTGCACAAAATGGCGGCCACCCAGTGAAGCATTCTATTAATTGTTTCCTTTGCGGTTTTTGTACTTTACACTTCAGTGTTCCATGTTCTAATGATGTTCTGGGATGATCCTCATTCGGGAACCGAACAAGGTGGGTACAAATAAAATAAACGAATATCCATAAACAAAATATGCCGAACCAAGTGAAAGGGTGTATTCCTTTACACCTTATATCCCAGTTTGTAGGGGTACACGTTTAATATAGCAGCTGCATCCAGGACTTATTGCTATTTTCTGCAGTGTAACTCCGCCCCTTAGCCAAGCTCTCTCTTTTCACAATTCAGCTTCCTTATAGTTGTACTCTTAGGAAGTAGTCTAACTAGCCAAAAAGACATCAGTGCAATATCATTTGCTGATATGATTCGTACAGTTATTGATCCCACAGTCACTGTGCACTTATTGTCAGCCCACTTTTGCCTTATCATGGCTTTGACATACTATACAGATAAGAGGACAGATATTGAGTGCAGGGCAAAGTCAAGTCAGCAGCTCAGCTTACACTGATTTGTCACAGGCTTTCTACACTGTTTCTAATTATGAAAACATTCTGTGAAAGAGGGAGGTATGGCTAAGCACGGCGGGTTTATGATGCAGCTCTATATTTGCAACTCCTTCAAAAACTTTTCAAATCATCTATCTACAAAAATTACCAGATTTTACTAATTTCATGACGTAAAGTCATGATTTTATAAAGGACACGGAGGCGAGTATTATTCCACCCACGAGAGGTAAGTTGCCCGCCTCTGGGAATATAATACATGTTATGGGAATGGAACCGTGTAATAATGTGCTATCTTATTGCTTTTGAATGACTAACTTGAGAATGATGTTGTGCTAGTTAGTTTGGATTATGAACGTGGAAAAATATTATCCAAGAACATATTTTACCATCTCTGTTCTCTGTTTTACAGCTTCCTAATTGGAGTGCCATAATGGTTTCAGGCATGCCCACAAGTGTGCGGATGGAAGATGACCAGTTTCTTACGGATTTGTTGAGTTTTCGTCTGACGTCATCTTTTATTGGATTCGCTGTTTTTTCTTTACACGTCCACTGTTTGGAATTTTCACTGCTGAATTTTGGAGTGTCCATCAACAACAACAAAAGAAAGAGGAGTGGCTTAGGGTCACATGGGACTTTGTGGTAATGGGGACACTCTGATTGGTTCATATGTGGTATCTGATTAACCCTTTAGAAGTATGATGTGGTGTTATTGAATTGTTTTTTCCTTTTTTGCATTGAATATATACACTATATTTCTTTTGCTGCTGAAGAATAAAAGAAAGAGAAGCATAATAGGAGCCTCCGTGTCCTTTAATAAAATTCCCATAGGCTTTAATGGTTACTTGTGTAACTTAATAATTTAGAAAGTTTTTCTAACAGTATTGAATTATTTGGAAATCTTATTAAATCGACACCTTGGTAGGAAAATGCTCCTATAGGCTTACTGCAAATAATATATAATATGTATATAATGTACATATTTTGCAGTACATTGATTGGCCTATTTTCATGGCCTATTGGTTTGTTTGATTCATTTCCAAATCAGGCTTCTGGTGCCAAAATTCAGAAAAGCCAAACTGCCATGTGGCTGGAATTCTGCCTTTTTATGGAAAACAATGGTTCAGCCAAACTGTAGGTCTATTTCAACTAATAATATAAATATATTGAAGTATATGCTTGCTTTATAAAAATGTTGGTATTCTAATGTAAATTTTGTAGATAGATAGGCGATGCACACATTAGTTGGGAAATATTCCCATCAGAGTAATCAATTACTCTTGTTGTAATTATCACTTAATTGTTATGTTATGGGATGGTATAAATGTGCACCCTACACACATGTTGTTCAGACTTGACAAAGGCATGGGTAGGTGCCAAAACATTGTTGATCCCCTTCTGTACTCCTCAATAAAAAGACTGCCTCTTTAAAGAAACATCAGCTATGCCTAAACATTTGTCCCTGATATTCTAATGAAATTGATTTCTGTTCTGTTTAATTGTTCATGTAACCACTCATGTTGCCCAATTTTTTACAGAGTTTGGTATCCTTATGTGAGATTACTAATTTTAAGGATACCAAAGTAGGGATATATCTGCTAAGTATCGCCCAAATTTGCTATCATTTGGTATAAAGGCATCCACATTTTGTTTTGGTTGCAAATTTTTGTTCTGAAATTCATTTTGGTTTGAATCTGACATTAATAAGGTCCTTGCACAGTCCAATTAATGACTTCTCATAGAGGGGAGGGAGATAGCGAGAGAGGTAGGGAATTTCAATAAAATTAATAAAAAATAGGAGGGCTGAGCTCAATGAAGTAGGGACACAGGGGAGACAAGCACTTCACTTTGCAGGCTCTGGCGGCAAGGAAGACGCTAATTACATCAGCTGCCAGAATGGATTGCGCACTGAAGACAGACTTAATTTTTTGCACAGAATTGACGTTTGACAGTGTGGAACAGAGTTCTGGGCTGCCAAAGTCATGTATGGCGGGGTGCAACTAGGGAGTGCAAGATATCTCTGATTGTGCAGTGTTTCAAGCAGAAACACTGCACATACAGATTCCTACTACCATGACCACTTCTAAAAGCAGAAGTAGTCATGGTGGCTGGAGTAACCCTTTAGTAGAGGAAATTTGTAGAGGAACAAATTTCTCTGGCACAAGTCCAGTCTAACAATTCAATATTCTAAAATATCCTGAAAATGTCAGCCCCTTTCCACATAGTAGAGGAGAATTAAAAGAACCCTATCACAAAATAATTTAACCTAAATTTAATCTAATCAGTTAATCTAATAATTTAATCTAAATGAAGTCACCATTTGAGAAAACTTGATTAAAAAAAACAACACTATGTGAATTTCTATACAGTTTTCAACAAATCCAATAGTAGGGGAACATTTCTAATTTTCTTTCTTTATTTTTTTATAGGTAAATTGTCCAATCTCTAAGGATGACACCACACACGTTTTTAAATAGGAAAAGTAAGTATGATTTTTGCAGTCATTCTGGTTTCTGCCTCTGGATCTCAAACCTTCATATCAAGAAGATTGGATTCCATGCAAAACAGCAGTGAGGATTAAGGCAGCATTGTCCCAGATCCAGAAAGCACACACAATCCAATAATTGGATTGAGTCAGGTCCATTTAATCTTTCTTCTCTTCCAAGTCTTTTTTTAAATTGCAACCGATGTGTTTCTGCTGAACCGAACAAATGTGTGCAAAATTATGTATTACGGTGTTTATTGCTGATATTCGTTTGCCCTACACTTATGTGCAGATGAATATCCTTATTTGATATCAAAGGTATATTCTTGTTCATAGTGTGTTGACTCATATTTATTTTTTACTAGACTTGGCAGATGAGGACAGTGCTCAGGTAGCAATTTATCTTATTTAGCTCTATACAGTGAATGGTGCAATCTTCAAAAACATTGCTATATACATCAAACAAAGTTTGATAAAAAATTGTGAATGAGTATAGAATGAATATTTTGCATAATGAGAAAAAAGAAAGGTAGGAATGAAGGAAGCAAGGAAGGAAGAATGGAAGGAAGGAAGATTTCGATTTTAGAGGGAGCAGTTTATGCACATGAGGAATATATACTTTTCCTGGTTTTAAGCAATGAAAACATTACAGACACCATTTCCATGAATGGGAGTACATGGTCTGCAACAATCCCTAGGTAGGTATGTTCATCAAAGTAACATCCACATGCATGTCAGGACCCACTGTTCCTCAGCCGAACACTGCCTCCTTCAACCTGCCTTTTTCCCATAGTGCATCCTGCTGCTATCTCATCTCCAGGAAATAAACTACTCACACTCACCCAGACACACACCTGATCTAAAAGAAACCGAAAAAAGGGAAATTTTTGCCCTGACCAAACGTGTAGATAACAGATATACAAGTGATCTAAAAGAAAGATGATCCATCAAACCAGACAGCCTTCTTCCATTGCTCCATGGTCCAGCTCTGATATTTACATCCCCATTGAAGGCACTTTCAGTGGTGGACAGGGGTCATCATGGGCACTGTGACCAGTCTGCTGCAAACAGTTATGCACTGTGTGTTCTGATATCTTTCTATCATGGTCAGCATTATGGATTTCAGCAATTTGAGCTACAACAGCTCTTCTGTGTGACCAGACCAGACTTCCCATGTGCATCAATGAGTCTTGCATACTCATGACAGTGAACCAGTTCACTGGTTGTCCTTTCTTGCACCACTTTTGGTAGGTACTGACCACTGCATACCAGGAACTGTTTTCCTGTTTTTGAGATACTTTGACCCAGTCATCTAGCCATCACTATTTAACCTTTGTCAGAGTCACTCATATCTTTTCACTTGCCCATTTTTCATTCTTCCAACACATAACATTGAAGAACTAGCTGTTCACTTGCTGTCCAATATATCCCATCCTTTGACAAGGTGCCATTGTAACAATATAATCAATGCTATTATCTTCACCTGTCAGCGCAGGGGGTTAAAGCCCTGCTGGTACCAAGAATTTTTCAATACCTGGGGGTCCTCTCTGTCAGCTGGGATCATAGTTAGTGGCCCCAGTCTGACAGATGATCTTTAAATAATACAGATGAGCGTTCTTGCTGAGCCACTGTATTTCTTTCACTGTCCCAACCTAAATCATAAAAAAGGGATCCCCAGGTATCTTTGATTCCTGGGGATCCCCTCTGCCAGTTGAGGCCACAGTGAGTGCTGCTCATAGCCCTTTAGATTCATTTAAATGCCACTGGCAAAATCACACTGCAGTGATCAATTTAAAAATGATTTTGCCTCCTCCAGGTTTGAGGAGGTCACTCTGCTTGCCATCTGTAGCAGAATTGGTGCTGGACTCTGCCAGCTCCCCAAAACTAATCCCTGGGTAGGAAGTTGCAGCCATGTGTGTGAGCTCTACCTCTCATGCTGCAATCACACTGTACAGAGGGCTCACAGAACCCTCTGTTTTGTGTGAGCTAGGGCATACCTCTGCTGATGTCAGAGCGAATCCCCAGAGGCAATACTTGAGAGGTAGGACTATGGTTTGGGATTAGGACTGGGATTATAGATAGCATTATGAGTAAGATTGTGGGTAGGATTATAGGTTGGATTAATGGTTGGATTTAGGATTGGATTAAGGATTAAGGTTTGGATAAGGAATAATAATAAAGGGGCAGGACTAGAGTAAAATAAATAAATGTACAGTATCATTGTATTTAAGAACAATAGCAAAGCACACATATGGGCTGTTTGCAGTAGTGAGATGCGTGTGGTCTGTGTATTACCCGAAAATACAACCTGTGTAGAACAAAAACTAAAAAAAACGAATTTGAGCTAGGTTTGTGATAAAATGGTTAAATGAAAAGTGTCAAAATGCTCTTAGTTACATATCATGGGACATGTACTTTCTACAAATATCTACTTTTGTGTAGAGGTTTTGGATTCAAGTGAAATCCTAGCATGCCAAAATTTGCATACTTTTAGCTTTAAAACCATAAACAATTATATATAATACATATGAGTGCACTTAAACAGACACGGGAAACTTGTGGTAGAATGAAGCCGTGTAAAAACTGCCAAAAAGGCCTTGGTCACAAACGTGTTGCGCCACAATAAAAGCCATGGTCCTTAAGGGGTTAATGTTGTGACTGATCAGTGAATTGATGCTGCTGTATAAAATGGTAAATAAAATAAGGGCTTATTTTTGAAGACGGCCCTGGCAATGCAGCCATGTTTTCAATTATAGGAACAGATTGGGATTATTGGGCCAGAAAGTAAAATGATTATGTATAAATCTAGTTTAAGACCAACGATCAGAATCAGAATGTAAGGAAATTGATCATTTCTACAGTGCAAGAGAAAATGATCCCATACTATGCAGATAATATACCTGCTAAAAAAATGCAAATACAATGTTTCCTGAAAACCTTCATCAAATTGGAATAATTTGGAATTTATCAAAATGTATTTATGTCTCCAATTGTATTGCCATACACAGTAGGAAGCTTATATAAAATGTACACACCTCAGTCCTTAACCGTGAATGAAATGTTTCTTGTAGCATGTGGCGTAATTAACTGATCTGGGATAAATTTGTCAAAATGGTATGATTTGATCTCATATATCATGAAATAGTAAGCAATAAGAGAAACATTCTATTATGCAGATTGAAAATGTAGGCCAAAGAGACAACTAAATACCTGGCAATTAACAATTGTGTGTAAAAAAATAAATTAAATGTATATGAATAGATTTGATGAGACATAGACGTTACATGACTAACCCAAATTGCCCTTTTTATGTCTGAATAGTATAATTTTATGTCAAAACATGGAGGCTCATATTGCTTAACCCTTTCTTTACTGTCCACCAATAGCAGCAAAGAACACAAGTAGAAAAAATAGAACAAATACAATGAGACACCAGCCAATCCCCATCCAGGTCCCAGTATAACAGCAAGCACCGACTCTCAAGCTTCCTCTTTCTTTGCTGCTCCACACAAGATAAGTACTTAAAATTTTTACTCTTACCATTAACTGTTTTTTCTCTCTTACCCTCTCATGGCCATTGGAGGTAACTAAAAACCTCCATTTGTTTAAAAATATATAGGGATTAAGGAGAGAGCACAGGTAACTTGTTTTTATTTGATTTTTACTATATATTGGGGCTGATGTGTACTGTAGTCATTGCTGCCTCCCAGTAGTGATGGGAGTGAGCGCAGGACTTATCTTTTTGCATTTGTATCCACTTTTTTGTATCACACAGCTTTGTTACAATGCTGCCGCCCATCCCATGTGCTCCCTATTAAGTTTTAATAAATGTATAGGGGTGTATATAAAAAAAAAATACCCCCTTTTGTCTCATTAGAGATGTCTTTGCCAGAAGCTCAAGGAAGCAAGGTGAATGGATAGAGTTAGGACCCACCTAGGGGTGGTCTGCCTTGACGTTGGCCTGTGGGCTTACCCTCTCATGGCCACTGGGGGTAACTAAAAACCTCCATTTGTTTAAAAATACATAGGGATTAAGGAGAGAGTGCAGGTAAGTGTTTCTTCTTTGGTTTTTACTATATATTGGGGCTGATGTGTACTGTACTCATTGCTGCTGCCCAGTAGTGATGGGAGTGAGCGCAGGACTTATTTTTTTGCATTTGTTACCTTGGGTCTATCCCTGTCTGCTGGTCTGGGCCCTGGTGAGCTCCCCTATCTCACCCTCTCTGGTGTAACTAGTCTGGGGTGATTAACTCCTACTAGCCTGTATTGTTATTGTTATTGTTCAGGGTCTAGTATTGTACTGGGTGTTTATTTTGTGGGTCTCACAGCATACAATATGCCCAAGTCTAAGGTGCCTGCCTGCCACCTTCCCCTGGCGAGATGGATATGCCTCAAGGCTTGGGGAACCCCTCTTCAGTTTCAACCTCCCTTCATCAGTGGTTGGCCCTATGTCTCATCCTGATGAGGCTCAGTCCCTGGCACTACAGCGCTCAGTCACTGATGCCATTATGGCAGCTATAGGCTCTATGTCCTCTGCCCTCTCCCACACCATCTCCTAGGCCTTACTCTCGTGCCCACTGGCCGCAGAAAGTTCGGGCCCACCAAGGCGCCAACAGTGTTCTAGTTCAGACCTTTCAGGGGACGCACTCAAGACGGCTACTGCCAAATCCAGGCACTAAACTCCCTCTGCCTCCAGAGCCCATATGACTGGTGAACCTAAGGTCACCTATGATAGTGTGCAGTATCACGCAAAAGAGCCTTTCTGCTCCAGGCAGAACGGGTGCAGCAATGGAAATGTGCTAGAGCACAACCTGAGAGCGACACTGACTCAGAAATCGGGTCTAGTGAGCAGGTTCGTGCTGAGTCCTTGAGTGACTCAGAAGCTGATGTATGTAAGCAGGACATTGATCTTTTGAACATCGCGCAGTCGGGGTGGCTGTGAGTGGCTCTCAAAGTTACTCCCCCGCTACTGCAGGCTCCACTCTCCTGGATCCATCTGGAGAACTCATGTTCAACCCAGATGATCTCCATCACCCGAGGTCGGCTGAATGGCTCCCAGCAGACCATCTGGCATGTTACCTAGAAAACTGGGTACGGCGCCCCCCCAGCAAGGTGGCCCGGAGTAAGTAAGTGGCCTTTGGTGCCTAATAAAGTCTGTGAGACCCCAGTCGTTGACCCCAAAATGACCCAATTCCTTTCTAAACTAGGGTGGAACCCTCACAAGGGTCTGGACTCTGCACTTAAATCGTACCAAGATAAACATTTGGACATATTGTCCCTTGGCAAAATTGTTCAACCTGGCAGAAGACGCCAGAGCTGAGAACAGGCAGGTTGACCCGGAAGAACTCAGTGGCTGGGTACAGAGAGCAATCTGCATTGCAGGCAGTGTTAACACCTCCCTGTCCTTAGGACGTCGTAAAGCCATTCTCTTTAAAATAGAGCCGAAATTGGCCAATCTTGCCCTCAATGAGGCTGGCAAGGATGCCCAAGGCCTCTTGTTTGGAGACTCCTTTATAAAGGACCTGGGGCATTTTGTTGGGGCTTTTATAGCCCTGGATAAAGTCCAATCCTCCATGAAGAGGGTATTTCAAGGGTGGGTCTCTATCAGGGCCAGCAGATTCAGGGGTCGTCGGTCCGGCCGTTCTAACAACAACTCCTGTGGCTTGTGATGAGGCTCCTTTACACGGCGACCTCCCTATCAGGAGGCGAGAAACCTGTCCCCTTCTTCCCTTCTCACGAAAGACCATGGCGATCCAGAGGCTTTAGAGGGAACTCAGGTTCCAGACACCCTTACGGTAAGCTTACATATACCTCAAGTTTCTTCCCATGTTTGGGTAGGGGCAGACTCCGTCATTTTTTCCCCACTTGGTCAGCCATCCCCTCCAATGCTTGGGTTCTGGCCACCGTTCGGGGTTTCCACATGGAATTGGTCAACACTCCTTGTCACATGGATGTGGAATTATCTGCCCTTCATGAGAAAGGGCCGATCAAACTAGCCCCCACATCCCCTGCCAGCACCTCAGCCACATTTTCCTGGTGGAAAAGAAGGGCGGACAGATGCGCCCAGTTATCAATCTCCGTCCCCTCAACGCCTTGGTGTGCTACCGCCACTTCAAGATGGAGGGCATCCACCTCCTGCGGGACCTACTCCTTCACGACGACTGGATCGCGAAACTGGATCTGAAGGACGCGTACTTGACTGTCTCAGTGGCCAAGACGTCCAGGGACTTATCACGTTTCCTCTGGAATGGCGACACCTGGCGCTTTACATGTTTTCCTTTTGGACTCTCGTCGGCACCTTGGTGCTTCACGAAATTGATGCGCCTGATCATGGCTTGGTTACGCAGTTGAGGAGTTTGACTGATTGTCTATTTGGACGACATCCTGATCATGGCACAGGATCACTCTGTCCTTCTACGGCGCCTGCAATTGACGATAGACCTCCTCTCTCACCTGGGTTTCCTCCTCAACTGGGAGAATTCCTGCCTGTCTCCTTCGCGATGCATGGAGTTCCTCGGTTTTACTGTAGACTTTGGAGCGGAGTCACTGAGCCTTCCTCCATCCAAGATTCAGACCATCCGCGAAGAGTTACGCCGCACACTGGCACACCCCCAGATACTGCTACACCATCTGGCATGGATCAATGGCCTGCTGGCATCCTCAATCCAAGCAGTGTTCCCGGCGCCTCTCCATTACCATCCAGCGCCTGAAGATCACACACATCCGCAACGGTGCATCCGATGCAGACATGGTCTCTCTGGACACAGAGACACAAGATGAATTGACCTGCTGGATCCACAACCTCTCGACTTGGAATGGCAAGGCCATCTTTGGTTCCCAACCGGAGTTCACAGTGGATTCGGACGCAAGTCTCCATGGTTGGGGTGCCCACTGCAACGGTGTGACTACTGGAGGACGTTGATTGGAAGATGAATCCTGTCTCAATATTAACACTCTGGAGCTCCTGGCTGGTTCCTTTGCAATCTGGAGTTTTGCGAACGGGACTGCCAGCGCATGTATCCGGCTGCACATGGACAACGTCTCGGCGGCACGTTGTGTCAATCATATGGGCGGCACAAAGTCGGCAGTTCTGGCCCACCTGGCAAAGGACTTTTTGGGTGTATTGCTTGGCCAGGTATCTGGTGGTCCAGGCAGAATACCTCCCGGGGCTCCACAACATTCATGCGGACTGGAGTTCACGCTATCTGTCGGACAGCAGCGACTGGAGATTGGACGTAGGTGTATTCTCTGCTATCTTGTCTCTCTGGGGTCCTTCTTCGCATCCCAGTTCAATGCCCAATTGCCATGGTTCTACAGCTGGTGCCCGGACCTGGCTGCGGAGGTGGTGGATGTCTTCCTGCAAGACTGGACCGGCTCGCTCCCTTATACCTTGCCTCCGTTTGCCATGATCCCTCGGGTCCTGCTCCAAGTTTGCCGCCAACTGACTCAACTGATCCTGTTGACCCCGTTTTGGGGTACTCAATCCAGGTTCCCACAGCTCCTGGAACTGGCAGTGGATGTGCCCAGGCTGTTGCCATCTTTCCCAGACCTTCTTCTGGATCCATCGGGCCGGTGACACCCTCTTCTGCTAAACGGGTCATTGCTGCTGCTCGCGTGGAGGATTTCCAGGGTCCCTGGCACGTCCAGGGGGTTTCGGACGCAACTCGATGGCTTGTGGCGGACACATGGGCTCCCAGTACTAGACGATCATATGGGACCTCTTGGAGAGCTTGGGCTGGCTGGTGCCTGGCTCCGAGCATGGATCCCATTTTGGCACCTGTGACTGCGATCCTTTAATTCCTCACCTCGTAATTCGCGGCTGGTCGTTCATATTGCGCGATTAATTTGTTCAGATCGGCCACTTGCTTGGCTCATCAGGGTTTTGATAGTTGCCCCGCAGGCCAACACCCTTTGGTGTGCCGGTTGCTTCGGCGCTCACAACTGACGCGCCCTCCTAGGCCTCGATACTCTTCTATTTGGAATGTGTCCTGCATGTTGTCTCTCTTTAATTCCTGGCCTCCTAACTTGGACCTCTCCGTACGACTGTCAGCCAAATTGGTCTCCCTCTTTTGCCTCAATTTGTGCAAGCGGGTTTCGGATGTTCGTGCTCTGGACTACGATGCATGGTCTTTCACTCCGGACGGGGTGACCTTTTAAAATCTCCAGACGCACTAAGACGGCTATGCGGTCGGTATCGTATCCAAGTTTTTTCCAGCTGCTCCGGCGTTGTCCTGTGGCTTGTTTACGTGAGTATGAGCTTCGGACGAGTGCACATCGTTCGGTATCATCTCCACAACTTTTTCTCTCTGTTCGTCAACCATTTTCCCCTATGTCCAGTACTACCTTGGCTCGCTGGGGGAAATGGGTTATGTCGCAGGCTAGTGTGGGTACATCCATTTTTAGTGTCCATTCCTCCCGTGGTCATCAGCCACGTCTATAGTGTTTTGGGAGGCGCGTCAAAGACTTGATAAGGATGGCGGGCTGGTACTGTGAATCCACGTTTCACGATTTTTATTTTCAACCGGTCCCTCACGTTTTTTCATCAGTCGTTGGTCAGCTTTAAGCTTTCAGTATGAGCCTTCGTGTCTTGACATAAAATTATATGATTTTGCTATTTCATGACGGGAAGTCATGATTTTATCAAAGACACGGAGTCGAGTATTGTTACACCCTTCTATGTTTGTCTCACTTGATTCTCCCTCTCTGCTGACCTTTCTCTCTCATATAAGGATTCCAGGGTGTGGTAGGTATTTGTGGTGGGCACTGTGTTTATTTAACCATTTATGTTGACATGTGGCCCGGTTATGTTTCATGTTCTTGTTCTGATGCTATTACTGTAAAGTAATTTACAATACTTTCGATAGACAGAACAAGTCAAAAACGATTAACAGGGTTATTTACTAAAGTGAGAATAGTTGGGAATTCCATGTGATTTTTGAATTTAAGGCTAAAGTTGATGAATTCTAAAAATTCACTTTAAAGGAACACTATAGGGTCAGTAACACAAACCTGTATTCCTGACCCTAGAGGGTTAAAATCACCATCTAGTCCCCCTGGCCTCCATTACCCCCTAATATAAAGTAAAATCTTACATTTATTCCAGTCTGCTGGTGCTGGCTCTGTCCCTGTCAGACTCCTTAGCTGATATCATCAGAAGTGATGATCTGAGTCAATCATAATGGAAAGGATTAAATTGGTTGAGATTGCCAAGGTGGTGGGGCAGGGGGCAGAGCCAAACACCACCCTGGCCATTCAACATCACCTCATAGAGATGCATTGATTAAATGCATCTCTATGAGGAAATTTCAGTGTCTCCATGCAGAAGGCTGTGCAGCACTACCCCAGGAAGCACCTTTAGTAGCCATATGAGGAGAGGCCACTGGTGGTGTCCCTAGGACGCAATGTGTTGCGAGAGCTGATATTCCACAGGTTATCTCCACTTAAGATCCCAGTGAGGCTCAGGAACAAGTATTATAAATCCATAAGGCAAGGCTTTCAGCAGGCAAAACAATCCAAAAATATCCCAACCTCAATCCCAATGACTGGACGACACACAGCATCAGGAGCAGAACTGACTTTTAATTCACACAACCTCCTTATAAAGCATTCTCCCATGCAAGGGAGGGATTCACCATAATTAAGACAGTAGCCAATAATGTCACAGTTACCTCCCCCCAGTGTGACACATAATCCCGTTAATCATGCTGTAGTTTTCCCCGAGTTCTGGATGTACCCCAAAACAGTTAGGTACAATGGGCTAAGTTGCACCCCTGGTAGCCCTGATCTGGGTGACCAACATATCCAAAATTCACCCAGATCAGACCAGGGGTTCGGGAGTTAGGTGGAAGGGACAATTTGACCGACCGCACACAAGGTGGTAGCCGAAAAGGGTTCCATGGGTTTTGGCCCTGCGGTCGGTCTCCGTTCGGGAGGTAAAATCCACATAAATACATGCCATCCACTATTAATCTTGCATTCGCATGAATCCCCTTGTTCGGTACTTTTAACTCACTGAATGGGGGGCTGATTAGCCTCTCCGTTCGGGAGTTACGGAGCTCTGGAGGTCTCAGCAGTGTTCGGGTAATTGAGTGTCCGATTTGAGTTCCAGACACTCGACGCCCAAACACCGCTGAGGGTTTCGTGCGTAAGATGGCCGCCGCCACTTGTTCGTATGCTGAACGGCGGCCACCCAAATACATGCACAAAGTACCATTAAAAGGACCACTCTAGGCACCCACACCACTTTAGCTTAATGAAGTGGTCTGGGTGCCAGGTCGAGCTAGGGTTAACCCATTCTTTTATAAACATAGCAGTTTCAGAGAAACTGCTATGTTTATGAATGGGTTAAGCCTTCCCCTATTTCCTCTAGTGGCTGTCTCATTGACAGCCACTAGAGGCGCTTGCGTGCTTCTCACTGTGATTTTTACAGTGAGAGCACGCCAGCGTCCATAGGAAAGCATTGATAATGCTTTCCTATGTGACCGGCTGAATGCGCGCGCAGCTTTTGCCGCGCGTGCGCATTCAGCCGACGGGGCGGATCGGAGGAGGATCGGAGGAGGAGAGCTCTCCACCCAGCACTGGAAAAAGGTAAGTTTTTACCCCTTTCCCCCTTCCAGAGCCGGGCGGGAGGGGGTCCTTGAGGGTGGGGGCACCCTCAGGGCACTATAGTGCCAGGAAAACAAGTATGTTTTCCTGGCACTATAGTGGTCCTTTAACATGCGGTTAGAGAAGTGTGAAGCCTAATAAGGTGCACACTTCTCTCTGGGGTGGTCTACTGGTTCGGTAGTTTCATTCATATGGGATACGGATGAAACTAATGAACAATCATACGAATACTACATACACTTTTAACTATACAGGAAAATAAACACACAAATTACAGTTTAAACACAGTCTTTTAGGACAGCCGTAATACCATCCGCTACACAATGTAAACACTTCCTTTTCTCTGAAAACACAGTGTTTACTACAAAAAGCATGAAGCGACTGGCTATACTCACCAGAGCAACTACATTAAGCTGTATTCGTTATTATTATTATTGCCATTTATATAGTGCCAACAGATTCCGTAGCACTTTACGAAATTATGAGAGGGGCATTTAACTATAAATAGGACAATTACAAATAAACTTACAGGAACAATAGGTTGAAGAGGACCCTGCTCAATCGAGCTTACATTCTATAGGAGGTGGGGTGTAAAACACATTAGGACAGGAATTTGCAGTCAAAGGAGAGAGCAAGAGACAGGTACGTGAGGTAGAGGTTACTCTAGGAGGCCATAAGCTTTCCTAAAATTATGGGTTTTAAGGCACTTCTTAAAAGATGCAAGACTAGGAGAGAGTCTGATGGTGATAGGCAGGCTATTCCATAGGAAGGGAGCCCCCCGCGAGAAGTCCTGCAAGCGTGAGTTAGCCGTACTGGTGCGGACAATGGACAGGAGGTGGTCACTGGCAGAGCGGAGAGACCGAGAAGGGACCTATGGATCTGTGAGGAGATATAAGAGGGGCTAGAGTTGTTCAGTGCTTTATAGGTGTGAATTAGTACCTTGAATTGACTCCTATAGCAAACAGGAAGCCAATGTAAGGACTGGCGGAGGGGTGAGGTGTGAGAGAACCGACTAGAGAGGAAAATCAGTCTGGCAGCAGCGTTCATTACGGACTGTAGCGGTGCAGTAAGGCTTTTGGGAAGACCAATCAGGAGAGGGTTACCATAATCCATGCGGGAAATTACTAGAGCATGGACAAGCTCCTTGGTAGTATCTGGTGCAAGAAAGGGGCGAATGCGGGCTATGTTTTTAAGATGGAATCTACAGGATTTGGCAACATGCTGGATGTGAGGCTCAAAGGTGAGGCCAGAATCAAGTATGACGCCAAGACAGCGCGCTTGCAAGGATGGACTGATGTGGGTACCACAAACTTGAAGGGAGAGCGAAAGAGGAGGATCAGTATTAGGAGGAGGAAAGACAAGGAGCTCAGTTTTAGAGAGATTGAGTTTCAGAAAGCGGGAGGACATCCAGTCAGAGATGGAAGAAAGGCAAGCAGTGACACGTTGCAGGACAGCAGGGGAGAGGTCCGGGGAGGAGAGATATAGCTGGGTGTCATCAGCATACAGATGGTAGTGGAATCCAAAAGAGGTAATAAGTTTGCCAAGAGAGGCCGTAAAAGAGAAAATAGAGGGGGACCAAGGACAGAGCCTTGGGGGACTCCAACTGAGACAGGACGAGGGAAGGAGGCATCATTAGAAAAAGAGACACTGAATGAGCGTTGGGAGAGATAAGAGGAAAACCACGAGAGGACAGAGTCACAGAGACCAAGTGATTGAAGAGTTTTAAGAAGGAGAGCATGATCAACGGTGTCAAAAGCCGCTGAGAGGTCAAGAAGAATTAGTATGGAGTAGTGGCCTTTGGATTTAGCTGCGATTAGGTTGTTAGTAACTTTGATAAGCGCAGTCTCAGTAGAGTGGAGAGGGCGGAAGCCAGATTGAAGAGGGTAAAGGAGAGAGTTGGAATTGAGGAAATGTGACACAGGGGTAAAGACAAGTCTTTCTAGGAGCTTTGAGGAAAAAGGGAGCAGGGATATGGGACGATAGTTAGAGGGGGTGGACAGGTCGAGGGATTTTTTTTTAGTATAGGTACTACAGTGGCATGTTTAAGGTCAGCAGGGACAATGCCAGAAGAGAGAGAGCAGGTGAAGATGTGTGTTAATGAAGGCACAAGACAAGTGGAGAGAGATCTAATAAGGTGAGATGGGACAAGATCAAGCGGGCAAGTGGTGGGGCGAGAGTAACAGAGAAGAGCAGCCACCTCTTGGTCAGTAGCCGGGAGAATGTCTGAAGGGTAGGAAAGGCATGATCTATGTGTGGTTGAGAAACAGAATGGCAAGGAGGGGAGAATTCTTTCTTTAGCTGTTCAATCTTGTCAGTAAAGTAACATGCAAAGGTATCAGCAGTAAGGTTAGTTTGGGGGTGGCCACAGCAGGGCAAAGAAGAGAATTAAAGGTGTCAAAGAGACGCCTGAGATTGCGGGAGCATGAACTAATGAGAGAGGAAAAGTAGGACTGTTTGGCAAGGGCTGCGCTGTATGAACACAATATGAATCTATAATGGAGAAAGTCTGACTGGGTGTGAGACTTCCTCCAGGAGCGTTAGGCACAACGGGAGCATCTTTGCAGGTAGCATGTTGATTTAGCATGCCATGGTTGGGGGCGGGTCCTCCTTGAGGTGCTTGTTTGGAGCGGGGCTGCAGCGTTCAAGGCAGAGGTGAGGGTAGTGTTATATGCGGAGATGGCCAGTGAAGGACAGGAGAGGGAAGGGATGGACAGCAGTCGTGAATCAATACCAGCTGACAACTGCTGGAGATCAAGAGAATTAAGGTCCCTCCTGAGTTGAGGAGGTTAGGCTGAGGTTGTTGGGTGAGGGGGTACATGAGAGCAAATGATAAGAGCATCAGAAGAGGTTGTTCTGATGACTATTGTGTCCCTTTAAATTCACTATGCATTCTCAACAATTCTTAGTTTAGTAAATAACCCTTTAAAGATTAATGGTACAGGACATGCATATCTGTCCATTTTATGTATTTCTAAAGCTAAGCTCCCACCTAAAAATGATGAAAGAACAGCAGCTCAGGCTCATCCCTTCTGTCATACATCCAATTCTTCTACTTAATCTACAAGCAAACAATAGTGTTTTGTGTGCTGCACGGGTAACTGAAGTAATATCGTAGGCTGCTCTGCTGTGCTATTGTTACATTTCATTATTTTACCTTGCCTTTATTACTATATATGAACACAGAATGAACACAGAAGCCAGAGGATGGAATCCCACTGCTCCTGAAATTCATAACAAAGCAGAATAATTGTAATGAAATAGACAGAATGCGCTACATTTTCTCTAAGGGTATCTCAGCGTATGTATGAATATAAAGCATTTTAAAACTACATGATTTGTGTAGCTTTGAAGACATTTTAAAGGGTCACCTTAAATATTTAAATAGGTTTGTTAAAGAGACAATCATAGCACTAAAACTGTTACAGTTTAATATAGTGCATAGCTGCTGTCACTCTGACAAATGCCGTTTGTGAAAAACAGCAATGATTACATTTGTCACTAAGAATACCTCTAATGACTGTCAATCGCACAGCCATAAGAAGTTATCCCTCGTGGAGACTTTAATTTACTGAAATTAAATCCCGGTATTGGCTTTCGCAAGGAATTATCACCAAAATTACACACAGGCAAATACAAACATATATACAACAAGCCTTGACAAATATATATTTTTGAGTCGTAACATTGCTAGGTGACGTTTTGGTCTCTACAGTAACGGCACTTTTGCAACTGACGCCCTCCCAGATTAAGTAAGAATGCCTTGAGAACTTAAATTGGTCCCACCAGGCACTCGCCACATGCTACCCTGCCATCAGAAGCTTCTGCCAATAATGCCCACCAATAGCAATCGCTTAGTGCATCTAACCGAACCTTTACAGGAGTTTCTGACACCACGGAAGGTAGTGATGTGTGTCTGGCAGGACCTAGGTAAGTTGTCCAACCGATTGAGAATGTAGTGGTTATGGTGCTTGAAGTGTTCCTTTAATTCAGCATTTTTAATAGATGGACCTTGCGTAGATCTTGGTACATATACAAATTAACATTGAATGGATAGCAAGGGATAGTGGGCACAAGCTTCCTTTTTCATTACTTCTACATATGTCATCTCCCCACCCTATGAATGCCCTCACCTTAAAAACACCTAAAAACCCCTTGATGCACTGCATTTTCATTACTGAAAAGGACAGCACAAATCAGCTAGACTCATCACCATCACAATTGTTGTAAATATGTTGGGATATAAAATATGTTGTGATCCAAAGTCTCTGAATATCGATAGTTACCAGTGAATGATATGTCAAAATCCAGTATAGAAATCAGGTACGCAGAAAGCAGCTGGCACACCATGGATTGTGGTTATAGTGACTTAATTCGAACAAATAAAATCACTGGTTTTAAAATCCACAATGTGTACAAGATTTATTGCTCTCATTCCCCTTTCTGCAGACATGGGGATTTTCTCTAATGTTGTCTGTCTCTCTGAGATGTTGGAAACACTTGTAACATCACCTTGTGAGCTGAAGTTGGGAATCACAGCTTTCCTTTCTTTCATGGTCTAATTAATTATAATACAAATGGAAAGCGTAGAACGCATACTAGACTTTTAAATGTGGAACTATTATTATATAATGTCTTATCTCTTCAGAAATAAAATGCAAAAGAACAAGAGTGAAGGGGGGGGGATGAAGATACGCATGGCATCAAAGGGAATTTGGCCAGGGCTTCACGGCGTGAGGATTGAGAGGAAAAGCAGCCGTGACATTTCATCCTCTGTGATTGGAAATATAAGACAAAAACAGCAGGAGAGAATCAGGACTAAAGGTGTGGAACCGATAACAGATCTTTGTAGTTTTGCTGCTGAGGAAACTTCCACTATTTATATGGAAATTTGATATAACTTCTTAAAATCACAATTATTATTATTATTAAAGTTTATAATTATTTTCATTACTCTTTTATCATTTCTACCTTATGATAGATATATATATATATATCTATCATAAGGTAGAAAACCTTGTTTCTAAATACAGGACTTAACCAGGGGGTTGAGAGGTCCCAGGCAATGAATAATCAACCACCCTGAAAATACTAAGGCTGCGGTGTACATGCAAATCTATGTATATATGCTTAATTAGAGCATGTACACAATACTTTGTTCAATCTAATGTATGGCTGGACAGGAAATGGAATGTAGCCCCATGTAGCATAAGCACAGCTTAGTGGAAAGGGGCATTGATAGGGGTTAGGAGGTGAGCATAGGAGCAAGCTAGTGGGATTGGTTGATGGAGGGTAAGGGGGCTGGGCTATATAAATAGGCAGACATCTTGGAATAGTCAATTTTCATTTGCCTACCTGGCTGAGTTTGTCCCACCCTCCCTCCCTGGGTTTTGGTTGTAGCTGGGTTTTCCCGTTTTGTCACAGCGGCGGGATAGGGAGCTGAAGGAGATGAAATAGGCTCCCCATTAGGAAGGTTATGTAAATGGTTATTGATATGTTTGGTAGGTTTCAAGTCCTGAAGGTGGCTCAGAACCTGATGGGGTTTATAATAAATGATGTGGTTTATAATAAATGGTTGGCACTTACAGTGATGTTTATGTTGGTATAATGTTATATATATATATATGTTATTTATAGTGGGGTCATTGTCTTTTATACCTAACTGAAGTATACGGAAGCGAAGGCGGGGCATAGGGCAATGACCCAAAGTTTCTATGTTAAGTTATTATTTATATATTTAATAAAGCTGTAGACAATTTTACCCATATACCCTAGTGTCTGTGTTTTATTGGGGAAGGTATGTGGGGGTTTGTCCAAGGTTTCAGATGCCCATATGGCAACGATACACCGGTCATGTGAGGAGTTATTCATATTTCCTTTTGTTTAAAATATGGCAAAACATATATATAATTCAATAGCACATATGGCACAATACCAATCAAAGCAGCTTAAATACTAGATGAATACATCAAAGAGGAATTATAAAATATGATAGACAGATAGAGATATAGATAGATAGACAGATAGATAGCTAGATAGATAGCTACACCAGGGATGTCTTTAATATTGACTGGACCCTGGGCAAGCATTTTCTTGGGCCCCCTGGAGCCAATTTTACTAACAATATCATTAGTGACATACCCCAAATTCTAATCAATAAAATTACTTAATTATGTATATTTTGTATTATTTTTATATACATATATATATATATATATATAATTTAATTCTAAGCGTGATATATATATTAATATCAAAATACAGTTAGAATAAAATTACATATATATATATATATATATATATAATATCTTTCAAATCATTTTTACATTTTATTTATTTTTAATAAATTATTATTTTTTTATAATATATATATATATACACAATATATATAGTTATTTTATATATATATATATATTATATATACGTGTGCAATTTTACTCTAAGTGTATTTTTATATTCATATATGTATATATTAATTAAAAAATACACTTAGTATGACGTCATATAAAAGAAATATATACATATTATATATAGATATAATATATGTATATATATATATATATATATGTATATATATATATATATTATTTGTTAATTTATTAACTTAATTTTTTTTATTGTTAAACTTTTTTTAAACTTTATTTTACCAGCAGGGGGACTGCCTGTCAGTTCAGACAGTCCCCCTGCAGGCAACACTATGGACGCCTATTGCAGCCATGTGACCACTCTTTCTGAGGAATCACATGGCCCATGGGGTCCTATTTAGCCAAGGGGGGACTGTCTGGGCTGTCAGCACCCCCCCCCCCCAGACGGAGAAGAAGACAGATCGCTGGCGGGGGAACGGCGGCGATCGTGTAAGTGAAGGGGAATGGAGGGAGGGGGAGGGAGGGAGGGAAGGAGGGGGTTAATATAACATTTTCAAATTAATTAATTTATTTTATATTTTTATTCTTTACTGAGTGCCTTGACCCCTCGAGGCACTCAGCACACAGGCAGAGCATCGGAAGCTTGCCTGATGGCTTCCAATGCTCTGCCTCACTGTCGGGTGCCATGTGGAGCAACCCGGAGGTGATCTCTCCGAGGGAGCGATCTCATGGCGGTCCGGCAGTGAGGGGGGTTTTGTAGGATGCCTCGATATTGAGGCATCGCTGCAATACCCTCAAAGTGGCTGGAAGCGATGATCGCTTCCAGCGCTGAAATGTGCCATGGACGTACAGGGTATGTTAGCGGTCGTTAACAACCGTTTTATGTCTGACGTACCCTGTACATCCACGGTCACTAACGGGTTATATATAATTTGGGGGTTTTACACAGAGGTGTGTTTGTATGTAGTGTTGACATTTCAATGCAAGAGTGTGTTTGTATGTAATGTTGAAATTTGAAATGCAGGGGTGTGTTTGTGTGTAGTATTGGCATTTGAATTCTGAGATCTATGCACATATACACATACACTGCCATGCACACACACTATGATACACATATATACACAGAGATATACACACACACACAGAAACAAATGCATATACACAGATATACACACTGACATAAGTGCAGAGAAAGAAAATACATATGGCAAGATACTAGAACAGCAGTCCTTGTGTTTGCTATAATGGTCCAAGCATGTGAAAATAAAAACAGTTGTGAGTGAACAAAGTATAAAAAGTACAAAACCTGATCATGGGACCATTCACAAATGCTGTACAGGGGAGAGACCACCAAAGAAGCAGACACCAAAGTAAGATTAGAGAAGCCCTGGATGCGTTTACACCACTCTGGGTGCTTTCTCAACATGGGCCCATGAGTGCGAATCAACAAACTTGTCCTGTGTGAACACATATACACAACCTGAAACACATGCAGATACACACACTGACACATATGCAGATATACATATAGACTACATATAAATACACAGATACTTACAATGATAACGCACAGATACACACTGACACACTTACAGACACACAGATACACAACCTGACACACATGCAGATACACAGACACATATACTGACAGACATACTGACACACAGACATAATGACACACACACACAGATATACTGACATACACACACAGACATACTGACACACACATACTGAGACATAACGGCCGTCACTTCCTCCCATGCTACCGATAGGGAGCTGATAAATGCCCACTGGGTGGCTCAGAGTGCATAGGCCACCAGATGGGCCGCCTTTGAGTGAATGTAATGGACATAGTGAATGTAATGCGTATTTGTACAATATTGTGGATTATTATTTATTTTGTTATTTTTTAGAATAGCTCCTTATTACTCAAATTGCTCCTCACGTAAAGACTGAATTACATTCCGTCAATGGTCGTTAAACAAGGACCACCCTCTTTTTGGGGCAAAATTCACCGGGGTGAAATTCACTGTAAAAATAAAAAATTCACTGGCAAATTATGAAATTTATTGGAATCTAATGCGCCGTCAAAACTAATGCACATTCCAGTTTTGGAAATTTCATTTAGCCAACAAAGGTGCATGTTAGCTTTGAGTAAATACAGTATTTATAACCCCACCATACTTATTACCACTTTCTATTGGTGGTATAGGTGTTGGACAAAGGGCAGTGACAGTTGATGCTCATAGTAGTTTCCAGTCATTGCTCACTTAGTAGAGCAAGCCTCCTCATGCAGAAGAAGAGAATAGAATGTGACATTGCATCCACAATGCCCACTACAAGCTGTGAGCATAAAGCAGTGAAAGACAACTGGTAATACACATCGTCTGTCACTGCCAATGGTCCAACTATATCTGTATAGTTGTACATGGTACCAGTCAGGAGATCAACATGAAGAAAGCCATATTGGTTACAATAATGTGTTTTTGGCACTAGATCTGGCAGTGCTCCTTTCAAATTTAGGCAACGGATCCACCCTTGGCTGGGGACTGTAAATGAGAAAGTGTTATATTTCACAGAATTTTGACTGTTGGTTCCTCCAAAGCTAATTTAGATAGCCATTAAAATATAAAAGCTCATTAACTCTAAACCTAACTCCTAGGAACCCCAATCCTACCTAAGCCAAAGTACCATAATTCTAGAATCAACATTAAAAATTACTCACTAATGAACTAGTATGAATACTGCATCTTTAAAGTATAACTCAGCAGACAACACTGTTTTCAATGTGACATTCCTGATGGATGCCTATGCACATAAGTGTAAATGATCATCAACTCACTATTTTATTTTAAATATAATTGAAAGTTTGCCCTGCCATCTTGAGAGGTTAGAGATTTTAATTATTTCTGAGGTCGACAAACATATGTGCCGTAGAGATGAATATCTATTAATAACCTGCCTATTTGGATAAAGCTTTAATTTAATAAGCTTTCCAAATGATTCAATACTGTTATAAAGACATTGCAAATGATTTATCTACAGAAGTCACAATTAAAATCTATGGGGATATTTGTAAATACACCTTTGAAAAGTCTTTCTAACAGTATTAAATCATTTGGGAAGTTTATTAAATCAAGGCATTTGTGTCCTATTTGGTAAAAAGATATCATATAATATAGTGTGTTAAATGGTAAGAAGTGCCGCAGACTGTGTGCTAGAATGCTATGCAATACATTGTTTTATAACAAGCTGTGCACATTTTGCACTCAAAGAGTTAATGTCTGTTTGATCTTACTATAAAATAACATTGAATATTTTCTAACAGGATGATGTGCTTTTAATACACAGACTTATCTATAAATGCAAGGTTTATCCTATTGATACCATTCATTCCAACTGACATAAGGTATTTTATTGCCAACACCTACACATAATGGGAGAGTAAATGTAATCACTAGTGCTCTACCACCACCTAGTGTATTTTTAGAGGATTGCACAGTTTAAAGTGTTGAAGTAATAAACCAATAGTGCCAAATCCGAAGCTTGAAAAACGTATTCTGTTAGTGTATATATTTAGTTAAAGTTTTCTTTCCATAACACATATCTTATTACAGGCAGAAGCAGAACACCTACATTTACAACTAAACTTATTAAAATAAACTTTATTCTAATGATCTTCTGATTCAAGGGTAAGAGCCAGCAGAGAAAACATTTAATAAAATTGTAGAGGTAAACATATTACTGCTACTGCATGCACATAACATAAACATAGTGATAAACAAATACAAGCAAATGTCAGTGACCATGTTAAAAACCAGGAATGGGATTGAGTTCTGTTCAATGCCTGACATTGGCAGATTTATATTCCTCTTAAATAGGCCCACACTGTGGATTGGGAAACCATGACACCAGCGTAGTCCCAAATGCTTTGTGGGCCTGTAGGCATTTGCATCTTAATTAGGTGGGTCTGAAAATCAAACATTTAAGTGCGGAGAAAAGCACTGTATGACACTGTATGAACTGCAACTGAGTTATCTAATTGAAGTGGTTATAGTTCCGTGAATCCCCTGGTACTGCCCTTCCATTCAACAATAAACTATTTTAAATGTTTTAATGCTAAATTAGAATCCCAAGCAGCCCACCCCATCTATGTTGCTTGGGCTAGTGAGAAAGCAATTGCTTGAGCAGCAATGGTTGACTGACACTGATCCAAGAGATTGTGAATATGTATGTATTATTGGGGGTGGACAAATTCAAGTGTTTCTTTAAAACACAGTACACTTTAAGTCACAGAGCACCTTATATATTCATGTGAATATTCTGAGTCATGACACCTATATGGTTGCTGCTCATTTGTTTGTTCTCTTTTACTGGAAAAAGATTTCTAGTGCCTTTTAGTTACTTATCTACACGCTATACCTGTTAGTGTTTCATTGTTCAAAATGGTTTAAAATTGAATAGAGAGACAGTGCTAGAGGACTCCAAGCACTAAAACCAAAGCATTGATCTGAAATGGTTATAATGCCTACACTGTCATTTTAACAGATGGCTGCCCAGCACACAGAGACTGCAGAAGAGGCTTGCCGTTGGAGGAGTTAAGGTAACTATCTTCTGTCCGTACTTCCACCTCTGATGCTCGCCTTCAAGACTTCTCAAGGGCTGCACCGTTCCTGTGGAACTCACTTACCTCCTCAGTTAGATACTCACCCAGTCTCCACTCTTTCAAAAAAATCATTAAAAACCCACTTCTTCATAAAAGTGTATCAATTAAACTGTTAATAGTGCCCGACTGATTCCTCTCATGCAACTGTCATTAGTCTGATATTATCCTTACCTTTGTGTCACTTTACCCCTCTCCTTTTATCATGCACGCTCATTGAGCAGGGCCTTCAACCCCTCTGTTCCTGTGTGTCCAACTTGCCTATTTACAACTATATGTTTTTTCGTCCACCCACTGTAAAGCGCTGCAGAATTTGTTGGCGCTATATAAATAATAACATAATAATAATAATCACATAGCAACACTAATAGCGGCATAGGTGTGCCTTGAGCAGTGGCAGAACCACTGGGGAACCCATCGAATAGCACATGCATTTAGGCCCACCCAATAGGTATTGCTGAACAGGGGACTGGTCAAGCAATGCATCCCTTTAAGAGCTAGACCAGACCCCTTTAGATTGGCAGACTGGGAGGAAGTGAATGGCTGTCACTTCCTCCCAGCTACATATAGAGAACACTGCGTCGGAGGAAAAGAGGCAGAGGCAGAAATTAGCTGTTGCAGACCCTCACACACAGCACCCTCAACCAGCAGCATCACAAGCAAGCCACCCTTCCTGCAGACAAACGGTATGCTAACACAAGGGTTGCTGCAAATATAAAAAAATATGACATGTATGTGTGTTCATATCTGTGTGTGTATCTGAGTGTTGGGCTGTGCCTATGTATGCATATATTCTAATATGTGTCTATGTATGTATGTATATATGTATGTATGTATGTATCTGGGTGTGTGTATGAATCACTGTGTCTGTCAATGTATGGGTATGTATCAGTATGTGTTTGTCAATGTATGTTTATGTTTCAGTATGTGTATGTATTAGTTTGTCTACCTATGTGTGTATGTGCCAGTGTGTGTATCTGTGTGTCAAGGTGTGTATACATGTCATTGTTTGTTTGTGTGTCTACCTATTTATATGTGTCAGTGTGTACATGAATGTGTGCATGTATTAGTGTGTTAATTTTTATGTATATCTGTGTAAGTATGTACATGGCAGTATATGTGCATATGTCCAAGCAATCAAACACCAACACAACATGCAAACACGCACCTGCAATCAAACACAAACATTTCATAAAAACACAACCCGGCATTCCAACTCCAAAAGTATATACAAACACACCCCTTCACTTAAACACCAATACTACACACAAATGTGCATCTGCATTTAAAGGAAAACACTTCCAAACACACCTCTGCACTCAAATACAAACATTACATCCAAATACACCTCTGCACTCAAATACAAACATTACATCCAAATACACCTCTATATTAAAACACTAAAACTATATACAACCACCAACACCACACACAGAAGCACATCTGCACAAACACAGCTGCAAGGATGGGTAAAAGTTAGATCAACCAGCTGGCTGGATCTATCTTTTCACCACTCTTGCACTGGAGGGCCACACTAGCTGACTATGTGAATACTCATTAGCACACCGTGGAGTGCTATCTACTTTATCCTTCTATATTTAGCCGACTAGCACCAGGCAGTCATTGGAAGACACAGTGAGTGCATAGAAACATAGAATGTGACGGCAGATAAGAACCATTCGGCCCATCTAGTCTGCCCAATTTTCTAAATACTTTCATTAGTCCCTAGTCTTATCTTATAGTTAGGTAAGCCTTATGCCTATCCCATGCATGCTTAAACTCCTTTACTGTGAGTGCAGCATTGCTTGTACTTATATATATATATATATATATATATATATATATATTCTAATATGTGTCTATGTACCAAGATATCTATATATGTGTGCTAATGTGCATCAATGTAAATGTGCCAGTGTGTGTCTATGGATGCAGGCATTTGGGACATGCTTATTTATTGTTATATAAGAATAGTTGTCAGATGATGAGACCAATGGTGTATACCAAGAAATCAAGCTCACTTTGAGACAGCAATGGGAGGCAGGATGAAGGCAGGGACATGGAAGGCCATAGTGCTGCAATATGGGGCGGCGGTGGGGGAGGGGAGGCAGTGCCATGATTGGCACTACATACGTATTGCATTAACCCTTTAAGTATGTGTGTGAGGCTGATGAGATATTTTAAAGTGGTAAAATTGTTGTGGCCTATATTAATAAAGGCTCTTTGTTAAACTGGTTTCCTGACTATTTTCATCTTAATTATGAGCAAGTCATATATTTATATCACATGTTTATTTTCTTATTTTACCAGATAATTGGCTAGAGGAGATAAGGAAGATAAAGTATTTTTGACATCGTTAAATGGTACATATACTACTTTAACTGCGAAGGAAAAACTAATGAATTGCAAAGAAAACCTGAGGCTGAAAAAAGTAATTGAAACTGAATATCTCTTTTTACTGTCACTCATCTTTATAATTGCTGCATGAATAGTATAGTAATGGGGATATATCGACATATTCTTACAGCAATAAGTGTATATATAAATTACAGTATTAACGGAAGATAATGCCTTCTTGGGGTTCTGGAGGCAATTATAAACCACTGGATCTTTAATGATCATGGTTTAATGTTATGTATCCTCTATAGAGACAGATAGATGGAAGATAGACAGACATACAGACAGATACATAGATAGATGGATTGATATATAGACAGACAGACAGATAGATTATATAATTATTTATTCATCGTGAATTCATCTTCTCCAAGCTGAATTTGGAAGAAATATCTGATAAACCAAAGTATTTTTTTTTTGTTGATAGCACACCGACTTATTCTGCAGAAAATATACAATTATATCCTACTTAAGCTTATACTCTTCCACCTCTTCTACTCAATTAAAGTGTCCATGGTAATGCATGCAAGTTACAAAGCTGGGAATCTCAATTAAGAAACCATGCTGTTTAATTTAATATTGAAAAATACCATAATACAGTCCTACAATAGTTACTTAATAAATGGAAAAAAGTTATATAACCACTGACAGATGAAGTGAATAAAATTGATTATATTGTTACAATGGCACCTGTCAAGGGTTGGGATATATCAGGCAGCAAGTGAACAGTCAGTTCTTCAATTTCATATGATGGATGCAGGAAACATGGACAAGCGAAAAGATCTGAGTGAAGTTCACAAGCGCCAAATAGTGATGCCTCATTCACTGGTTCATAGCATCTCTAAAAAGGCAGGTCTTGTTTGGTTTTTCCCGGGATGCAGTGATTAGCCAAATGGGACTTAGTCTCTGCGGCTGCAAAATCATTGTGGGAGAAGGTAAGGCTCAGCGGTGTTGTTGGAACTGTGTAGCCGATTTCAGTTCCATGAATTTGGCTACAGACACCGCTGATCGCATTGAATAAAAAAAGATGGCCGCCACCACGTGTTCGTTTGTCGAATGGCGGCCCCCCAGTGTTCGGCAATTTACCTACAGCAGGCTCCCAGCCTGGGAGGTAAATTGCCTGCACACTTCCACTTCTGGGTGGTCCGCCTGTGTGGTACCTGGTTCAGTAAGCCCCATTTACTGAACCAAGTGGGAGAAAGCCAGGAACACAGTATATTAACAGTCTGAGGACACTGGGGACAAAGTCTTAAATGTCCCCAGATGGTTCTTAAAGGGCCAGCAGCAGCATAATAAAATACAATATGCCCAAATACTGTACTTAAAGGGCCAAATCTCCCAGGGGCTATAGTCAGCAGGCAGGAGGCAGGCACACAGGCTTCTCCAATGCCCAGTGGTGAGGTTGGTTTCGCCACAAGAAGCTACCAAAAATGGTGCAAGGAAGGATAACTGGTGAACCGGCATTAAAGTCATGGGCACCCAGGGCTCATTGATGCACTTCGGGAGGTTTGGCAAGCCCAGCTGGTCTCATTACACAGAAGAGCTACTGTAGCTCAAATTGCTGAACAACTTGAGGGGCTAGAGTTCCCGCTCGGGAGTTCAGGGACGTTGCCATGGCCCGCAGGTTAGAGTTCCCTCACCACTAGCGCCCACACACACACACACACACACTACATGGCATAATGACTTATGGTTCTGGCATGCATTTTTTTCCAATGCTGCTTTGTAGCGCCAGTCTGGCCCTGCAAAAAGGGGCCAAGCATAGATGTCAAAACAATTATGCCATAACAATTATGGCACCCCTCCTCCCCCCTGGAAAAATTCCTGCAGATGCCCATGGCTTAAGCAGAGACTAGGCCCCAAATAACAGCATTGATTAGCAACTCCCAGTACTCAAAAGCAACCAAGCAAACAGAGAACTATAGCAATCAAATAAGGTGGGAGTGAAGCAGAGAGTAGAGTGAGATAGCTCAGTGGGCTATTGCATCATCAGTACAATCGGTTCAACCCTTGGGTTGCAGGTTCAAATTCTGGCACAGTTGATTTAGGTTCTACTGATTTCATCAACTCCAAGGTAGATAAAATACATTACATTAAATTGGGTAATAGTAACAACCCCTGGATGTTGGGCTAAGGTAACATCCCCACTTGAAAACCAGAGTAATCACATACTCACACTAGATCCCTACATACTTTGAATCTGCTATATACACACACACTCTCTACAGCCACTAGCTACACATGCATTACAAACACAACATGACTAAAACTGACCTTATTACACAATACCACACCACAATTAACTCACTCTACACACATGCAATCCCACAAGCAGGCTCCAAACACATTTCCATTTATAGAGACACCAAAGACAAGCTGCAAGCAAGCATGTTATTAAATTTGCTTGCACTTAGTGGGCTTCTGTGATTAAAAAATGTCACGGCCCTGCTTAGGCACCATCAAACTGCTAAAACTACGCACAATTTGAGCACATTTTTGAGATACCCAAAACTTGCACGTAACATATAGGTTTGTAAATGAGAACTAACTCTTGATTAACTGCATGGCATTTGTTTGAAAACCAAAGATGATTTAAAGATGGCTGCCTCCATGGAGCACAGGTAATCCAGGATATGCACTGAAATATATATGTATACATTATGATATAATACACAGAGGCTATAACACATACAAGCCAATAGTTTGAATCATTGAATTATGAATTCTCCTTTAAGTGTAATTCTGTAACAAAGCTATGTATTTTACATTACACAAACATCATTGCAATAATTTTGGGAGAGCGTTGCACTTGCAAGCAATTCCAAACTGGTATACAGTACAAGATGTAATCTTTAATATGGCTCATGGAAGGGCCTCTCTGCTATGATGAGGATTAAATCAGATAAAATAAGAGAACAGGCAAAAAAACTGCAATTAATGAGGCAGAACATAAGGATATACTAAGTGGAACATGTTATTGTAATGAGATTTTAAAACTCATTATCAACAGCATCACCAAATCCCATTTATTGCTGGGAGGTGTATTTGCCATTAAATTAGGAATGTTATTTGATTAAAAATGTAAATGTTGTTCCAGTAGGTATGATGAAATATATATATTTTATAGGATACAAAAAAATTAAATTACATTTAATCTGACCTAACATTAATTTATCCTATGTGTGTTTGAAATGCATATATCCTTATTAAAAAGCAACTTGTTTACATTCTGAATGACCTGTTTAATGACATAGGCTCATTTAATATACCTAGATATAAAGAAATTAACACAACAATGCTTTCTTAGTGTTTGTAATTTATGATGGTAAATCTCTTCTCTGTTCTACCAGTGTGTTTCCCCCTCTTTTAAACCTCTTAAGGACACGTGACATGTGTGACATGTCATGATTCCCTTTTATTCCAGAAGTTTGGTCCTTAAGGGGTTAATCCCCTGTGCATGCAGTTTACTTAATTCTTGTAAAACTGGAAACACACAAACACATTTTTCTGCACAGAAACATGCAGACTGCAATCGATGGAAGTAATTCCCTTCTATATTGCTAGAGAACACATACCAAATATCCAACCCCTATATTCTAAAACTACTATCTTTAACAACCTCCAGTAATAAAGATGGCCATTAACTCTTTTTACATACAATTTTGGTTCTATCTGTTACATACCTCCCAACATCAGCATTCCATCATTCAGGACGCTGGTAGGTGGGATAAAAGGGGGCTGACCTGTGGTGCAAATTATGCCCCCAAAGAGGACATGCATCATTTTAGTGCCATTAGCACAGCATAAGCATGTCTAATGATGCGCTCACACAAAACATTTTGGAGACAGTACCCTTGGGTTCCCAAAAAGTGAAACAACAGGGAAGAAATCCGGGATGTTGAGTAAGGACCAGAGCCGGTGTTGTGGGTGGTGCAGACCACCCAGGTGCTCTATAGAAAGGCACGTGTGCAGCATTAGGACCCACCCCCCTACAGGTAGATCCCACCCCCTCTCAATAGGTCCTTCCCCTCTCACCCAGTGCTGATCTGTAGTGGTGGAGCCTAACGAGAGGGGGCAGGATCTAACTATGATGGAGCCTAGTGTGGTACATACCACCTATCTACAGAGCACCTAGGCGATCTGCACCCCCTTGGATCGTCTCTGGTCTAGACCCTAATATTGGGACTGTCCCACAAAAAATTTGATGGTTGGGAGGCCTGCTATCAGCTGTCACTTCCCTCTACCCAGTTAATGCAATTGAATCACTTACATGGTTATGCACTAAAGTGTGAATTGGTGGGAATTCAAAGTGTATATAAAATAAAAAAAGATTTACAGTCCAAATAGAATAGAAAAGTTGTCAATGCTTTAATTTCAGCTACTTTGGCCTTAAATTTTTAATTCATTTAAATTATTTTCATATTCCTGACAATTATCACTTTAGTAAATGGTAAACGCATGTAGATCAGAGGCTTTTTCTTTTACTATTTGCTCATGGGCTGCTAGTGCTGCTAGTGCTGCTAGGAGGCAAATGGTACTTACAATTATCGTTCGCTTGAAAAAAGGAAGTGGATGATGATTTGCAAATCTACATCTTGCTTGATGCACTCAGTCCTGAATTCTTAAAATCTGTGCTTTAAATATGTTCTGAATCCTATACTTTGGGTTCAGTTGCAAAAAGCACAGATTTTAAACCGGACACCAAATGTATCCAACCGATTGGTGCAGATTTGGTCAGGTTGGACAAATTCTGACCAGAATAAGCTCAGTAAATCTTATTAAATCTGTAAATTGCCATTATTGTTGTAATGTGACATTTTCACTGGATTTTAATAATTCTGAAAAAAATCCGGTGTTTAGTTAATTACTCAGTCAGGGTTATAGCATCATTGTAAAGACAGCAAAAAATGTTAACTCAGTATATCCATTGATATTTTTAATGTGAATCAGTCCTTCTCATACCTACACATCTACTGTATTCACCAGGACCAGGACCCAACCCTGTTTTTTATGATGATGAGATTGGGATACATTTGATGCTTTTGATATTGTTGCTAAGGGGACATGTCATCCTCCTGTCACCATGCATATAAGAGGGAGAGAACTTACTCCTGAACACCTGAACTTACTGTAAAGCCCCCAGCATATCTAGGTCATCTAGCATGAAAGCAAAACTACCATACACCCATTTGCAATTAATATTGGACAGGGGTATGTGGTAGAAATAGTGTGGATGCTGTGTGCACATAGATACATTTTTATTGCAGTCTTAAGGGAATTGGATTCAGTTGCACACAGTCTACAATCTATTTCTGAGTAATGACAGAGCTAATGCATTATTGGGTTTTTGAGTAAGATAATGTTGTATTAGAGGATTGATTTTCTTCACATGTATGTGTTAATTAATGTACTTGTGTTAATGTTTAAATCCCAACATTAAAGCCAGTTCCTTTGAGGTTCCTAAAAAGCGCTGTCTTGGTGCAAAACGTGGTCACTTAGCTAGTCCCCTTTTCTATCACGTATGTTCATTTCATTTCATAATGTATATGAGGATGCTTCAAAAATATGGGCTGCTTTTAAGATAACAAGGATTGTATTGTGTTCATTTTACCAAGAAGGTTTAGTTATTGAGTGACTTATTGCAGTGAACAAATTTGCACTGTAAGGTAACCCGAGAAACCCGACAACAAATAGGTTGTTTTCATGTTATTTCTTCTCATTCAGACAGAAAATCTAGAATCCATAAGGCCGGGGGTCATTCTATCATGTAAAACTTAGAACAAGACAGGGTAGCTAATAGGGCCCTTTATGTTAAAGTACAACGCTCACACTATTGTGCAAGTCCTGTAGGTTGGCAGAGCATTATAGAAGTTGTCGTTTTTTGCTTTTATTCTAACATCCATTCCACGGCTCACCTGAAATAGGAATGCAAATAGACAGTAAGGGTTAGTTGCATACAACAGAATTTTAAAGGAAATAGTCCTATTCCAAGTAGAATGCTAAAATGTACAATTTATTGTTGAATATAACATATTAAACTCTTTTTTTTCTTTTTTTTAGTTTAAAGACATATTATTGTGAGTATCATTGCAGTGGAGCTCTGTTACACACCCATACATACCAACAATATGGAAAAAGGGAATTTAGCTTAGAAAAGTGCATTAGAGAGATTTGGGACAAAATAGGGACTGTCTCTACTAAATAAATACACTCAGGAGTTATGATATTTTGAGATTTATTTAAATATCATCCTCTGGAGATATGATATACAAACAAATCTTGGACTCCAGTATTAAATACGTTTTATAATCTTGGAGAAGTCCAAAAGATATGCATGACATCTTCAAAGGCTCTGACCTTTTATTAAACCTTTTTTTAATTTTTATAATTTACAACGAATTGAGATTGAAGCAGTGTGATTCAAAGGTCAAGCTACAGGAGTGTTGCTAGGGGGTCTTCAGTGTAAGAATAAATGTTATGATCACATCCATTGACTGAGTCCACTCCCAAGTTATTATGTGTAAATCAACCATCCACCCCACTGCAATAACATCATTCGCCCATAGCATTACCACACTGTGCTGTGTAATTTATTCCATATATGGTGCATTAAGGTAGCAATTTTACAAATTATGAAATTGAATATGTTTTTTCTCTTTCAGTATTACCGGAGACTCAGGGCTAACAATGAAACTGGTAGAAAACAGAACAAAAACAAAATTGTTTGATTCCATTACGTGATGCCTTACAGTTATTTACTTATTTTAAACTCTATGTTGTATGTATGAAGGCAACTACAACTGATACCATTGATTGGCATGAACATATGACACACAGGGACTAATAATAATAATTACATCTGAGAAAAAATTGTGTTGAAAATTCATCTGAATATGTAGGTCAAAATATGTCAGACAGAGGATTTCAAGATTTTCTTCAATGTAACGGTTTTGGTCTTTTGCAGATTGGTTGTCAACTCAAAATGTCCAGTTACCTGGTCTTACCAATGGGTATGCTATGATATAACCCATTGGGCCAGGGGCAGATCCAGAGCCTTATCTCGGGAGGGGCACTCATAGATTAAATAAAGAAACAATCCAGGCACGAAACCCACTACAGCTCTTTGTAGTGGTTATGGTACCAGGAGTGCTGTGGCGCCCTCCCAGAGTAAATACAGGGAGTGCAGAATTATTAGGCAAATGAGTATTTTGACCACATCATCCTCTTTATGCATGTTGTCTTACTCCAAGCTGTATATGCTCGAAAGCCTACTACCAATTAAGCATATTAGGTGATGTGCATCTCTGTAATGAGAAGGGGTGTGGTCTAATGACATCAACACCCTATATCAGATGTGCATAATTATTAGGCAACTTCCTTTCCTTTGGCAAAATGGGTCAAAAGAAGGACTTGACAGGCTCAGAAAAGTCAAAATAGTGAGATATCTTGCAGAGGGATGCAGCACTCTTAAAATTGCAAAGCTTCTGAAGCGTGATCATCGAACAATCAAGCGTTTCATTCAAAATAGTCAACAGGGTCGCAAGAAGCGTGTGGAAAAACCAAGGCGCAAAATAACTGCCATGAACTGAGAAAAGTCAAGCGTGCAGCTGCCACGATGCCACTTGCCACCAGTTTAGCCATATTTCAGAGCTGCAACATCACTGGAGTGCCCAAAAGCACAAGGTGTGCAATACTCAGAGACATGGCCAAGGTAAGAAAGGCTGAAAGACGACCACCACTGAATAAGACACACAAGCTGAAACGTCAAGACTGGGCCAAGAAATATCTCAAGACTGATTTTTCTAAGGTTTTATGGACTGATGAAATGAGAGTGAGTCTTGATGGGCCAGATGGATGGGCCCGTGGCTGGATTAGTAAAGGGCAGAGAGCTCCAGTCCGACTCAGACGCCAGCAAGGTGGAGGTGGAGTACTGGTTTGGGCTAGTATCATCAAAGATGAGCTTGTGGGGCCTTTTTGGGTTGAGGATGGAGTCAAGCTCAACTCCCAGTCCTACTGCCAGTTCCTGGAAGACACCTTCTTCAAGCAGTGGTACAGGAAGAAGTCTGCATCCTTCAAGAAAAACATGATTTTTCATGCAGGACAATGCTCCATCACACGCGTCCAAGTACTCCACAGCGTGGCTGGCAAGAAAGGGTATAAAAGAAGAAAATCTAATGACATGGCCTCCTTGTTCACCTGATCTGAACCCCATTGAGAACCTGTGGTCCATCATCAAATGTGAGATTTACAAGGAGGGAAAACAGTACACCTCTCTGAACAGAGTCTGGGAGGCTGTGATTGCTGCTGCACGCAATGTTGATGGTGAACAGATCAAAACACTGACAGAATCCATGGATGGCAGGCTTTTGAGTGTCCTTGCAAAGAAAGGTGGCTATATTGGTCACTGATTTGTTTTTGAATGTCAAATGTATATTTGTGAATGTTGAGATGTTATATTGGTTTCACTGGTAATAATAAATAATTGAAATGGGTATATATTTGTTTTTTGTTAAGTTGCCTAATAATTATGCACAATAATAGTCACCTGCACACACAGATATCCCCCTAACATAGCTAAAACTAAAAACAAACTAAAAACTACTTCCAAAAATATTCAGCTTTGATATTAATTAGTTTTTTGGGTTCATTGAGAACATGGTTGTTGTTCAATAATAAAATTAATCCTCAAAAATACAACTTGCCTAATAATTCTGCACTCCCTGTAGTCAAACTGTTTAAGAACAGTTTGACAATTTACCTGGGGTCTGCCAGGATAGGGGCTGTAGTAGGGGATAGGGCCTCTAGTAATGTGTGTGTGTGTGTGTGTGTGTTGCAGTATGTGTGTATGGGAGGCAGTGAGTGTGTGTATGGGACAGTGTGTGTATGGGGGTGCAGTGTTTGTGGGGGTACAGTGTGTGGGGAGCAGTGGATGTAGGGGGTGCAGTGTGTGTATTAGGATGCAGTGGAGGCAGTGTGTGTATGGGGAAGAATTGAAGGGGCAGTGTGTGGGGGCAGTGTGTGGGGGCAGGGTGGGGGGGCATAGTGAAGGCAGTGTGTGTGGGGGTGCAGTGTGTATGAGGGTGCAGTTGGGGCAGTGTGTGTCATGGGGCAGTATGTGTATGGGGGTACATTGGGGGCAGTGTGTGTGTATGGGGGAGCACTGCAGGCAGTTTGTGTATGGGGAGAAGTGCGTGCATCGGGGTGCAGTGGGGGCAGTGTGTATATGTAGGAGTAGTGGGGGCAGTTTGTGTGGTGGGGCAGTGTGTGTATAAGGGTGCAGTGGGGGCAATGTATGTGGTGGCACAGTTTATGCATGGGGCAGTGTGTGTATGGGGGCTGTGGGGACAGTGTGTGGTGGGGCAGTGTGTGTATGGGGGCAGTGAATGTGGTAATCAGTGTGTGCATGGGGGCTGTGGGGGAAGTGTGTGTGGTGGGGCAGTGTGTGTATGGGGGTGGAGTGGGGAAGGTGTATGTGGTGGGGCAGTGTGTGTATGGGAGTGCAGTGGGGGCAGTGTATGTGGTGGGGCAGTGTATGTATGGGGGTGCAGTGGGGGCCGTGTCTGTGGTGGTTGCAGTGTGTGTATGGGGAGAAGTGAGTGTGTAGTTGGGGGAGGGGGATGATTATACAAACAAGTGTTGTTGTTCTTAATTAAAGAAAAATGCTTTTTATCCCCCCCTCCCTTCTTACCTTTGCTGAGGGATGGGGATATGTCCTGCAATCCCTGGTGGTCCGGTGGAGAATCCCACGCAGGTTTTAGTGGGGAGTGAACTCTAGCCTGCAGCTCCTGGGCTAGAGTTCACTCTCACAAGAACGTAGCATTGCCATGGTAACCGCGGCAATGCTCCGGGCTCGAGAGAGGAGACCTGGCAGAGCTGCAAGCTAGAGCTCCCACATCTCCTCTCCCTCCATGCCGGCTGCCAGCAATGTGCCTGCGGACCAGTGAGGGAGATCTCTGATCTCCCCTCCAGTCCATGAAGGCACCCAGCAGGGCCGGTGCTTGAGTAGCACCGGCCCTGCAGAAGAGAGCATCAGCTCTCAGGGGGGTAGATGTCCTGTTGACCCCCTCCCCCTTCACGGATCTGCCACTGCAGTGGGCAGATTTTGGTTCCAAATTCATTAATGGGATTCTATAGTGTTAGGAATGCAAAGTAGTATTACTAACACTATAATGCCCTCTGGTTTCCCCCCTCTCACTCCCTCACCCCCTCCAGCAAATTAAGGTTTAAAACCCTTTATTTACTTACCCAATTCCAGTACCGATGTCCCTTCTACATCATCCGACAAGGGAAATCTAATGCACATGGGCAGCGAACAGATTAGGCCCTCCCCACAGGAATACATTGACCCAATGGTTTCATATGGGTATTTAACTGATGCTGGATGCCCCCGGGCAGCTGTGACCGGGCAGTTTGCTAGCATCTTCTCCTGGGGGCCAAGGAGCTGGCCACCTCAGGGCCCCCAAGGCTGGCAGTGGCGTTACATGGCGGGCGCACGAGGGATCATTCTCCCCTGATCGCTCTCTGCCCAGCTGCCTCGCACCGCACTGATGCTGGAGCCGGAATATGCCATCATATTCTGGAGCCAGAATATGAGCTGAACAGGAGGATCAGTGCTCCCTCGCCGCCTGTAGTGACCGGCTGCCGCACTGGACCCCAGGGAGTCTCCTCAGCGCTTCCAACGGGAGGGAGGCTGGGGGATTAAGTTTTTGGTTTTTTTAAATGTGAGTGTGTATGTGTGTTAGTTTTTGAGTGTGTGTGTCTGTTACTGAGTGTGTTAGTTGTGTGTTTGTGTGTGTTATTGAGTGTGTGTCTGCTAGTGTGTTAGTTTATGTGTGTGTTAGTTTGTGTGTGTCTGTTATTGAGTGTGTGTCTGCTAGTGAGGGTCAGTGTGTGTGTTACTGTGTGTTTGTTACTGAGTGTGTTAGTTTGTGTGTGTGTGTTAGTGAGTGTTTGTCGGTGAGAGTGTATGTTTTGTAAGTGAGTGTGTATGTATGTCTGTCATTGACTGTGTGTCTGTCAGTAAATGTGTGTGTCTGTTAGCTAGTGTGTATGCGTCTGTTCGTGAGAGTGTGTGTGGTTAAAAGCCCTTCAGCACTTACCTTTCTCCAGCGCCGGGCTCCCTTGGCGCTGGGGATCTCTCCGCCCCGATCCGCCTCTCAGCTCCGAATGCGCATGCACGGCAAGAGCTGCGTGCACATTCAAACCGGCCATAGGAAAGCATTACTCAATGCTTTCCTATGGACGTCCAGCATCTTCTTACTGTGAGACAGCTACTAGAGGCTGGATTTACCCTCAGCTGCAGGGTTAAAACTAGAGGGACCTAGCATCCAGACCACTTGATTGAGCTGAAGTGATCTGAGTGCCTATAGTGGTCCTTTAAGTGTATGTACCTGCGACCAGGTGCCCGCCGCCAGAGGATGTGGCGGCAGATAAGAACCATTCAGCCCATCTAGTCTGCCCAATAATCTAGTCTGCCCAGTAGTCCCAATAGGAATGTCAGCATGGGGGAGAGCAAACAAGTGATAAAGTTGAACAGTGGTAGAATTGGAAGGTAAGAAGGGTAGTTTAGACTCAATAATTAAGTTGAAAGAATAAGAGGTAGGTTTTTGGAGTGACAGTTACCTGGGAGGCAACAGACTATTCTGAAGAGATGGATTTTAAGGGACTGCTTAAAGGTTTAAAAAATTAGGGAAGAGTAGACTGTTCCATGGAAAGGAAGTCATCCTCAAGAAGTCCTGTTAGCGCGAGTTAGGAGTACAAGTGTGAGCAGCAGGCAGGAGAAAGTTACCATCGGAGTGACCAAGCAGGGGTGTGCTGATAAGGGTGTATGAATAAGTGAAGAAATGTAGCTGGGGAATAAAGTTATTGATAGTTTTGTAGATAAGAGTTAATATTTTTAATTGAATCTTAAAAGGTACAGGAAGCCAGTGTAACAATTGACAAAGGGAGTAACGAGAAAGAAAGACGGGAAAGAAAGAGGAGCAACGGGAAAGAGAAATAAGCACGGCAGCAACATTCATTATAGACTTCAGAGAGGCAGTATGGTTTCTGGATAGAGCAATTAGGAGACAATTACAGTAATCAATCCAAAACATTACAAGAGTGTGAACAAGTTTCTTAGCAGTATCTTGTGCAAGAAAGGGGCAGGTGCAGGCAATGTTTTTAAGGTGGAATTGGAAGGATTTGGTGACAGGATGGATGGTGTTAAGCTGAAGCCAGAATGAAAGATAACATCAAGACAGTGATCTTGCAAGGACGGGCTTATGTCTCTGACATCAACTTGCAGGGGAGCGACAGCTAGGGTTTAGTATTATCAGGAGTTAAGATAGGCGCAGTTTTTTAAATATTGAGTTCTAGAAAACTGAAGAATATCCAATTAGAGACAGAAGAGAGACAATTGGTGACTTATTCTAGGACAGCGGGAGAGAGATTATTGGAAGTATATCATCAGTAAGTTTATAGTAGAATCCAAAAGAATTGATAAGTTTGTCAAGAGAGGCAGTATAAAGAGAAAACAGAAGGCACAAAGGATAGAGCATTGGGGGACTTCAGGTGAGTTTGGATAATACTTCTAACAATAGCAAATGAACAGTAATTATTCTCTCTTATGTTGGCTTCAAATTGAGGTTCAGAACTCAACAATAATTGCCAATTTTGTCTAATGGAAGACATCATATTAAAAT
The DNA here is from genome assembly GCA_933207985.1 of Pelobates cultripes. Classification (NCBI taxonomy): domain Eukaryota; kingdom Metazoa; phylum Chordata; class Amphibia; order Anura; family Pelobatidae; genus Pelobates; species Pelobates cultripes. The sequence goes on along the minus strand of OW240914.1, from coordinate 118,782,086 downwards.
ATCACCTAGCGCTTATAATTTAGCTAATATAAAACCTGAATTTACAAGCTGGATCTGTAAATTAAGAAAATGATCTATGAGAAAAAGAGGATGCTTTCCAAATAAATTATCAATCATGATTTACATGAGAGCAGGGCTTTCTAAATGTATATTTTCTGTAGAAGTCAGCACATATTCTCACTTTTGCATGACTATGTTATAGAAAGGAATCTTGAGTCACGGATATGAAGCTAGGAACCTTGTGCAATTTAAGAAATTACCCTTGGCAATGGTTTAGCTAGCTTTTTCAAGATTCTTGCGATGAAGTGCAGAAAGAAGATTTTGACTTTTTCCAATTAGGTTATATAAGATATAAAGATTATAGAATATTGGTATTTTTTTACTCAGTTTTAGCAACAGCCACTTGGCTCAATTGGGCAGTTTATCTGTGATCCTGTTCATGATTATTAAATTTTGACTTTGGTTGCTGCAGGCTTGCACAACAAAACATCTATTATGTTATGTCAATCTATGGATAAGACAAAAATTGCTCCAGAATAGTGACTTTACTGTGTGATTGTTTCACAAATGAAAGACATGGCACAGTGGTGTAACAAATGTGTTAGTTTTGCTTCCAAACAAAGGCAGTCGAGGACACCATTGCTTTTTGCAAGTATTTTGCTTCAAACAAGAAAAAAATTTAGGAACACAATGTGGTTGCATTTGTGATGGATATTGTGCAAAAGAAAAACCCTAAATACATTTTTTTTAATATAAACACGTATTCAACATTTCCGTGCTCAGTGCTCTAAAAAAAGGAATAGGAAAAATAGATTTGCAAATATCACAAAGTATCAATATAAAAAAGTAGCTAGCAATTTAGATTTTATAACTATTTTGAAAGTTGAACATTGCATTCAAGATATATGTACCTCCATCTGTCTGTGGCTCTGAGTCAAAAAGTGCACAAGATATCAATTCAGGCCAATTCTTACCTAATTGTCATGATACTTTCATATTTCCAAAATATATCACTTATGCTAGTCTAAGAATCTAATTTATATGACGGTTATTTTCTAGGCACATTGATAAATCAGAAACATAGATTCACATAACACATAATAATATTTTCTCATTCAAGATAATTTTAGTTTATGTTTTATGCTGTAAGTCACATAAATAGATAATGTAAATTTTGGTTTATTGAGCGATAAGCAATTTTTTAAAACAGGCAGTTATATCATGGTGAGAGACAGGTTTACTAATATAACAGGGAATTTATAGAGGTTCCCAAATAAAGTGCTTTGAAAATGTATTTAACACGATCTCCCTGCTGGATCTGATGTTGATGAATAACACATCGTACCTTTTCAACCCTTAGGGAGGACGACACTATAGACACCAAAGCAACTCTAGCTTAATGAAGCCATTTTGGCGTATAGATCATGCCCGTGCAGTGTCACTGCTCAGTTCTCCGCCATGTACAAGTTAAATCACTTTGTTTATACAACCCTACTCACACCTCCCTGCACGTGATTTGCACAGCTTTAATAAACACGTCCTGTAAAGAGAGAACTTATGTTTAAACTTGCTTTATTGTACATTCAGTTTAATTTAGAATGTCTTTTCTTCAGATCTGTTAATAACTTGCTACGGCCTGCAGGATCCTCCTTTGTGTGATGATCTTTTTTTCATGCAGACTGTGTGAGTCACAGCCAGGGGAGGTGTAGCTAGGGTTGCTTAAATAAAGACAAAAAGTGATTTAACTCCTAAATGGCAGAGAATTGAGCAGTAAGACTGCAGAGGCATTATCTCTACCAGGGGTCCTCAAACTTTTTAAACAGGGGGCCAGTTCACGGTCCCTCAGACACTGTTAGGGACCGGACTATGAAAAATATATATATATTGACAAATTCCTATGCACACTGCACACACACACACATAAGGACATAAATACACACACACACATACTGACATAAATACATACATACATACATAAACAGACAGACATACACATACGGACATACATACATTTATACACATACATACTGACATACATACATACACACACACAGACATACATAACGACATACATACACACACAGACAAACATACATACTGAAATACATACAGATACATACACACATACACAGACATACATACTGACTGAAATACATACACATACATGCAGATACATACACACACATACTGCCACAAACACATACTGACATACATACATACACACACACACACATACATACATACAGACTTTACATAGGACACGAGGCCCTGCATTTAGACTGGAAGAAAGAAGATTTTGTCTAAGGCAAAGGAAAGGTTTTTTTACTGTAAGAACAATCAGGATGTGGAATTCTCTGCCTGAAGAAGTGGTTTTATCAGAGTCCATACAGATGTTCAAACAGCTACTAGATGCATACTTGCAAAAACAGAATATTCAAGGATAAAATCTTTCATTGTAGGGTATTAACTGCTTGATCCAATGATAAATCTGACTGCCATTCTGGGGTCAAGAAGGAATTTTCTTCCTAGCTTGTTGCAAAATTGTGCTTCAAACTGTGTTTTTTTGCCTTCTTTTGGATCAACAGCAAAAAACAAATGTGAGGAAGGCTGAACTTGATGGATGCAAGTCTCTTTTCAGCTATGTAACATACTGACATACAGACATACAAACACATGCATACATACACACATACTGACTTACAGACATGCTGATATACATACATACATACATACACACTGACATACATACATACACAAACTGACATACAGACACACGCACACACATACTGACATACAGACATACGTACATACACACAGACATACACATACATACTGACATGCTGACATACATACATACTGACATACAGACACGCTGACATACATACACAAACTGACATCCAGACATACATACACACATACTGACACACATACATAGCAAATTTTGCTTACCTTTTCTTGCAGGAGGGTGGCTGTGGCTAATGGGAGTCGGCGTGGCTCCCGCGGCCTGGCTCTCTTCCCTCCCACACGGCCACAGCGCTGACCGGGCCCCTGAAGATATAGCACCCATCGGGTGGCCCTGAGTGCTGGGGCTGGATTCCCACGGGCCGTAGTTTGAGGACCCCTGATCTATACACTAAAACTGCTTAATTAAACTAAAAGTTTTTTTGATACCTAGAGTGTTCCTTTAAGAACCAATGATAATGATGACAAAAGATTTTGTATGTAATGTCCTGTATATTTATGCAATGTCCTATATATTTAGCATTAGCAACTGCATACAGACATTATATATCTTTAAATGGGTGTTCATATATTGGTTATATGCAGAAGCATACTAGACGGAACAGTAGGCACTTGCCGACCAGCACATTGCTGATAGGCATGCCCAGGCAAAATATATTTCCACTCGGTATGCCTCTGGTTATATGTCATTTGGGCACTGATAACCTCTAAATAGTTAAAAGAACACTATAGCATTATAAATACAAATCTGCAGTCCTAACGTCTTAGTGTCCCCATCCCCAGTTAAATGTAGATCCAGCCCTGTGACGAGAGCAATCTCGCCACATTGCATTGGAGAAGCCTGGTTGCTCGCCTGTTGCCTTTGGATTATGGCCCCATGTTAAAAGGCTTGATTTTCCCCTGCAAAGACAAGAAAGCCGGGTCATTTGCTGCTTGCCCTGTTTGAGCAGTGATACCCCAGATAGCTATGCCATGGAGCCCATTCGTATAATGAAAGACTATGGGAAAGACTTTGGCTCCATGGCAATTGCTCTGAGCGCCATTCAGTAATAATGTGCGCTCAGACCTAAGCTATCTGGACATATGTTGCATGTCTGTATTTTATGTCATAAATGTAACCTTGTGTATTTTATTGTATTTTACTGTCTTTTTGCTGCCATGTGTTCAATGGAGTTTTGCCTCTGTCCTTGGAGATAATTGGATTACTTCTAATTATCTCCAGGACAGAAGACTCTGTGGAACTGGTTTTGGGCAGAAAAGCCATGCTTCCTGTGGTCACAAAGGACTACGATCTATCTTTTGAACCACTTGACCAATTTGTATGATTTTGACGTATGTTTGTATTTGGAGTATGAGGATTCTGAAAATGTAATTTTATGTGAATGTGATGCATACTTTTCAAGTTATGAATAATGTGGAAAAATTGTATTTCTCTGCTTGTGCTAATTAAATTACCCATTGTGTAAGTTAATTGTATCACAGGCAGAAGGGAGGATTTTGTGTGGGAGTGTCTGAATGTATTGTATGTGTTTATTGGTTGTGTTCCAAAACCCTGTGGGTGGTACTAATGTGTAAGAATGTGTACATAAGAACAATAAACCCACAGCTCTGTCTGTTCACTGCTTGAACCTCAACACGGAGCTTTGTCTCGATCTTGAGGGGGATTTATTGTATGCTGTTCCAGTTCGACTGCTAGGAGTGTAAACCTATTCGTATGGTTTCCTGTTCGGCGGATTGGTGTTCTGCAGTAGCTGTGCCTGCATCTCTGGAAAGGGGGACGATCGCCTAAACGGTTTTTACCCCTTGTGTGCAAAACGGTCCATTACAAGCCCTTTTCCTCCCTTTGTCATAGAAACTAATACAATAAAGCTTTTTACTCACCTTTTTCTGTTGCCAAGACTCCCTCAACGCTACTCACTTACCCTTTTTCTGCGATGTTATCAAAGAGGCGTGGCCTACTCCGTGATGGCCCAATCCAAGACTTCTTATAAAGAAGTATTGCTTTTCTATGGGTTTATCCAGGTGATGTATTTAGACAGGGTGATGTATGTATAGCTGCAGCAACTAACAGGTTTACTCACTAAACAGAGAATTCAAAGTGAAAAGAAGCCTTACTCACAGCATTGATGACATAGACAGGGACCCATAATTGATTTAAGGAAAATAGACTGTTTTGGTGTTTGTGCTCATTTTACCAATGTATGTGATATAATTATGAACATTATAATTACTATTATACAAAGTCTGCCCTGGAGGATATATTTGTATAATGATCAGTTATGTGATTTCTTACAAACAGTAATTAGCATATCATTTTTTATGTTGTATATTATAAAGGTTTATAAAAATTAATCTCCATTGTTTTCCTCTTTACTGAAGAGCTGTTTGACCCCAACGTGCTTTGCAGCCTCAAAGTAAGCAGTAAGTCCCTTACAATTAAACACAATTAACTAAACATAATATTGGCAATTAGCATATGCCCACAATCCCATTTATCGATTCGCATTGTAATGTCTGTTTAAGCTTTAGCTTGACACTTAATAGGACACCTGAAGCAACTTAATTAGATGATAATTAGCGAAAGAGATTATAATTTGACACAGTGATCTCATTTCATGCCAGTTCGGTAGTTAAAAGTCCTCTTGAAGTAGAAGACAATTAAACCGGCTATATTCCATTATCTGTAATGCAGATATATTCCACATTGTTTACTCAAAATAATATACTGAATATGCCATTAAATCCATTGCATAACACAAACATAATATGCTACCTCACCATGTGATTGAAATTCAAAGTGATCTGTATTGTGTAGAACTCCTGCTAACTATTACCATGGACAAATATACAAGAAAAAAAGACACTGGTAGACTCGCAGGTGAATACATATACTGTATAGATATTATATAAAGAAGAAAAAAAACACCCACGTTGGTTACACTGTTCCCTTAGTTAAAGTGGTCTCCTTTACACCAGGAAAAGCAGCACGGTTTCAATAAGTAAAAAACGTGTCGCAAGAGTATTCTGAGAACAGGCAGCAGCTGAAATAGCCTGCCCTTCGGTGGGTCCCCGCTCAGAACTCAAGCTGGATTTAGCTCATATTGTGCCATTACAGAGAGAACATATCTGAAGCATATCAGACTGGTCCCACCCATACGGGCAGTCCAGATCCGAAATGCCAGCAAGTTTTCTCTGCACGAGAGATACAGCAACCCCAGACGATCGTTTCAGCCTTGTTAGGCATCATCAGTGAGGCATAGCTGATATCTCCCTAGGCACCGTGAGCAAGGGGTCCACGTCTGGATTATCCCTTTAAACTTTTGGAGAGTCAAAAATGGGTCGCAAGAGAATACTGAGAACGGGCAGCAGCTGAAATAGCCTGCCCTTCGGTCGGTCCCCGCTCAGTTCTCAAGCTGATTTTTGCTCATCTTGTGCCATTACAGAGAACATATCTGAAGCATATCAGACTGGTCCCACCCATACGGGCAGTCCAGATCCGAAATGCCAGCAAGTTCTCTCTACACGAGAGATACAGCAACCCCAGACGATCGTTTCAGCCTTGTTCATTCTGAGAACAGACATGCTGGAACAGAGGAGGGATTATCTGATTATGTATGGGAGTGTCCTGGATCTGAGAGCCAATGTAATTGTGTATTTGTTTCTACTGTGGTTTACTCTCAGGTCCAGGGGGGAGTGCCCCTTTTATGGGGACATGCATATAA
>OW240914.1:118687032-118772464 GCA_933207985.1 Pelobates cultripes | reverse complement strand
TATTTTCTAGTTAGTAAAATGTCTATTTACTCATCGCACTGAAATCAGTATATAACCTATTCACGCATATTTAGACAAAATGGCTGCTAGAAGCTTTTAACCCCTCCCTCCTTATAACACCGACTAACTACCTCGTGCAACAAGATGGCGCTGGAATCCGTGGGAGACCCTCATGGTTCCAGTGACATCACCTTTAGTAGGCAGACCACTAAGAAGACCACTTAACACCTAACCAAATTATTGATGTATTATTTCATGTTATCTCTGACAATGCTTATGATGTAATTTTGCTTTAAAAAGGGATCTGCCGTCCCCTCTGAATAAACATTCCTCAAGTTATTCAACAACCTGAAACCTGTGTCTGGTGTGAATTACTTCAGGGAGCGTGCACGCATGGTTTCCTTAATTTGGCCAGGGGCAGATACACAAAGAATAATCAATTTATTGATTGATTTTTTTCCATTTCAATTGGCGCCCAACGTGGGGCCCCCGGATTTGCCGGTTCGGAGGGCCGGAAACCAAGGGACCGGAGTGGACCTCCGGAAAGTGGGACAACCGGAGCCTGATCACCTCCATAATACAGCCATTGTCTGTGTTATTCTCCTGTTTTGTGTCGGTCTGTCTCCGAGTCCACTTCCGGCTTCCAGAAGGCTACAAGAGACAGGTAATAACTCATCCGGTGTCCCTTTTTAATGAACCTGTCGATTGTCTATCTGCCTCCTGTGTGTTTGTATGAATGGGTGTGACAACCAGTTCTTTTAGAATTTTAGCTTGACTGCCTAACGGGCAGGGGGCGCAGAACAGCCGGTAAGGGGCTGGGTACAACCCGGGTAACAGGGTTGGGATATTGAGTACAGCCGGTAAGGGGCTGGGTACAACCCGGGTAACAGGGTTGAGTACAGTAGAATATATATATCTGTCTCTTGCACGTGGCTCTTTGTTTGGTTAAGATGGGGCAGGAACATGCTAGACCTTCTAAGGGATTCTTGGCTTGAGATATTGTAAAAGAAAGAACAGGGGCGGATGCAATGTTGAAAATTAAAAAGATAGCCAAGGTATGTGGTTTCCAAATGTCGCCTAGTGGTAGGCTGCAACCTGAGTTTTGGAAGAAACTGCTCGTAGATAAGGAGGGTCTGTTGCTGGACAATGGATTGACAAAAGCGGTAGAAGCATGGTATCAGGTCACTAGAGGTCTCAAACAGGAGGGGTGGACAGAGGAAGAGTTAGATTTTGAGGGACAAACTATTTATGTGTATCATCGAAATGTTTGTAATGATGAAATGTTTGTAACTGCTTCCCGACCACCGCCCTATGATGGCGCCCAGAGCGTGGTGATTAATTCAAGCCCAGCTTCCCCCGTTACCACCTAGACGCCACCCCCCGGGGGTGTGATTCCAGCTCCCACCCCCCTATGTCCCGTGCTCAGAGCCGATGGAGCCTATTACTACCCAGTGCCACTCCATTCCTTCCCACATGCCCACATGCCCCAGCCTTTTTCCAGCTCCCCACAGTCCCTGAACAGACCCTGTCATCGCCCATCCCCCCAGTCACCCCTACCGACGTCCCTCCACTCCCTCCACCTCCTTGCCCTCCGCCCCTCCTACCGTCTTTAACTGTTACTACCTCAGCTCACCCTCCCCCTATTCCAGATTCCACCCCATCAGCTCCTACTTTACCTCCTGATGTCCTTACCCCGCCCCTTCCCTTCACTACCTCGACTGCCCCGACTAAGTCTTCTTCTACTTCTCCGTCTCCTTCCCCCTCTTCCCCTCCCACTGGCCTTTCATCCCTTCTTTCTGCCCTCTCAGCTTTAACTCCTCCTACTGTTCCGGCCCCTCCTAACTCTATCCCTCCCCCTGCAGATTCTTCTCCTCCTCCACCCCTCCCCACTGACTTCTCATCTCTCCTCCCCACTCTCACAACTCTAGCCCATCCCACTGTCCCCACCCCTACAACGCCTATTCCTCCCCCTACATCTGCCGATCCTCCTCCTCCTCCCTCTCCTCCCGCTGACCTTTCATCTTTTAACCCATTCTACTAACTCCACCCCTACCACTCCTATCCCTCCTACTACTACTACCGACTCTCCCTCTCTTCCTACAGATCTCTCGTCCTTACTCTCCGCCCTAACCCATTCTACTGACTCCACCCCTACCACTCCTCTCCCTCCACCTACAACCACCGACTCTCCTTCCCCTTCTACCCCTCCTACTGATACCATTCCAACACCCACTATCCCTGTCCCTCCCCCTGCACCTTCTGGTCCTACCTCTTCCCCTCTTCATACTGACCTTTCATCCCTTCTCTCTACCCTCTCATCCCTGACCCATCCTACAACTCCCGCCCCTACCACACCTACTCCTCACACTCCGTTGTCTTCCTCTCCCCTTCCTACTGACCTTTCACCTCTTCTCTCCACCCTTACAGCTCTAACCCACCCTGCTGTTTCTACCCCTCCTACTCCTATCCCTTCCCCTACCACCTCCGATCCCCCCCTTCCTCCCGCTGATCTATCGTCACTCCTCTCTGCCCTCTCTTCCTTGGTTCGTCCCACTACTCCTGTCCCTCCTACTACACCTCTCGATGCTACAGCTACTCCCCAACCTCCTACTCCGGTTCCTCAGACTCAGCCCTCCCCTCCCCCACTACCCCCTGATGCCTCTGACCCAATCTCCGCTTTAGCTCATGTCTTGAATACTCACCTGTCACGTCCGGCCCAACCTGCCCCCACTCCTGCCCCTTCCATGGCCTTGGTTCCCTATATTCCCCCCATGAGTACCAGTTGCCCACTCATGGTGGTCGGTTCCGATCAGTCAGAGACTTCGGACCAACCCTATGCGATAGGTGTCTCCCCGCAAGCCTCAGGTTTCCACCCAACCACGTCACCCATCACGGGACTCCCGACCCCTGCCACTCCGGCCGTCCCAGCTCCCGCCTCCCCTGATGCTGCCTCACTTCGGGGCCCTGTTACTCCCGGGGAGGTTGAGATGGAGGAGCATGGTCCACCCCACCCTCGGAGTAATAGACTCCCTCGGAGACATATCCTCTCCGGAGTGCACCCCCAGGCATCCCCTGGCGCTGACGGTGCACCACATATGTATGTCACATTTAACCCCTCACAAGCTGCCACCTTGGTTACCTCCCTCCCTGACCCAGAGAAACATCCGATGCCCTTCTTCCGTAGAATGGCTCAGATTCGCAAAACCTACTCCACTGCATGGAGGGATCTTTTTAGCTTATGTGAAATAAAAGCTGGTGATGCCTACTGGCCGATAATGGCAAGGAGTTTTAGTGATGCTCCTCTTACCACTGATACAGACTTCCAATCTGGTATTACATTTTGTGAGCAACTCCGTGCTTGGGCACAAGACAAGCTAGCCGACCAGGCCACTTGTATAAATTACATTGTTCAGGATAAGCTCGAGTCATAAGCTTAGGGTTTAGTATCTATAACAAAGCACACACCCAGATGTTGTCCGCAGCCTTTGTGGCTGGCCTGAAAGAACACATCTGTGAGGGTTTAATCCTATCACGTCCTGAGTATAGAATCATTCCCCTTGACACACTTTTATTAGTTGCTAAGGGTCTAGAGTCAGTGCTACAACCTACACAAAGTAGGGCTAGCCCACTGATGTTTACCACAACAGCACCTATCGCAGGACCTGCCCATGCCACCCAAGGCTACATGCCACAGACCCCTACTCCCTCACAGGACAGGACAACCACGGCAACCAGGACCTGTTATAATTGCCACCAAGCCGGCCACTTCCGGAGGGAATGTCCCCACCCAAGGTTGTTTCGGCCACTACTTCCCCGGTTTTCTAACCCTTCAGCAGCTGCTTATGGTTATCTCCCTCCGGGTTACTTTCAACCACCACCTCCTCCTCCAGTGCCACATTTTCCGCCACCTGAATAGTCTCAGGCCCCACCACCGCCTGCTGTTGTTCGAGCTTACTCTCCAGCTCCTGCTGATGGGTTTGACACTGATGATTTCCAAGAGGGTCGCCCATCCCTAGACAGAACCGTCCTGCCATGCAGGCTGGCCTCCCTGCCACCTCCTCACGCCGGTATACCGGCCCTGACCAGGCTCATTTAGATTTATTGCAATAGGTAACCGGCAAGCCTGTGTCAGCTACCCCTGCCATGGCTACAGGGGATTGGGGTGGACCACTAGCCACTGTAGTTCTACCCGTAGAGGGTCATCCTACTACTTTCTTAGTTGATACAGGTGCAGCCTGTAGCGTCCTTAGAGAACAAGACCTGCCTGACCCTTCCTTCTTGTCAGATACCGATGTCTCCTGTGTTGACGGTACACCCCGTAATAGCCCACTCACAAAGCTCCTCCATGTGAGGTCAGATATCCTCTCAGGGTTTGTTGCTTCCTACACGTGCCCAGTTAACCTTTTGGGTGCTGATGTCCTTTCCTGGCTGCAAGCTTCCATAACCTTCACTGCAGACGGCCAAGTTCAGTTAGATACACCCCTGTCACGGAAAGATACATCAGTACTTTGTTCCCTCCCCATGCTATTACATCTCACTTATCCAACAGGGGAATCGAGGGTCCCTCATGCCCCCAGTGCTCTGGACAGGATCCCTACAAAGCTCTGGTCCACTGGCCCGGATGATATTGGACGCCTTAAAGTTCCCCCCGTTGTGGTCACGCTACTGCCAGGAGTGGCATCTCCCCGAAGACCACAATATCCATTGAAACCCGCCCAGGCCCTCGCTATTTCCAAACAAGTGGAAAGTCTCCTTGCAAAAGGCGCCCTTGTCAAGTGTGTGTCACCATGCAATACACCCCTCTTCCCTGTCAAGAAGAAAACTGAAAAGGGACAACCTGATCAGTATCATATGGTTCAGGATTTACGTGCTGTTAACGAAGTAACTGTCAAAGATACTGCAATTGTTCCAAATCCACATACTCTCTTGTCCCAGGTCCCACTAACTGCTACAGTTTTTACTGTTGTGAATCTGGCTAATGCATTTTTCAGTGTACCACTCGACCCATCCTGCCAACACCTTTTTGCATTCACCCACGAAGGTCAGCAATACACTTGGACTGTCATGCCTCAGGGGTCTAAGAATTCCCCCACTCAGTTTGCCCGCGCCATGTCCATGGTTCTGGAACCCTGGCAAAAGGCTCATACAGATGTTGTTTTACTTCAATATGTTGATGATCTCCTTCTCTGTGCTGCTGATCCCCACACTGCTGAACGAGATTCTGAGGATCTCCTCTGCTTCCTTGCTGAAGAAGGTTGCAAAGTCTCCAAATCAAAACTCCAGTGGTGCCGTCCCTCTGTGGTCTTCTTGGGACATTGTCTTTCCCATGGCACCCGTCACCTCACCAAACAAAGGATTTTGGCCATCTTGAATCTCCCATTACCTGCAGCCCATCAGTCTCTCCATGCCTTCTTAGGCCTCATCACGTATTGCAGGTCCTGGATTCCAGAAGCTTCCAAGCTAATGCAACCACTCTACGATGCCCTGAAGAGTGAGCCTTTTTCCTTTCACCACACGCTATTGCCTGTTTCACCGCTGTGACGAAATCCATTGTTTCTGCACCAGCCTTGGGCCTGCCGAACTACCAGCTACCTTTCAAGTTGTTTGTTTCTGAAAAATCGGGCCATGCTTCCGGTGTCCTAACTCAAAAACATGGCTCCAGACAGAGGCCCATCGATAACTTCTCCTGCATGCTTGACCCCGTTGCCAGAGGTAGCCCCTCTTGCCTAAGGGCTGTGTTTGCTGTATTTCTGCAATCATTCAACAGGTTCAGCCTAAACATCTCTCTTCTCAACGCCATCTACGGTTGCAAACCTCTTTATTGTTGCCTGACAACGTTTCCCTTCAACGCTGCTATTCGCTGAACCCGGCCACTCTTCTGCCACTTCTCAAGGGGGGGAGTAGCACAGTACTGGTACAGCCTGGACGTCAATCCAGATGCCCGGGTGGAATTTCAACTACCTACTCTTACATCTCCACATGATGTGCAACCAGAGAACTTGTTGCACTGTACCCTGTGGTTTAAAGACAGCCCAGGCCCTGATGTGGATTATGAAGAAGAACTATTCCAACTTGTGGAAATTCACATCACATTGACAGACTTGCTATGGGACTCCACAGGCAACATGGTCTTGCTGGTACACCTCCCAGAGGATGCATCTCACCTTTACCGTCATTGGGAGACTGCTGTCCCACACATATCTCTCACCAAGTCGCATGACATCTCATGGAAAGACTTAGGCCCAATGGCCAAGTCCTGGAGCACAATAGCCCAGGAACAACTGAACTCTCTGGGAATAACCAAAAAAGTTATCAACTGCAGTATAGCCGGATATCCTAGATATCACACAGAAATTTGTGAAGACCTACCTGCCATGGAACATGACTCAGAAACTCCTCATGATTGCTTTGAACAGATGAAGATGGAAACTACCCACTTGCCAACTGTGCACGAAGCTGCTCTACCCAATCCAGACCAGACACTGTTTGTGGATGGCTCCAGATTTGCTGATGAACAGGGGCAGTATCACACTGGGTATGCAGTTACTACAGAGAGCCAGATATTACAGGCAGCCGCACTCCAGCCAATTAAGTCAGCTCAAGAAGCCAAGCTAACAGCCCTCACGGTGGCCTGCAAGCTGTCCGAAGGCCTACGTGTCAATATTTATACAGACTCAAGATATGCCCTGGGAGTGGCACACGACTTTGGCCTAATTTGGAAGACTAGAGGATTTCTCACAGCCACTGGTACTCCGGTGAAACATGGGGCAGCCATTGAAGAACTGATGGATGCTTTGGTGCTTCCTGCAGAAGTGGCAGTGTTAAAAGTAAAAGCCCATGGAAGGCTAGATTCAGAGGAAGCACGAGGCAACCACTTGGCTGATCAAGCCGCCAAAGAAGCAGCACGGCAAGGGTGGGAAGTGGACAGAAGAGTGGCCACTGACACAGTACCTATCTACACTATGCACACGTTACCTACAGATCTCAGACTTCTAAAAGAGCAACAAGCAGCTGCCACTCCCCAGGAGAAACAAAGTTGGAAGAACAAAGGAGCTGTTCTCCGTGATGATGTTTACACCATCAATCTTAAGTTTTGCTTCCCCAAAAATATGTACCCAGCTGTTGTCCAATGGGCTCATGGGCCAGGCCATCTGTCAAAACATTTGATGAACTCCCTGATTGATAAATACTTCGAAGCACCAGGTATTACTACTCTGACACAGAATTATTGTAGATCTTGTACAATATGCGCTAAATGTAACCCTGGGAAGATTGTTAAAACCGCACCTAATCACCTGGCCAAGCCCCAATACCCTTTTCAGAGGATACAGATTGACCACATCCAAATGCCAAAGAGTGGACGTTATGAATATGCACTGGTCATTGTGGATATGTTCTCAGGATGGCCAGAAGCCTTCCCAGTGGCTAATCTCACTGCAAGGACCACGGCCAAACACCTTCTGACGGAAATTGTCTGCCGGTACGGAGTTCCAGAAGTGATTGAAAGCGACCAAGGAACCTCCTTCACTGCCTCATTGACACGGGAAGTCTGGTTAGCACTGGGGGTGACCCTTGCATTCCACACACCATATCACCCACAAAGTAGTGGTAAGGTAGAACGCATGAATGGCACGTTGAAGGCCAGAATGCTTAAGATGTCACAAGAAACTAACATGCCCTGGCCTGAGAGTCTTCCATTAGCATTATTTAGCGTGAGGTACACGCCTAGGGGAAAATACAATTTATCTCCCTATGAGATCCTGTTTGGCACGGCACCAAGGTTAGGTTGTTACTTCCCCCAACAACTCCAGATCCAGGCAGATGCTATGGTAGATTATGTAACTGCTCTTTCTCATGCCTTGACCAAAATCCATGCCCAAGTGTTTTCTTCTATTCCAGATCCTGAGTTGAATACAGGTACACACAAGTTGCTTCCTGGTGATTGGGTTATGGTCAAGAAATTTCTCAGGAAACACGCCCTTGAGCCACGATTTGATGGTCCTTACCAAGTGCTCCTAATCACAGCTACCTCAGTTAAGCTGGCTGGGAAGAGTTCCTGGATACACGCCTCACACTGCAAGAAAGTGCCTGCTCCGGAAGAAGTTGTTTCTTGTGTTTTCCTATGTTGCTAGACTTTGCATGGGCCCAGTAGGTGGCCATAACCAAAGATAACCATGTCTACACTTTCTGGTATAATTCTTCCAACACAGATGTAGCTACTTTCACCTTTGATTACTGTGATATTGTTACTTGTACCTTACCACAAACACAATATGCTGCTATATATAAGGACATACCCAGTAAAAAAAGACCCATACATTTGTGTGACTGGAGGATCCTGGGGACATCATTGTAGTTCATGGAAGGCGGCTGGGTGGAATACGGGTAGACCATGGGGCTTTAGGTCCCAGAGCGCCCTAGACAGAATTGACAAAGACAGGAAACCCCTACTCTCCAGAATAACCTTAAGCAAACCTATCGGGTTAACACCCATTAAACTCACACTGAACATAGAGCACCCTAGTCCAAAGGATGCCGGGGAATATGTAATGGGGATGTACTGGTGGGGAGGCGGCTCATACAACAAATTGGGGACATTCTATCTACAAGACATGCTTACCTCACCAGACTGGATATGAACTACTCACATGACTTAACCCAATGAAACCACATATCAAGACTTTACATGATATGGTAGCCATAGCCAATCCTACTTTCGAAGACACGATGGCAGTAGAAACTGGGTTCTCAGACACTAATTTATGGCTGGAATGGATGAGATATAATGCTAACTCGCACAATAAGACTAATTGTTATGTACGTGGAGGGGCCAGGCCCCACCTGGGTACAGTGCCTTTAAATCTACCCTCCGATGTTGAATTATGTGTCCTGAGCCTTTATGCTCAATCCACCACTAACTCCTCGACGTGTGAATCATGGAAAAAGGTCTACCCAATCACCCAGGGACACGTTAGACCACCTGATGGAGTCACGGTATACCCAGGTAACTACACTTTCTATTCAATACCCAAGAACACAGGTACATTCATGGGCAAATTCCCATCTGGTTATTGCTCCACCTATCATAATCCACCCATAGCATTATTAATGAACCATGCAAAGACAGTTGGGGACATATATTGGCTATGTGGTGATAAACAATTGAGGTCCCAACTGGTGGGGCTATGGTGGGGAGAATGTACATTGACCAAAGCCATAATGCCTATCCATATTATCCCAGATGGCTATCACAATGTGTTAGACCCTGCACACACACATTCCAGAGTCAAGAGGGAAGCCCCAATCCGAGGGAGCTTTGATCCACATGTATATATTGATGCCATTGGTGTGCCAAGGGGGGTGCCCAGCGAATTCAAGGCAAGGGATTAAGTGGCAGCCAGGTTTGAATCCTTGATTCCAATGATTACTGCTAATAAGAATGTCAATTGGATTAACTATATCTATTATAATCAGCAGCGGTTTGTTAATTATGCCAGGGATGCCCTACAGGGCCTAGCAGACCAGCTGCAAGCCACCACCCAAATGACATTTCAAAATAGAATGGCTCTAGATATGATCCTAGCAGAAAAGGGGGGCGTATGTAAAATCCTCCCCGAAACCATGACATGTTGCACATGTATTCCAGACAACACTGGGCCCAATGGTAAGGCAACTATAGCCATAGAGAAACTAGATAGTCTCTCTGATGAATTGAAGAAGAACTCAGGAGTCACTGATACCTGGGACAGGTGGTTTGGATGGATGAATGGCTGGCAGAGAACCCTATTCCAGGTTGGGACAGCAGTTCTCATAATGATTATCATCTTTCTATTTCTAACCTGTTGTGTACTTCCTTGTGTACAGAAATACTTACAGAAGACAGTAGGGAAGACTATAGACAACGTAACTCCTACTTTCCTACACCAGGACGTCACTGACTTAGAATGTGACACACCACATACACCCCTCCAATCCCATCAGTTTAAACAGACAACTGCATTCCTGTAGGGATAGCGTAGGGAAAGCGTCTGTCTCTACGGGCAAGTCTCACGTGTGGAGATGTGGTGGACTAGCCGCTGCGGGTTACCCACGGAGTGAAGAGTTCGATGCTTGTTAAGACAGATGAGCTGCAGGCAGCTAGGGATACGCTAGGGACAGTGGCAGTTGTTATGGTAAATAGCCATTTTAAGGGGGGACTGTTGTGGAAATGAGATATTGATATATTTTCTAGTTAATAAAATGTCTATTTACTCATTGCACTGAAATCAGTATATAAGCTATTCACGCATATTTAGACAAAATGGCTGCTAGAAGCTTCTAACCCCTCCCTCCCTATAACACCAACTAACTACCTCGTGCAACAAGATGGCGCTGGAATCCATGGGAGACCCTCATGGTTCCAGTGACATCACCTTTAGTAGGCAGAGCACTAAGAAGACCACTTAACACCTAACCAATTATTGATGTATTATTTCATGTTATCTCTGACAATGCTTATGATGTAATTTTGCTTTAAAAGGGATCTGTCGTCCCCTCTGAATAAACATTCCTCAAGTTATTCAACAACCTGAAACCTGTGTCTGGTGTGAATTACTTCAGGGAGTGTGCACGCATGGTTTCCTTAATTTGGCCAGGGGCAGATACACAAAGAATAATACATTTATTGATTGATTTTTTTCCATTTCAGTCTGCAGGACACACCGTGGTGTAAAAAAAATCTGCTTTTATTTTGCCAATGTTGTATATTAAAAAATAGACAATAACTTGACAGAGCTCTTCTGTGTGACCACACACGCTAACATTTGCTCCTCATGTGCATCAGTGAGCCTTGTGGGCACATGGTCTTGACTCCAGTTCACCGGTTGTCCTTCCTTACACCACTTTTGGTAGGTTCTAACCACTGTATACGGGGAACACCCTGGGGTTCACCGGTTGTCCTTCCTTGCATCACTTTTGGTAGGTACTAACCACTGCATACTGGGAACACCCTGCAAGACTTGAGTTTTGGAGAGGCTCTGAAAGATGAGTCTAGCCATTACTGTTTATAATATATTCAAGATTGGAAGCGCACTCTACCCCTCACTATGGATTCCAGGGTGCTTCTTGGAAAGTCCCAGTACCCGAATAGGACCAATAATAGACAAGCTTGAAAAGCTTGAAAAAAGCCCTGTTAGGGCTGAAACGTTGCTTTGTAGTTCCTGGTTCGAATAAATTGCCTTGAAATTTGGAATCTATTGGAGTGCCTGGATTATTTCTACAATTAGTCATTACTGTTTGACCCTTGTCAAAGTCACTTAGATCTTTTTGCTTGCCCATTTTTCCTGCTCCCAAGAATTGACTCTTCACTTGGTGCCTAATATATGCCACCCCTTGACTGGTGCCACTGTAACAATATAATCACTGTTATTCACTTCACCTGTCAGTGATTTTAATGTTGTGGCTGATTTGTATGTTGCTGTTATATATTACTGTTAAGTAATATAATGTTAGCAAGATATTACTTTGTTGCTGATGGATTTAGATAGACTGGGGGGGGGGGGGTCTTTTTTCCTAGTTTGTTGCAAAATTAGAAGTTTATTTATTTTCGATCAACAGAAAAAAAGACAGACCTGAGGAAGGTTGAACTTGATGGACACGTGTCTCTTTTCAATCTATGTAACTATGTACTAAAAAGCTTTGTTATAGGACCACTATAGTGCCAGGAAAACATACTCGTTTTCCTGGCACTATAGTGCACTGAGGGTGCCCCCACCCTCAGGGTCCCCCTCCCGCCCGGCTCTGGAAGGGGGAAAGGGGTAATAACTTACCTTTTTCCAGCGCTGGGCGGAGAGCTCTCTGCCTCCTCTCCGCCTCCGATCCGCCCCGCCGGCTGAATGCGCACGCGCGGCAAGAGCTGCGCGCGCATTCAGCCCGTCGCATAGGAAAGCATTTACAATGCTTTCCTATGGACGCTTGCGTGCTCTCACTGTGAAAATCGCAGTGAGAAGCACGCAAGCGCCTCTAGTGGCTGTCAATGAGACAGCCACTAGAGGATTAGGGGGAAGGCTTAACCCATTCATAATTATAGCAGTTTCTCTGAAACTGCTATAATTATGAAAAAATGGGTTAACCCTAGAAGGACCTGGCACCCAGACCACTTCATTAAGCTGAAGTGGTCTGGGTGCCTAGAGTGGTCCTTTATTTAAATGTACATAGGGATTTAGGATAGTGTGCAAGTGACTTTTTTGGTTTTGTCAATTTCCATGGTTGAACAGGACGATTCCTGCTATCACAGTCTTGTGCAAGAGATTTGCTGGTTGTAGTCAGGCCCACATTGTCCTCACTGTCACAGTGCAGTAGCTTAGTAACTATATCTTCAATGAAAATGAAACGTGATTATATCTGTATACACCTGGCTAACACTAGATTAAAAATGTATGTAATTTATAATTTATTATTTTCTAAATACAGTTTACATAGTATGTTTCTCTGGGTACATACCCTGATATAATATAACTGTGCATGTCCCAGCCTGATATAAACACCTCACAGTTTCCATGGATTCCATTGCTTATTCTTTATCCTTCCCCCTTGCATGTTAATGCTTTATGCAGTTTCTGGGTATGCAGGCCTAGACATGGTTAATGTTTTCTGCAATTATAGATAATCACAATCATAACAGAACGGGATGATGTCAGGTACAGAAAAGCTTGTTAAATGACGTGCAAAGCAATGAGAGGTTAATCATGCACAAGCAATAATTGCATTTACAACAACCAAGAAACGAAAAACAATCCATGTCTGTTAATGCCTCATAAAGTTCAAGCAACTCACTGTGGAATACGAAAAATGCATTGCAAGTTGCTCACAGATACAGCTCGGCAAGCACAGTGAGTCCATGACAGCACTGTCACTGCAGTGTGCCTGGAGATGGAATAGGACAGTACACACAACATTTCATGGGGTAATCATACTTTTAGTGTTGAGAGACATTCCTGGTGTTAATTGACTCCTCCCCCACTATTATGTAGATAAGTAAAAAAATAAAAGAAAAAAAAACATATATATATATATAAAAAACAAATCTGTAAATCTGCAGAAAAAATGTAAATATGCAAACTTCAAATTTATATGGATATCTTTCCTTTGTTCCTCATTTGGTACCAGCAAGAAAATAACTAAATAAAATTAGACAGTCAGTGTTCTGGGAGTATTACAGAGTATGCGTGAGAATGGCATCACATGCATGTGCACAAAATGTCATTATGCAGGGGCATTATACAGTGGGACCATGGCTGCAGGCGGCTACAGTTGAACCATGGCTCCAGATGGCACTCTTATAGGAGCGGCATTTTGCCATTATGTAACAGGCCCAGAGGCGGCTTCCTAACTAGGCAAGTTAGGCAGTTCCCTAAGGCCTCATGATGACTAGACATGTGCACTACTGAAGTTTTCATTTCGTATGAATGAATTCATACTAAATAAAAATTTCATTCATCCATTCCGAATTTCGTCTGTAAACATTCGTTTTACGGACGAAATTCGGTAAAAAAATTAATTAGTTTTCACCCATTAGGCTGAAAAAAACATTGCGCATGCACAAAAGAAAGCAAGGAGGGAGCCAGCAG
The DNA here is from genome assembly GCA_933207985.1 of Pelobates cultripes. Taxonomy (NCBI): domain Eukaryota; kingdom Metazoa; phylum Chordata; class Amphibia; order Anura; family Pelobatidae; genus Pelobates; species Pelobates cultripes. The sequence goes on along the minus strand of OW240914.1, from coordinate 118,758,857 downwards.
CACTGCCAGCTCCCTCCTTGTAATAAATATTAACAATTCCTCCCCCCCCCCCCCGCATTAAAATCTATGGGGTCATATTAATAAAAGAGAGGTTAAATCCTTCCACATGCCCCTACTCACAAAATGACACGAGTAGGGGCACATGGTCTAATGGCTGCTCGCTGTCATTTAAAACTACTAGTGACTGGGCAGTCGTTTGCCCATGGTGGGGAACTCAAATAATTAAATGGGGGGACATAGTGCCCCCCCATGCTCCGTCTCAGGCTTCAGGGAGAACCAGCAGTTTGTTTCTCCTCCATGCTGTGGGGGTTAATTCTCCCGGATGTGACAGAACACCCTGCAATTGGAATACTGTGTTCCCTTACTATTTCCGGTTTTGTTTGGTAAATACTTTGTTCACATGCTTTTTCCCCTGTTTTGTTCGGTAACTGAACAAAACCACGAAATACCCAGACCACCCGGATGCTTATTAACCTCATTCACCCCTGTTAACACCTCAATAACGATTCACACCTCTGTTCTAAGTGGTCGGCTGGGTGGCCGTAGAGTGTATGCACAAACATATGGTGGCAGCCATCTTGATCGCACGAACGCAGGCAGTGGTGTTTGGTCATCGAGTGCATGGAAATAAAACCGGACACTCGACCTCGTGAACATCGCTGAACTTCCATCCCTGCCTGTGTTCGTTTACATCCTGGAAGAGCACGGTTCAGTGGAATTGTTCGCATGGATTAGGTGAACACTGTCTATCCTGCAGCACGGAGTCTATTAAATGAAAGAACTGAAATGAAAAGGTAATGCATTCGGCATTTGCCCTTTTGTTTCATGTAAAATTCGTATGTAGGACTTTCGTTTATATTATAGTAAATGAATACTAAAAAGTCTGAAAATTTGGATGAAATCATATTTGTCCGATAACGAATACACAAGTCTAATAATGACTGGGGCCTCATGGCTGCCTAAATAGCCTTAAGACAGACTGACCTGCTGGGTCCTTAGTCCGTGATCGCAGGCCCAACACCAGGAGGAGGACCGGTGGCTTGCCCTGTATGTCGCCAGGTGCGTAGTCAATTCAATCAGTTTGCTTGGGAATGAGCCCAGTGGCTCCATTATGCAGCTCTGTCAGGGGCAGAGCTGCACATCAACTGATAGAGGTCTTGCGAGCTCCATTCACAGTGGCCCAGGTCACTATGGCAATGCTTTGGGTGCTCGCGAGACCTCTTGCACCTGGTCTGTAGGTCTGAACCTGACGGAGCTGCAGACCAGAGAGCTACCCATCAGACCACCAGGGAAATCATCACTTAAATAAAAGTATTTCAGTGTCACTAAAACAGCCTCCCATACTGTCACCAACACACTGTCCCTCCCTTTTTGTTGTTGCCGTAAGGTGGTTGCAGGCTGAACCTTTTTTACAGAACAACGTATTTCTGTAAACAGAAGCTGCACCTGCTTACCATTGCAGGTGGTAACTGGTGGTAACATCATGGAATACAGATGCCTGCAGTCAGACTGCTCCCCTAACTTATTGGTCAGTAAACATGCAGCTGCTTCATTTCCATTTTATAGTGCCTAAGAACTAACTCACTACAACCCGCAATAAAGAAACAGCCACCCTCACTAATTCTAGTCAAGCCACAGCAACTTGCCTGTGAGAATACTCTTTAATAATGTGCAAGTTACATGTTCATTTACACACATTCAAAATTTGTAATGTAAAATAGGTCCAACATTTTGAGATACACTTACTGCCAAAATGGGTCCCGGGGACATGTCCAGTAGATCAAATCCGCCAAGCAGATTTCAAGATGCAGGAAGAGACAGGGCACTAGGGCCATGCATTGATCATGTGCTGCATGCATGGTCTGCCTTGAGGGGTCAGGTTTTCAGTCATTTAAGTATATATAGGCAGCCCTGCCCAATTTATATACAGCTCGAACCTTTTTATGTGGACCATCCAATTTCCCATGCCACTTTATGCATGGTATATTAAAGGGACACTACAGTCATCAGAACCACTACAGCTGAATGTGGTGGTTCTGGGGCATGTAGTCTGTTTTTGAAAGGGTAAGTGTTGTAAATTATGCCTTGTCATAGAAAAAAAAAGGCAGTGTCTATATCGTAGCCTAAGTCCACCTCTAGTGAATGTCAGTTAGCAAAAGCGAAGGATCTGCAGCAAAATATGTCAGCACCTTAACAAATCTGAAGCAAGAAATGTAGAATTACCAATCCTTAGATGGAATTAGGAAGGAACAGGGTTCCCTAAACAAGATAACATTGCTTGAAAGCAGATTATATTAAGTAGACTCTTTCAAGTAGGAGTTAATTGGATAGTGGTTTGTACAGTGCCTTGCAATAGTATTCACCCCCCTTTGGCATTTTTCATGTTTTGTTGCTTCACAACCTGGAATGAACATGGATTGTTTGAGGACTTGCATCATTTAATTTACAGAACATGCCCACAACTTTGAAGATTTTTATTTTTTTTATTGTGAAGCAAACAACAAATAGGACAAAATAAGAGAAAAGGTCAATGTGCATAACTATTCACCCCCCTAAAGTCAATACTTTGTAGAGCCACCTTTTGCGGCATTTTCAGCTCAAAGTCGCTTTGGATAAGTCTCTGAGCTTGCCACATCTAACCACTGGGATTTTTGCCCCATTCCTCCTTGCAAAACTGCTCCAGCTCCTTCGAGTTGGATGGTTTGCGCTTGTGAACAGCAATCTTTAAGTCTGACCACAGATTTTCTATTGGATTGAGGTCTGGGCTTTGACTAGGCCATTCCAACACATTTACATTTTTCCCTTAAACCATTCAAGTGTTGCTTTAGCAGTGTGTTTGGGGTCATTGTCCTGCTGGAAGGTGAATTTCCATCCTAGCCTCAAATCACGCACAGAGTGGTACAGGTTTTGCTCAAGAATATCCCTGTATTTAGCACCATCCATCTTTCCCTTAACTCTGACAAGTTTCCCAGTCCCAGCTGCTGATGGTGTTCTTTGGGTAATGTAATGAGTTGGGTTTGCGCCAGACATAGCGCTTTCTTTGATGACCGAAAAGTTCAATTTTAGCAGAGCACCTTCCTCCATACATTTTGGGAGTCTCCCACATGCCTTTTCGCAAACTCAAAATGTGCCATTTTGTTTTTTGCTGAAAGTAATGGCTTTCTTTTGGCCACTCTGCCATAAAGCCAAACTCTATGGAGCGTACTGCTTATTGTCGTCCTATGTAGAGATACTCCAGTCTCTGCTGTGGAACTCTGTAGCTCCTCCAGGGTTACCTTAGGTCTCTGTGCTGCCTCTCTGATTAATGCCCTCCTTGCCCGGTCCATGAGTTTTGGTTGGCGACCATCTCTTGGCAGGTTTGCTGTTGTGCCATGTTCTTTCCATTTGGCTATAATAGATTTGATGGTGCTCCTGGGGATCAGCAAAGATTCAGATTTTTTTTTTATTTTTTTTTTTATAACCTAACCCTGACTTGTACTTCTCAACAATATTGTCCCTTACTTGTTTGGAGAGTTCCTTGGTCTTCATGGCAGTGTTTGGTTAGTGGTTCCTCTTGCTTAGGTGTTGCAGCCTCTGGGGCCTTTCAAAAGAAGGTGTGTATATGTAATAACAGATCACGTGACAGATTGCACACACGTTGACATCATTTCACTAATTATGTGACTTCTGAAGGTAATTGGTTGCACCAGATCTTTTTATGGGCTTCATAACAAAGAGGGTGAATACATACGCACATGCCAATTTTCTGTTTTCTACTTCTAAAAAAAGTTTTATGTATAGATTTTTCTCATTTCACTTCACCAACTTAGACTATTGAGTTCTAATCCATCACATAAAATTCAGATTAATAAAACATTGAACTTAAGGCTGTAATGTAACAAAATAGGTAAAAAGTCAAGGGGGTGAATACTTTTGCAAGGCACTGTATACTGTGAAGAGAGGTTTGGATTTTATTTTTGTTTAATCTGATTTATTAGCAAAGTTTACAAAAATATATATATATTTTTTTTTCTTCGATGTTCTGTTTTTTTTTTCCCTCCTTTGTGCTGCTGCTTGATTAATTGGGCGAGTGTTCATTAATTGCCACCTGTGTGGGATTTGTATTCCCATATAAGCACACCCCTAACTGTCGGAGCTTGCTCACATTGTTTGAAAGCAGACTCTATTAAGTAGACTCTTTCAAGTAGGAGTTAGAAAACCAGGAGTTAAAACAAACAAGGGGTTTAAACTAACAAGGTAATTGTTTTCCTGTTCTGTATCTGGGGAAATGAGTGTTAACAAGATTGGTGGTTTGACTCAATGCACATCTTGTTGCATGTATGCATGCCTGAATGTAGCAGCCCAGGGTCCATACCTCTGTGACGGTTGTGTGCGAGTGGCTTTTCTGGAAGCTCAGATTGGAGATCTCGAGAAGCAAATTACAACATTGAGGGAGATCGACAATCTTGAGAGGAGTCTGCTGCTCACTGAGCAGAGTTTAGTGGGGGACAGGTAGTGGAAAGGGAGGAGATAAGACAGATTGGGAACAGGCACATAGCTGGGTGACAGTGGGAAGCAGGAGGGGAGGGAAGAGGAAAGGGCTAGCTAGTCCTGATTTAGTGCAACCTAATAGATGTGCCTGTTTGAGTGACGATGTTGGAAGCATCAGCTCAGGAGTAGCTGTATTAGAGGAAGTTGTTACTTCTAACAGCCAAGGGAACAGCCCCTCTAGTACGGGTAGGGATGAAAATGTAAGGAAGGCTAGACAGGTTGTGGTGGTAGGGGACTATCATTAGTAGAGTAGATAGGGCAATCCGCCGCTCTGATCAGCTCAGCCAGACAGTTTGCTGTCTCCCGGGTGCAGCATGTTGCTGACAGAGTGGATGGATTATTGGGAGGGGCTGGGGATGACCCAGCGGTCATGGTCCATGTTGGTACCAATGACAAAGTAAGAGGAAGATGGAAGGTCCTAAAGAATGATTTCGGGGAATTAGGTAGCAAACTTAAAAAAAAAAGAACCTCCAAGGTGATATTCTCTGAGATATTACCTGTGCCACACGCTACAGTGGAAAGGAAGCGGGAGATTAGAGAGGTCAATGTGTGGCTGAAGTCTTGGTGCAGGAAGGAGGGTTTTGAGTTTTTAGAGCACTGGACCAACTTTACGCTTGGGTACAACCTTTATAGCAGTGATGGATTGCACATAAACAGGAGAGTGTCTGCAGTGCTAGGGGATAGGATGGCTAGAAGGTTGGAGATTTTAAACTAGTAGTAGGGGGGAGGGTCATAGCAATCTACAAAATGGAGATAGGACTGAAAGGAGATGGGCTTTTGCTCAGTATAACGGGGTGGAGACGGGGGGAGGGGCCAGCTCAGAACAGAGAAGGTATGTAATGTTGATAATAAACAAAAAAGTACAAGTGACTCATGATATTAAATGTATGCTTACTAATGCAAGGAGCCTAAATAACAAAATGGGGGAACTAGAGGCAATAGCATACACTAAACAATATGACATAATAGGCATAACTGAAACATGGTGGGATGAGGCACATGACTGGGCAGTTAACTTAAATGGGTTTATTTAGGAAGGATAGGGTGGTGGGGTATGTCTGTATGTCAACCATGAGTTAAAGCCAAATCTTGGAAAATGTGGAAGCTTTATGGGTAAATATCTGCTTGGAGCAAAAGAAGGGAAATCAACTATTGGTTGGGATATGTTATAAACCACCTAATGTTAATATTGACGAGGAACTACAGCTGTTTGAGCAAATTGTTAAAAAGCTGCAAATCTGGGTAACACTTTAATTATTGGAGATTTTAATTACCCGGACATAAATTGGGACAGGGGGACTAGTAGCTCAGCAAAGAGAATTAGGTTTTTGAACTTGTTAAATTACACTTTCATGTCACAACTTGTACGAGCACCAACTAGAAAGGATGCTTGTTTGGACCTGGTTTTAAACAAAAAAACTTTGATCTTTTGACCAACATTTAAGGTGAGCACTTGGGAAATAGTGATCACAATATAGTGTACTTTGAAATAAACTAAAAAAAAAAAAAATACATGGGGTATACTGAAACATGTAATTTTAAAAAGGCCAATTTCTACAAGTTAAGGGCAGCTTTATAATATATGGACTGGCATAAACTCTTTAGTGAAAAGAGCACTGAGGAACATGGAACATCTACCAAAAAATATTAGAAAGTTACATTTCTCAGTATGTAACATTGGGTAATAAATATAAAATAAACAAATTGAAACCAATGTGACTTAGTAGAGAAGTAAAACAAGAGTTTAAGAATAAGAAAAGGGCATTTAAAATCAGACAAATCAGATGTATCCTATAAAAGATTTAAGGAAGCCAATAAAGCGTGCAAAAAGGCGATTATATTCGCTAAACCTCAAAATGAAAAAATGATAGCCAAAGGGAGCAAAACCAACCAAAGCATTCTTTAAGTAAATAAATTCTAAAAAAAAAAAAAGAAAGTGTAGGTACACTAAAAACTGGAATGGGGTGTTAGTTAATGAAGACCAGGAAAAGGCAGGAATTTTAAATAACTATTTCTCCTCTGTATATATTAAGGAAGAACCCATGGCAATAGTTGTGCAAATGATTGCTGCCAAAAACTTGCAGAATAATTGTAATTGGTTAACTCAAGACAAGGTGCTGCATAAACAGAGCTCCAGGGCCTGAAGATATTCATCCACAAGTACTTAAGGACCTAAGTGTAGAAATAAGTGAACCTCTGGTTTTAATCTTTCAAGATTATTTTTTTTTTTCAGGAACTGGAGGATGGCAAATTTTGTTCCTATATTTAAAAAGGGTTCAAAATAATTTCCTGGAAATTATAGACATGTGACCTTAACTTCTGTGACTGAAAATATTTGAAGGGCTATTAAGGGATAATATTCAGGAATTCATTGGGATGAACTTTGTTATTAGCAATAATCAACATGGTTTTATGAAATATAGGTCATGTCAAATTTACCTAATTGCATTCTACGAAGTAGTAAGTAGAAGTATAGATCAGGGTGTTGCAGTGGATATGATCTACTTGGATTTTGCCAAGGCATTTGATACGGTTCCTCACAATAGGTTAGTCTTCAAACTAAAAGAAATTGGTCTAGATGAATATTCTTGTTTTTGGATAGAACATTGGCTTAAGGATAGAGTGCAACGAGTTGACATTAATGGTACATTTTCAGGCTGGACAAAAGTGGTAAGTGGTATCCCTCAGGGTTCTGTTTTGGGACCCCTTCTATTAAACATTTATAAATGATCTTGAAATGGGCATTGAAAGCCATGTTTCAGTGTTTGCAGATGACGCAAAACTTTGTAAAGTAATAAAATGTGAGCAGGATATTGCCTTGCTGCAGAGGGATTTGGATAGATTGGGGGGCTGGGCACTAAAAGGCAGATGACATTTTATGTAGAGAAATGCAAAGTTATGCACTTCAGGGTTAAGAATGCACCCTTACACCCTAAATGGTAGTGAATTAGGGATAACCATACACGAGAAGGATTTGGGAATTGTTATAGACCACAAATTAGCCAGCAATATGCAATGTCAATCTGCAGTTGCTAAGGCCAGTAAGGTATTGTGATGTATAAATAGGGGCATAAATTCTCGGGATGAGGCACAGGCACAACCGAGACCCCCGGACACCACCTGGCTAATATTCTGTAAGACCAAGGTCCCTATACACCCACTTGCACACCCCTACCCCCGACTGCAACCACCCACACCCACTTCCCATTCCCTCTTTTTTTTGCACCTCAACTGCCCCCACCTCCTGAATCCAGTCCACTGTAAAACCAGGGAGCCAGACCCATGGGCCCACCCCAGCCAGACCTATACCGACCACACCCAAGACACCAAAGATTCCTAGAACAATCTCCTGCATATCACTGAACTGCAAGGGACTCAATAACCCAACTAAACAACACCAACTGTTGTGGTGGGTGACTCGTTCAAGGGCAGAATTACTCCTCCAAGAAACACACTATGACGACTCTAGACCTTTGCCTCTACGCAATAAACACTACACCACATGCCATTTGGCTAACTCCCACAACGACAAAAATAACGGAGTGGCCATACTAATTCATAAATCTTGTCCGATACACTTCACACCCACACACCTTTCCAGACCCCCAAGGTAGATACCTAACAATAGCAGGCCAATTAGGGAACTATAAATATGCAATCACCTCCATCTATGCCCCTAATAACCCTGACCCGTCCTTCTGGTCAACCCTCAAAGCACACCTAAAATTATTCAGCTCCCACCACTTGCTCATAGGAGGGGACTTTAACGCGACCATGGCTCCCGAGATAGACCGGAAATGACCCACACCTCGCAGGACCGGGCCTATCCCCCACTCCACAAGATTAGACAAAGCACATGATGTATGGAGACTACACATCCCAAAACCTTGGACTTCACGTTCTATTCACACCCCCATTCCTCATATTCCAGAATTGATATATTCCTGATCTCCCCTTCCCTGCTGCCCCAAACCACAAAATCGACAATAGGTACCATAGTGTGGTCCGACCACGCAGAGATCTCCCGCGAAGTAGAGATTCCCCTAGCGGCCAGGACCTGGACGTGGAGATTAAATCCCACTCTGCTACAAAACCCAGACATCAAACAGGCCACACACACAGCTATAGGACACTATTTTGCTGACAACATAAACGCTGTCACCTTGACTAGCTCAATCTGGGCAGCACAAAATGTGGTAGTCAGGGGCACACTGATCGAACAGGCCACCAGGCTCAAAAAACAGAAACTCAACGAACTAGAACATCACATAACCTCCCTAAGAGCTATCTCAGCCCAGCACAACAGTGGCGTACTAAGGGGGGGGTGGAGGGGGCAGTCCGCCCCAAGTGCCACTAGGATGGGGGGTGCCATGATCAGGGGCGCCGGCCCCCCCATGCTTTCAGCCGCCCGAGCGCTCTGTAGAGGGGAGGGGCTGACAGGAGGGAAGCGCTCAGCACTCCCTCACTGTAGCGTGGTCGAGCCCTGCAGCATGATGGTCCGACGGGTACAGGGAGCATCTGTCTCCTGTACCTGGCCGGACTAACAGGAAGTACACACAGAGTGTACAAGCAATGCAACCGTTACACACAATGCATTCATTACACACACAATGCACCCCTTACACTCATTCAATGCATCCCATACATACACAGAAACACACCTTGCAGCCCTTACACATACAAACACAATTTCACACAATGCATTCCTTACACACATATCAGGACATCCCCTACACACTCCACCCCCTGTGAACAAACTCATTGGTGGAACATGAAGGTGGACCCTGGGACCCAGACCTTGAGCTGTGTAAAGGACCCCCAAAAAATGGAGCTTCTTCCCGTTCTCCCAGAAACAATGTCAATATGCAAATCAAATTGTACTTGTACCCCACCCCTATTCTTTATTCTGTACCCCAGGGTGTAATTTCTAATTAGTGGGGTAATAGCTGCTTGATCCAAGGAGACATCTGACTGCTATTTTGGGGTCAAGAATCAATTTTTTCCTAGTTTGTGGCAAAATTGGAAGCGCTTCAGACTATGTTTTTTGCCTTCTTTTGGATCAACAGCAAAAACATATGTGAGGAAGGCTGAACTTAATGGACACAAGTCTCTCTTCTGCTATGTAACTATGTAACTGATCATGAAAAAAAATAAAAAATAAAAATTATTTTATTAAAGGATAGTGATCATATGAAACCATTTATTATCACATAGTTGTTTGGCTCCTTTTTAAAATCATAATGATAACAGAAATCACCCAAATGGCCCCGATCAAAAGTTTACATACCCTTTAATGGTTGGCCTTGTTACAGACACAAGGTGACACACAGATTAAAATGGCAATTAAATGATAATTTCCCACACCTGTGGCTTTTTAAATTGCAGTTAGTGTCTGCATAAGACCTGCATAACAAGGTAATGGAACTTTATAAAGATGAAAAATGATATAAATAGATAGCCTTGAAAATGCCAATTAGTACTTTTCAATAACTTAAGAAGTGGAAAATTCTGGGATTTCTTGATACCAAGCCAAGGTCAGGTAGACCAAGAAAACATTCAGCCACAACTGCCAGAAGAATTGTTAGGGATATAAAGAAAAACCCACAGGTAACCACAGGAGAAATACAGGTTTCTCTGGAAAAAGACGGTGTGGTTGTTTCATTTAGCACAATATGATAATACTTGAACAAAAATGAACTACATGGTTGAGTTGCCAGAAAAAAAGCATTTACTGCGCCAATGCCACATGAAAGCCCGGTTACAATATGCCTGATAACACACCTCACAGCTTCTGGCACACTGTAATTGGAGTGAAGAGACCAAAATAGAGCTTTACGGTCACAACCATAAGCACTATGTTTGGAGAGGGGTCAACAAGGCCTATAGTGAAAATAATACCATCCCCACCGTGAAGCATGGTGATGGCTCACTGATGTTTTTGGGGGGGGGTGGGAGGTAAGTTCTAAATGCATGGGGAATCTTGTGAAAATTGATGTCAAGATGAATGCAGCATGCAATCAGAAAATACTGGCAGACAATTTACATTATTCTGCACACTGGCTGCGCATGGGACGCTCTTAGACTTTCCAGCATGACTTTCCTAAGCACAAGGCCAAGTTGACCCTCCAGTGGTTACAGCAGAAAAAGATTAAGGTTCTGGAGTGGCCATCACAGACTCCTGACCTTAATAACATTGAGCCACTCTGGGGAGATCTCAAACGTGCGGTTCATGCAAGACGAAAAAAGCCATTGCGTTACCTGGAGACATCTTGCCAAGATGAATGGGCAGCTATAACACCTGCAAGAATTAGGGGCCTTATAGACAAGTATTAGCATGTTCCCTGCAAACTGATTGGCCTGCCTTGAATGTGCCTCTATTTGGCCTGCGCTGTCTGTGCCCGTGTGACTGGCCTCTTTGGCTGTGCCCTGGATTGGCCTGCTTTGACTGTGCCCCGTGATTTGGCCTGCTCTGGCTGTGCCATGCTCTATGTACTCCTAACGGCTCTGTGCGCCCACTTGGACCCTGCATTGGCTAACTGCTTGCCTCTGCCATTATTAGAGGTGCTGCCTCATTTGCATACTGGTGACACCTGTCCTCTGTGCCCGTGACTCCTTGATCACGGAGCCATCTACCCAGGAGCAGAATCTGCAAGCCATGATTAATGCGGCAGTGGCCGCCTCCATGGAAAAGGCCCTGGCTAGGGCCCTCCCTCAAGCTCAACCGTAATGGGGTGCTAGGGAGACCTCCCAAATGGCAGACGACTCGGCTGAGTCAGACTCTCCTAGGAGAGAATGGGTAAGTGCGCAGGGGCGCTATTGGAAGGGTAAATGCCCTGAACCACGCTCCCGGAAAGGCAAGGCTCTGGCAAAGCATCATGGCCCGGCGTTGTCAGCCTCACCGGCCAGACGACGCTGCTTGTCAGGCACGGGGGAGGGGGCCTCTATACCCCCCTTCTATGGTCATCCTGGATGAATGGTGGGCGGACCAGTCCGCCTTGGAGGAGGAAGTTGAGTGGGACGAGGACCTTGGGGACGACCCTAAGTGGCACCAGGAGGCGGAGGGCACCTCCATGCCTGGGGTGGTGGCTACAGATGAAGACACCTTCTTGGACGCCACGTGCGAACCCCTGTTCAACCCTCAGTCCATTGGACACCCCAGGTCCTCCTAATGGTCCCTTCCCGATCACTTGGCACAATTCGTGCATTACTGTGTCTGGGAGGTTCGCAGGAAACTCTGGGCTGAATGCCCAGGCCTGTCCTGCCAGATAAGGTCGCCACGACTCCGGAATTCGATTCCCTGGTGTCTACATACATGACCCGTACTGGGCGTGATCCCAAGAAAGGGGTTGAGCGCAGCCTACATTTGGTGCAGGACAAATTACTGGACATGCTGTGCCCCCTATGCAGGATGCGAATGTTGGCAGCTGAGGCCTACTCTGAAGGGGCTACCGTGGACCCAGCTGCCATGTGGGACTGGGCTTTGCAGTCTATTTGCCCGCTGGGTAATACGAACGTGGCGCTCTCCACGGAACGCAGTTCTTTCAAGAATGGACAACAAATTGTCGGATTTGGGGTCGAAGGAATTGGGCCCCTTGGCTAAAGGGCTCCTGCTCGGGGAACCATTCATAAAAGAACTACACAAGCATGTGAACCTGTTCACTTCCCTGGCCAAGGCTCAGACCTCCATGAAGAGGGTCTTTTGCCCGCAGTCTTCACAGGTTTTTGGCAGGGCGACAGCGGGGTCCTGTCCAGTGGCGGATCCAGAGCCTGATCTCGGGAGGGGCACTTGTAGATTATTTAAAGAAATAATCCAGACACAATAACTACTACAGCTCAGTGTAGTGGTTATGGTGTCAATAGTGCTGGGACCCCCTCCCACAGTAAGTAGTCAAACCGTTTAAGAACAGTTTGACAACTTACCTGAGATCTGCTGGGAAATGGGGCTGTAGTAGGGCATAGGAGCAGTGGTGTGTGTCAGTGGTGCAATGTGTAAGGGGTGCAGTGTCTGTGTGAAGGTTGTAGTGTGTGAGTGAGGGCGGCAGTGTATGTCAGGGATGCAGTGTATGTGTGTGTATGGGGGGCAGTGTGTGTGTATGGGGGCAGTTTGTGTGTATGGCGGGCAGTTTGTGTGTATGGCAGTTTGTGGGGGCAGTTGTGTGTGTATGGGGCAGTATGTATGTGTATGTATGTGTGGGGCAGTATGTGTGTGTATGGGGGCAGTATGTGTGCATGTGGGGGGCAGTTTGTGTGAATGGGGGGGCAGTTTGTGTGAATGGGGGGCAGTTTGTGTGAATGGGGGGGGAAGTGTGTGTGTATGGCTGGGCAGTTTGTGTGAATGGGGGGGCGGTATTGGGGGCAATGTATGTGTGGCTTTTTTTTTTTATAATATATATTTTTTAATTTAATTAAAATAAATATCCTATGTCCCCCCTCCCTTCTTACCTTTACTGGGGAGGAGGGGGGACATATTTCGATCCCTGGTGGTCCCAGTGGTGATTCATTGGTGGTCCCAGTGTGGAGAGTGAACTCTAGCCCGCGCTCCAGGGCTAGAGTTCACTCTCGCGAGATTTGGAGCGTTGCCGTGGTAACCGCGGCAACGCTCCAAATCTCACGAGAGGAGGACCCGGAGGAGCTGCAGCCTGAGCCCCCGGGTCCTCCCTCTCACTCCCTCCCTCCCCTGCCGGCTGTCAGCACAGTGCCTGCGGACCGGGGAGGGAGATCTCAGATCTCCCTCCCCGGTCCGCAGGCACATTGCAGGGCTAGCACCTGCATGTGCTGACAGCCGGCAGGGGAGGGAGACCGGCGGATTTCTTAGGGGGGGCAATTGCCACGTTGCCCCCCCCCGGATCCGCCACTGGTCCTGTCTCCAGCCCTTCTGGCCGTCTAGCCTTCGAGGATTCTGTGGACCATCATTCTTCCCATCCTACCAGGTCCGGCCTTTCTACTCTCAGAGGTTGGACAGAGGTAGGAAATCGTGCCAGAGGACGTACAAGATTCTCTTCAGGTGAAAGCAACTCTGGCCATTCCTCCCTTTCCGCCGTTGCATGCGGGCAGACTGTTTCACTGCAGGGACAGGTGGCGGGAAATGTCCTCAGACACATGGGTTCTTCGGACTGTTCAGGGATATGTCATAGGATTTTCTTTCTCCTCCGACCCAGGTTCATCCTCCGCGAATTCCCATTTCTTCAAGAGAGCAACAGACTCTGATAGAGGCTGAGATTCTGGCTCCAGACTCAAGGTTTTTTCAGCTCGATTTTTCTGGTGAGAATAAAGTCCAGAGAATTCTGCCCAGTGATCAGTCCGCAGGAACCTGAACGCCTTCGTTGTCTACCATCATTTCAAGATGGAGGGCATCCACCTCCTGAGGGACCTCCTCCGACCGGGAGATTGGTTCACAAGATTGGACCTGAAGGACAACTATCAGTCCTGGTGAACGCCCAGTGTTGCAGATTCCTCAGTTTCCTCTGGAAGGGCAGGCCTTGCCAATTCACCTGTCTTCCCTTCTGCCTTATCTCGGCTCCGTGGTGCTTCACCAAAATCCTGAAGCCGGTGATTGCTCGTCTCCATTCAGAAGGCGCCCGTTGTATCGTTTACCTGGACGATCTGCTGATTTTTTGCGAGGAGCCCGCCAGACTGAAGTGTCAGACACACTCTGCAGTCTCCTTATTTGAATGCCTGGGGTTCATGGTCAACCAGGAGAAGTCGGCTCTCTCCCCAGGTGGTCGAGTTCTTGGGTTTCAAAGTAGACACAAAAGCATCTGTCTTACGTCTACCTTTATCCAAGATAATGACCATTCAAAAGGAAATAAGGAGGATCCTACGTCAGGACCGGATCCCATTGCGTAGGTTGGCTCGAGTAGTGGGTCTACTCTCAGCCTCGATCCAGGCGATCTATCCAGGCCCGCTTCATTTGCGATTCGGAAGTCTAGCAAACCACCTATCAGATTGCTGCGTCCTCCTCCAGATGTACAATGTCTCGGCGGTGCAATACATCAACCGCTTGGGAGGAGCCAATTCTTGGGCGCTCTCGGAGGGGACAAAGGAGATTTACAGCTTCTGCTTCCAGCACAACATCACCCTCCAGGAGGAGTATTTGCCTGGGGAGTCGAACCTGACGGAGGATTGGTTCTCCAGACATTGGATGGACCCCAGCGATTGGAAGCTTCTGCATCCCATCTTCCTCGAACTCGCGGACCAGAGGGGCCCGTTCACGGTAGACTTTTTTGCCTCCCGTACAAACTATCAGGTCACAACCTACTTTAGCTGGCTCCCGGATCCGGCGTGCTCAGCGGTGGATGCTTTCTTCAGGCGTGGCCTTCACGGGGAGCTTATGCATTTCCTCCGTTCACTATGATTCCCAGGGTGTTGCGGCAAGTTCGACATCAGCGTCTCTTTGGTGTTGCTGACTCCGCTATGGCAGACTCAAGCCTGGTTTCCGGAGCTCCTAGATCTGTCCCATTGGGATCCATTGCTCCTGCCGTCCCCTCTGATGCTCCTCTCGGACTCCTGGGGCAATCCTCATCCCCTCCTGAGGGATGGCCACATGCTCTTGGTGGTAATGGTAAAAGAATGAGACAGCGCTGGTCAACTTACAGGCAGTAACCCTTAAAAGGGAATCCCTCAAAACAATAAAAAAGGCTGCGCCACAATAAATAAAAAATAAGCAAAGTCCAAATAAAATGAAGTCCAACTTATATGTCCTTATGAATGGTCTTTAAGGAAGTTGGTGCAATGATGGGGTCTTCAGATATTGTAGTGGTTCCACTTATATAGAAGATAAGAGAGGGACAACCAATAGTGCAATATGTATAGCTCAAATATGGACGTAATATAAAATAATGGTAGAGAACTCACATTTGCAAGAGCTTATATCCAGCTCTAGGGTAAAGCACGTACAGCGGTATAATCCCCGCTTATGGGATATGTAGTGGGTACCTCTCTGTCACTGGTGTCCAATGCTCAAAAAAAGAGAGACAGCCAATAGTGCTCACTGCTGCAGCTGTTGATTAACTGCCTATCGGGCTCCGAGCCACCCCTTTCTGGGTCAGGATGGACTGGATTCGTCTGATCCCGGGTTTCGGAACCAATTGATATAGATCCAATGTGATTTGCAATAAAGGGCAGAGACTTAAAACAAAAGGAAAATGTTTTTATTTGCTCTTGGTGGCCTGGACTCTTTCAGGGGAGCCTGGAATGTTGAAGCGTTATCGCAGTCGGCTAAGGACCTCCTCTGAGACTAGGAGATGTTATTTATCAGCATGGGGCTCCTGGTGTCGTTTGTGTCTGGAACGGGACACCAATCCCTTTACGGGTCCTGTAGCCAGCGTGCTGAACTTTCTGTCTCACCTGTTTGACCTGGAATGATCGTATTGTTCGGTTAACATGGCGAGATCTGCAATTTCGGCGGCCCACGTACCGCTTAGGGGTTTGCCCATTGGTCAGGATCCGCTGGTCTGCAGACTTCATGGTATGAGACTGTTGAGACTGCCTCTGCCCAAGTATTCCTCCCTGTAGGACGTACATGCTGTTTTGTCATTTGTTCGGGATTGACCTGACAATCAAGATCTCTCCTTTCGTCAACTTTCTGCTAAGTTTGCCCTCTTACTATGCCTTATTTCTTTCAGACGTGTTTCTGATGTCCGAACCTTCAATGTCGACACTTTCTCTCGGGAAGGGGTCACTTTCAGGGTGTCTAGGTGTACTAAGTTGGATTCGACGGCTATTTTTTATCCATGTTTTTGCGTATCGCCTAAGCTCTGTGTAGCGACTACCTTGTCTCATTATGTGGCGGTAACCGCTCCTCTTCGGTCTGCTCATTCCGGCCAGTTGTTGATTTCTTATGTCAGATCTCACAAACCTGTCATGTTATAAAATTGTAGATTGTACTAGCTTTAGTGTAACTATAATCTTAATTTTATTAATGACAGGAGGCGAATATTTCCCTCTTAGTTTCTCCCTCCCTTATTGTTTATTTGCCTTTTATTTAACTTTTTAGTGTTGACCTGTTCTCCAGGACTGTGGTATATAGGTCAGATAGTTGTCTATTTAGGGGAAGTAGGAGTGTGTTTTCTGTGATGTTGTACTGTCAGTAATTGATTATGGGTATTCATGTTTTCACAGTACACTTCATTCACTAATCAGAGTTTTCTAATCGACTGTTTCACTTGTTTCAGTTTAATGGTTCGACTAAAGGTCCAGGTTCCAGATCTTCATCTGCTGATCCATTTTAGTTTCGGATGACAGTCATCGGCTGATTTTGTTTGATTATTCTACTATTTCTATGGAGTTATATTTTGTTCATGTACTTTGTTTTGTCGCAGCTTGAAAGAGGAAGTAGTCGGTTGGGAGGGGCCTTATATGGTTTCCTTACTTCTTTGTGATTGTTTTTTTCACTCTATGTTAATGTGCTGCTGTGGAGTTCTAGTAAAGAGAGACATAAGCAAATATTTGCCTCCTGTCATTAATACAATAAAGATTATAGTTACACTAGAGGTAGTATAAGCTACAATTGCAATAGATCATTGAAAAGACACTTGCAAGCGGAGAGCAGTGAAGTCTGCTCTAACTTTTGATTGCTCTCAACATCCACTATGTGGAACCAAGCACAACATACAACAACAAAAAAATGAAGAGCAGATTTTGGAATATTAAAAAAAAAAAAAAAAAAATCAAAGATGCTAATCTTAGATGAAAATCATAGGGAAGCAATGGAAACCCCACTCGAATGGAAAGAAGTCATCCATGTTATTATTAATCTAAAAAGGAATAAAGCCCTTGACCCAGATGGCTTTTCTAGTTATTTTTATAAAAAAAAGTCACACATTATTTCTCCTTATTTAACAAAAGCCTTTAATGAAATTTTGGAAAATAAACCTCTTCCTAGTGAATTACTTTATGCAATTATTATTCCAATTCCCAAACAGTGGAAAGATGTGAGACAGGTTTCAAATTATAGACCTATTTCTTTAATTAATAGTGATATTAAAATCTTTTCCGCAATCTTAGCCAACAGAATTAAATCAAGTTGGATTTGTTAGTGGATGCCAACCATACGGGAACACAAGGAAAATTATAGATATTGTTGATTTTGCTCAGAATAATGATATCCCTATGGTAACTCTGGATGCGGAAAAGGCATTTGATTGGGTAGACTGGATTTTTGGGGAATTCATTCTCAAAAATTTAAATTTTAGAGATAATATAATAAAATTTATTATGGCCTTATATTCTGAACCAACAGCTAAAATTGTGGGGCAGGGTTTTTCCTCCCATTGGTTTAGACTCAGGAAAGGCACTAGACAAGGCTGTCCTCTGGCTCCCCTTCTTTATATTATGACCCTAGACCCTTTGGCAGTAAGAATTAGAAATAAATAAATTATGGGTATTTCAATTAGCAAGATTAAGAACAAAGCATGTTTATATGCGGATGATATCTTGTTAACATTAATCCAACCTGAAAACTCAATAGAATTTCTCTTAAAATATATAGGGATTACTCTAATTACAAACTTAACATCAATAAATCACAAGCAATGTTGCTATGAATCAATCAAGATAGAATGAGTACACTTCGAGATACATTTCCATTTATGTGGAAATATAAGAGCATCGATTATTTGGGGATAAAAATTGCAAAAAAATCTTCACAAGGAAGAACCAGCACTTGGCGAAACGCGCATCGGGCTATTAGTTAGAGATTTTGGCACGCAGATTAGGAAGATTGTCCACATTACCCTTACTACAATAATATTAGCCACTTTGCTAACATTTACATTTATTTTTTATCCTTTTTCGTTTTGTTTATAATTAGATATTGGTGTGACTGAGGGTGTTGGGAGTAGGGCTTCCCCTTTGGTTTGGAAGTCCCTTTGTGGGTATGGGGGTGATATATTGGAGTTCTAGATTTTTTAAGGGGTGCCCTAGAAAGCACGATAGGGTACTAGCTATTTAGGATATATTTAACCCGTTCTTGGTTCTATCCCTGCTCACCCCGACATTGCTAAAGAGACAGATTGACTTTTCATTTTGCCCTTTTTACCCTCAGCAGCAGTTTTAATTTTAACCCTGTATTTCTTTGCAAACATACAGTTATTTTTTGATATTTAGATTACCATACTTTTCACTTCCCTGTTTTGGGTTTTTAAGACAATTCATTAAAAGTGATGTTTTAATAATATTATTTTTCAAAAGGGTGGCTCTCCTTGTAAAGGATAGTCTTGGGAGGTATCTATATTTCTTTACTTCTCAGTCTCCTCTTGAGTCATTGTATTTATGTTCTTCACAATTAATAGAACTGAATCATCAAGATCTCCTAAATGACCTTTTTTTTTTTAAAAAAACTCTTGGTGAATGGAAAAAACTTCCCAGATCATGAATGGGTAAATTAACTATCATTAAATCCTATATACTACCTAAATGGCTTTATAATTTGAGATTATTCCCTTTAAAAATGCCTCCTTTCTACTGCTCAATTTCAAACAGCTGTGGGAAAACTTATTTGGTCAAACAAAAAACCCAAAAATCTCAAAAAAGATTCTATATGGCAATAAAGCTATAGGGGGTTTTCCCAGTATGTGGCTGCTTAGTCAAACTTATGCAATGTTGCATTTACATGCTATACATTCGCATGTGTCTAGATTAGAAGAGTGGTGTAATATTGAGCAAGAGATCTTGGATATGAAGAACTATAGTAATATTTTATGGTTGAATAATATAACAGTAAAGAAAATCATAAATAATTCTAAAGGCACTTTTGTTAAAAACATTATTTCTTTTTGGTCCAAACTGAAAAACAACATCGGTATAAAGGATAAAATAATAAAACAAGTACCTATAGAAATAATCGAATATAACTTCCCAGAAATGAATATGTTGAAATGGATTAATAATTAAAATTTTAAAGTGGCGGATTTCTTAGAGGGTATGAAGCGTAAAACATATGAACAACTAATAATGGAATATGGAAATATTAGGATATTTTTGTTACATACTCCAATAAAAATATGCTTTAAAAAAGTCCAATTTTTATTTTTTTTATTTTAAAGTTGTGGGAAAAGAAGAGAAGGCGATACCACATACTACCTGGATAAATGGCATTATATTCCCACAAAAATGCATACAATTGATTCTAATCATTCTGCTTTATGCTGGAGGTGTGGAATAAGTGAAGGAACATTCCTCCATATTTGCTGGTCTTGTAGTTTGGTTAATAAAATATGGATTAAAACCTTTCAACTAATCTCTAAACTTGAAATTTAAGGCATCCAGAGAAAAAGCTATGTTACATATAAATCTAGATTATATTTATATAAAAATTTAAAAAAATTTGAAATTTCTTGACTATCCAGTTATTTATGGCTATGAAACTGGTTATTTCAAGAATGTGGATGGAAAAACAGGAAATCCCCCTGACAGCAGTTCTGAATCAAATGCACTTTCAGTGTTTGATAGAGAAAGGTTATTTTTCGGCTTTTCAAAGATATGGCTCATACAAAAAAATATGGGATCCCTGACTTAGAACATATCCAGATAGGAGTAATTAAGTGTTCTTGCATAGCAAGACCACTTAATGTTATCTCACATATATATTATTAAGTGTTCTTGCATAGCAAGACCACTTATTGTTATCTCACATATACATTATTATAGCCAAATTTGCCACCCTAACTCCTCCCACAGTTTTTACACTACATAGACAAAAATTTACCAAAACTTGCAGATTGTTCCCGATCGGATTGCTATCACTTTGTGGAACGTTTCGCCGAATGGTTCACGGAATATTGTCGTTCTTGTGGCGAAATTTGTCCCATAGGAATGAATGGCAAAGCTAGAGTGGCACATGATTTCTAAACTGCCGCCACTCCCTCATTTTCAGGCCCACCTACACAAATCTTATATCAAAACGTTCAGCTATCCCTGCTGCCACTAAACATGTCAACGGCTAAGCCATAGTCCTGATAGTTTTCACAATATGACCATTTGTTTGCAACTAATGCCGTCCATTGACTTTCATTGAAACTTCCCTCTACAAAGCTCAAATTTGAAGTGCAATTTCTAAACTGCGACTGTGCCTTCAATTTTAATACTTCAGAGACATACTATGCATCAAAATGTAGGTCTGGGTCTTGTGATTCTCACAATATAAAGCTCTTCGCTGTAGGATTTATAGTTTTTAACATACGACCGTTTGAAGATGGCAACTGCCAAAATACTCTGACCTGTGCCAGGCTGCAGCAGCAAGTGATGTCATAGACAGGGCCTTTTGAACACCTGCTAATGTTTTTGTAAATGTATGGTTTAATGTAACTGCGCAACAATGTTGCAATTAAATGTGCTATATAAATGATAAGTTACTCCGCCCACTCCAGTTGTAGACTACTGGTGGAGGCAAGAACACTTCACACAATTTCCCCAGAAATTGTAGCTTTTCTAGTGTATAAATTGTTTTTTCTCTCAAGTCTTTGGAATGTGGTGGGGGACTTTAATTCTGGGTCACACAGGCATTGTCTTTGTCCTTTGTCTTTTGTTTGTGTTGTTGAAGATATGGTGTTCCTTATAGGATATAAATATGATAGACGACTAATAGAAAGGAAAATTATCTAAGGTTTTATATGACTACCTTTCTACTGTCTGATTGGAAGTTTGTGTTATTTATTATGTAAAAAATTAATAAAGAACAAATTTTGAAAAAAAAAAAAAATCTAGTCTCCCAGAATTACATCCTCTATAGTCATATTGGTTGCTTAAGGTCAGAAGAATCACTGATACTATCAATTTTGACAGTCCCGTACTAAGCTCAAATGGGAAATATAGGTAAGGAACTCATCAATTCTAGAATAAGAATTGTTAACTTTGAAATAGTAGAAAATAATTTTTGTTGAAGAATGCACCACTCATCATAGAGATTGTGTGTATAAAGCAATTTCATGCACTGTGTCCTTAACGATTTAAAACATTTAGAGGTTGATTCTATAGAACAGTGGTTTCATCTAGTGCTATGCATACCCCCATGGGTACAATCCAGTTCCCCTAGGAGTATGAAAAAATAAATAAATCAGTAATTGCAGCCACACCCCACAGGTTGGAAATCACAGGGCCCATTGTGTGGCCCATGTACTTAGGGCCACCCAAGGAACATGTACCATAATGGGCCTGGTTGTGCCCTGCAGCACTTTTACAGTGCAACAGAACACCTCCTTGTTCACTGGGAGTGCTGGTAGGATTTGAGAGAGTGACTTTCTCCCAGATGACAGAGCAGTGGGGCAGAGCTAAACACGGACTCCAACCACTGCTGCACATCGAGGGGAAGCAGGATGGAGTCCCTGCTTCCCCAACTAACAGACCCCAGGGACTTCAGTTAATCCACTTCTCCTCCAGCCCATATGGTCTGTAAGTAAGAGAGAGTGTGTGTGTTGACTGTCTGCCTGTGGGTGTGTGTGTGACTGTCTGTGCGACAGTGTGCCTGTGAGTGTGTGTGACTTTCTGCATGTGATTGGGAAATGCTGCCTGTAACTGTGTGACGATATGCCTGTGAGACTATCTGCCTGTAATTGCATGTGTGATTGTCTGTAACTGTGTGCCTCGGACTGGACTCTGAAGACTGTTGCTGATATTGTTGTATAAAAAAAAAAAAAAAAATTCTATTGTAAGGGGCTGAGCAGGGGCTTTAGTGGTAGAGGCAGAGATTTTTGGGAAGTGGGGGATGCAGGAGTTTTTTGGAAGAGGGTGCAGGGGTTTGAAGAAGGAGGGCAGGAATTTTGTGGAAGGGGGCTGAGCAGGGGTCAGGACATGCATTTTGGGCAGGAGAGGGGTTTTGTAGAAGAGGGCAAGACAGGGATTTTCAAAATGTACACATTTGTGCAATTTTTAAAAATGAAAACATTAAACATTGCGAATATTGCAGGTGGTTTTTTTTTTTGGAGGGTGGGAAGTGCCACACACAGGATCCACCCTGAGTGCCAAATGCTCTAGGTACGCCCCTGACCCTTTAAAATAAGAGACAGAAAATTAATTTTAAAAACAAAATACCTTTCAAAATTCTGAAAAATGTTCAAAGCTAAGTTGATTGTAGCTTCAGACATGCCCATTACTCACCAGGAAAAGGTTCCACCAATCAGGAATCTCTCACTATGGTCTAAGGGAGGGGGGCGGATTTTATCCCTTAAACCGGTTGGAGCAGATGCTTAAGGATGAATAGGCTATCCCTCAACAACAGGTTCACCCATTACATAGGAACTGCTCTTTAAACTGATCACATCCATACAACACCCTCGGCTTTATTCGTGGAGGAGGGTAGAGATCAGGGGAAAGCCATACTATAGTGGCCAGAACCGTAGACAAAGAAACAAGCAGAGATTTGTGGGTTTTGCCAACTTTTATAGAAGCTTTATACAGAATTTTCCCAAGGTCATTCAACCCCTTACCCGTCTTACAAAGAAAGGTGTGAAGTGGTACTGAGACCATCAAGTACAAACAGTATTTGACAAACTCAAACAGATGTTCACCTCGGCCCCCATACTTCATATACCAGAACTACGCAAACCTTTCTTCTTGGAGGTAGATGCCTCTTATATAGTGATGCACCGAACGGGTCGCTGGCGAATAGTTCCTGGCGAACATAGCATGTTCGCGTTCGCCACGGACGGCGAACATATGCGCGGTTCGATCCGCCCCCTATTCGTCATCATTGAGTAAACTTTGACCCTGTACCTCACAGTCAGCAGACACATTCCAGCCAATTAGCAGCACACCCTCCCTAGCAGACCCTCCCACCTACTGGACAGCATCCATTTTAGATTCATTCTCAAGCTGCATGCTTAGTGAGAGGAGGGAAAGTGTAGCTGCTATTGATTTGATAGGGAAATGGATAGCTAGGTTAGTGTATACAGTGTCCACTACAGTCCTGAAGGACTCATCTGATCTCTGCTGTAAGGACAGCACCCCAAAAAGCCCTTTTTAGGGCTAGAACATCAGTCTGCTTTTTTTTTTTTGTGTAATGTAATTGCAGTTGCCTGCCTGCCTGCCAGCTTCTGTGTCAGGCTCACAGTAGATACTGTGCCCACTTGCCCAGTGCCACCACTCACTGGTGTCACAATAGCTTGCATTTAAAAACAAAAAACTTTTTTCACTGTTATAGATTGAATAGCAGTTAGTTGCCTTCAAGCGGGTGTGTCAGCTCTACAGCGTGTACTCTGCCAACCTCTGCCAGTTCACAGTGCCACTCATATCTGGTGTCACAGTAGCTTGCATGCATAGTACCACTAATCGAAAAAAAAAAAAATGACAGGCAGAGGCAGGCCACCCCCACACTGCGCATTGGGTAAACCTGCTGACGGCTGCCAAGCATGGAATGCGTGGCTCTGCAGAGGAGTTGGTGACACCGCCACGACTTGCAGGCAGGCCTGCTGCCACCTCTTCTACTCCTCCTACTCCATCCTCTTCCATAACCTCCTCGGCTGAGTCCTCTTCTGCTGCTGCGTCTTGCTCCACATCAACGGATAGGGGACGTAACAGGGATTAGACTGATAAGAATAGTACTACTTAACACACCACTCCTATCTGGTGGCACATTAGATTCCACGCGCAGTGCCCCAAATTTGAAGTAGGAGGACCGACCAAGCATCTTTTTCCATCTCCCGGTTCCTAAAAATCTATGCCATATACACGTCCCTTGATAGGGGACGTAACAGGGATTAAACTGATAGGAATAATGCTACTTAACACACCTTATAATAACGCAGAGAGAGGAATCTGAAGTAGAGGAGTCAGAGGAGGAAGGTGGCTTTGAGGAGGTGGAAGACCAAACACAGCAGGCGTCCCAGGGGGCTTGTTGTCACCTTTCGGGGACCCTTGGTGTTGTACGTGGCTGGGTGGAGGAAGAGACCTTCAATGACATCAGTGAGGACAAGGAACGGGACATGGCTAGCTTGGTATCCAACCTTGTGCAAATGGGGAGTTTGCTGTGCGTTAAACGGGGAGTTTGGTCTGTCACTGTGAAGCGGGCATAACCCTTACACTACCTGATCGATACATCATACAGTAGGTCCCCCACATTATTTTTATGGCCCCCACCCACCGCTCACGGGTGGGGGTGGGCGGGAGGACAGTAGGTCCCCCCCATTGAGATTTATGGCCCCCACCCACCGTGCAGGGGTGGGGGAGGACAGTAGGTCCCCCCTTATCCTTATTTACTGAATATTCCCCTGTATAACAATGTTTGGCATTTAGTGAATATTCCCTATTCTGCTCTGTGTCAGTGTTTATCAGGGATCCTTAGGATAGGTGTCAATCCATACCTGCCAAGTGACCCTATGTAGGGGGAACAGTCCCTATTCTGCTCTGTGTCAGTGTGTATCATGGATCCTGAGGATAGATGTCAAACCATATCTGCCAAGTGACCCTATGTAGGGGGAACAGTCCCTATTCTGCTCTGTGTCAGTTTGTACTTCAATGAGCGAATTTTAAAAATACACAGGGACTCTTTCTGGCCACAATAGTGATGGAAAAGTTGTTTCAAGGGGACTAACACCTGGACTGTGGCATGCCGGAGGGGGATCCATGGCAAAACTCCCATGGAAAATTACACAGTTGATGCAGAGTCTGGTCTTAATCCATAAAGGGCAGAAATCACCTAACATTCCTAAATCACAATGGATATGGATTGATACCTGACATATGACATATTGACACCTTGACATATGGATTGACACCTGTCCTCAGAGACCCTGATACACACTGACAGAGCAGAATAGAGACTGTTCCCCCTACATAGGGTCACTTGGCAGATATGGATTGACACCTCTCCTCAGAGACCATGATACACACTGACACAGAGCAGAATAGAGACTGTTCCCCCTACATAGGGTCACTTGGCAGATATGGATTGACACTGTCCACAAGGACTAGCTGCAGGCTTCCTGGCAGGGCCCATACAAGGTGGTAGAGCAGGTTTGTGCGGTCATTGGCACGGGAGGCAAGCGCATGCTCCATGTGAACATTCTCAAGCCATACCACGAGCGCACGGAAGAGGTAACCGCGATCTGTGCACCTGCCACTGAAGATTATGATAATTTGCCACTCCCAGATCTCCTAGACCAAGAGGGCCAGAGCGGAGACCTGGGAGAAGTACAGTTAGGAGAACGGTTAGACCCCCAGGAGCGAACCCAGGTCCAAAGACTAATCCAGGACAAGGGGGCCACGTTTTCCAACCTACCTGGGTACAGTCCGTTAACCACTCACAAAGTTGAAACCCTAGACCAGACCCCCCTTTGCCAAACCGCCTATCGCATACCCGAAGCAGTTAAAGAAAATATTCAGAAAGAAATTGAGGAAATGATGCAGTTAGGGGTGATAGAACACTCTGACAGCCCCTGGGCCTCCCCGGTAGTACTAGTACCGAAACGGGACGGCACGACCCGTTTCTGTGTAGACTACCGGAGGCTAAACGATAAAACAACCTCAGACGCCTACCCTATGCCCCGGATAGACGAGCTCCTAGACAAAATGGCCAGAGGCCAGTACCTCACCACAATAGATCTGTGCAAGGGGTACTGGCAAATTCCATTAGCCGAGGACGCCATCCACAAGTCGGCATTTGTCACCTCGTTTGGCCTGTATCAGTTTAAGGTCATGCCATTCGGGATGAAGAATGCCCCGGCTAACTTTCAGAGGATGATAGATCAGCTACTGGATGGGTTTCAGGAGTATGCCTGCACCTACTTGGATGATAGCCATTTTTAGCTGCTCCTGGCCCGAACACCTGACCCACATAGGAGCCGTACTAGACCGGATTAGGGAGGCCGGACTGACCCTAAAGCCCAGTAAGTGCCATATAGGAACGCGTAAAAACCTCCCCAACATAGTAGTATGGGCCCCAGAGTGTGAACAGGCCTTCCAACAGCTCAAGACGGCGCTCATTAAATCACCTGTACTTTCTGCTCCTGATCCAACTAAACGCTTTCTCGTCCATACAGACGCTTCTATGTTTGGATTGGGAGCAATACTGAGCCAAGTCGGAGCAGATGGCGGCGAGCAACCCGGGGCTTATCTAAGCCGGAAACTTTTGCCCAGGGAAGTAGATAATTGAAAAGGAGTGCCTGGCGGTGGTGTGGGCCCTCAAAAAGCTGCAACCTTACTTGTATGTACAACCGTTTACCTTACTCACAGATCACAACAAATTTGGGGCACTGCGCGTGCAATCTAATGTGCCAACAGATAGGAGTGGTGTGTTAAGTAGTACTATTCTTATCAGTTTAATCCCTGTTACATCCCCTATCAGGGGACGTGTATATGGCATCGATTTTAGGAACCGGGAGATGGAAAAAGATGCTTGGTCGGTCCTCCTTCAAATTTGGGGCACTGCGCGTGCAATCTAATGTGCCACCAGATAGGAGTGGCACTGTGAACTGGCACAGTATCCACTGTGAGCCTGACACACCCGCTTTGAGACAACTAACTGCTATTCAATCTATAACAGTGAAAAAAGTTTTTTGGTTTTAAATGCAAACTATTGTGACACCAGTGAGTAAGTGGTGGCACTGGGCACAGTATCCACTATGAGCCTGACACAGAAGCTGGCAGGCAGGCAACTGCAATTACATTACACAAAAAAAAAAAAACAGACTGATGTTCTAGCCCTAAAAAGGGCTTTTTGGGGTGCTGTCCTTACAGCAGAGATCAGATGAGTCCTTCAGGACTGTAGTGGACACTGTATACCCTAACCTAGCTATGCATTTCCCTATCTAATCAACAGCAGCTACAGTTTCCCTCCTCTCACTAAGCATGCAGCTTGAGAATGAATGTAAAATGGATGCCTTCCAGTAGGTGGGAGGGTCTGCTAGGGAGGGTGTGCTGCTAATTGGCTGGAATGTGTCTGCTGACTGAGGTACAGGGTCAAAGTTTACTGAATGATGATGAATAGGGGGCGGATCGAGCCGCGCATATGTTCACCCACCGTGACGAACGCGAACATTCTATGTTCGCCAGGAACTATTCGCCATAGAACCGTTCGGTGCATCACTACCCTCGAGTCACGTAACTGTCGACTTTATCGTAGACTTACCTATTTCCAAGGGACACAATACCATCATAGTGGCCATAGACTGACTAACCAAGTTGGCTCAATCATTTCATCCCTGTGAAAAGACCACCTACTGCAAAAAAGACAGTGAGTCTTCCTGAACCACGTATTCAAGCTACATTGCATCCCTGAATCTATCCTCTCGGACTGAGGTACTCAATTTACATCCCATTTCTGGAAGGCCTTCTGTCAGTCCCTGAATATATATGTGGATCTCTCGACTGCATTTCACCCCCATACCAATGGACAAACCGAGAGAAAGAATCAGACATTAGAGACCTATTTTTGCTGCTACACTACCCACCTACAGTAGGATTGGAAAGAACTACTCACAAATGCTGAGTTTGCCTACAACTCCGAGATCCACGATTCTACTCATTCTTCTCCATTATGGATTCCAGCCTACTTCACTCCTGGGATTGCCTACATTTACCACTGTTCCTGATATTTCTGCTCTGGTTAAGCATGTGTCCCAATGCCTTCTCCGTGCTCAGAATACGTTGAAAGAAAGCGAAGCTCTCTACAAATCATATGCAGATCGTCACAGAAGATCCCCTCCTTCCTTCAGAAAGGTCAACAAATGTGGCTTTCTACCAAACATCTGAAGCTCCCTTGTCCTTCCAGAAAATTGAGACCTAAATACATCGGCCCCTTCCGTGTCAAGAAAATCATCTCTCCTGTGGTCCTCCAGTTAGATCTACCTTCTCACTATCACTCCTATCCATCCTTCCATGTGTCGCTCCTCAAACCTGTCAATAAAAACATTCCCAGAAAGTGTTGTCGCTCCTCATGCTCGTCGCTGGTGAACCTGGATATGAAGTACAAGCCATCCTGGACTCTCGCTTTTGAAGAGGTATCCTCGAATATCTGATTCATTGGAAAGGGTATGGCCCTGGAGACAGGACCTGGGCACCTGTTAAAAACATCAATGATCCTTGTCTTCTCAGAGGTTTCCATCTCAGATATATTTCTTGTCTAGGTACCAGGAGTCCCATGAGGTGTCTCCTTGGAAGGAGGTACGGTCAGGTCACTGCTTCCATGTTAATCAACCTCGCATTCCGCGTTGACTCAGCCAGTGCAGAGTATTCCACTTTTTTGCCTTAAAAGCTCCTGGCTTGCTTTTATAGACTTTTTTGGGTCATTGTCCATCTGTAAATAAACCGTGATGTGGTATGCTTTGGATCAGCAAGTCCAAGCATTCTCCATACTTTTTTCTTCCTATCATTCAGGTTGATCTTAGTTTAATTTTTCTAAAGGATGCTTTTTCCACAACTGGACTTTTTTTTTTTTTTAGAGAGTATTTTAGAAAAGTCTAATCTGGCATTTCTATTCTAGAGGTTTGTGAATAGTTTGGATCTTGCGGTTAGCCCTCTGTATTTGCTCTTGTGAAGTCTTCGCTTAATGGTAGACTTGGATAGTTATATGCCTACCTTCAGAAGAGTGTTCTTCAGTTGCGTGGATGTTGTGATGGAGTTTTTCTTTACCATGGAAAAGATCCTATGATCATCCACCACTGTTTTACATGCTGTCCAGGCCATTTTGTGTTGCTGACTTCACCAGTGCATTGGTTTTTTTTTCCCTCAGAATGTACCAAGCTGTTGATTTTGCCACTCCTCATTTGACTGCATATTATGGGTTCATAGCAACAGCTTCCAAATGTTAATGGAAAAACAGAATAGAGTCCGCACTAATATATAAAAAAAGAAGGAAAGAAAGGCAGCAATCCCAAACAAGGACCATACTGCACCATTATTGTTTTCATTTTATCTCCCTACTGTCTGTCTGTTACTGCACCGAAGAGGAGACTCACCGCATATCCCACAAGCTGGGATCATACCGCTGCAAGCTATTCACACCAGAGCTGGATTAAGCTCTATAAAAAGTGAGTATGATCTCTTCAATTTATATTATCTCTTGGATCACCCTGTACCATCACCCTTTTCAACCTGTAAGGAGCAGAACCCTACAACTCCAGAGACCAACCTAGGATCCAAGTTCCACTATACTGGACTCCGTTGCGTTATTACTACCTCTACCAGGACTTTAATTTATTTATCTTGCTTATTGGTGCAGTCCCATCCCTTTGTTTGTTTGCCTATTCCAAATGTTAATGCCACACCTGGAATCAACACCAGACCTTTTAACTGCTTAATTGACGAAGAAATAATAAAGAAATAGCACACATCTGTTTGTAAAACAGCTTTTGTAAGGGATCTTACCTTGGGGAGGAGTTTGACATGCAGAGTTAAAGCACCCTTTGCAATTTAACACAAACCAAGGAGACTCAAGGTAGAAATTTCCAAGCTTGTGACACAGTGCTTCCAAAAATGTAGTACAGGCAAGGATAATCCAAAAAGAGTAATCATGGTCATAATCAAAAGTCAGGACAGGCAGAGATTCAAACCAGGAGTCAGACGAACAGCAAGTTTCCACAAAGAGGAACAAAATGATCTGACAATGAGGCTCAAGCAAGGCAGGGTTTAAATAGGTGGATAATAGCCACTTAATCTGGAAACCAGGAACAGGTGTGCAGAGGTCCAGAAGTAGAGACTCAGACAACAGGATACCAGGAGAAACATAAAACAACAAAATATGCGTGGTGTTAAAGGTAAGGTCACTGACTGGGATGCTGAGTACCCAGGTTCAATCCCAGCCAGGACTAAGAACATGAGTCTGCATGTGACATAATGAGGATCTTGAAGGCTTCTGAGTCAATTGTCCAATGAGAAAACTTTTGAGTCAATTGTCCAATGCAAAAGAGGGAGCTACAAGAACTATAATTCCTAAACCCTTTTCTCCAATTTTAATGTGAATACCCTCAAATTAAACCTGAGAGAATGTACTTTCAGCCTATATTCATTATTTAACCCCTTAAGGACACAGCTTCAGAAGCTTGACTTACGCTTAGTGACACAAGCAATTTTTGCATTTTCTTGCTGTTTGCATTCAACTGCAATTTGCATCTCTCTCATTTATTGCACCGACACATATTATATACTGTTTTTTAAAGGACAGAAAGGGCTTTAATTTGATATAACATATATATATATATATATGCTTACTTATTATAAAAAAAATACAGAAAAATGCAAAAAAAATGAAAAATATTGTTTTTTTTTACAGTTTTTGCAATAATAATGTGTGCATAATTAGTGCAGGTTAAGGAAAGTAATTAAAAATAAATTTATTTATTTGTTCTGATTTACAGAATATATAATGTGTCTGGGATTTTAAGTTTTTTTTGGTAGTTACAGGTCACAAAGCACAAGGAGTAAAATAAACTTTTAATGTGGAGCGATTTTAGAATTTGGTATGTTTGTCTTGTAAGCTTAATAGCCATAAAAGAAAACAAAATTGCCACACAAAAGTATATATTTATATAAAGTAGACATCACGGGCTATTTACCTAAGGTTGTTTTGACACTTTCTACGTAGCCATTTCACCGCCAACCTCTGCTAAATATTGGAGTAAAATTGTGTTCTTTTTGGTTTTTGGCACACAAACTTATAACAGAGAAATTCTCGTGTATATTTTGTAAAGTTGGTGTGTGCTATTCCTGTACAAAGTTTTATTTTGTGTTCAGTTACATCTGCTGAGTAAAATGACACCCCATTGTATGTCTTTTGCACTATTTCGTGAAGTTACAGTGCCATACAGGATACCTGTCCTTTTCAGTATTCACAGTAGAATTTTGAGAGATGGATTTAATGAGCCTTAGCTTCCATTTTGGGGTATTATAACAGTTTGACTGTTCAAAAAACCCCACAAAGGCCTACCATTTGTAAAAGTAGACACTCCAGGGTATCTTATAAGGTGCATATTGTGCCTTAACATGCCCCCATTTTTTCACCAATATATGCCAAAGTATGTGGTAAAAAATAATTTTGTGCATTTTTTACATACGGATTGCATTTTTGCTGGGCGTTTTGTATATTTCATATGTGCCACTAAGTTCAAACCCCCAAATTATGCTCAGCTAAGTCTTCTGAGTAAAATGACACCCCATATGAATGTCTTTGGCACTATTTCGTGAAGCTACAGTGCCATATAGGAGACCAAGCCATATCCGTTTTTACCAAACTTTGAATTTTGACGCTGGGCCTATGTGCAATTTCCAAGCATCTTCGCAGGTTTTAAATTCAAACTACCCCACAAAGGCCTACCATTTCTTAAAGTAGACACCCCAGGGTGTTTCAAAAGGTATAGTTTGAACCTTAGCGTGGGATCATTTTTCCGCTAGCTTGTACCAGATGTAGTGGTAATAAGCGTTTTTTCTGCCTTTTTGACATACAAAGTGAGTTTGCACAGTATATTTTGCAAACCTTATGTGTGCTACGACTGTATAATACTTCATATGTTGCTCAGCTATGTCGGCTGAGTACAGCAATACCCCCGTATGTACCTTTACCAGGTATGTGTGGACATCGGAGGGGCACATTTGGGACACAGCCATTCCAGTTTTTTTCAAACTTTGAATTTTTATGCTGTGCCTATGTCCCATTTTAGAGTATTTTACCAGGCTATATAATCCAAATTCCCCATAAAGCCATACCATTTCTTAAAGAAGACATCCCAGGGTATTTCAAAAGGCATATTTTGAACCTTAGCGTGGGATCATTTTTCCGCTAGCTTGTACCAAGTGTAGTGGTAATAAGCATTTTTTCTGCCTTTTTGACATACAAAGTGAGTTTGCGCAGCATATTTTGCAAACCTTATGTGTGCTATGACTGTATAATACTTCATATGTTGCTCAGCTATGTCGGCTGAGTACAGCAATACCCCCGTATGTACCTTTGCCAGGTATATGTGGATGTTGAAGGGGCGCATTTGAGACGCAGCCATTCAGTTTTTTCTAACTTTGAAGTTTTACGCTGTGTCCATGTTCCAATTTGGAGTAGTTTAGACGGTTGGTTATTGAAACTTCCCCACAAACACATACTATTTATTAAAGAATACACCCTGGGGTAATTCAAAAGGCATATTTTGAACCTTGGCGTGGGATAATTTTTTCTCTAGTTTGCTCCAGGTGTAGTGGTAATGAGCGTTTTTAAAATGTATTTTTTTACTTTTTATAACTTTTTTACTTTTAAAAACTAGTTTTTAAACTTTTGTTTTGCTTATAAATTTTTTTTAAACTTTCCTAAACTTTCTTAAAACTTTTTTACAGATTTAACATTTTTCTAAGCTTTTTTTTTTACCGTTAACCCCTAACTAGCAGTACGCAGCACTAACAGTAAATTCCCCATTTTCCCATAACTCCCACCCACCCCAGCTAGCAAAATATATAGTTATAAAATATTTAAATTAATTAATTAAATAAATTGAACCCCTGAGGGTTAAAAAAATAAATAAAAGTTAATCCTCAGGGGTTAAAAAAAATTAGATCACAGTATAATACTGTGATCTCTATTTGATCGCTGTAGGCAGTGATCGACTGGCAGGGAAGGGGTTAATTTTTATTTGGACTAGGTAAAGTGTGTTTTTTTTGTTTTTTTTATTTAAATGTTATTAAAACATTTTTTTAAGCTTAATTTTTTACTTTTTAAAGTTTATTTTAAAACTTTTTTTAACGTTAACCCCTAGTTAGCCTAACGCCAAATCCCCCAATTCCCCACTAACTTCCACCTACCCCAGCTAGCTAAATATATAATTAAAAAATAATTTAATTAGTTAATTTAATTAATTTAACCCCTGAGGGTTAAAAAAAAAAGAATTAACCCTCAGGGGTTAAAAAAAAAAAATCAGATCATAGTAAAATGTAATCCCTGCCAATTGATCACTGTAGTCAGTGATCAATTGGCAGGGAAGGGGTTAATTTTTTATTAAAATGGGTAAGGGGGGGGACTTTAAATAAACTTTATTTTTTTTTACAGCAGGGGGCAGGATCAGCACTGATCCGGCTCCCTGCACTTCACACAGAACCCGGAAGTGCAGGGAGCCGGTAGGTGAGTATAGAGAGCACATGTGCTCGCTCAGACTTGCGGTCAGAGCGAGCACATGTGCTGGGCAGACTGACCGGGTGCTCCCGGTATGCCTCTAATGCAGAGGCATACCGGGAGCACCATTAACCCCGCGATCGCCGCGATAGCGGCGATCCGGGGTTAATTTTACCGTGTGACGGACGAGGTCCGTCACCCGTCGTTAAGGGTCTCTCCTGTGTGACGGACCTCGTCCGTCACCCGTCCTGAAGGGGTTAACTGCAATTTGAAATTTGTTTACTAAACAGCTGTAATAGCAAAACTAAATATTTCCAGACCTAGCTGTACGTGCCTCTATCAGAGATGATTTTCACAGTGTTTTGAGCAAACAGAAAGAGATTTGCTGCTGTTTGCAGAGAGATGTCTGAATTGGATGTTTGCATCTCCCAGCTTGAACACATGCAGATTGAGTGAACTAAAGAAAATGGTGAATTGATTGCAAAGATGCAAATGCTTGGTTTGCAACTAAAGGCTATATTCGCAAAGAATGCTGAATTGGAGGATCGGAGGAAAATGAGTATTATTTGCAACAGAGGTGTTCCTGAGACTGTTGGAATGAATTAACAAGTTATGTTCATTATGTGTCATTTGGTGAGATTTGCCAAATTTGTCAGACACAAATCTACCTTTCCTCTCCTGATCTCTCTCCGCCCATCTTGACTCGTGTCTGACTGCCTCTCCGCGATTTCCAACTGGATGGCTGCTCACTTCCTTAAACACAGCCTGTCCAAAATAGAACTTCTGGTCTTTCCTCACTCAAGTGCTGCTACTCCCATGTCTGTCTCCCTCCAAGTCAACGGCGCCACCATCACCTCTACCTCGCAGGCTCGCTGCCTAGGTGTTCTCTTTGTCTATGACCTCTCCTTCACCCCTCATGTCAAGTCGATTGCCAAATTCTGCTGCTTCCATCTCAAAAATATAGCTCGCATCCACTTAACACCAGACGTAGCTAAGGTGCTGGTCCATGCCGTTGTCCCCCTCACCTGCCACGCTTCCCCCTCTGTCAGTCCCTACAATGATCCAGTTAGACACAGGGCTCAATTTAAGATTCTGGTGCTTGCTAAGATAATGCTGCTTCAACCTACCTATCCACCCTAAAAAAACAAGTATATCCCGTCGAGGCTCCTGCGTTCTGCCGAAGACCTAGGTCTATCCTCTGTCCATGTGCCCAAATCTGATTCTCGCCTCCAAGACTTCTCCAGGGCTGCACTTTTTCTGTAGAACTCCCTTCCCTTCTCTGTTAGACTTTTAACTAGTCTCCACTCCTTCAAAAAATCTTTGAAAACACTCCTCTTCAGGAAAGCATATAATTTAAACTGTTAGCGGGTTTTCACACCCACCCCCACCACCCCCATGACTCCTCTCCTGCAACTGTCAAAAATAAAAAGTTCTTAGTGAATACTTCTCTAGCAACCTATTTTATTACCCTTTGTGTCACTATACCCCACTCCCTCTAGCATGTAAACTCATTGAGCAGGACCCTCAATCCCTTTGCTCCTGTGTGTCCATTTGTCTGGTTACAATTACGTGTCTGTTAGTGTCTGTTAGTGCACCCATTGTAAGAGACATTTTTTCTCTGTGAGTCTCTAGATTTGCAATTAATTAGAAATGTATTGATTGTTTCTATAATCATGGTTTATGCTGTTTATTGACCATTTTTCATATATAATTTGTTTTCCCTTTTTCCCATTTCTCTTATGTACCCTTTTCCCTAGTTGTTTTGCCAAGTTTTTTTTTTTTTTTTAAACCATTAATAAATATGAGCTGCCTGATTGACAACTCTGCAAGGCTGTCTTATACTGCAATATTGTATTTATTTATTTTTACAACTTGCCGTATTGTCACTTGTAAAGATGAAAATGGATGCAGGGTACTCTATGCACCAAAAACTTTACAATATACCAAGTTCTGAAGATGCTTTAGTAATTTCACACTGCAAGAAACACATTGCTCACTAGAGAGTGCTGCTGTATCACATTTTATTTAGATAGTGAAGCCTTATATTGTTTTATGTACAGAAATGTATATCCATGATACAAAACCATCATCAGGGGAAATGTGTGTGTATTATTTTGAGTTTAAGGGACATTCCAACTACCATAATCACTACAGTTGGTTTTAGGCATTATAGTGCAAGGAGGCTATGTCTGAAGTCCATCAATTTCTGTCAAATCATTTCCATGTTGTCTGGCATAAAAAAACAAGGATTTCTAGCACCAGAAGCCAGCTCCCTTTGCCTCTAAATTGATCATGAAGAAGTTTCACTTCCACATTATACAGTCAAAACATTGTACTGGCTAGCAGTATTTGGCAGAACTGAATCTCAGGAAGAGGACCAATTGGCTCCCCACGGAGGAAGAGTAGGGTCAGTGACAAGTGCCCAAAGGCAAAAAATATCAGCAATGCTAATGTGGATAATTATCTATAAATGTTTGACATCACAGGACACAAAGTCACTTGATGTTACATACATGACAGTGAGTGACATAAGTGGTAAAAAAAAAACATTTGGAAGGGGAAAACTCCTAAATGACTAAAAAGCTACTTATAATGTGTGTACTGTGTTTGATTGTTTGTGTACCAGTGTGTGCATACTATTTCTAAGTGTGTGTGTGTGTGTGTGTGTGTGTGTGTGTACGTGTGTCAGGGTTGCCTTTATTGTGTCTGTCTGACTGGCTGTGTAGTGTTGTGTCATGCATATACTGTGTGTAGCGGTTTTAGTCACTGTGAACACAATATCTGCAAGAGTGTGTGTATAGCAGTGTCATTGTGTATATGCTATGTTTAAGTATGTGTATAACAGTGTGTGCATACTGTGTCTGAAAGTTTACATACTGTGAATGTGTATGACAGTGTGTGTCATTGTGTGGGAAACAATAGGGGATAACAATGTAACATTTAAATACATAAAGGGAATCAACACAGTAAAGGATGAGACTATATTTAAAAGAAGGAGAACTACCACAACAAGAGGACATAGTCTTAAATTAGAGGGGCAAAGGTTTAAAAATAATATCAGGAAGTATTACTTTACTGAGAGAGTAGTGGATTATTGGAATAGCCTTCCAGCTGAAGTGGTAGAGGTTAACACAGTGAGGGAGTTTAAGCATGCGTGGGAGAGGCATAAGGCTATCCTAGACTTAAGATAAGGCCAGGGACTAATTAAAAGTATTTTGAAATATTGGGCAGACTAGATGGGCTGAATGGTTCTTCTCTGCCGTCACATTCTATGTTTCTATGTGTACCTGCCATGTATAATAGAGGTGGATATTGTGGCTCCATTCCTCTCATCTTTCTCAGAGTTCCATACGATTATTTTTGCAATATCAGCACTGGCCAGACAGCCTAAAATACCAACTGTGCTGGTAAATTACCTACCAGGTGGCAACCCCTAACCACACATAACAACCAATCATTAAACATTTATATATATTGGAAGTATGTCTAATTTTTGTGATTGTGACATGGTACTTTCCAAACAGGAGTATGTCAGTACTTATCAAACCAGTCCAGCTTTAACACTGTTTATTGGGGTAGAGAAGTGAAGAAGTGTAACTTTCAGAGAACTGACAGATCCTTTTTAATAAAAAAACATTGCTAGGTCACATACAGTAGTTGAATTTTAGCCTCATTACACTCAACCTACCAAACACTCTCTGAAGGCAATGGGAATCGTAGTACAACAGCACCCAAACTGAGGTGCAAGATTCCATCTTCATTTGGTCCATCACTTCTTTATACTAGTGCCCACATTTTTCTTCTTTTCTTCATCCTCTTATATATATATTTCCCACTTGATCGCAGCAGCTTCAGTCTTAAAGCTATATTCTCTGTTAAATCCAGTATTCTCCCCATCTCAGTTTTTCCCAACTCCCCTAAGTTTGTACAAATCCCTTAAATTTTTTTTTTTTAATTCAACAAAAAAATTTATACCAATTTAGTTTACAAAACTTTTTAAAAGAAACTACTTTAGCACAGTTTTATCTTAATGAAGCAGTCTTGGTGTATACATCATGCACCCGCAGTCTCACTTTTCATTTCTCTACCATTAGCCCCTTAAGGATGGTGGGCGTACTATGCCGTCCTTGGGGACCTAGTCCTAAACGCCGGCAGGCAGCATAGTACATCCACGCCATCCCTGCCACTTACCTGATCGCTAGAGATCCCCCGCCGGCAATTGCGATGGGAGTCCCCATGCGGCTGATCCGCCCCTTCTAACTTAGGCCAGTGTTTGTGACTAAAAAAGACTGAACATACCCCATTTGTAATACCTTGGGTTGTCTACTGGTATGCTATCATGGGGGTAATTCTCATTCCTGGGCTACCATTTGGTCTAAAAGGCACCATAACCAGTCTGGCAAATTTCAATGTGTATAAACTGAAAAATGTAACGTGCTATATTTGACCCTGTAACTTTCCAAAACAACATAAAACCCATACATGGGCGATACTCTTTTACTCATGAGACATTGCTGAATACAAATATGTGTACTTTATTGCAGTAACAGCTAACAGTTTTATGACATTCACAGTTAAAATGCCATGCAGAACAAAAAAAAAAAAAGTCTTAATTTTTCATTTTTTTAAAATATTTTATTCATATTAAATTATGTTTCATATATTAATATTTGATATTATTTGATATGAACTGAAAGCCCTGGTTCTCCTGAACAAATTGACGTATAATAAGTGTGGGTGCATTTAATATGAAAGAGGTAAATTATGGTTGAACAGACATAAAGAGCAAATTCAAAGTTTTGTTTACGTTTTGTTATCATTGGAACTTGTACAACTCAGTCCTTAACCCCTTCAGGACCCGACTGTTTTGGCCCTGTTGTACGTTAAGGACCAGAGCTGTTTTAACACTTTTGTGGTGCTTGTGTTTAGCTGTAATTTTCTACGCTCTCATTTACTGTTCCCATACAAAACTAAAGATTGTTTTTTTTCAGGACAAGAAGAGCTTTCTTTACATAACATTATCTGTAGCGTGTCATATAATTTACTTTCAAAATAATAAAATATGGTGAAAAATTAAAAAAAATATTTTTTTTTTACTTTTACCTGAAAAATCTTTTACTTACCTACAAAAGCCAATGAAAAAAACTGCTAAATAGATTCAAAATTTTGTCCTGAGTTTAAAAACACTCAGTGTTTACATGTTTTTTTGCAAGTTATTGGACTATATGTAAAAGTAGGACATTGCTGTTTCAAAATATATATTTTTTTCATTTATCAATAGTGATATAAATCTCTGAGTCACACCTCACATGTACATATTTTATTTACATAGACAACCCAGGGTATTCAATATGGGGTATGTCCAGTCTTTTTTAGTAGCCACTTAGTCACAAACACTAGCCAAAGTTAGCATTTATATTTGTTTGTGTGTTAAAAATACAAAAACAATTATGAACGCTAACTTTGGCCAGTGTTTGTGACTAAGTGGCTACTAAAAAAGACTGAACATAACCCATTTGCAATACCTTGGGTTGTCTTCTTTTGCAAATGGTATGCTATCATGGGGGTAATTTTCATTCCTGGGCAACCATACAGTCTCAAAGGCAACATAACCAACCTGGTAATTTTCAAAGTAAAAAAAAATTGACCCTTATATTTGACCCTGTAACTTTCAAAAACACTATAAAACCTGTACATGGGGGGTACTGTTATACTCGGTAGACTTTGCTGAACACAAATATTAGTGTTTCAAAACAGTAAAACATATAACAATTATATCATCAGTAAAAGTGCTGTTTGTGGGTGAAAAATACAAAAAAAAGTCCCTTTCATTGACAATATCATAGCTGTGATGTGTTTTACTGTTTTGAAACACTAATATTTGTGTTCAGCGAAGTCTCCAGAGTAAAACAGTACACCCCATGTACAGGTTTTAGGATGTCATAGAAAATTACAGGGTTAAATATAGTGCTAGCAAATTAAATTCTCTGGACTTTCGGCCTGGGTTGTCAGGCAGGTCCCTTAAGTTGCAATCAATAAAATTACTTAAGTATGTAAAATAATACATAAATATGCATGTAGAATTAAAATATATATACATATTTATATATTTGAAGTCTATGTGTATATTTATGAAATTATTTATGTAATTTTGTATATGGATATCTATATATTTCATATTATTTATATATATATATATATATATATATATATATATATATCTCTATATATATACAATGCACAATAATAATAACTCTACATAAACATCTTGGCCTGACTCAACGTATCAGATACGACACCAGAACCCAGTACCTTTCTAGTTTTAGAGTAGTACTGGCTTTTAGAGTTTTAGATTGCCCAAACAGGAACTGCTTTCTCGTCTTAATCCATAGGCTAGTGGTCCCGCGAGGCCAACACCCATGCTCATACTCGGAGGTATACGCCCCTCGGGCCAAATCATTGTTAGACGCCTCGCACGGTTGCATAAAATGGGCCTCCCATGTCACTCCCATTCTATCTTATGCTTTAGTTTATCACAGAGAGGCCAAAAAATTATCCATCCCGGAATTTGTACTGGGTTTTGGCATTTATAGGGAAGTTTATTGCTCGGTATATCCTGAGAAAAGAGAAGAATATGCACAAGATGGTGGATCACGTGTATATGCACAAGATGGTGGATCTGGGGCACAAATACGGTGGTACTGCTTTTTATGATTACCACCGTTCCTTCTCTGCAAAAGTGGCTGCAGCTCTGACTCAGTTCAATTTCAGCATAAATTGGAGCAAGCTGGACACTGAGTTATTCTGCAGACACTTTGCAGGCCTCAGACCCCCAGCTTGTGCAGTATGTGCATCTATGGCACATAGTACTAACGTCTGCCCTAATACGGTGGAAACTGAACAGGGCAACTCTGTCCCTAATTTCCCAAGACCTACCAGAAGCCTGAAGGATAAACTGGGTAGGGACATCATGTTCCTGGGCAAATCACAGATTTGCTATAATATTAATGCGTGTAATTGTGGTTTTAGCTCTTGTAGGTTAATGAACGTGTGTTCCCATTGTTTCAGGGCTCATTCAAAGACCATGTGCCCAAATAAAGCTTTCCCTAAACCTTATCACACTCACGTTATTGGCTGCACTGTAGGAACAACACCATCACACCATTTGGTTAATTACATTATCACTGGACTGTCTGAAGGGTTCCACACCAGTTTGGTACATTTGCCAACTGGTACACTAGAATGTAACAATTTACAATCCACTTTAGATGATCCAAAGTTAGTACGTACACTTATTATGACTGAGGTAGAACAAGGGTTTTTGTTGGGACCTTTCGTTTCCCCACCCTTCACATCCTGGAGAACCAACCCTATAGGGATTGTCTCGGGTAAAACCTCACTCAAACCCAGACTGTTAATTGATTTATCAACACCTCACTCTTCCACTATTCCCAGCCTTAATTCCCTCATACCTTCCAAAGAATTTTCATTACAGTATGCCACAATAGACAATGCTATTGGGGCCATTTTGACAGCTGGTACAGGGGCATGGCTCAGTAAAACTGATGTAGTAAACGCTTTCAAATTACTTCCCATTCATCCTTCACTATGGCATCTACACGGCATTAAGTGGCAGGGGTTGTATTACTTTTTAACACAACTCTCTTTTGGTTCCAAAAGCAGTCCCAAAATTTTTGACACGTTTGCGGAAACTTTGTGTTGGTTGTTGCTTAATGTATGTAGATGTCCATCCATTACTCACTACCTAGATGACTTCCTCACGATTAAAAATAACACACTCCCTCCAAGTAGTCTTACACACATGTTGGTTCTGTTTGAATCCCTAACTATTCCAGTCTCCCCTCACAAGACATTAGGTCCAGACACTAGCGTGCAATTTCTGGGGATCCAATTGGACTCTATCCATATGCAAGTAGCCTCCCACAGGATAAGATTGAGCGCACCCTAGTGTCTCGCTGCGGATCATTCTGGTAATGGCTTCTGGTATCCAGTACTCTTTTTGCTGTCTTTGCTTGGTTTTTCTTGTTTTCTGGTCTATGTCTGGTTTTCTTTATTACTGGGTTTCTGAGTTCATTCTTATATTCTGTCCCTGGATTTCCCAGTCTCTTGGATTCACTTATATGTTTGTTTTATGTTGGCACACCCGTTTGTTTTCCACTTTCCTTTTGTTTCAGCTTGGACCTGCAGCAGTGTTTCATGTCTCTTCCCTTTCTTGCAGGTAAGTGCTATTGTGGTTTAGTGTGGCTGTTTTAGCATATATTAGGCAGTATAGGACCTGCCAGATATGGGGTACATTGGTGTTGTTGGCAGGCTTGTGCAATGTATGATCATATAATGTGACTAAATCCCCATACTTTTCATATATAGTGCTTAGCTATGTTTCCTCTTGTTTTACCTTGTATCTCTTGTCTTGTTTTATTTTGTAATCCCAGTCTATGTACAGTCCTGTTCAGTCATGCCCATGTTATGTTCTTGTTTTGCTCATGTCTTGTGTACATGTTCTAGGTTCTGCTTTCTGTCCTGCTCTGGTTCTGGGTTCCCCTAGTTTTGTCTTGTTTTATGTATGGTGCCTATCTCTAGTCTTGCCCTGTTCTCCTAGTT
This sequence comes from Pelobates cultripes, assembly GCA_933207985.1. NCBI lineage: Eukaryota > Metazoa > Chordata > Amphibia > Anura > Pelobatidae > Pelobates > Pelobates cultripes. Next base: position 118,716,691 of record OW240914.1, on the reverse strand, counting down.
CTGTCTTGTTTTCATGCATGGTGCCTATCTTTAGTCTTGCCTTGCTTCAGTACTGGATACATCCCTACTGCAGAGCCTCCCTATTCAGCTCCTGGGAGGTCTGCTTAATTACCTGCTAGTAGTTCCTGAGATCCGCATAAGCTGAATCAGGGTTCTGGTATGTGGCTGCACAAACGCTGGTGCTCAACACCAGGGGGCGTGCGGTTGCCCTGCACCAGACCCTGCTAATCCACCTCCACACTGTGACTCCTACACTGAACATCAGGCATACTGGGTCCCGGTCCATGCACCGCCGACCGGACAGTGTCTGGGTCCCGGGCACCGGACCGCCACCTGTGACGCCTCGCAAGCATTGAACACTACCTACAACTAGGTTCTTGCAACCGCAAGGAACTTCAATCACTGCTGGGGGTGCTCAATTTTGCTATGAGCATCATCCCACAGAGTAGATCCTTTATTTCTCGGTTACTATCTCTATTTTCACAATTCACCTCAGACACTTTTCCTGTCAAATTAGACAATCACGCAAACTCTGATTTACGCATATGCACATATGGCGGGTCTTTCTTACATCTTGGAATGGGCGAGCCATGTTTATTTCCCCCCTCTCTGACATGTCACCCACGCTTTGGACAGATGCTGCAGCAAACTCCGGTTTTGCAGCCATCTGGGGAGACCAATGGCCTTCAGACGTCAAGTCCCTGCTCAGTTTTTCCGCTACTTCGTCCAAGGTTAGGGGTAAAAAGCTTGACAATAAACAAAAGTCATTACGTGGCACGCAGGGATGTGAGAGTGATTAGTGAGACAGCAAAAACATCCCCAATCCTCATGTCTTACAAACGTAGACAAACAGCACTCTCACTGGTGACAGTCCTATCCCGGGATCTAGCATGTTATTGTCCCTTAGAAACAAGGGCCTGAGTCAACAACGCACTGAACTTATACTCAACACCATCCTAGCCACCTTCTTGATCTCAGACCCACAAGCCTACGCTTAGATCTCTTTCCTGAGTACTGACATGTCCTGTTTAACCTGACAGACACAGATCTAATCTCTGACATGCCCTATCACACGCAGTAAATATCCAAAAATGTGCTGTTTAACAACTGTTATTTTTCTATGTCACACAAATGTATGCCTGTTCAAATTCCTATTCCCGCTGTTGTGGCCACTTTAGCACAATTAAATAAAGAATAAAATTATATATGTAATTTTATTCTAACTGTATATATTTATATCAAAATACACTTGGAATGAAATTATATATATAAAACAAGAGGGGGTTGGCTGCACTCACCTGAACATGCATAAATGGGGGTGCTGCTGGGGGCCAAATAATACAATACACAAGATCCAGCGCACTCACCTATCCACTAAACAACAACTTCAATGTTGAAAGATTTTATTTGTTTTTTTAAAAACACCTAATCTAGGCAAAAATAATGGGGGTTTGGTTAGAACCGTGCTATGACCTATAGAATGAACATGACATGAGTATCTGTGCGTATAGGTTTAGCAGGCCAGATCGTGAGCCCGAAAATAAAGGAACCTACCATGACGAGGATAGTAATATGACAAATGATAATGACGGTTTTTTCGTGCTTGAAAAGCAACCGTCTGTAAGTTCAGGTACCTAAGGAAAGTAAATTGTTACATGCCTACTAAATGGCAACATATAACTTTGCCATTAGAATAGAATTTTTATTAAATTTCCAACCAACCTAAAAGGCAAATAGTTTTATGACACAGTTGTCAGTAATTCATTAGCCGGTGGTAGTAGAACTGTGCTGTGACCTATAGAATGAACATGACATGAGTATCTGTGCGTATAGGTTTAGCTGGCCAGATCGTGAGCCCGAAAATAAAGGAACCTACCATGACGAGGATAGTAATATGACAAAGGATGATGACGTTTTTTTCGTGCTTGAAAAGCAACCGTCTGTAAGTTCAGGTACCTAAGGAAAGTAAATTGTTACATGCCTACTAAATGGCAACATATAACTTTGCCATTAGAATAGAATTTTTATTAAATTTCCAACCAACCTAAAAGGCAAATATCCTTTGGCACAGTGTCAGTAATTCAAAATTGTTTGTAATCCGTACACAAGAAAATCCCGAAATGAACCTGTGGGAAATAAAGTCAGGGAAGTATCAGCTACAACAATCCAGTCTTTCATCACCTGTAATTTTAGCAAAATCATGAAAACTTAAATTACGTTAATATCCTTTGTTACCAGTAGGGGCACAATGCTTATTATCAGGCTGATCAGTTGACATTCGTGAAATAGACCTATGTCAGGATATAACCACTGAACAAATTATAGGGATACATTGTAGAACCTTAATCATTCGAATGTTATATACCCCCTATCATATCTTTATGTCTATAAAACAACCGTATTATTTTTATTTATTTATATATACATATATATATATATATATATATATATAATTTCATTCCAAGTGTATTTTGATATAAATATATACAGTTAGAATAAAATTACATATATAATTTTTTTATAATTTTTTAAAAATTAGTTTTAATTTTTTAATTTACTTATTATTTATATTTTATAATAAATATATATGTATATGTATGACAGTAAAGACAGTAACCTAGCATATTATAACCATAACATATATATCTTTACACCAGTCGGTTGTGGTGTGCCGGAACCGACAAAGGAGTAGGCCTGTAATAAAAGTGATAGACTGAAAAATGATAAAGATAATCTCCAACTAGGGAGATCTAACGGTGCTGACAAAAAATATATAAATGGACAACATAGGAGGAAACAATACATGAAATGGACTAGCTAGTATGGAGAGCTATTGGGGGGGGGGGGAGGAGGGAAGGGAACATTTAACATATAAGTTCCAAAAATACCATAAAGTGTCCTTATTCACAAACAAAAAATCTTTATTGAATCCTTCATTGAAATAACCAAAGAGGACACTATACTGAACCCCCTCAAATAGCTAGTGTAAAGGTAAAGATAATACCATTGCTTAAACTTATATAATAGTCCAATTGACTGATATTGTCAATGGGACTTGAAAAGTAAAAACAAAATGGTTAGACTGATAACCTTCAGAAAAATGTAATGAAGCAAGATGCCTACAGATAAATATAGGTAGGGATAAGGAGGCAAAAAGAGAATGGGTATAATTAAATATAGGAGCCAAGTATTGTAAATGCCCCAAAGAAAGAACCTACCCAAAATAATACAAAGGACCCCTTATCTCAGAGGTACTCCATACTAGCTAGTCCATTTCATGTATTGTTTCCTCATATGTTGTCCATTTATATATTTTTTGTCAGCACCGTTAGATCTCCCTAGTTGGAGATTATCTTTATCATTTTTCAGTCTATTACATAAATCAGGGTACAAGCCCTTGGTGGAGCTGACACCACCATTTGACCATATAGCCTTGTATTACCTCTCACACCCCATTTTTCCATCTATTGGAGTGGATTGGCTAGCAAGGCGTAAACTTTGTTGTGTTTTTAAAACTGTAATAAAAGTGGGCCCACCTTAGATTGTGATATGAATTGAGGGAGTGGTGGGAGGGACGACTCGCCAGACCATCAACGGTAAGGTGGGAGAGATTTGGCTGCCCTTTTAAGGGGACTCAAGCCCCTCCCACAACTACAGGCCAAGGCCTGTACACATATATAATATATATAGTTAATATATATGTATATATATATCTATATTATATATACGTGTGTAATTTAATTATACGTGTTTTTTTATATTAAAATATGTATATATTAATATAAAAATACACTTAGTATGTGTCAGGATTACTAGTTGATCCAGCACGTAGAATTGTGTCACACAGATGACTAATAGGTAATGTATTGCCGGGGCTTAGAATGGCCGGACTTAACGTACCAAAGAGTAGTCAGGATACTTGCCTAGGTCAGGGGATACAGAAAGAGACACAACGATAAGGGAAAGCCAGAAGTCAGGGATACCAGAATACAGGGAATTCAAAATCAAAGCCAAAGTCAAAAGCCAGAAAAACTTGAATCAGGAACGCGCTCTCGGACAACCACGACAGGGCACTGAGCAGGATGAGAACTGGGCCTAAATACCCCTCCTCTGGATCTGATAGGCTGTAATCGGCCTTTGACCCCAAAAGCAGTTACCAGGTTCCCATTTGCATAATTGCTGCTCAGCACAAACCCTTCTGTGGATTTGATTGCTGCTCGGCACAACTTTTCCTGTCAGAACAGTAAATGTAAATAATCACATTTTTATATGCGGATGAATACGTGACATTACCCCCACCTGAAGAACACCTACCAGACGGGCAGGACCAGGCTTGAGAGGAAACTTGGTTGGAAAATAGCGAAACTTGCGGCCAGCATGTATATCAGATGCCGGAACCCAAGAACGATCAGCTGGTCCATGACCTTTCCAATCCACCAAGTACTGTAAAGTGCCCCGAGAAAACCTGGAATCAATTATGGAAGAGACTGCATACTTTTCCTGTCCAGAAACAAGTAAGGGAGGAGGTTTGAGTAGCGACACATGAAAGGTATTTGGAATATGTAATGAGGCCATGAGGGCCAGTGAATAGGATACAGGGTTAATCTTCCGAAGGATACGAAAGGGGCCCAGGAATCTGGGTGCAAACTTCATACTAGGAACTTTCAATTTGATGTTGCGTGATGATAACCATACCCTGTCACCCACTTGGTAAACGGGGTTGGCACCCCGCCGTTTATCCGCATAGAACTTGAAGCGATCAGCTGCAGTTTTGAGAGCGGAATGAACTTTGATCCTAGTATCACGGATAGAAGAAAGGCGATCATCCAAAGCAGGGACAGTTGTCTCCGAGAAAACAGCCGGCAGGACAGTAGGATGACGACCGTTATTAACAAAGAATGGGCTGTGACCAGAAGAGTCATGGGTAGCATTGTTCCTAGCAAACTCGGCCCAGGGTAGTAATTCGGACCAATTATCTTAAGTGCTATTTACAAAACAATGCAGATATAACTCTAATGACTGGTTAGCCCTCTCAACCGTGTCATTAGTTTGGGGATGGTAAGCGGATGAAAAAGACAATTCAATGCCCAACTGTTTACTGAACGCCCTCTAAAACCGAGACACAAACTGAGAGCCCCTATCAGACACAATATTGGGAGAAATGCCATGCAGTCGGACAATCTCATGTATAAAAATAAGAACCAGGTTTTGAGAGGATGGCAATTTTTTAAGTGGAATAAAATGAGCCATCTTGGAGAAATGGTCAACCACCATAAGAATGGTGGTATAGCCATTGGAACTTGGAAGTTCAACGATGAAGTCCATTGACAAATGGGACCATGGAACATTAGGTACAGAAAATAGTTGCAACAAACAACAAGGAAGCTTATGAGGGACCTTAGAAACAGCACAAACTGAACAAGCCTGCACATAGTCCTTCACATCGCTTTTCAGTGAATCCCACCAAAAGGATCTCGTGATATGCAGATATGGATTTATTGATACCTGTCCAGCAGTCACATTGTCGTGGAACACCCTCAGCACATTCTTTCTTTCACCTAATGGAACAAATAATTTGTCCAGTGATTTATTGCATGGTGCCTGAGACTGAGCCTGTACTTATGCAAAGCCCAAACAATGGGCTGAATTGGACATTTTGGGCCGCCCACAGAGGGCCATATTGTTAGGGACCAGGAACCAGACAGAGACAGAACGTAGATGCAAAACACCTTATTATAAATAGCAAATAAAGAAATAACCAAAAGCAAAGTGCAGCACAACACAAATCCATTATGCCAAAATCATGTCTTTAAAGGGCAATACATCCCAGGGGCGATAGTCACATGGCAGGAGGCTGGCAATCAGTCTTCTCCAATGCCCAGTGGCGAGGTAGGTTTTGCCACAGATGGTTACTACAATCAGGTGAGTAACTGTGGCAACATTAAAGAAGGAGCTGGTCGTTAAAATCAGCTGAAAGCTCAGACACAGAGAAAGGAAGGGTTCCTGTTTGAAACAGCAAAGAAACCCTGACACATATGATGGGAAAGAAATGAAGGTCTAGTATGGCCGTGTGTGAAGGCATTGGAATGGAAACAAGGCCAGGATAACACTATTTACTCACAACCTTGCTATATGAGATCTATAAAGGATATAATAAACTTGCCTAAATAGATATAGGTGAACCGAAGTGCTTAATGTCAGGTAAAGATAATGTACATAATGAGGAATTACAATTACCCCATGAGATTAGCCAAATGAGGGTCTTAAGAATAGGTATGTTGTCGATAACATGTAGTATAATGGGGTAGTATGCAACCCCTGTAAGACAGATGTAATGCAAATGAAGGTTGTATCAATACTGAGACAAACTTATTTAAATATAATTTAAAATAACACAGCAAAATAGCCATTAACATACATGACAATTAAACTACATACTTCAAAATGAGTATCCAAAACACACATTTATCACAATCACCATTTACACAGAATAAACTTTTAACAGCTGTATTCAGAACATATTATTGTATGGTATACCAATTTTAGTTTGTATCAAATTTATTTAAGAGTTCTGGTACCAAAGGTTTTTTTTTCTTTTTAAAGAAGGGATCCCATACTGCCATACAACGCGTTTGACTTTAACATTTGTATAACACTTGAATTAACCAGTTGCAACATATGTACCCTGTCAATAGAATTTCTCTCTTATACGCTTATAGAACATTTGGATCAGATTACACAGACATGGTATCACCTGCATTTATCAGGTCTCTCGAAGACTCAAAATATTTATACTACTCCATGTTAAAGGCATGGCAAAATTTTGACCGGTCAATTTGAGTTCCCAAAAGTCATAACAACACAGGTAAAAACCTTTGCCCATGGTTTTCTGATCCTACATTCTATAACCAAACTTCAAATCCACTTCTGCACAGTTTGGGTCACAATCAATAAAATCTCAGCATCCCCATACAACAATTTACAGATTTTCACAATGCTACAGAATACATACAATTTAAAGCATATACAACATGTGATGTACTGGATTACTTCAAGTACCTGTAGCAAGCACAAGTTAGCTTACAGCACAAAATGAAGCATCTGTTGGACCACTGAAAATATAAATTTTGCTCTCTAATTTATAAACATTTACATTTACAACATGAATTCTCTGCAACAAACACACAGGGCAGAAAGAATGTGGTGTTTGACGTTTTGAATGAAGTGACTTTTTGTCCCAATATGAAAATAAAGGGCTCATCATACAAACAATCATACATCCCACTCTCATGAAAAGGTGTAGTGGGCTTATAGTACTTTTGTCCAAGTATAAAAATAAAGGGCTCATTATGCAAACAAACATACATACAGAGAAATCATGTTAGTTCTAGAATTTGTAGCCCCCCTTAAATAACCTCTATTTCTATCTCTTCTTCCTCTTTATCATCATCACCTTTACTTGTACTTTTGACATTCCCTTAATAATTTGATTCCCTTAATTCTTATACCTAGTTTGGACACCCTCAGGGCTTCAGAGGAGCTGCCCAATCCTTTCTTCCTGGGGAGGGGTTAAAATGGAGCTTTATGGAGCAGTGGGTACTCCTTGTCCCTGCTTGGGGAGGTCTAACTACCACAGCAAGGATAGCACCCAAATCATAATTATCTTTAGGGGACAGGCTGTGTATAATGGGGATGGGGTGTAATCAGGAGGGAGTAATGATTTGGAGTTGTTAAAAACAGTCTCCCTCGTTCCCATTTTATTTATCTTAGCCCCTATTCTAGCAACATACTATTTGCAGTTCTCTCCTTGAATTGGAGGGGTTGATATTTTGTAGACTGGGAAGTACCCATTTCAAAATCACAGGCAATTAAGACTTTATGCTTAAAATCAAAGTTACACAGTCACATAAAACAGCACATAAAGTAGCAAGCTGGAGTAATGCCAAACATCCATCATACAGGGTTTAAACAATATTCCCTTTTAACCCCCACACCCCCTTTTTTTTTTCTAAACCATTTTAGTCTGCAAAACCCACATGTACATGTACATTACATTACATGACAGCCTGCCAAAGGCTTGAAAATCTTTTTACCACCTGCCAAAGGCGAACCTCTATCAAAGACAAATTGTCTACCATACACAATTGTGCACAAATCTCCCTGCCGAAGGCTTTCCTCCTACCAAAGGAGTCATAAAAGTCTACATTAGACTTAAAAAAAATACCATGTCTATCAAAGACATTATACGGTGAAAATCCCCTTAAAAAAAAAAATAATTAAATATGCAAAGTGTGGAGGATGAGAAAAGGAAAAGAATAGGTGTCTGAAAGACACCACCCCTTACCTTCCGTCTCCAATTGCACCCAAACTTCTGACACCAATTTGTTGGGGATAAAATCAGCCCGGGCCCTTTGATGGATGTTTGCCAACTCATTCAGAGCTCTGGAAATTGGAAATGAAAAGCAGAGATGTGTTCAATAAGCAATTCAAATTTTATTTATACGTCAGTTAGATTTATACACCATTTTCATGTCGGTGGGGGCCATGAGCATTAATGACAGATTGTTTTTCACAAGTTATGAGCAGCTGTTTCTCGTTATATCCTACATTATATAACACACGTATATTTGATAAAAAAAATGATATTTACAAATACCAAAATCTTAGACAATTAACAAGAACATTTCAAAATCAGTACTTTTCCCGTAACTAGGATTTTAGATAAATTTATTACCGAGAATCGGAGATACAATTCCAAATTTATTCTTGGTTCAAATTAACCCTTATATGAACAGTTAGGATAGATAGTGAAATGGATATTCGTATCTACAGCACCAAAGTCATGACTACTTCTGCATGACCCAATTTTGTTCCACTTGCTTTTCTTGACGAAGTGCAAACCGGAATGATTGTATTGGCAGGGGCACGCATATGTCTGTATTTTGTATCCAACAATATTGTTCATGCGATGCTTGCCAATGTGGATGGAGATACAACTGAACCTATGCAATTAAATCTGGCCTTTTAGATGGGGAGTGCTCTACCTCTCTTAATTGACCCGGAACGTATCGAGATTTGCTTTTTATTGGCCATACCGTATGCAACTCCCAAAAACAATTTTCCAATTAAAACAATTTACAATGTAGGTACATGTAAGGAGGATATCCATGTAAAGGTTCAAACCCCTAATGTTTTGGCTTTCCAACCGTGGATACCAGACTGGTATTTAATACCTATTTTGAATGACTGTGAGAAATTCAAAGACAATAATTTCCAGTGTGATGGAAAACCTTTTGTGTATGATTCTACCAGTGCTTTTTTGTGGGATTGAGTACATTAAACATGGCTCTGAAACATGTCAAGTGACTATGTCCAAAACTGATGATAATGCTTTAGTACATGCTATATAAGTAAAAGATAAATGGTTGGTTAGCATGTCTTAAAAACATGAGTGTTTTTCACTGGGACCAGGTGAGTAATAAAGTAATTGCTTTACCAGCACCTGTTTCCCTAATCAAGGTACCTCATGACTCTCATTTCACCATCTGTGACGTTACGCTATACACAGTGTACACTGACGTCATTGAAAGTGCTATTGAGATAGTGGATCCCTTCCAGAATTTAGACATCCCGCTAGATCCTAATCTAAAGTTCTTGCTAAACCAAAAGCCCAACCACACTACCCAAATGTCAAGCAGAAGAGATAATATTTCTGTGGACACATTCAAGTACTCTGAGCTAGATACTAAATTATAAAATGCAATAATCAAATTGAAAGCCCATACCAGGTGGTAGAAGACCGGTAGAGAACTTTACGACACTCTTAATGTAGGGCTTATTTAGGCTCACTTGTAAATTGCTTATGATTTTTGTTGTTGCAAAAGTGCAGTCTTCAGTACAAATTGGCACCTCCATAGCTCAACCTGGCTAAACCACCATGACTTCATGTATACAGAGTCCACTCCTCTCTTCCCCTCCCCTGTCCAGTCCGGTCAGCCCAAAGGAGCCAAACTCAAGATACAGCAACTGCCCAGAGCACCCGCCTTGCAAAGACTTCTCATTGAACTGGGCCAGGAAGTCTGCAATTGGACAGCCACAGGAAGACCAGGTTAGAAGTGTAGGGCAGGCAAAAGCAGCAGATAAGAGAACTGCAGATTTTTCAAGCAGTTTTCTAGATTATACCAACTATAGTGTTCCTTTAATGAGGTGATTCAAAGCAGATAGAGATGGATACAATGTGGCAAAAACCTAGAGGAGAGTGCACACTAGCTATAAAAATAATGTACCAATTCCTCTCCCTACTCTAATCTTGTAATTCATCTGAATATTATTTGAGTTTCTCCTTCGCTAGAGTTAAGCAGAGTATGTCTACAGTGACAGGGGTCAGAACAATATGATCATGAGATCCATCACCAACAAGACCAGACATTAAATACACTACTTCTGTATTCTGCTCTACCTCTTCAGTCAGTTTTGTCTCTGATGGCACCAACAAACTAGACTCTGCAAATTTCTCCATTATACTAGAGAAAAAAATACAACTGCAATGTACAAAATAATGAAGAAACATACTTATCAATAACACAGAAACAGCTTCCTACAGATCACCTCCAAAATGTTGGTCTTAACAAGCCGTAGAAATATACACATATATACAAATATACATATTCCTGATTTATGGGAATACTATAATCCTGAGAAGGAGATACTAGCCCTCCATCCACTTCGGGTGAGGCAGCCTTGGAGCGCTCCTTACTCAAATATCTTGTGAGTGCAATCTATAGTAGTGATTCTCTTATAATTAATTGTTTTACACTATGTTCTGTTTATTTTATTTTTTTTCTAAAACAACCAGCTGAATCCCACGTATGTTGTGTAAATATCCCTACCTTGCTTCTTGGGGGGGGGGGTATAAGGATTAGGTGGTAACTGTGGGAATGGCAACAAGTCCATCTGTGTCAGTGATCACTTTCTTTGAACATAAACCACAGAAGGAATAATGCTTGAACTAGCTGTGGTAGAAAGAGTATCCGTGCTAGTGGAAGCATCGGCACACATTATTGTTGAGCTGGTGGTCATCTTCTTGGAATAGTGATCGGAAAACAACCTGTTTGCACATGAGTGTTGCATTCTACTGGGACTCCTTACCATGCTGATTTTTCAATGATGCTGTACCCTGCTTTTACTGCAGTACACTCAAAAAAGGATGTTCTTACCACAAAGAGTTAAACAAAAGACCTAAGACACTCAAAGAAGTATTCATTTGGGCAGTAAACTGACACAGGCTCTCATTCCAACAGAGGCACAGCAATGGTAAAAACAATAACGTCTGCTAGTCTATCTCCCTCATAGCTGAAGTCAAAGTGTGTGAAAGAATCCTGTTTTGAAATATATAGGTTTACTGTTCTTCATATTTGGTCACTTTTAATTACTCCATCTGTTAGTAAAATCAACATTCAGTGGATGCCTCCTAATAATCACTCATTGTATTTTCTACCTCTTGATCGGACAGGAGATAAAGCCCATGTCATTGGGCAGACCTTTTCTCCATCTTGGCAAACTAAACTGCTTATTTGATCATGCCAAAAATCTACTTTTTCTTCATGCCATGCCCCTTTTTCTTGCACTCTAAATCACAAAACAAATAAAAGAGCTGGTTTATTGCTAATTTTGTGTATATCGTGAATCAGCCATATGGTGAGTCTGACTTATAGAATTGGATGATTTGCCTATCGTCCAAGATTCGCTCAATTTCTGATACAGATGAAACTGAATGCATATGTTTAATAGTCATAAAAGCATGTCTGGAATTAATCATAAAATACTAATGAAAAGACAGCAGTCATCAGTGGTGCATATTGTAGAGAAAACTTAGTTATTTCCAGTTAGCCTTTTTGGAGAAACCACTTGAGCTGGAAGGCTGTCCCCGATGAACAGAAACAAGCTGGAGCTATCAAGGATATTATACTAGAGCTATCAATACGCTATTAAGGATGTTAATAAAATGGTTGTTGTGCATTTTTTTTACATCTTGGGGGATATCTGTTTGGTGAAGATTGAATTGTCAAGCAATTAAAGAGAATTCAAAGGAAATTAAAATTGTTGGCCAAAATTGGAAACATTCTCTAAGTCAGTTCACCTAATTTGGCTTACATGTTTAAATAATCTTTGAATTCCCAACAAATCATATTAGAACTAGAAATACCTCTAAAACTAAATTGAAAAAAAGTGAATTCAAAGAAAAAAGTGTAAAAACAAATGTAAAAAATAGTAGCCAGACAGAAAGCATAGCTGACTTACAGAATTCTTCCAATTTGCCAATTTTCATTACGTATGAAATTCACTTTGAATTTTCACCTTAGTGAGTAGCCCTCTAAGTGCTATCTGAACAGCACAGATCTAAAGGGTTGGGTTTCAAATTTGAGATGTGCTATTTCTTGTTTTAAAGCAGATTCCTTCATTTTTCTCTTGTTTAACTACATTGCCCAGATACATGGTATCATATTTTATCTCCTCTTTTTTTTTAATTTGCTGGCTATATGTAACTAGTGTGATATTAATAATATTATTTTGGTTTCTAAGGCACATTCATATAAATATAATAGATTAAAGGAACACTACAGTGTTAGGAAAATAAATCTGTATGCCCAATATTTTAGGGCCCCTGCCCCTATGTAAAAACAGGTTGTTGTCCCCTCCACTCCCCATTGTTTGTCAAATAAAATAAGAAAATAAAGAATTCTGCTCACCTTTTTCCACATCACGTGACTGATTTTTAGTCTGTCAGCATCGCAGAAGCAAAGTTTTTTTATATTTGCAGGGTTACAAGGACAGAACCACTGCACCTGGGCTACATAGAGATGTAGATCCCAACTTCAAAGTGTGACATTGATATGTATGCAAAAATGGTCCTATCAGCAGGTAGAAGGGAGAGGGCAGAAAATTAAAAAAAACAAACTTAGAGAAACACTGGACATGTGTAAAGCATCTGTATGGAGACGCAAGTTATATTTTGTTTACCCCTCCTTCTACCCGATGATGGGACCATTTTTTGTAAACATGTCCATGTCACACATTTGTGTCAAGATGAGCCATGTAATGAAAGATTTTCAATAAGTTGACATAGCAAGGATATGCATCCAGCTGATTTATTTGCAAGTCTTCAGTACTCAATACTATTAAAGAACCTGAGATCTACAGATTTTGAGAACCCAGGCAACATGATTTTAGAAATTTTCAGCCCAGTCTATGAATGAGTAAGTGTACTCAATACTATTGCGATATATTTACCTTGTATTTTCCTATGCTGGGGCAGTGGATTATTGTTTGTTGTACTTGATTGAGAATGTCCTGGGTGACTTTAGGAGTCATTTAACTCCTCTGGTCAATCCAAACTTTGACATTGTCTCCTGCAGTTAGCAGAGGAAAGAATGACGACATTATGCATTTGTTACATTGATTATGTTCATCCAATTTCCTTAGTCTCATTTGTTTCTAGTTTTCCTTTATAACACATATTATAGGTATAATTTCCAACACATTTTGAGGAAAGTATAAAATATCACCCTTTTCTCTACAATCTTGATAGTACATGAAGGTGGTAATCAGGAAGTGCCCTATCAAAGTTTCTCACTGTTAGAGTTGCTGAAATTCCTACTTAAAATTAATTACCCTGTCAGAGAGTACATGGGCCTCAGATGAATCGTTTTGTTTTTGCTTTTTCAAACATTTCAAATTGTGTGTCATTGTGTGCAGGGACTTGGTGACAGCAGGAGTCTATCAGGGTTATTTGCTAAAGTGAGAATTCAAAGTGAACTTCAAATTTAAGACCAGAGTAGTCGAAGTGAAAGCACGGCTGATTTAGCAAATCTTTCCAGTTTTCTATGTTTACCTTAAATTTTAAATTCACTTTAAATTCACTTTTAACTTTGGTGACTTTAGTGAAAAACCCTGTATGTGCCATCATCTCTGCTAATGTTACACAGGAAAATACTATTACACACTATAATGATAGCTTGGAATTACCATTATTTTATTCCTCTTCTATCTGTGAGTACAGTATGAAAAAAGATAATAATTAATCAGTGAGATAAAGAATATCTCACTGTTTTTTAGGTTCACATCTATCTATTAAAGGGACACTATAGTCACCAGAACAACTACAGCTTATAGAATTTGTTCTGGTGAGTAGAATCATTACCTTCAGGCATTTTAATATAAACATTGTCTTTTCAGAGAAAATGCAGTGTTTACATTACAGCCTAGTGATAACTTCACTGGCCACTCCTTAGATGGCTGTTAGAGATCCTTCCTGGGTCATGGCTGCCTAAAATGCATCCAAACATTCAGTGTCTCCTCCCTCTGCATGCAGACATTGAACTTTGATTCATTGATTCAATTCTATGAGGAGATGCTGATTGGCCAGGGCTGTGTTTGAATTGTGCTGGCTCTGCCCCTAATCTGCCTCCTTGTCGGTCTCAACCAATCCTATGGGGAAGCACTGTGATAGGATCAGGCCAAGACTTCTGATGATGTGAGCAGACAGGTTGCTATTCTGAGTCAAACAGCATGCGGAGATGCAGCTTCAGGCTTGAATACAAGTAAGATTTAGCAATTTTAGGGAGGCATGAGGGGCCCAGGGGGGCTTGATGGTAGTTTTAACACTATAGGGTCAGGAATACATGTTTGTGTTCCTGACCCTATAGTGATCCTTTAAATGTCTTTATAACAAAAATGTTACTTGTGTAATTGTAGTTACTGGGAAAAACATTGTAGCTTTAACAGTTCTGCTTAGTGCTGGTTTAAAAGCTGATACCACAAGATACCACAAGCCCATTATATATTAATGAAAAAAGAATGGGTTCTTTCATAATGGAAGGTGTGCAATTGTAGAGGCATTGAGTCTGTAATAAGCTAAAACAGGAAAAAGCATTACTAATGAGTTTCCCAGAATTCCTCTGGTTTCCAGAAATCTGAGTACTAATTGATGATTCCTTACTGCCACAGGCTGTATTGTACGAGTTGTAGTTTGTATATTTGTGGGGGGGTTAAATGTTGCTGAGCATGACTATATGTTTATAGAGCCTGTACCATGCCAATTTATCTCATTTTTTTGTTTACTTTGAATGTGTATAGAAAACATACTTTATAATGCTATATTGACTCTGCCCTGCACAGTACATTATCTAACAGTGTCTTCAAACCGCAAGTACAACTGTAATAAACCTCACTTTGCAGCGTTAAGCCTTTTACTGGCAGTAATGTCCTTAACATGCTTCTTCTTTTTTTCTGTTTGGAAAGTTTTCGTTGTAATTTGACAGAATGCTAAGAGACAATAGATTTGATTGTCGGGAATAATTGGCATAAACCACGTCTTGTCAGTTTGGAAAGCTTTCAAGCCATCGGCCAGTGCATATCTCATATACTGTATAATCAATGTTCTGTTTTAGCTCTTTGTAATATGTAATAGTAAACAGGGCAGCTCAGTGATGAAAGGCGGTTACTGAAAAAGCAAGGATTGTTATAACAATAGTATGCTACAGAAACATCTAGGATACTAAAAACTAATAACAAGGCTTCCATCTACTGCAACAAAGACAGCGGATGCCTCACTGCCTTCTGACTTTGTAAGACCCTTCTTATGTAATTTGTCTGATGCCCCACTCCTCTGGAACACCAGAAAGTTTTTTTCAAAGACCAAAAGGTGAATGTCATCCAGAGAGCTCTGCTCATGTGTATTTCTGTTTCACAATGTAGGTGCAGTGATAATTAATTTGTATCCACTATAGGTGCCAGTTTGGAGGTGACCACAGGAAAGCATACATTTGAGCAGGGTCTTTGGAAGTTATTTAAGCAGTAAGTATTGCACTTAGCATGTTCATCTCCCATGTTAAAATCAGTGTAGGACCCACCGATATTGGGGTACTGTGACATAGTCATAGTGACATATGGTGTAACTGAAACACCTTATTTGTTTGCTAAGATAGGTAATTTTAATAAGCCTTGTAAAATTTAAAACAGTATTTTTCGTGTGTGCTGTTACCTAATCTATATTGTGTAGGTATTTTGGTCTTTATGGCAGCACCACTGCTGAGAAATGCATGTTCCAGGTGTGTCCTCAATTTCCCTTTTTTCTGTGTTAATTTGGAATCCAGACCAGAGTCTTTTTGGTTTGAGTACCCCACCCCTCCACTACAGGTGCTCCTTTGCATGTGACCACAGAAAAACATAACTCAAGGAGAGTCTCTAGAAGCAATTTAAGCAGTAAGTATTGTAGGTAGCATGTTAATCTCCCATGTTAAAATTAGTGTAGCACTGTAGAGGAGCCATAGTCCTGGCAGGGACTTTCCTTCACTGGATCACCAAGAGTAAAATCAGGAACAAGAAAATGCCAAGTAAATAGCCCATCTCCTCCCCAGCAACTGGATGACACACAGTTCTGGGAGTACAACTGACTTTATTTCTGCCACACCGGGATTTTAGGTATTGCCCCTAGCATGGGCTTTCCAAGTAAAGATAAAAGTAAAAATACAAGGCTTTCTTTCCCAAGAGCCTCTGTGTTTGAGGGATAATTTAGCTCCAATTAGGACAACTCAATTACCTCTCAAATACAGAAACTTACATATATTTTTAATATATCCCAAAAATACATGAAAACAGTACAGGAACCCCACAAAAAGCATATTCCTGAATAACCCTGATCTGAGCGTACAACATATCCAAAAAGCGCTCAGATCGGTTTGGTAGAACGAAAGTTATCATCAAATACAGGGAGTGCAGAATTATTAGGCAAGTTGTATTTTTGAGGATTAATTTTATTATTGAACAACAACCATGTTCTCAATGAACCCAAAAAACTCATTAATATCAAAGCTGAATATTTTTGGAAGTAGTTTTTAGTTTGTTTTTAGTTTTAGCTATGTTAGGGGGATATCTGTGTGTGCAGGTGACTATTACTGTGCATAATTATTAGGCAACTTAACAAAAAACAAATATATACCCATTTCAATTATTTATTATTACCAGTGAAACCAATATAACATCTCAACATTCACAAATATACATTTCTGACATTCAAAAACAAAACAAAAACAAATCAGTGACCAATATAGCCACCTTTCTTTGCAAGGACACTCAAAAGCCTGCCATCCATGGATTCTGTCAGTGTTTTGATCTGTTCACCATCAACATTGCGTGCAGCAGCAACCACAGCCTCCCAGACACTGTTCAGAGAGGTGTACTGTTTTCCCTCCTTGTAAATCTCACATTTGATGATGGACCACAGGTTCTCAATGGGGTTCAGATCAGGTGAACAAGGAGGCCATGTCATTAGATTTTCTTCTTTTATACCCTTTCTTGCCAGCCACGCTGTGGAGTACTTGGACGCGTGTGATGGAGCATTGTCCTGCATGAAAATCATGTTTTTCTTGAAGGATGCAGACTTCTTCCTGTACCACTGCTTGAAGAAGGTGTCTTCCAGGAACTGGCAGTAGGACTGGGAGTTGAGCTTGACTCCATCCTCAACCCGAAAAGGCCCCACAAGCTCATCTTTGATGATACCAGCCCAAACCAGTACTCCACCTCCACCTTGCTGGCGTCTGAGTCGGACTGGAGCTCTCTGCCCTTTACCAATCCAGCCACGGGCCCATCCATCTGGCCCATCAAGACTCACTCTCATTTCATCAGTCCATAAAACCTTAGAAAAATCAGTCTTGAGATATTTCTTGGCCCAGTCTTGACGTTTCAGCTTGTGTGTCTTGTTCAGTGGTGGTCGTCTTTCAGCCTTTCTTACCTTGGCCATGTCTCTGAGTATTGCACACCTTGTGCTTTTGGGCACTCCAGTGATGTTGCAGCTCTGAAATATGGCCAAACTGGTGGCAAGTGGCATCGTGGCAGCTGCACGCTTGACTTTTCTCAGTTCATGGGCAGTTATTTTGCGCCTTGGTTTTTCCACACGCTTCTTGCGACCCTGTTGACTATTTTGAATGAAACGCTTGATTGTTCGATGATCACGCTTCAGAAGCTTTGCAATTTTAAGAGTGCTGCATCCCTCTGCAAGATATCTCACTATTTTTGACTTTTCTGAGCCTGTCAAGTCCTTCTTTTGACCCATTTTGCCAAAGGAAAGGAAGTTGCCTAATAATTATGCACACCTGATATAGGGTGTTGATGTCATTAGACCACACCCCTTCTCATTACAGAGATGCACATCACCTAATATGCTTAATTGGTAGTAGGCTTTCGAGCCTATACAGCTTGGAGTAAGACAACATGCATAAAGAGGATGATGTGGTCAAAATACTAATTTGCCTAATAATTCTGCACTCCCTGTACAGTTTTGACAGGTTTGTAGAAACGCAAGGGCGAAAACAGTTCCAGGCGTTCAATGACCAAGTAACACTGCCTGCATTTGGGAGACAAAATGGCCACCATTCACTGGACCACGTGCGTTCGTGCGTTCGCCGAATGGCGGCCACGCAGAGAAAGCACTTAAGCAAAGGTGTTAAGACATTAATTTGTAGTTAATAGCCAGGGGAGGTCGGTGTTCACTGGGGCATAACAGCACGACCGGGCCCCCTGTGATGACATCACATCACACACCCATCTTTCAGGAGATGAACAAGTGGGTACGGACAACCGAACATAAAGGAATGGAGTCTGCTACAAGCACGAACCAATATTGTGATGTCGTGGTAGGCTTAATACAATATGACCCTACGGTATAACTGAATCCCCATATTTGTTTGTTAAAATAGATGATCTTAAGCAGCTTTGAAAAAACTAAAACTGTATTTTTGTGTGTCTGTTGCTTAATCTGTATTTTGCAGTGATCATTTGCTGACTAACTGACGTACATTACACACATATACACATTATTGTAGCTAGTTTTAACCAGCTGTGCTAACACAAGTCTCTTCAGTTAATGCAAAAAGAGGAAATCACTTTTTAATACTGAGGCTCCACCGACTTTGTACTATACAGAATAACGCCCAGAATAAATCTGTGATCCCTGGTTATTAGACTCTCAATTAGAAACCTAATTCACATTACAATGTTTAACAATTCTAATTATTAATCCTTTTTTGTGGACTGCTTTCTATAATGCTCTATGCCAGTTTTCAGCAATCTATGGCACGTATGCAATGCATAGCACTCGAGGTATCGTTGCATGGTACTCAAGGCTGCCAGAGTCAAACAGGCTCTGGTGTATCAAGAGTCTTAGTTTGACTTCAGATATCTGCTAGTGTAAGCAGAGAGGCGATTGCAGGTTGTGAGGGACTGTAACGGACAGTTTTGCACACAAGAGGTTAAAAACCGTTTAGGTGATATTCCCCTTTCAGATGCCCAGGCAGCTACTGCAATCACCAATCTCCCGAACTGCAAACACATGAATAGAGATGTCGCGAACTGTCCGCCGAACTGTTCGCGAACTGTCCGCCGGCGAACAATAGCGTGTTCGCGTTGGGCGAACATATCTGATTTCCGGTCCGCCCCCTATACGTCATAATTGAGTAAACTTTGACCCGGAACCTCACAGTCAGCAGACACTTCCTGGGAGGGAGGGTCTGCTGCTGATTGGGTGGAATGTGTCTGCTGGCTGTGAGGTTCCGGGTCAAAGTTTACTCAATGATGTCGTATAGGGGGCGGACCGGAAATCGGATATGTTCACCCAACGCGAACACGCTATTGTTCGCCGGCGGACAGTTCGCGAACAGTTCGGCGGACAGTTCGCGACATTTCTACACATGAATTCTCCAACTCCCGAACTGGAACCATACGAATCCTCCAACTCCCGAACAGGAAACACACGAATGCTGTTAAACAGCCGAACAGGAAAAACCATACGAACAGCTTACACTCCTGGCAATCGCACTGTAACAGCATACAATCCAATTCCCCCAAAGAATGAGACGACACTTCGTTTGAGGGTCAAGCAGAACTGATTTACTGGGGCTACTTGCCCAGTTTTTATGCAGGTCTCCCATCTGGTGGACACTCCCCTAGGGGACTAGATGGGAAACTGGGACACAAAGGGTAAAAGGACCAATCACAAGCTTGCACATTTAAACAGATCCCACAATGCATTGCAATCCCTCCTCTCTGTCCTGGAGATAATTGGGAAGTAATCCAATTATCTCCAAGGACAGAGGCAAAACTCCATTAGCCAGATGTTAGTAAAAAGACATAAAATTACACAGTGTTACAATTACTACATAAAACATATACATTCAACATATCCCCAGATAGCTTAATCTGAGCGTACATTATTACTGAATGGCGCTCAGATCACATACATGCAGTTCAATCTCCATGGAGCCAAAGTCTTTCAAATAGTCTTTCGGTATACGAATGGGCTCCATGGCTTAGTGATCTGTGGTAACACTGCTCACATAGGGAAAATAAAATGTTTTTAATGCAGGGCCATAGTCCAGCGGCAAGAGGTGGGCAACCAGGCTCCTCCAGTGGCCAGTGGCGAGGTGGTTGGTTCCACCACAGAGACAATCCTCAATTTACACATTGCAGCTCTTGGAGGAAGTTATTTCAGTAAACTTCCTCCCAGCACTTGCGAACAGGACTCCACACTACAGCAGAGCAGTCTGCAGCAGTTATTGACCTGGCCAGAATCATCCCCCGCTAGACCCCACATTGCTTAATATACACAGAAATGCATAATAAGCCTTACGTTCATATAAAATAGCCCACACACAGTCCCACAAACACATCACTGACAATCCACATACACAGTGGCGTACATATAGGGGTTGCAGGGGTTGTCACTCCAGGGTGCCTGCCATTCAAAGGGTTCATCGGGTTACCAATGCTGTTAGGGCCACCTGACGGAGATGGATTTTTCAGGGGGCCCGGTCACCGCTGCGGCGCATTAACAGCGCGACCGGGCCCCCTGTGATTATATCACACGCTGGGAGGAAGTGACTGCCCCGGTCACTCCTCCCAGCATACACAGAGCCCATGCTGGAGAAAGCAGAGGAGGGAGTCAGAGTGGGAATTCTGACTCCCATCAACCTGAGCCACCACTGGAACCCAGGGAAAGTCACCCTCCTGCACCTAAAATCTAGGAAACAGGAGGGTGACTAAAATATTTTGTATATGTGTGTGTGTTTGTTTGTATGTGTGTCTGTGTCTGTATGTGTATGTGTGTGTGTCTGTGTATGTGTGTGTGTGTCTGTATGTATGCCTGTCTCTTTGTATGTATGTGTGTCTGTGTGTGTGTCTGTCTGTATGTATGTGTCAGTCTGTGTGTCTTTATGTATGCCTGTCTGTTTGTATGTATGTATCTTTGTATGTATGTGTGTCTGTGTGTCGGTCTGTATGTGTGTGTGTGTGTCTGTTTGTGTGTGTGTCTATACAGGGAGTGCAGAATTATTAGGCAAATGAGTATTTTGACCACATCATCCTCTTTATGCATGTTGTCTTACTCCAAGCTGTATAGGCTCGAAAGCCTACTACCAATTAAGCATATTAGGTGATGTGCATCTCTGTAATGAGAAGGGGTGTGGTCTAATGACATCAACACCCTATATCAGGTGTGCATAATTATTAGGCAACTTCCTTTCCTTTGGCAAAATGGGTCAAAAGAAGGACTTGACAGGCTCAGAAAAGTCAAAAATAGTGAGATATCTTGCAGAGGGATGCAGCACTCTTAAAATTGCAAAGCTTCTGAAGCGTGATCATCGAACAATCAAGCGTTTCATTCAAAATAGTCAACAGGGTCGCAAGAAGCGTGTGGAAAAACCAAGGCGCAAAATAACTGCCCATGAACTGAGAAAAGTCAAGCGTGCAGCTGCCACGATGCCACTTGCCACCAGTTTGGCCATATTTCAGAGCTGCAACATCACTGGAGTGCCCAAAAGCACAAGGTGTGCAATACTCAGAGACATGGCCAAGGTAAGAAAGGCTGAAAGACGACCACCACTGAACAAGACACACAAGCTGAAACGTCAAGACTGGGCCAAGAAATATCTCAAGACTGATTTTTCTAAGGTTTTATGGACTGATGAAATGAGAGTGAGTCTTGATGGGCCAGATGGATGGGCCCGTGGCTGGATTGGTAAAGGGCAGAGAGCTCCAGTCCGACTCAGACGCCAGCAAGGTGGAGGTGGAGTACTGGTTTGGGCTGGTATCATCAAAGATGAGCTTGTGGGGCCTTTTCGGGTTGAGGATGGAGTCAAGCTCAACTCCCAGTCCTACTGCCAGTTCCTGGAAGACACCTTCTTCAAGCAGTGGTACAGGAAGAAGTCTGCATCCTTCAAGAAAAACATGATTTTCATGCAGGACAATGCTCCATCACACGCGTCCAAGTACTCCACAGCGTGGCTGGCAAGAAAGGGTATAAAAGAAGAAAATCTAATGACATGGCCTCCTTGTTCACCTGATCTGAACCCCATTGAGAACCTGTGGTCCATCATCAAATGTGAGATTTACAAGGAGGGAAAACAGTACACCTCTCTGAACAGTGTCTGGGAGGCTGTGGTTGCTGCTGCACGCAATGTTGATGGTGAACAGATCAAAACACTGACAGAATCCATGGATGGCAGGCTTTTGAGTGTCCTTGCAAAGAAAGGTGGCTATATTGGTCACTGATTTGTTTTTGTTTTGTTTTTGAATGTCAGAAATGTATATTTGTGAATGTTGAGATGTTATATTGGTTTCACTGGTAATAATAAATAATTGAAATGGGTATATATTTGTTTTTTGTTAAGTTGCCTAATAATTATGCACAGTAATAGTCACCTGCACACACAGATATCCCCCTAACATAGCTATAACTAAAAACAAACTAAAAACTACTTCCAAAAATATTCAGCTTTGATATTAATGAGTTTTTGGGTTCATTGAGAACATGGTTGTTGTTCAATAATAAAATTAATCCTCAAAAATACAACTTGCCTAATAATTCTGCACTCCCTGTATATGTATGTGTCTGTGTGTATGTATGTTTCTCTATATATATATGTGTGTGTGTGTCTGTCAGGGGCGGGAAGATAGGGGGGATAGCTCATGGGGTTTTGTCGGTTCATGCATAGAAGGACTGTAATTAAATTGGCTCTCATTGCCACTTTACAGTTCCTTCCTGCATTTTTAGTATATATTATATATTATGTGCTGTTACACCAATTTGTAACAACTATTTTTTTTCTGATGAATGTTGATCACAAATACTTTGGCTCCATAGTGTACACTAGGGGTAGTCAACCTGGTCCCTACTGCCCACTAGTGGGCGGTTTGGGATTTCAGGTGGGCAGTGGTGGGCTCTGCAGAAAATGCCCAGTGGACCTCGATGGCCGTGGGCCAAGGCTGGCAGTAAAGATCCTTTCATCTCCCCTGCCAGCCCATGCAGAGCCAGCCTTGCTGTTAGCCCTCTTGGGCTGGTGAGCACATCAAAGATCTCCCTCACAAGCCCGCTGGCACTTAGTTCCAGCAGAAGAAGGGAAGGGGCTGGAAGGCTCTCTGTGTTACCTCTGTGTGTTACCATGGCAACTCTACGATACAGTGCTGTGCTAGCAGGAGGACAGGAGAGTCAGCCTGCAGCCAGAAGAGCTGCAGGCTAAAGTGAACATGCCACCACTGGATCACCAGGGCTTGCAGCATTATGTACCCCTCGATGGTAAAAGGTAAGAAGAAGAAAGGGGGAGACATTAAGATAGATTTTCACATTTCACCCACCTACACACAGCATAGACCTTATGCACCCTTCACAAACACACACTACACCACTCACACACTGCCCCCTAAAACACTGCACCCCTCATACACTCACACACTCACACACAGATTGCCCACTCACACACAAAACACCTCTCACACACACACTGCCTCCTCACACACACACACAGACTTCCCCACTTACACACACTGCCCCTTCACACACACAGTCTTCCCTCCTCACACACTATACCATTCACACGCACTTACTGCCCTCTCACACACTCACTGCTCTACTGATACACTGCCCCCTGACACACACTGCACCCCTTATTAACACTGCACTCCTCACACACATACTGCCTCACACTGCACCCATCACAAACACTGCCCACACTCACACACAATGCCCCCTCACACACACTCTACCCTTCACACATACACAGCACCTCTCTCACACACATCACCTCTAACACACACTGCTCCCCTCACACACTAAACCCTCACACACACAGCACTCTTCACACACACAGCAACCCTCACACACACACAGCACTCTTCACACACACACACACAGCAACCCTCACACACACAGCACCCTTCCCACACTGCACACCTCAAACACACATCACCGCTCACACACACACTGCACCCTTCATATACGCTGTACCCTCACACATTCTGCACTTCACACACACTACACCCTTCACACACAAACACACACATACATCACCCTTCACACACATTGCACCCTTTACACACATACAGCATCCCTCACACACACAGCAGCATTCACACACACACTGCACCCTTCACACACACTGTCCCCTCACACACACTGCACCTCTCACACACACACTACACCCTTCACACACACACAGCACACTTCTAACACACACAAACTCACAGACACACATAGAAAAAAAGTAGAATAGGAAAAAAAGATACATTTAAGTACATATTTAAAAAAAAAAACATCCTTTATAAAAAAAATTAAAAATAATATTTGCACTTTTACCATCAACAAAGATACAAAAGTGGGCGGTAGGTTTTAAAAGGTTGACTACTCCTGGTGTACACTAATGTTTTGCACTTTTGGATAGTGTGAGTGGGGTTGTCTTTAATTGGTAACATTTTATATGTTACAGTGTTTGGAGATAAATACTTAGAGATACACTTTGTAACGCCTCAGTACACAGGGAAACCTGCTAAGTGGATACTGTGCAAATTGCTCTTCTCTTTGAATACTTTTTGTTTCTTACGGATTGCATGAAAGAGTCAAGTTGTATTGTGAATAAATCAATTGATTTAAAAATCAGTTCAAGGATTCTTGTGATAGGTGGGTAGTTTATACCCCATCCACATCCTTCCTATTATCTACTTAAGCTTGTTTTAGCTTGTTAAAGTTTCTTTTGACTTGAATAACCATTCAAACCGTTATGAAAATAATAAAGTTATTTGTTTGTTTTTGTCTTTTTTTGTTTATATGTTTTAAAGAGGGGCTTGTTTTGTGTCCTTAATGCCATGCTGGTATACTAGACTGTACTAGACTAGGTGATTAAGTGTTTGCATTATTGGGTCACCCCCTTTGGCATGGCTATTAGTCCCTCTAGTGGAGACAATTTCTCTCTTTCCTCTAACAGGTTACATATTAATTATCTCCAACAAAATATCATTGAACTTACCTAACTGTTTATATGGATAGGGTTATATTTCTGTCCTATCCAAATGGTGGGATTCCATTTAAAGATGTTCTTTTTTTATTAAGTGTTAGGGAACATTTACATTAATTATACAAATCACCCTACTTTACAAAAAAAACACAACTAAAAGATGTACATATATATATAAAGGTAAAATGAAAAGTAGTTTACGTTATTATTCCTTGATGAGAGAACCTGACGTTCCATGCATCACCCCTGGATATTTGCATCTTTCTAAAGGATACATTTTCTGACTGTTTACAGCTGTCTTTGAAAAGCACAATTCAGGAATAATGACTTAATTTTGTAAGCAAATATGTGTAAAAAAGGTGCAAACTCTATCTCACAGACTAAACCACCTAAACTTGCAAATACATTTGCATTTTAAACAAAAAACAGCCTCTGATGCAAGACAAAAGTCATGTTGTTCTGATACCAAAAAGGTTTAACCCCTTAAGGACCAAACTTCTGGAATAAAAGGGAATCATGACATGTCACACATGTCATGTGTCCTTAAGGGGTTAAGTTGGTAATTAGGGTATAACCTTCCTCTCCTCGGTGAGTGCTATCAGATTAAAAAAGTAAAAATTAAAAAAAAGTCCTATGGGGTTCAATAAGGTCCCCGTATTAGCATGTTTTTCAACCTCTTAGTGCCCCATATGCCATGCTGCATGCTGAAGGTGGGGGCATATCTGCTAAACTTTAAAAACTAACAAATGTGCAAATATTGCTGACCAGTTGTTCGAAAGGTAAAAATAATTGTTGTAGAATAATGGGACATAGTACCCTTACCTGTATACATTGGGTAATTGGGTAAGGTGCTTTAAATACTGTGGAGTGAGCTATTATTATTTTTTTTATTGGGGGGGTACATCCTAATACCCCCCATCCTACCTGTGTTCAGCTGGTGGAGGCTACTAATTGCATACCCAGGGGAACAAATGTCTCCAGTTCACAACCATTTATATCAATGTCCGGATGGCCTCAAATGTGTCTAGATGGTTTTCCCCATCTGGTACAGAACCATTTGGGCTTTATAATAACCATGCTAGTAGCTAAGTAATAAACATGTGCAATTTGTTTCGGTCCGAATGTAAATTCGGACGAATTACGGGCAATTCGGACATTCGGATGCTTTGAATTAAATTTGAAATACATGTTTTTAATTAAATATCTTATTCACATTGCTGTAATTGCCAAATGACCTGCTTATGGAAAAAAACAAATGTGTGTACTTATGTACATGTAGCAGGAACACATTGACAAAGGCAGATAAGACTTGTAAAAAAAACAAGATCATAGACAATGGTTAAAGGGACGCTATAGTTACCAAAACAACTACAGCTTAATGTAGTTGTTTTGGTGAGTATAATAGCTCCCTTCAGGCATTTTCATGTAAACACTGTCTTTTCAGAGACAAGGCAGTGTTTATATTGCCCCTAGGGACACCTCCAAGTGGCCACTCCTTAGATGGCCACTGGAGGGGCTTCATGGCTCAGGGCTGCACAGTAAGCAGCCCTGCCGTTCAGAGTTCCCACGCTTTGCATGGAGACGCTGAATTTTACAAATGGAGGTGCTGATTGACCAAATTGGTGTTTGGCCCCACCCCCTTGCCGATTTTAGCTAATCCAATGCTTTCCCCATGGGAAAGCATTTGATTGGCTAAAAATCGGCACTTTTGATGAGTTGGCGGGGCCAGAGCCGACAGACCTGTGGAGAGCTGACAATAAGGTAAGTTTTAACCCATTCTTAGGGGGCTAAAGGGGGGCAAGCCACCTAAGGGGGGGAGCAAGCCACCTAAATGGTGGGTTTTCACTATAGGGTCAGGAATACATGTTTGTGTTCCTGACCCTATAGTGATCCTTTAATTTTAATGGAAAGGATGAAGCCTATCCATTAGAATGGCTTAGTATACTAGGCCATAGAAAAAGAATTGAGAGATAATCCCAAAAGAATGGGATTAAGTCTCAGACAATTATCATTCTTCTTGGTAGTAGTAATGTTCAATTTAAAAAGTCTTTACTATAAATTACACAATGCCACAAAAAAACATACAAAGTGAATAAATCATGAGTGAAAAACGTGTGAAAAACTGTGATAAAGTGTAGAATAAAAAGGGGAACCAATTGGCCTCAAGTACTAAAAATCTGGAATGTAATTGCTATAAATGTACCTACACTTAATTGTGAGCTTGTTAGCTTATTATATTTGAATACACAAATGATTACTTCCTTATGAATGTTCAGGGAGAAGAAATATTGTAGCAAGTTAGTTGTAAGCTGTAGCTGTGTAAACGGGAAAGAGGAAAAATTGTAGCAAAGTTTAGCCAGTAGACATGATCTGTGTAACAAATATCAAGAGTCAAAGTAGGAGTTAAGTATTCCTATACACCAAGGATACTAATACAATTGAATAGCTTTAGACAGATGCTAAATTAGAGTATAGTAATAGCAATTAGTAACAATTAATATAGTCTCCTAATGAAGGTAGATGAGGACTTTGAACTGAAGTCAAAATAGATTAAAGATTATAAGCAGGTACCTGTAGCACATGATTTGCAGTATATTCCAAGTGAACGCGTTTAAAAAAATAATTACAAAAAATAATCACACAATGACTGGAGTACTAGCAATCATATCAAGAAATGCCACAATTTTGGTAACCATATAGAAAGCTTCCATAAGTCCTCTTTTATTGAATTATATATGTTATATAGTAAATAACTATCACTTATTAAACCTGGATTGAAACCTCTGTAATAACAGAGGCATTCCACAGAACATACACATGGAGGATGGCCCCTGAAGTTCTTTGTATTAGCTATATGTGTATACTAAAGATAATGCGCTTATAATGAAAAAGACGGACGAAAGGCTAACCCCCAAAAAGGCTAATGTCTCAGATAATAATGAAACCGTTAGCTATCACCAAACCGTTCCTCTCCCACCATACTGCTTCGAGGCAGTCCCCTTAGTCTCCAAGCAGTTCATTTCCTACATTCCACTATAGTAAGAGATAGATATATGGGCATAGTTCTTTGGGCCAGGAATTACTTAGTTCCCTCAATAAAAGCAACAGTGGCGTCTGCTCAAAATGCGTTTCAGAACTGAAATGCACCTTTTTTAAAAGCACTGATTGGCATTGTCTGGGATTTAAAGGGCAAAATCCCACCCTCAATGACCTCATATAACCAATCCATACTGGAGATGCTTAAGCTAGCCAATAGTAGTGTCCGCCCATTATTGACAGCATTCACTGTCTGTTGACCCCCTTGTAGCTTGATATTTGTTACACAGATCATGTCTAAAGTCTAAACTTTGTTACAATATTTTCTCTGTCCTGTTTACATAATTACAGCTAACTTGCTATAATATTTCTTCTCCCTGAATCTTCAAGGAAGTAATCATTTGTGTAAGCAAACGTCCTGATAACAATACAGTAATTTACAACAATTACATTCCAGATTTTTAGTACTTGAGGCTAATTGGTTCACCCTTTTAAAAAATTTATTTATTCACTTTGTATGTTTGTTTTTTGCGGCGTTGTCCAATTTATAATTAAAAATTTTTTAACTGAGCGTTAGTACTACCAAGAAGGATGATAATAAGGTGGTAATTGTCTGAGACTTAGTCCCATTTTGGGGGGAATGTCTCAAATTTGATGATTTTATAACAGCTGATTTTGCAAGAGTTGAAAGTACATCATTGGCATAGACCGAGACCTTAAACTTCACCTCTGCCACATTGAAATCATTAATATCCTGACATTTCTGGATCAAATAGCAGAAACATTCCAGTAATAAAGCAAAAAGCAGGATTGAAAGTGGGCACCTTTCTCTCATTCCCTTGTGAAAAAATAGAGGAAACTTTTCCTATAAGCATTAATGGGGCTTTTAGGCCCATTAATAATTTTTTTTCCACCTTAATAAATCCTTCTGGGAGCTCTATTAGGTTTCTTTTCTAAAGTCCATATGGGGCAAAGCTATCTGGCTGTATATGGAGCACAATCCGGAGACAGTTCACACTATATGGAGCAAAATGCAAAATCCAGAGAAAGTTCATACTGTATAACAATGTCTGGATTCTGCAATTCAGGTGTGTGTGGGCCATTGAGCCTTCTTTGGATACCCTTGCGAGGATCGCGTCCCGTCTGGGACATGAACACCACCATCGTCTCGTCAAATACCGGAATCACAGCGATCTTGTCCGGAAGCGTGGGTCGCAGGCATTCCGCCTGGAAACGAATTCGTACTACACGGTCCAGATGCTTCCTGAGCCAAAAATGTTTGAACT
>OW240914.1:118671459-118683698 GCA_933207985.1 Pelobates cultripes | reverse complement strand
TATTTGGCTTGGGTATTAAAAGTGGTATAGTCTGTGCAATTTCTTTTTAATCTTAGGAACTGGCTCTTAGTGATACTGTTGAGCCAGGAGGCATAATGACAACTGGTAAGTAGTGATGTCCCGAACTGTTCGCCGAACGGTTCGCGAACGGTTCGCCACGAACGGTTCGCCGCGGACTCATCATTGAGTAAACTTTGATCCTGTACCTCACAGTCAGCAGACACATTCCAGCCAATCAGCAGCAGACCCTCCCTCCCAGACCCTACCACCTCCTGGACAGCTCACTAAGAATGCAGCTTCACAATGGATGCTGGAGTCCGCGGCGAACCGTTCGTGAACCGTTCGCGAACCGTTCGGCCAACAGTTCGGGACATCACTACTGGTAAGGTCTATAAATGTGTTAGTATGCACTTTCCTAAAATAATGTGTGGATTTTGACAGTATTGTTTTCAACGTAGATTTCTAGGTCCAGGAAGTTTTTAGAGGTTTTACTATAATTAGAACCTAAAACTATGCCTCTGATATTGGAGTTTAAAAATAGAAAAAATTCTGTTAAAAAAAATTTCTGACCCTTTCCAGATGAAAAACAAGTCATCGATATATCGACGATAGAGCACCAAGCTTTCTCCCCAGCCATGCCTGCCCCATGTTGCTAAATGTTCCCAATCAGCTATAAAAAGATTGGCATACCTGGCGGCAAACCTGGTCCCCATTGCCGTGCCTTTTTTTTAAGATAAAAAGTATCATAAAATCAAAAATAATTATTATTTAAAATTAGCTGGGTACCTTCCACAATAAAATCAATTTGTATTTTAGGAATATTATTTTCTTTTTGTAATATATTTCTAATTGCATTACAGCCTATATCGTGGGGGAGGATGGTGTACAACGATTGTATGTCACTACTGACTAAAATGTAGTTAGTGTCCCACTCAAACATTTTTAGGGTTTGAAGGAGGCTCATACTGTCCTTTTAAGTAAGATTTTGTGTTTTGTACGTAGGGTTGGAGTGTTATGTCAATATATTCAGAAAGATTGGCTAATACAGAGTTTATTCCTGAGACGATGGGACGGCTTGGGGAATTTTTTCATGTCTTTTTGTATTTTCGAAAGAAAATAATGGATATTGATGGAAACTGTACGCTGATATAAGAATACTCTGAATTGTTTAAAATTCTATTATCCTTTCCTTTGTAATTTATTTTTTATATGTTTGGTAGGGTCTTGGGTCACATTTTCATTATTGAAATGTTTGTATGCTTCTTCCATGTACATTTCAATAGGCATTTTATACTTTTTGATTTACATTATTCCTTTTTTTAACATACTACACTATTGTGTCCCTCTGTTTTCTCCCTCCATATTACATATACCAAGCCGAGGACTATTTAGGTGCTGCACCTCCTCCGTTTTCTATCTATTTTTAACCCTTGCCTGTATTGTTTGCCCATCTGACTGTTTATTGTGTACCTGACTCTGGCTAAGTTCTCGTTTTCCCTGTCTCCCCGGCTTGTGTTGTGACTACCCTTAAAGGACCACTCTAGGCACCCAGACCACTTCAGCTTAATGAAGTGGTCTGGGTGCCAGGCCCAGCTAGGGTTAACCCATTTTTTCATAAACATAGCAGTTTCAGAGAAACTGCTATGTTTATGAATGGGTTAAGCCTTCCCCTATCTCCTCTAGCGGCTGTCTCATTGACAGCCGCTAGAGCCGCTTGCGTGCTTCTCACTGTGATTTTCACAGTGAGAGCACGCCAGCGTCCCTAGGAAAGGTATTATGAATGCTTTCCTATGTGACCGGCTGAATGCGCGCGCAGCTCTTGCCATGCATGCGCATTCAGCCAACAGGGAGGAGAAGAGGAGGCAGAGAGCTCCCCGCCCAGCGCTGGAAAAAGGTAAGTTTTAACCCCTTTCCCCCTTCCAGAGCCGGGCGGGAGGGGGACCCTGAGGGTGGGGGCACCCTCAGGGCACTATAGCGCCAGGAAAACGAGTAGGTTTTCCTGGCACTATAGTGGTCCTTTAACTCTCTTATCTTCTAAACAGCTACTTTGGTGCTGACAAATCTGTCAGCACCAAAGTAGCGGTTTAGTAGATAAGGGAGTGCGCTGGATTTTCATATTTACTGTGCTTATTGACCCCCAGCAGCACCCCATTTAAGCATGTTCAGGTGAGTGCAGCCAGCCCCTTGTTTACCCTTAACTCTCTGTCTAACATTAAGCCTGGCCACACTGAGGACCAGTAATACGTTTATTTTCCTTTGTCTGGCCCTTGCTATCCTAAATTCTGCATGTTAGGGTTATACCTCGTGACAGTGGCATTTACAGGGCCAGGAGATGAAGAGGACTGACTGGATGAAGATGACGGTTTCAGGTAATTAAAACAAACCTTTCTCTGCACCCCATAGCCACTGTGCACTAACTCCACCAGGCAGTGACAGAGCCGTTTTAATGAAAACAACCATTTGCCATGTAATTTTAGGTGAGTATCTAGAGACAAACTTTTTAGCAAGTTAGGTCCATTAACACAAAAAATTAAAGGGTTAAACTAACTAAATTTCTCCATGTCATTTTAATAAATCAAGAAAAAATGCCAACAATTTGAATTAAAAAAACAAATAAAAAGTTACCCTTTCAATTAAAAAAAAAAAGTAACTTACCTGTTAAAGTTCCCCTTGAAACACTGTTTAATTAGTCTGCCTGCAGCTATCAGGAGCATCTCATTCAGGCCCATAGGGACTTGTCTGACAATAGAGATAACATTTACCCTATGTGTCCTGCGTGCCTGATTGACAGCCCTGCTGGGTTATCATATAGCAGCAACTATAACCCACTCTCAGAAATAGGCTCAGTATGCTGTAAGCACCAAAGTGCTTATACCAAAGTGCTTATAGTGCTTAGCCTCACACTTTTATATTCCCTTACAGAAAAATCTTCAGTTGAGAAAGCAGGAGTCTACTCACTAAACTTTGACTTTATTTGAGACAACTAGAAGTTACCACATATTTAGATTACTTAATGACCCTGATAGCCCTTTTAATGCTGATTGGGCATTTCTTAAGGTGACCATCGTAGAGCAGCCATTCAGCACACAAAAAAAAAAGGCGAGCAGCCAAAAAATTTAAAATCACAAAACAATAAACAAAAACCTGAGAAAGTGTCCCCTGAACCTCAGTTAAATTGCTCCCATATTATGTGAGATATTGAAGGCCCAAGACACGGAGGTTCAGTGGTCCCACATACTATCTGCTAATAATGGAGAACCATATTTGTTCTCCTCACCATTCCTATTCCATTTCTGGTGAAGTGCAGATTAATAATATTTACAGGAAGGGCCTCGCTGACCCCACTTCATTGCTCGAATCCTGGTCTATGGTACTATGGTATGGGATATGAGTATATATGTAAGGGGACTAAGGTTGTAACTACAAATCACAGCATTTTCCTGGCAATATGTAGATTTATGAGTGAAATTCATTACAGTTTTCATCGAGAGTCAGGGAGAAGTTGTGGAACTTGCCATAAATTTGCAACAGGCCTTCATGTGCCTTAAAATAATTTATTTGATCAAATCTAAAAAAAATATAAATAAGGAGCTTATAAGAAATTACAAATATCTAATCTTGTGTTTCCTACTTAACCCTCACTTACCTTTTTTAATGCATAAAAAAATGCGTATATGACTTTTGTGTTTGTAATGTTTTTTAATGAGTAATTGATTTTAATCGAGTAGTGATTTTTTTTTCTGTTCAATCTCTTTTTTATTTCAGTGTCTTATACCTTTGAATACTGACACAAATGTAATTTTCCGGTGATACATCACCTACAGTTATTTCATTGCCAAAAACGCACATTATCCTGTTCACGTCATTTCCCACTTGAATCAACACCATTGAATCTCTGATTGCCGTAGAAATCTATTGTTTGGTACTAGAAAGATGTGATGAATCACTACTCATTTCGACAGTGCTTGCATTTAATTTCTGTACACCAGTCATCGGATAATATGCGTCACACGAGAACAACTCATACCCATCTAACAGTAATAGCCCTGTCACTTGCAAATCAAATGGTTTTCATTAATTACTAGAAGTGATTTCAGCGTTAAGTTTTCTTTTTCTTTTATTTCACTAAAGGAAAGCTGTCAAATACACATCTATCTGAACATGTATCCAGAAAACCTGAATCTGTTGTGTGCTTTATATCTTCTGTCAGTGCGTACGCTCTATATGTAAAAAATCAAGAGATTTGTCAACAGAATGAGTGAATCTGTAGATTTGTATTTATTTATGAAATATTTTACCAGGAAGGATACATTGAGATTTCTCTCATTTTCAAGTATGTCCTAGGTCAATGCTAGATTAAGTGGTGGCTGATAGAGTAAAAGGAAATGATAGTGCCAGGAAAACAAACTTGTTTTCCTGGCAATATAGTTTCCTATCCCCCATCCTCCCCAAGGTGCAGTAGGGGTTAATAACATCAGCCAGTGGGGGAGGCCTCAGCAATGGTCACGCTACATTAGGATTTCCCCATAGGAAAGCATTATTCAATGCGTCGTTTAGGTGACCAAAAGTCTCCTTCGAGCCCGGAAGCCAGGAGGAGTTAACCTTAGCAGGTAATTATTGCAATAGTGAAGTGTTAGCGCTTAGTCAATGTTCCCCAAAGTTCAATATATAGGGGTAGTCTTGATCTTGTTAAATTATTATAGTATAAAGTTTCAAATAGAGTTAACTATCTCCACAGTGGTGGATTTCTTGAGGTATTTAATAGTATTATGTTCATATTTGGTGGTATCAAAATAAAGGGATACTTAGTTGCCCCAGTGTACTCCAATGTACCTTAAAAAGATACAAATGAACAGAACATAGTATAACACTGTATAATTTATTGCAAACAAAAAAACCCAACCCCTAACTGAAAACTATTACAAGATAAAATGTGGTGGTATTCAACTCCAATAACCACTAAAATAGCATCAATCCAACGAGACACAGACAGGCAGTATGTCGTAGCAGCTTGTTCCCTGAGAATCCTAGACACCCAGCCACACAAAGTGTATACCGGACCAGAGGGATGCCGTCATGCAACACTCCTCAGCTTCTCTGTGTTCACCGTTGTGGATGCAGGTCAAAAACTCAGCTCTACGAATTTCGCCCGAGCTCAGCGGGCTTTATTAAGATCAAGGGCGAAACATATAGCTTTTTTAAGATTTTTTGTATAGCACCCCAAAACTCAGATCATTACAAAAACCAATGACTCTGCATAATGAAAACATTATTATTATTATTATTATTGGTATTTATAGAGAGCCAGCTTATTATACGATTTAGCAAATGACATCCAAATAGAAACTTTGTTACATTTCTCCCCTCTCTCTCTCTGCTCTCTCTATGCTGACTGCCAGGTGCAAAGCACAGAGCTTGTAACAATGGCTGACAGGGAGCCAAGATGGAGGCACCCAGCTGTAGGATAAAGAGGTTTGGATTTCTACATTTAATTACATTTTTTACCCTTCACAAATACATATTGGTTACTTAAAAGCATAAGTAAACATAATATTAAAACACCTGGGAAGTGGCAGTTCCTTTGTAACTGTTACCAAATGTATCCAGGTTCCATTTCGATCAGCTCAGTAACTGAATTAAATGGAACAGGTGGCACCAGGCTGTTTACTGTAACATCCTCTGCAATAAAACATGTACATTCTACATCCATGGAGAACAGGGCTCAGGTAAACCATTAACTGTCTCAGACACCGCACTGTATAACTGAATGGGGGAAAGATAATGGGCCACCCACATTTCACATGTACTTACCTTTATACAAATAGTGGAGTCCTGAACACCTGGTGATAGGTGATATTGTATAATATACAGGGAGTTACTAGAGGTCAAAAAATATTTAAGCTGATTAATCTACTATGATACAATTCACCTAATAATGGATTCATTATTTCCACAAAGAAAGCACGCTCTTTGGATGAGTACCGATTATTGGAGATACATGTCCTTTTTTTGCATTTAATTTATTCCAGATGTGTTACAGCAATATTTAGCACACATATTATAATAGTTCAATATTTAGGTCAAATATGTGTGATAAAGCATCAATAATTGCAAAACTAGATAAAATGAGCAACACAATTAAGATGCATAAAATACATAGAAATGATTGGCTTTTGCGAGTTTTGACTGCAAAGTTACAATATTAAAAAAAAATGTGTTGGTTGCTTGAACAGTGTCATTTTCTTAAAGGACCACTATAGGCACCCAGACCACTTCAGCTTAATGAGGTGGTCTGGGTGCCTGGTCCATCTAGGGTTAACCCTTTTTTCTATAAACATAGCAGTTTCAGAGACTGCTATGGCTGAATGCAAGCGCGGCTCCTGCCGCGCATGCGCATTCAGCCGAAGAGGAGGAGAAGAGGGAGGAGAGGAGGAGGAGAGCTCCCCGCCCGGCGCTGGAGAAAGAGGTAAGTTTAACCCCTTCCTCTCCATCCAGCCCGGCGGGAGTGGGACCCTGAGGGTGGGGGCACCCTCAGGGCACTATAGTGCCAGGAAAACGGTATGTTTTCCCGGCACTATAATGGTCCTTTAAAGAAACCCTATAGTCCTTAATATTTTTGGGGGGACTATAGGTTCCTTCTGTTCATCCCTCTTTGGCTTTAAAAATATAAAAATAAAGTTTAAAACAGATTATTTACCTTGTTACCAGTGCCGGGACTCCTCTTATACAGCTGCTTGCTCTGCCTTCATAGACATCAATATACCTGCTGACGTCTTCTGCAATCTGCGGTCCTCCAATCAGATGCTGCTTGTAGCCGCATTTCATAGCAGGACTGAGTATATTTTGTTCTTGAAGGAGGAAGCACCCATAGTGGTTGCAAGGAAGGCAGCCGCTAGAGGTGGGTTTAACCCTGCAATGTAAAACATTGAGGTTTCTACAATGTACAATGTTTTAAATTACAGGGTTACAACGACATGACCCCTGCACCTGATCACTTCACTGAGGTGCACGATTCAAAATGTAAGAGAGCTGGGACCTAGTCCAATCATAGCTCCCAGTAAACAGTTTGTGTCGTCGACCCCCTTACAACGTGTGTCACCATTATTTAATATTGAATGAGTGGCAATAAGCCAAGGTTGTCATTCACTAAGCACTACAATGTAACGCCAGGCAGGAGAGTACTTGTAAAGCAAATTTAAGTCACTGATGTGAAGGAGACACTCTTCCCTTTCTGACCTCTTAGTTGTCTTTTTTTTTTTTACATTCTTTATTTTTGTTGTGTATAACAAAATAACATACCAGCTGATGATGCAACAATATTGTAGTCAAGCACTAAAGAGCTTACATAGTGGGACATTGTTTTGGCATGCATATCAAGTAAACTTTTTTGTTTAGATAAAA
This sequence comes from Pelobates cultripes, assembly GCA_933207985.1. Taxonomy (NCBI): domain Eukaryota; kingdom Metazoa; phylum Chordata; class Amphibia; order Anura; family Pelobatidae; genus Pelobates; species Pelobates cultripes. The sequence continues at coordinate 118,676,297 of OW240914.1, read as the reverse complement.
AGAGAATAAGCAGAGCGCACACGTCTAGAATGTTAGGCTGCGTGGGACTATAAGCTAAGCTTAACATTGAGATGTGGGGGATGTTCCTGTGAGTTAGTCTAATGGTGTGGCATCATAGGAAGTTCAAAATTAACATATTAATAGTGGTGTTGTAGCAGTTGATGAACATACAAATACAGCAGTGTCTGATGGAGCCGGAGTGCTAAGCACTCGATCCCTATGAGTCTCAGTTGTCTTTTTAGCTTTATTTTTTTCTGTAATTTTTCACTTTTCTTAGCAACATCGTTATTCCTTTTAAGACATACTCTCCAATTGTCCATTTTTAGCCTACAAACAAATGTTCTCTTTCCTATCCCCAAATACATTTCCTCTTTCCTAACCCCAAATACATTTCCTCTTTCCTATCTCCAATATAGTTCTTATTTCTGAACACAAATTTATTTTCTACTTGATCTTCCCGCAACATCATTAATATTACAGTACCCTGATTAAAACCATTTCCTGCTTACTCTCGCACAACAGGATCAGTACATGTTGTCTCTTTCATCGCCCCCTTTTTTTTGTTAGCATGACCTGTTCCTCCTACCCACACCCCTGGCACAGCAGTGGATCGTCCCCCCGGTGATTTAATGATAATGGTTACCTGTGCGTCTGCTCAATTATGGATTCCCACATAGTCCAGCTCAGGGCATAGTTACAGAGAGTGCCATGGACCATTACACAAGAAAGCAGTGCTTCTCGAACTTTAATGGGCCGAGGCACAGTTCATTTACTAACATTTCTACTAAGAAGGTGGACATGGTTCTAGCCCATTCAGCTTATTAGTTTTAATTAGTTGCCAGATGGAAATCTCCAGTGAAAACCACTGAAAATCACTGCCATAAAGTAGCCTACAGAAGCGTATTTTTGAAACCTGTCCTTAAAGCATACCAGCAGTCGAGCATTTAGACATTTCTCATTCCCATACCTCCCACAGGGCCGTCTTTAACGCGGGGCAAATGGGGCAGCTGCCCCGGGCCCAGTTTCTCTTGGGGGGCCCGACGCACCTGCCCCGTGGGCCCCGCTGCCCTCATCAATTTATTTTTTTCCCCGTCCCACCGGGTGGCCCATGCACTTAGGGCAGTGGCGTACATACCAGGGTCGCGGCTGCGACCCTGGTATGCACCCACAGGGCCAGCATCTTCCCCTGGGGGGCCCAGGAGGCGGCCACCTCAGGGCCCCCCGAGGCTGGCCCTGCTGACCCCGGCGGGCGGGTGGCCGGTCGGGCAGGAAGGCGGGCGTGCGAGGGAGCACTCAGTGCTTCCTCTTCAGCTCCCTCGCGCACCGCACTGATACCGGAGCCGGAAGATGACGTCATCTTCCGGTGCCGGCATCCCTACGCGGCGCGCGAGGGAGCTGAAGAGGAAGCAGTGAGTGCTCCCTCGCGCGCCCGCCTTCCTGCCCGACTGGCCACCCGCACACCGGGGTCAGCAGCACCACCACTGGACCCCAGGGAATCCCCCCAGCACTCCAAAAGGTAAGGAGGCTGGGGGGATTACATTTAAAAAAAAAAATGTGTGTTTATGTGTTTGTGTGTTAGTGTATGTGTGTGTTAGTGTATGTGTGTTAGTGTGTGTTTGTGTGTTAGTGTATGTGTGTTAGTGTGTGTTTGTGTGTTAGTGTGTGTTAGTGTATGTGTGTTAGTGTGTGTTTGTGTGTTAGTGTGTGCTAGTGTATGTGTGTTAGTGTGTGTTTGTGTGTTAGTGTGTGTTAGTGTATGTGTGTTAGTGTGTGTGTTTGTGTGTTAGTGTCTGTGTGTCAGTATGTCTGTCTGTGTGTCAGTATGTCTGTGTGTGTTTTTGTCAGTATGCATGTCTGTCTGTGTGTCAGTATATCTGTGTGTGTGTGTTTCAGTCTGTCTGTGTGTGTGTGTCAGTCTGTCTGTGCATGTCAGTATGCCTGTCTGTGTGTGTGTCAGTATGTCTGTGTGTGTGTGTCAGTATGTCTGTGTGTCTGTGTGTCAGTATATATGTGTGTGTGTATATCTGGGTGTGTCAGTATGTGTGTGTCAGTATGTCTGTCAGTGCGTCAGTATGTCTGTTAGTGCATGTGTATGCATGTGTCAGTATGTCTGTGTGCCAGTATGTCTGTGTGTGTGTGTGTCAGTATATCAGTCTGTGTGTGTCAGTGTATGTGCCTGTGTGTGTGTGTCAGTATTTCTCAGTGTATGTGGGTGTCAGTATATCTGTCAGTGTGTGGGTGTCAGTATTTCTGTCAGTGTATGTGTGTCAGTATGTTGATCAGTGTATGCGTCTGTGTGTGTGTGTCAGTATGTCGGTATATGTGTCTGTGTGTCAGTATGTCTGTATATGTGCCTGTGTCAGTATGTCTGTCAGTACGTCTACCAGTGTATGTGTCTGTGTGTCAATATATGTACCTGTGTCAGTGTGTGTGCCTGTTTATCTGTATGTAGTCAGTGTATGTATCTGTGTATCTGCTTGTGCGTCAGAGTGTGTACCTGTGCATCTGAGCCACAACTTTAAATACAAATACACCCCTCCATTCAAACTTCAACACTACATATAAAACACACTCCTGCATTGAAACGTCAACACTACATACAAGCACACTCCTACATTCAAAAACAACACTACACATAAATGCACACTTGCATTCAAACTCCAGTACCACATACAAACACATTCACACAAACATACTCCATACAAACACATGCTTACATTCAAACATGCTAACATGGCTCAGTGCTAAATACAACCCTGCAAGCATGGGAAATTGGTAGAGTCCCAGCTGTCAAAGCATTGTTGGAGTTGCACGACAGATGGGGTTCTACCTTTAGTCCAATCTTGCAATTGGGGGTCCCAATAAAATTCATTCTACTTTAGTACCGCCACTGCGTTGGGATGGATGCCGTGATTGCATACCAGGGAGTGAGGGGCGAGAGCGGCAGGGCACAGGGGGCCCAAGCAAACACTTGCCCAGGGTCCATTCGTTATTAAAGACGGCCCTGATTATATGCCACCAGCATACAGGTTCAATGCTGAGAATTGGTTGATGGGAGGGGGAGAAGCCAAAGAGTTTTAAAGAGACACCAAAATCTCTTCATTTTAATGTAGATGCATTGGTGCATGGATGCTTTCCCTTTTCTCTGTCAACACAAACATTGCCATTTCTGAGTCAGTGAATGTACATCTAGTGGCTGACAGACTGACTGAAGGTAGAAGTTAAAAACCTTTGAAAAATTAATGTCTTTTTGGTTGGCATTGTCACACTAAGCACCATGTTAATGTTTCAATTGCACTGTGTGCACTATAGGTCCCAATGCTTATTTTTGAGAAGCATTGGATTGGACAAAAATCTTCAATCCTGATTATTTCGAAGAAGCTGCTCTGTGATGACTGACTTGACATTAGAATAAAGGTAAGATTTATAGAGAATTTAGAAGGCAGGCCCATATTGTGAATTAAAAAACACAAATAAAAAATCATTGTTTTATTTAGTGACTTCGCTACCTAAATCCAGTATAAGCTTTTTATCTTCATGTATTTTGCTGAATAAAATGTACTTATTTATACTGCAGCTATGAGCACCAGCTTGCAGTGGAAAAACATTCTCTGCCAGAAGCAACTAGTCACTGATATAATGCCTGCACATTTGCTGAAAATGTAAGCTTGCTTTCAAAAGTTTCAATAGGTCATATAATTCCTACAGTCAGAGAGTGGGGAGGAATGGATGGAGTCTACCATTTCACTGCTAGCATTACATTAGCAATTCAGACATTTATGTATATGGTTATAACAGTGTTGAATATCTTTTTTTTTTTTTTAGAAATACATGATTTAACTTTATTTATTGCATGTGGGCATTATGCTCAAATGCAGAAATTTCTTGCCATTTTAGAGAGTTGTACTGCTAGTAATGACTTCAGGATACTTACAAATACCCATACATATTTTAATTATCTGTTTTCAGTCACATCTGCTGTACATGAGAAATATAATTAACTAATAAGTAATTACCTTATAATATATTACAACTTATGTTTCGGTATAAAGACATGTAAATAAACAGAGAAAAAAAGCACATATAAAGTAGTATTTAATGCAAAATATAAAGCATAAAAACAATGGACAGGCACGCACAAAAAAGCACTTTTGTGCAATTTTTCTTAAACCAATTTTGTGTGGGGTGCTAGTTGCAACTCTCTTCCAGGCTGCCTAATGTGAATTATGTGCATAAAAAACCTTCTGTCGTAATAAGATTCTTCACATTGCAGGCAGCACTTAAATCTTCACTTTGTAATGTCTTGCACACAAATCTGCAACCATACACTCCCAGAAGGGCTCATGAGAACTTAATAAGCATAAGAAATAATCATTTCAGAGACCGTAAGGGCTGCAAGCTGGGATTCTCTGTCTGCTCACCATCCCACATATAGTTGTAATCAAAATTATTCAACCCCTATTGAAAATCAGGTTCATTGTCAAAATTTAAAGACGTTTAGCTGTTTGCAATAAACAAATCAAACAAAAACAATCGAAATAGCTCAACACAACAAATGCTTCAAGTTGTTTCCCCATATTCAACAGAAAATTTTAATGACTTCCCCAGTCTCAAAATTACCATTAATGGCAATCATCTTTTTTTTTTTTACATTTAAAAAAAAAAAAAATTTATTCAAGGTTATTGAGAATAACAATAGCAAGTATATAAAATACATCAACATAATGAGAGAGAAGTACTGTTCCTGGGAATGGTGAAAACCCTTACATCATAAAATGAGTGTACGTGCGCATTCAATTACATAGTTAGTGAAAGTTAAAACCGGTACTTGTCAGATC
>OW240914.1:118631208-118671359 GCA_933207985.1 Pelobates cultripes | reverse complement strand
GACTCTTCAGCAGCACTAGATAACATGGTCTGATGGATTATCTCTGACAAGATTAGGGTAACGTGTTTTACACTTTGCTCATAGGCAGTCCCAGGAGTGGGCGTGAGTCTAGTGTTGGCCAGGTTTCCTCTCAAATTTGGGTGAGGTAAAGTGTCTGGGTGCTTATATGTGAATACTTAGCATATTTTAATGATGTAGATGGTGGGTAAGGTAGTGAGAAAAGTGCAAAAGCAATGCAGGAGGGAGAAAGGAAGAAAAAGAAAGCAAAGGGAGAAGATGGGATATAAAGGTACAGGCGGTGGAGGGAGAGGGGAGGGGAAGAAGAGGTGGGAGAGATGCAAGTCATGACTAAGAAAGTTAGAGTAAGGGAAAGAGAGAAAAAGTGGAGGGATTGGGCCTCAGTCCCCGTCCCGTCCCCGTCCCACCCCCGCCCAACGATCCCCAGCATCTACTAGGGCTGTGTCTTTCCAAGTGGATGAAAGTATCGTCATGGCGGCTATGGTTCCATGATGGATCATCCATCCAGTTGATGTGCTGCCTAAGGACATGTTTCTGGATCCAGGTGGTTCCAGCAGCAACATGTTCTCATCCTATGTCTAGAAGTTTCCCATGTTGGTAGCGAAAGACAACCAGTGGAGCCAGTGATACCAGGTCTCATGGTAAGTTTGTGTACGTCCTGCTGCAGATAGGTTCAGCTCTTCTATGCCTCTGATGTCCTCCACCCTGTTCATCCACTCTCTTAGAGTCATAGTCGTATTTTGTTTCCAGTGACATGAAATAAGGCTGATTGCTGCATTTATCAGATGTAGGATGACTGATTTTTTGAAATGGTGTAATGGAAGTGTGGTTAGCTGAAGCAGGTATGTTTTCCGTGTGAGCTGTAGGTTTGCATCTGTAATGGACGAAAGTACACCATTCATTGCCTCCCAGAAGGGTCTGATGAGTGAACATGTCCACCATATGTGATAGAGAGAACCTAGTTCTTTCCCGCATGTCCAGCATTCCGGGTCGCAAATGTTCTCCATAACAGTCAGCTTTTCTGGCGTTCTGTACCATTGTACCATCTTGTATCCCGATTCCTGGAATTTGGTACAGATGGATGATTTGTATATAAGTGTGAAAATGGTAGACCATTGTTCAGCAGATAGTAGGTGTCCCAGGTCCTTCTCCCAATATTTAGTGAAGTAGGGGAAAGGGAAATCAGGGTGTGGGGTAATCAGCTGGCTGTATAATAGCGAGATTGCGTGTGACAGTGGTGGAAGGCAGGTACAGATGGTTTCAAAGGTAGAGAGTGCTCTCAAAGCCGAGGCCAGGTTAGGATACACCAAGGACACTCAGTTGCATAATCTCTCTCAGGGAGGATTCAGGGTTCGAGATGGAGAACAGGAGATCTTGCTTATTACCCAGCTCCCCCCCAATACCTTCTATTTGAGGCTGTGCTCGTATTGCATTTAGAAATGGTTCTAAGCTTATGACAACTATGGCAAGCATCTTTAATACTTAGTAGAGCACCCTTTTGCTGTTACGACCTGCTGCAAATAACAGCAGTGATGGCCTGTAGAAAAAAAGACCTTTGGGGTGAAGCATTGCGGCTAGACACTGTAGTTCAACTAAAAATGCCTATCTAAGCCTTGGAGTACCTGGACCTTTTCCTTTCTCTGATGACTACTAACTCGAATTTTCCAGGGCTTGGTATTATTGTCTTGTTGGAAGGTCCAATGACGCCCCAGCTTCAGCTTCTTCACAGACGGCATGATATTTTCTCCAATGATTTCCTAAAATTTAAATGAATCAATCTTGCCTTACAAACGCTGCAGGTTTCCAGTGCCAGAGGATGCAAAGCAGCCCCAGAGCGTCACCAAGCCACCATTATACTTATCTGTAGGCAGAGTGTTCTTTACAGCATATGCTTCATTCTTCTTTCTCCAGATATACCCCTGATCCATTGGGCCAAAAATTTCCAGTTTTATTTCATCATTCCACAGAACTGAATCCCAAAACCTCTGTAGCTTATCTATATATTTTGGAGCATATTGTAGCTGGATTTTCTATTGCTTATGGGTCAGTAGTGGTGTATGTGTTGGAGTTCTGGCATGGAAACCTGCTTTTAGTATGCGCCATACTGTTCTCACTGAAACCTCAGTACTTGTTTCCACCAATTCTTTTTCACAACCTTCTCAGAAATCTGGTTGCAGCCATCGATAGCTTCCTTGTTCTGCCCATTTCAGGTAGTTTAACCACTAATCATTCAACTTTGAACTTGCGAAGTATGCTGCCAAAGGTGTCTCTAGGAACATTTTGTATCCTGTACCTTGTATGTGGACCATTCTTTTGACTTGGCCATCTTTCTAACATGCAGTCAAGCATGACACTCAACAGGGGATATAGAGCTAACGCATGAACCTGATCAGACGCCATTTCTGAAAGATCCTCACACCTCAGACCTCGCTGATTTTCAAGGACTCCTCACACAACCTCTTCCAGGACATTTCCAGGGCAACATTGCAGTAGCGAAGGACCATGGGTCCGGTCACTACCCAACTCCGATCCTCTGGTGTGCCTTACCGATGGGGGACCCAGGGGACACTACTGGTGAACTGTAACGGAGCTACACACATGCTTCGGTCCCCCAATGAAACCCAGGCATTCTTTGCAGCATTGGGACACCGATCTGAAACCCACCTGCATGGGCTACATCAGATATTTGGAAGCCTACCAATCTCGTCCCATTCGTACCACTGGCAGCTAGATTCACCCTGTCAGGGACTTGACCGCTTGATCTACATTTACAGAGCCCAAGGATCCACTTGGCAAAAAGTTCCAAAACCATGGAGTGATTTACATTCAACCAGCTGTTTTTTTTGTTTTTATTCTATTTAGTTTTGCGTACCATGTGCTATTCATGCCTCAATTTATTATGTTCTCATGTTACTATAGCTTAAAGGCTACGATTTCTGACAGGCCTCAGAAAGTGACAATTCATACAGGATTGGCTGACCACATACTCTTTTAAGTGAGATATACATTCAAAACCCCTCCCCCTCACAACCCCATAGGTTAGGGGAAATTTTTTTACACCAACTAACTAGCGATTTGCCAGTCTACTTGCAGACAATATCCACCTTCTGCATTTTGCTTGTACATAATCACATGTCACAAATTCCTCTATACTAAAAGAGTCGCAGATGTCATAATTTGTTGCACATCTACAGCGGATAAGGTCTGCATCATGGCAGCTTACGGGGTAAAAGCCCACTGATTTTCGAGGACTCCTCACTCAACTTCTTCCAGGACCTTTCCAGGGTAACATTGCAGTGGCGCAGGACTCAGATCCTCTGGTGTGCCTTACAAATGGTGGACCCAGGGCACACTACTGGTGAACCATAACAACTCTACATACATGCTCTGGTCACTAAAACCCAGGCATTCTTTGCAGCATGTACTATCAGTACCTGACACCGACCCACCTCCATGGGTTACATTAGAGATTTGAAAGTTCTCTATATTAGCAGGCTGTAGCTGGAAGCACACAAGAACCATGATCCACCTTGTATTTATATACATCAATATGCGGTACATATTCATGATTCCCTTTTATTCCAGAAGTTTGGTCCTTAAGGGGTTAAACTTTGTAGTTAATCATTACCATACAGGCTTTAAAAAAATTAAATAATGGCAAAGAGAAACATAATAGAATGCCAACAGATGTAGAAATTACAGTTATACAGATTTCAATTAACTATATCTCAGTACGAAAAGTACAGACCTGTTATGTTCTTGAAAGATAGCATAATAATTTGGCTGCAGAAGTATTAACAAATGTTTTCTGCATTGTAGCATTCGATTACACTAAGGGTGGAACATAAATTAATTTGAAAAGTTAACCCTAACCATACTAATGTCCCCTTATGTCGCCCTTCAATGCATATTTGCTGAAGTTCCCCAGGAGGCCTGAAACACCAACAGAGTCCAATCATGTATCACTCTCATCAGTGTTGCTTAGGACAGTTAGCTCTTGATACAATAAGATAATAGTGCTATAAATCTGTCTTGAATTGCTATTTTTGTTATTAACGCTTTCAGTGACATCCTGATAATGACATGTATTGTCTGCAACATGCACTACAAAAATAAAGTATTATTAAAAAAAAAAAAAAAAAAAGGACGCTCGACAAACCCCTGGTCAATACAACTACTAAAGCTCTTGAACACCTGTATTGCATTTGTGTGCTGTTGTGATGGATTCTATTCAGGGGGTTGAATAATTTTAAAACTGGAGAAGTTGAGTTGCGTTTTCAGTTGAATTTGGGGAAACCACTTGAAGCATTCATTGTGTTGAACTATTTTAATTGTTTTTGTTCATTGCAAACTGTAACAGAGCTCCCTGTACCCCTAGCTGGTACCTCTGCCAAGAACCGCTTCCTAGCACTTCTGCCCACAGTCGCCGTGGCTTGACTGGGATCCTGGAACTGCTCCCTCCTGGAGCTGAATGGGGAACTCGCTCTCTCCACCCCCAGGCACTGGACTACATTCAATCCTGGGAGTTCTAGTCCTTACACACTAGAACAGTGATTAGCCCTTTCCCCTCCCAGTAACCAGACGACACATAGTTCTGGGAGTACAAGCTGGAATGGTTTAATCTGACCACATGGCATGCTTTTATACAATTTAGATACAGTCAAGCATGCCCATAATTCCTCCCCCTGGACCTGAGAGGAGACTAGTTACAAGCAAACAACTAACATACTCCTTCCCTGTGCCTGAGAGATAATTACCTGAGCACACACACATATAATTTAATTATCTCTCAGTACAGAAACAGGCAATATAACAAACCGCAAAAATACCTCCAAAAAAAATGTAAAAAACCCCACAAAAGTCACATCCCCTTATAGCCCCAATCTGGGTGACCAACATATCCAAAAATCACCCAGATCTGTTCAGGGGTTTGGGATTTCCATGGAAGTCATAATTTTGACTGACTGTGCACATGGTCCTATGTAAAACAGTTCCATGAAATCAGTGCTAACAGTCGGTCAAGTTTGGTAGTTTAAAAATGAAGAAACTACCAAACGGAATTCATAGTTCTACCCTGGAGCTTGTTCACCTTGTTCGTGGGAATGCTTCCAACGAATAGTGCCCTTCTAAGTCGTATAGAACTGAACGCAGGTGATGATGGAAGTCCAGCCGTGTTCGGGAGTTTCCGTGCCCGATTTTTAATTCCAGGAGATTGATGCCCAAACACAGCTGCCTGTGTTCGCCATGTGGCAAACGACCAGACCCAAGGGCATTTGTCACACAAACAACTAAAAGTCTGTACATTTTGAAAATAAACCTGATTTTTCAGTGGGGGTTGAATTAATTTGGATTACAACTGTATATCTGCTGTTCTGTCTTTGCCAATTGCTATTTCTTCTGTTTTATATTTTTTTTGTACTATAATTGTAGATTATGCTAGCTTTAGTGTACCTATAATCTTAATTTTATTAATGACAGGAGGCGAGTATTTGCTGTAGTCTCTCTTTACTAGAACTCCACAGCAGCACAGAAAAACAACCAATCAGAAAAAAGTTAGGTACTATAAAACCCCCTTCCCATTGCATAATTTCCTCTTTCAAGCTGCGACAAAACAAAACAAAGGCAGAAAAAATAATGGGAAGCAACGAAGTCCAGATACGATGAATACAGCAATGTCCAACGTCTGAGAAGAACTGTCAACCGGATAGCGTTGATGGACTAAAAAAAATTAAGTCAATGTCCACCATCGACGAAGAAGCGCCACACCAGATAGCGCTGAAGGACTGGAAACTGAAACGAGAGAAAAACAGAATTGAACAGGTTGATTATCCGATGAAATGTATTTTGAATAAACTTGGAGATACCTAATGTAGCAAACAAAATTACCCTCATATGTAGATATCCCAACCCTACTTATGAAAAACAGACATAAGGACAGGTGACAGGTAGCAGAAACAACAAGCAGAGTTGTATACGTACCTGATAAATCCAAACTGTAAAATTAAACAAGGGAGGGATAAGAACAGGTGGGAAATACTCGCCTCCTGTCATTAATAAAAATTAAGATTATAGGTACACTAAAGCTAGCATAATCTACAATTTTATAACATGACAGGAGGCTTCGTATTTGCTGTTTTAACGCTCAGCCAACAAATCCAACGCTGCTTGTTTTGCTGGTACCCATTCCGAGAATATTAGAGCAATCCTAAATGGACCTTCCAACTGCGAGAAGTGACCTCCATTGATAGATCCATTGTACGTGGAGTTACGATCTGTTCCCTAGCAGTCGGTCCATGAGCTGCCAAGTTGACCTAATAGCCATATTCCTGTAGGTGTAAAGTGCCGAAGGGTCGCGAGAAGAGACTTCCACCGTGTCCGATTGTGTCAGGTTCACCAGGCGATGTGGCCTTGCAGACAAACTCCAACCTCAGGCCTGCGCCTAAGTCCACCGTCAATGCTCGAATAGAACCGAATAGTGTCTTTTTGTTCCTTTATGACCTACCCGGTGAATTGTCTCCTCCGAAAATAAAGTAATATGCAGATAATAGTATGGACAATACTAGCCGTATCCTAAGAGACTCCAGTCTACCAACTGGACTGCGTAATCCACGGCTGCGGTCTAGAAAAGACATGCAAAGGACGTCCAATCAAGGTCTCAAACTGAACTCGTGTGGTAAACGGTGGTCAACTATTCTGGGAATTGTGGATCCTGGAAAGTTCAAAAGGATGGGACCGGAAACCGGCGTTGAGATTTCCATCCAAATACATCATCCTCTAAGAGTGCTAAGATGGCCGGATCCAATAGAGTTTAGGACCCGTATAACACAGAAGAGCCCTTACGTGTTGCAAAGAGAGTGTGAAATACTCCGATTACCATTTGTACAATCCTTTTCCATGCCCAACCTGTCAATATTCATGTAGGGGTTCCTGGCCTACACGCCACCTACAAGATAGGGAATAATATAGTGAGACCCCTAGGTTCCTGTCTCATAGACTGTCCAAGCATGTATCTCCCAGTGTAGGTTTCCTTGATGGTAGTTGAATAGGAAGGCTAGTGAGAACCCAAACCAAGATGGTTCCCGTGATGGATATAGAGTCCGAACACTGTTCTCAAGATATGTGTTCAGAGTTGTAGGAGCAGTCCTGCCAACTTTATCTCAAGATTGTAAGGACCAGGGAAGCCAAGTCCTGAGAATTTCGGTTTCTCCATGCGATCCATGCATACGGTGCACCTGAAGACCGTTTATGTGAATTTTCCAGTCTTGTTACTCGAGCAAGGCAGTGCCCGTTTGCCCTATGCAGGTCTCAGGATCTCATGTCACCCTGACACGGGAGAATAGTCTGCACAGTTTGTACGCAATGAATATCTGAAACAGAGAGCAATGTCTGTTTGGTATAGCACAGGTTATACCAAAACCTGTACTCTTGCAAAAACTGAGGCTCCTCCTTAGCCGTACTGTCTCCCGGAATGTGTGTACATAAGTGGGAAACCTCCCCCACTAATACCTCTGAGGGTATTTCTCATGTGGATTACAAGATGGATCCAGTCAAACTATGTACACCTTGCCCGATCAGGTAGCCCTCTAGAATGAAATCAGTAGCGCGGTCATCATATTTAAATTGGATGTAGGAGGGACGCCCCTCTATGCGGTCATAGTTGACCTGTACAGGTACAAACCTGTGTGAGGAACAAATGGACGGCACCATAGTGCGTTGAGTGTATGAGAGAGTTGCACTCTGTAAAATGTGATCGCACTCTGAGTCCGCGCACGGTTGGTGGTATGAGCGGGCCACACCCGTTAGAAGTCAAACAAAGAGTCTACCTCTGTGTCCGGTTCCTTCTATGAGAATGAGTCACTCGGAGCATGTCCTCTATATCTAGCTCAGTATCGGGCCGAGGTTGAGGGAGGGCCGCGCCCTCTAATAATGAATCAGTGTCCGATTCGGTAAATGAGAGGGGATCGCCCTCTACTCTTGAAAATAAAAATATCAGTCTCGGGCCGAGGTGAAGGAGGGCCGCACCCTCTGTAATCCAAAACAGAGTCCAGTAGAGACTCAGGGTGACTGAGTCTACACCCTTATTTAATATAAGCAAAGTATACAACCTCGGGCCGTGTCCGACCTTAATAAGAGAAAGGGGTGATGAGAAAAGTACGTTTCGGAGCTGAAGATGGTAACTATCAATGGACCGCCCGGATCCCGTGCGTGCGCGTGGGCTCCAAGATGACCGTCGGTAGTCTGAGGAAAGATGGAGACGTTCTCCGCAATCCATGAGCGCCCGGGAGGTTGGAGGAGGTCAAGTCAGGCCTCTCAACGACCCGAGCGATAGGACAATAGAAGGCACGAAAACAAAGAAACGACCAATGAAGTAGAAAATGGAAAATATGTACCTCGGAAAGCAGGTCGGATAGCAGACTGGAAAAAACGAATCAAGTGAATCCAGTTGAAGAGGTCAGGAGCTAAACATGACATAGAAAAACACTACCAATACCTAATATGGCGTCTGAGCACTGTTCCCTGCTTGTGCGAAATTCCCCTTGGAGATGTGTCGTCGTTGGGTATAACCCGTAGTTGCGTTCCCTGGAATCCTCATAAAAACTTTGCCCTTCAGGGCATGAGGTGTAGGGCCTTCACCCCTCCAATCACAGTTAGATGTCCATATCCTGGTGTCCTCTTGGATAATATGGCAGCAGTGACTGTCCGGACACCCACCTAGAGGGTACTGAGCTTACCTCAGTGATATTCCCCCAGGTTTGTGGTCCAAAGGGGGGTTCGGGCACAGGTAGAGCAGGTCAATGATGGGCCCAGTTAGAGCAGGCCAGACAGAAGGGCACAGATGTAGTCGGTCAATCAAATGGGCACAGACATAGCAGGCCACTCAATGGGGCACAGACATAGCAGGCCAATCGATGGGGCACAGACATAGCAGGCCAATCAATGGGGCACAGACATAGCAGGCCAATCCTGGGTTTCATATTAAATGAGTAATGGGGACCTCTGAGTTTGGCAGAGTCCCCTAAATATCTGTAAATCCTCCGGGTATCCTGTGACCTAGGACCCTTAGACACTAATCTTAGACAGCGTACTACCGTTTGAATAAACCGTAACCGGGACTGGCGGTCCCTAAGTGCCCAGCAGGCAACATAGAGGTAAAACCAGTTGTATTGGGTTTAAGCTGGATTTGTTCCAATGATATAGTGTCCATAAAATCAAGCTCTGCTGAGCAATACCTTCTTTAAAGTGCAAATTGTAATGCACATGTACATACAGATCTGTATGAGATATCTTATCTTTATTGTAGGTCATCATCATCATCGTACCGCCTGAAGGGCATTGTACTCATGGTCTCTTCAGGAGTAGGGCAAAAACAATTGCCAACTCAATGAATCTTCCCAAGAAGCCTGATAAGATAGAATAGTATCGGCATAGACAGGACTGACATCTACCGTCAGTGAAACTCACAGTAATCCGTGATATCTATAGCACTAAGACTCACAGCAAGCCGTGCTATATACACTGACATAGAACTCACAGAAATCTGTGATATATACATATATACATAGTCATAGAACCCACAGTAATCTGTGATATATATATACACTGGCCTAGAACTCACAGGAATCTGAGAACTCACAGTAATCTGTGATATATACATATACAAAGCCATAGAACCCACAGCAATCTGTGATATATATATATATATATATATATATATACACTGGCCTAGAACTCACAGGAATCTGTGAGATATATACACACTGCCATAGAACTCACAGTAATCTGTGATATATGTATACACTGTGCTATAACTCACAGAATCTGTGATATAAGTATATACTGCCAAAGGACTCACAGAAATCCGCGATATATATACACATTGAAACTCGCAGTAATCCAAAAAATCTGTGATATATCTAGGTGGAAACTCACCGTAGTCTGTGACATATCTACATGGAAATTCACAGTAATATGTGATATATAGACATGGACACTCCCAGTAATTTGTGGGATATATACTCATGGAAACTCACAGTAGTCTGTGATATATAGACCTGGAAATTCACAGCAATCTGTGATATATCTACATATGGAAATTCACAGCAATCTGTGATATAGCTACATATGGAAACTCACAGTAATCTGTGACATATACACATGGCAAACTACCAGTAATCTGTATAAATAAACACATGGAAAACTATCAGTAATCTGTATAAATAAACACATGGCAAACTACCAGTAATCTGTATAAATAAACACATGGCAAACTACCAGTAATCTGTATATATAAACACATGGAAAACTACCAGTAATCTGTGTAAATAAACACATGGCAAACTACCAGTAATCTGTATAAATAAACACATGGCGAACTATCAGTAATCTGTATAAATAAACACATGGAAAACTATCAGTAATCTGTACAAATAAACACATGGAAAACTATCAGTAATGTAAAGGAAACATTCCCCAAAGAAAATAAAAGAGCCAGAAAGGCACATAAATCTCACAACCAAGCATAATTAATAACAATCATAAATAAATCACACTAAATCCAAAATCCACCCACTATAAGCAGGAGGCAGTGGTACTCTGACCTGTACTGATGCGGAGCATGACTCCTGTCATGTTATAAAATTCTGTTGTATCATAACAGATATAATATTTCACCTGTAGCATCTGTTTCATCAGGCCTATATCTGTTCCTTTTCAACTCTATGGACCATTAATTCCCAGTGTTTGCCCCTTCCTGAATTGAACCTATTTCACCTTCTTATCTCTTCTGTTTTACAGTCTCAGTCTCAGTCTCTTGCACACAAGCCAGGTAACAATACACTCTCCCTCCATTCTTCTGAAACTGCCCTTACCAAAATGACCAATGACTTAAAGGGACACTATAGTCACCTGAACAACTTTAGCTTAATGAGGCCGTTTTGGTGTATAGAACATGCCCCTGCAGTTTCACTGCTCAGTCCTCTGCCATTTAGGAGTTAAATTCATTTGTTTATGAACCCTAGTCACACCTCCCTGCCTGTGACTTGCACAGCCTTCCATAAACACTTCCTGTAAAGAGAGCCCTATTTAGGCTTTCCTTATTGCAAGTTCTGTTTAATTAAGATTTCCTTATCCCCTGCTATGTTAATAGCTTGCTAGACCCTGCAAGAGCCTCCTGTATGTGATTAAAGTTCAATTTAGAGATTGAGATACAATTGTTTAAGGTAAATTCCATCTGTTTGAAAGTGAAACCAGTTTTTTTTTTTAATGCAGGCTCTGTCAATCTGCCAGGGGAGGTGTGGCTAGGGCTGCATAAACAGAAACAAAGTGATTTAACTCCTAAAATACAGTGAATTGAGCAGTGAAATCTATACACTAAAACTGCTTTATTTAGCTTAAGTAATTTAGGTGACTATAGTGTTCCTTTAAGCTTTTTTGATACTGGCACAAAAGGACGGATGCAGTAGAAAACCAATAATGAGCCACAGCACCAAACTAAATGTCAAAGAGATTTATTCTACCAGTGCGAAACCTGCAACATTTTGGCCTGAATTCCGGGTCTCTGTCAAGTCTAGATATAGGCCAATATAAGTCAATATAGAATATGTAGCTTAAATAATCAAAATATTAAATACCCTAAGGGTGGAGCATACATTAAACTTTGTAGTTAATCATTACCATACAGGCTTTAAAAAAATTAAATAATGGCAAAGAGAAACATAATAGAATGCCAACAGATGTAGAAATTACAGTTATACAGATTTCAATTAACTATATCTCAGTATGAAAAGTTTGGCAGAGACCCGCGGGTCTCGTGAGTCTTACACTGTAAGCAGAACGGAGCTGACAGAGGAGCTGCACGGAGGAGAAGGGAGCTGACAGAAGCTGCAGGAAGGTAAGTAACAGCTCGCTGCCAGCCCCCAACAGGACCGCCGGGCTTGTAATGAGCCCGGCGGTCCTAGTCTGTATTGTGGCAATGTAAATTGCCATAATACAGACTGACTCGAGTATAAGCCGAGTGGGGGGTTTTCAGCACAAAAAATGTGCCGAAAAACTCGGCTTATACTCGAGTATATACGGTATGTTCTTGAAACATAGCATAGTAATTTTAGTACGACAATATAAACAAATATGTTTCCTGCATTATATTACATTGCATGAAAAAGATGCTTTTCAGCTATTTGAAGTTTCCAGTGCAAACAGGCACATAACTGGATACTATCTAGCCATCCAAACCTCCATTCAAATGCCTCCAGTATACTACAAGCAGGGCGCCGACCTAGGGCGCATGTTTGGAAAGGGTGTCCCGTGCAGGCCTCTTCACTTGTAGAAGTGAAGCGGCGGCACGCGCAGCACAACGGACAGAACCTAACCCCCTACTAATACCCCTAACCCCCTACTGCCCCTAACTCCTTTCTAATGCACATAACCACTCACTACTGCCTCTAACCCATTGCTATTGCCACTAACCCCCTACTAACGCCCTTACCACCCACTGCTACCCCTAATCACCTACTATAACCCCTCACCACCCAATACTGCCCCTAACCCCACACTAATGGCCCTAACCCCCTACTATTGCCCCTAACCACCCCCTACAGGTTCTAACCACCTACTATGGCCCCTAGCCATCCATCACAGGTGCTAACCCCCATTACTGATCGTAACCTCCCACTATGGATCCTGACCTCTTACTACTGCCCCTGCCCCCTTACCACTACCCCTGATGCCATACTAATTCCTACTACTTTTCCTTACCTCCTACTACTGTCCCTGACCCCCTACTATTGTTCCTAACACTCTACTAATGCCCCTAACCCCCTACCAATACCCCTAATCACCCCCTATTGCCCCTAACCCCTATTTATGCCCATAACCACTCACTACCGCCCTAACCCCCTACTAATGCCTCTAACCCAATAGTATTGCCCCTAACCGCCTACTGATGCCCCTAACCACCCACTGCTACCCCTAACCGTCTACTATTGCCCCTAAACACCCACTACTGCCGCTAATACCATACAATTGCCCCTAACCACCCACTATTGCCCCTAACCCTCTACTAATGCTCCTAACCACCCACTACTACCAATAACCCCATACTATTGTACCTAATCACCCACTACTGCCCCTAACCCCCTACTATCGCCCCTAACCACCCACTACAGGTCCTAACCCCCTACTATTGCCCCTAGCCATCCATCACAGGTCCTAACCCCCATTACTGATCGTAACCTCCCACTACGGGTCCTGACCTCTTACTACTGCCCCTGCCCCCTTACCACTACCCCTGACCTCATACTACTTCCCCTTACCTCCTACTACTTCCCCTTACCTCATACTACTGCCCCTGACACCCCACCACAGGTCCTAACCTATCAATTTAGCCCCTAACCTCTCACTTCAGCCCTTACTCCCCACTACACCCCCACTACATCCCCTATCCCCCACTGCATCCCCTATCACCCCACTGCTCCTAACATCCACTACTGCCACCTAACATCCACTACTGCCCATATCCATCACTACAGCCCCTTATCCTGACTGCTGCCTTTAAACCCTCACTACAGCACCTTAACTCCCCCACCCCCCAGCTATATTGGGTTGAGGGGGAGCTTACTTGAATCTCTCTTCTCATCTTGTACTAAATGGAAATTCCACTACTTCCTACATATCCCACACATCACACATTGCCACACATAACACTCACAGCAGCGCAAACGTATCACTCGCAGCTTCTCACACTACCACACATACCATTTACAACTACCCACATGCAGACACTGACAGCTATACACACATTACACAGACAACTACATCACGCACAGAAAGCCACAACATACACTTCACACATAGCTACAACACTTTAGGCCACCCTACACCAAACCCACAACGCATATCAACTTAACATTTTTAAAATAATTTACATTACATAACAATAACAAAATAACATAGGGGAAGAATTTCCTGGTGCATACCCTAATAAAATGGGCTGCGCATGCCTATGCGCACATATGGCGGCTTTACTGGAGTCTGGGCAAATGAGCTGCCCAAGTGAGACCCAGCAAACAGAATTAATATTGGCCAGAGGGTCAGACTGCTGTAGAAGCAGTCACTCAGGGATTGGGCATAGCTAATGTCATGACATGGGCAGATCATATGGGTAGGACATTGTGATGTCACTACATGGAGGGGCGGCAAATATTTTTTTTTTCCCTAGGGTGGCAACAATTCTTGCACCGGCCCTGACTACAAGACAGGGAACCACATCAGAAAAGGCAGACGTAATATCCTAAAGAAAAAAGAAACAGCAATATTAGCATATACAAAAGAACCATAACCATAACAATAATAATGTGGAAAATATACTGAATGTATCATAAGAAAAGAGAAACATCAAAATCCCTGTTCCGTCTTTTGGGCTCCAAGGAATCTAAGGTGAGTATCCAGAGAGCCTCACGTTTTTTTAAAGAGTTTTAGTCTATCCTGCCCTCTAGATTGTATGGGCACAGAGTCAATAATTTGTAATTTTAACTGGGAAATTGCATGTTTATGTTCAAAGAAATGTGCAGGAACTGGTTTGTCACATTTCCAGCTCCAATATCAAACCAGCGTTCCATAATTGTGTTGGTGGACTCCCCAACACATGTGAAACCATACTGCATAACTTATTTATTTTAATAAGTATACAACAAAAGACGTATCACATATGTATAACTTCCTGGTGTGAAATTGTTTGCCTGTATAGAAATGTGTAAAAGAACTACAATGCAAGCATGGGAAATTGCCGAAAGTAGGCTTACTCAAATATTTCTGTTTGGATTGAATGTTTGGTTTAAATTCTGTATGAACCAATTGGTTACAGAGAGACCTCTCTCTCGTAAGCCATCATGATATTAGTATTTATATCACGCCAGCTTATTCCGCAGCGCTTTACTTACAAGGGGAATTTAACCAATGATACAATAACTCAATGTAACTGGAACAATAGGTACATGAGGACCCTACTCAAATGAACCTACCGCCCACTAATGTAGGTAAATGATGGTAAAATTTCCTTACCACTTACTGGTGCCACACTAACTAAATTGTTTAGCGCAAGTGCGAAATTGTTTTTAGAAAGGAGGCTTTTTTAAAAATATGTACTTACATTTATCTGTTTATTTCTTTTTTTTAGACATGGGTTCTAAATTTGTTGCACATTTAACAACTGCTTTTACTCTTACCACTCCCCACAGTGCTTTCTTTTTCTTTTTTCAATTTTCCCTTTTATTACAAATGCCTACAACAATGCTGTATTAGGTGGCCATTTTTATTACATGTCACCCTAAAAAGAAGTTCCCCTTTTCTATTTTTTTTCTTCCTTTTCCTTTCTTCTTTTTGTTTACCTTCTTTATTGCAATCACCAGCAAGAAGGATGAACTAGGTAGCCCACTTTATTATTAGCCAACCACAAAAAATAAAATAGAAAAAATTAATATCTATATATCAGGCTTCTCTTTTTCCATTCTCTTTATTCTCTCCTTCTCATTCCTTTACTTATTTTTCCTTCTTTCTTTTATTTTATGTTAAGTAAACCAAGTGAACAGAAAATAACAGAACTTAGCTTGCCAAAGTTCAAGATCAGCTTCTCTAAATGCCATGCTTTTTCCTGTCCCTGCTTTTAAATTGAGTGCATCTACTTCCCTCCTTTTTCAACGTGTTACATCATCATGCCCCTGTTTGTCCTGAGTAGGAGTGCAGCCACACATGCTTCCTTTTAGCCATCGAGAGAAATTTAGCAAACAGAGGCATTTACGCAACGCGTTAGGCTTTTTTGTGAGGTCTCTCTTGATGGCTGGAGGGAGGAGCGCGCTTGCAGAGCATGTGGTTGTGCTGGAGAACCATGGGTCGGGTATAAAACCCACCACCGCCTACCATAAAATGGTTGAGCAGACCTGCCATTTGTCTAATACAATTACAATATTTGCCAACCAGAACACTATCAGCCATATTATTAATAATTACATGTAGCTGCAAGTACAAAATTATACAGTAGTAAACTACAGGTACAAATTTATTTATTTATAAAATATTTTACCAGGATGGATACATTGAGATTTCTCTCTTTTTCAAGTATGTCCTGGGTCTTTGTCCATAAAATATTGCATTGTTACAATAGGATACAATATTACAAAAATACAATATACAAACTATATATATATATATATATATATATATATATATATATATATATATATACATATATATTTGTAATACATAACAGGTAATAAATATATTCAACCATGACAGGTGCATTCTGTGCTGAGGTATAATGCCATAGATCTCTTAAAAGATTTTAGATTGAATGAAGATTTGACTGTGTCCCTGAGGTTATTCCATAATTACGGTGCTCTGTAGGAAAAGGAGGATCGAGCCACTTTATTTTTGTATTGCGGTATCGTCCTAGTACTGGATCGGAGGTTCTAGGAAGTGGGAACAGCCGGGGAGAGCATTCTACTCAGGTAGGCTGGGAGCTTCCCAGAAATGTTCTTATGCACAAGGCTGGAAAGATGAAGAGTGCGTCGGGATTGAAGCCCCTATAGAAACATAGAATGTGACGGCAGATAAGAACCATTCGGCCCATCTAGTCTGCCCAATTTTATAAATACTTTCATTAGTCCCTGGCCTTATCTTATAGTTAGGATAGCCTTATATCTATCCCACGCATGCTTAAACTCCTTTATTGTGTTCACCTCTACCACTTCAGCTGGAATGCTATTCCATGAATCCACTACCCTCTCAGTAAAGTAACTTTTAAGAGGACAGTCAAAGTTGAGGGATTTGGATGAAAGCCTGATTGATCAGGGGTCAGATAATTTGAACGTTGATAATATTCACATAGTTGCGCGAGGATGCATTTTTCCAAGATTTTTGACAATACAGGGAGCAATGATATCGGGCGATAGTTAGATACCAAAGTATTGTCACCACTTTTATGGATATGGAAAAACTTTTGCAGTCTTCCAAAGCTTGGGTATGTATCCTGACACCAGGGATTCATTGATAAGGTTAGTGACAGGTTGAGCAATTGCTGGCGCACTGAGATTCAGCAACATTGCTGGGATTTGATCTGATCCACACTGGTTTTTCATTTTTAAATAATTAAGATGCTTATTAACGACACAAACAGACACAGGTCTAAAATTTTAAATTTCTAAATGATGATTTTGAAGATTTGGCAGGGCCTGATCTTTATTTGCTGTCTGAAAATTATTGTAATTTGTTATCTTAGCAACCAGGCATTTGCTACATCTAGGGGGTGTTGCAGTGTTTTGTTGTCCATTTTGACAGTGGAGGGTTGGGAGTGGATTGTGGGGGTTTGTATGCTATTAAAGGACCACTATAGGCACCCAGACTACTTCAGCTCAATTAAGTGGTCTGGGTGCCTGGTCCAGCTGGGTTTAACCCTTTTTGCTGTAAACATAGCAGTTTCAGAGAAACTGCTATGTTTACATTAGGGTTAATCCAGCCTCTAGTGGCTGTCTCATTGACAGTCGCTAGAGGCGCTTCCGCACTTCTCACTGGACGCCAGCGTCCATAGGAAAGCATTGACAATGCTTTCCTACGGACTGGCTGAATGCACGCGTGGCTCTTGCCGCCCATACGCATTCAGCCAATGACGCCGAAAAGGAGGAGGAAAGTGGAGGAGGAGGGAGGTAAGTTTTAACCCCTTCCATCACCTAGAGCCCGATGGGAGGAGGAACCAGAGGGTGGGGGGGACCTAGAGACCCTGTAGTGCCAGGAAAACAATTATGTTTTCCTGGCACTATAGTGGTCCTTTAATGATTTTCCAGAAGTTTCTTGGGTTTGATAGGTTGTTGTTCAAATTTTCACTGAAATATTGGGCCGTTGCCAATTTTGTTTTGTTTTGTGAATGCATTTCGCCAATGTCTGTAAGTACAGTGATCCTTCATGGAGCCAGTATGCTTGAACTTTGACCACAGTGAATCTCTAAATTGGTACATTTGAATGAGGTCAGCTGTAACCCAGGGCGGGTGTGTCCCTTTTAGTCGCACTTCACGCAGAGGGGCATGCAAATTCCCAACAAGCAAGAGCAGAAAAAATGCAATTGCAGAGTCAAGATCTAGTATTAGACCTAATCTGTGCCATGTTATGTTCTTGAGATCATTTAAAAAGGATTCAAGATTAAATTTTTTGAAAGATTTGGTGATTATAATCTTGGGAGGGGATTTAGTGGCCTTTACTTTGCGTATGCAATACAGTAAAACTGTTAGGGAGAAAGCCTGCCTCCTGGATTCTGTCAGGACAACTGGAGAGAATCCAATCGAGCAACGTATGGTTCTGGCTTTTACTATTAATGCGAGTTGGGGAGGAAATTAATTGTGTTAGCTGCAAAGTCTTAAACAGCCTACATGATATATTATTTTTAGGATATAGCCAATCAATATTAAAATTTGCAAAATAGTAACATTGTTATAGTAAATGAAAAATGTAGTAACTAAGATGAAGGAAATCCGGTAGAATAGCTTCTGATTCTCAGTCTGTACCTTTTTAAGCTGCTTTTTAAAATTAAATAAGCTTCTTGCATGGGTGGGTGTAAAACTGGCCCTTTAAGCTGCAGTCTTCAAATTAAATGGGCTTCTTGCAGGGGTAGATATAAAACTGGCACATTAATTAAATTTATATCTGCTTATTTCAACATTGCCAACTCTCATCTGCACGATTTTTCAAGCGCTGTCCCATTCCTTTTGAATTCGCTACTCAGTGCCATCAGATTCTCTCCTAGCCTCCAGTCCTTTCAAAAGTCAGTGAAAACACACCTCTTTATGAAAACTTACTATTTTCCTGGGTGATGCTTCTCTCATTTCACTGCCCTCTTCAGTTCCCTCGCCTCCATAGCCCAGCTCACTATTTCTCCATCAGAGTTACCTATTACCCAACACGGAAAACTTCAACTAAACTAATCTAAACCAGATATCCTAAAACAGGGGTAGGCGACCTTCGGCACTCCAGATGTTGTGAACTACATCCCCCATAATGCTCTTACACCCATAATGCTGGCAAAGCATCATGGGAGGTGTAGTCCAAAACATCTGCAGTGCCAAACGTTGCCTATGCCTGTCCTAAAACATACTACCAGACCTTAAAATAGCCAAATTTAAAATGAATAATAGAATACTACAGGAAAGCTGAAACCAGGAAAACAAAGTGGAGGTAAATTGTAAGACAAGGCAAATGTAAAGGAATACAGAAGTCAGAATAATCAATAATCAACAGGAGAATCAATAGAATAACACTCTCTCTGATTACCACAACAGGGTACAGTACAGATGCCAGAATGAGTTTAAATAGCCCTTAGAGGGCAGTGATTATTCAGTAGTGATCATGTAATGACAGAAGGTGCATGCCCAACGTATGCACAATGCCGTACGCATTGGGGCCAGGATACGTAGAGCAGTTTAAGGCTCTGATGTGCAGAAGCAGGTATATTTGTTAACCATTTAGAATAGTGACAGCTATTAAAATCAAAGTATTTCCATAAGTACATAAAAAATGTTTCTTTCTATTTTAAAGTCCTCCACAAAAAAACAATATGTAAAAATCTATCATATTTGTATCTTTCCTTGCTGAGAATTTTAAGCCATTTACATTCCTGTAAGTAAAACACAAAATTCTTCTAATTTCTCTTAATTTCTCTTCCAGACACTTAGGACATTGTCTATGTATGTGCTTCAGAGCACACGATTTTGGGAGCCGATGTTATCACTCCAGATGAAGACCAGTGGAAGGGAACCCACAGCTCTTGGAAAAATTAGACGATGCAGATGAAACGTGTCAAGCTTTGGATGATCGACATGCACAGGCAACTCATCAGTCTTCAGTAGACAAGTTTTCACCTTTGTACATCTCCCTGAAGCTAGGGGACTGATTGGTTGTAAATGTTCCTAAGAACATTTTTTTTATGTTCGTTAACCATTTGGAATAGTGACAGCTAATAAATAGAGTTGGGGCGAACCGTTTGTGGCGAACTCCGGTCAGCTGACACATCCCGGCCAATCTCCAGCAGACCCTCCCTCCCAGACCCTCCTACTTCCTGGACAGCATCCATGAGAAGTTCGCGGACGGTTCGCGACATCTCTACAAATAAAATCAATGAAATTATTTCCATCAGTAGGCTTAAAATTTTTTTTCTTTCTATTGTAAAATCAGTAACAAATAAGCAATATCTACTTACTTAAGAAAGAGATCAAAGTATTTGCTGAGCCTCTCTATATTACCTACACGTAGAAGAAGCACACATAGTGTTAACAAACTACCATTGCTTTACTTTCTGTTTTGGTTTTATAACTTATATTAACCGTCATGACACATTGTTTTACGAACATCCTATGGGAAATTGGTGTAAGGTGATACTTATCTTACCTATCAAGTTAAAAAGTGACAATGTAATAGATATTAACATGTACTTGTTATAGAAAGCTGTTACATGTTGAATATGATATCTTATTGGAATGATGCCATGTACAACTTTGCTTTCTGTGCATAAATGTGTCACTGATTTGTATGTTATCTTTGAAAAAAATAAAAAGATAAAAAAATAATAAAAAACAGCAATATCTAAAAAAAAATCTATAATATTTTAATCCTTACTTGCTGAAAATATTAAGTCATATTCATTCCTGTCTATGAAACTCAAACATTCTCCTAAATTCTTTTCATTTCCATTTTAGATCCTGAGAATGTCATCCATGCACATCCTCCAGAGCATAAAATTTTGGGAGTAGATGTTATTACTCCAGATGTTTCCAGTCTGCCACAAAAACGTTGTCATAAGTGGGAGCAAATTTCGTGCCCATATCATTACCCAGCTTTTGTAGGAAATAATGCCCTCAAACCGGAAATAGTTCTGGGCCACTATGAACTGAATACAGTTCAATATAAATTAAACCTGACTAGGGTTCCTATCCTTATTCAAACAGAGGACCTTTCTGATGGTCAATGACTGTATATATGGATGTTACATTTATTGTGACCCACACGTAATCCTGCCTTCAGGGGACAGATGACAATTCTGGGAGGAATATTTAAGGTATGTGGGAGCTTGTAGGGCATATTTTTGCCAAAAATAATCAACATATTAAAACATATTACTAGTAAGGGAACCAAACCCACTTATGATTGGATGTTGAGGGGGGTTTCTTAAACCTTTGTGAATTTTAGGTAGATGGTGAAACATTGATAATTTAGGAAATTTAATATATAAATAAACAAACAAACTTATCTTTAGGTAAAATATTTTTTCAAGGATTACCTTTTAAAAAAAAATTTTTAATGTGATCTTTAAAACTTTTCGTAGGGTTACTATCTAATTTTACACAATATCCTGTTACTCTTCAAGTATTTCTTCAAATATTTTGCTCTGTCTGAACTTACTATTCATCCTCACTTATCCGCAGATTTAATAATTAAATCAAAATCATAGAAAAAACAAAAACAAAAAACAACAGGATAATGTGTAATTGCTCAAAGTGGGAACGTTTTTCAAATCAGGTTAAAGTCATTTTTTTGACACCATAATCTACTCAACTAAACCTAATCTACAACAACAGAAAAGTGGATCACCGATAACAAACTTTCCTTAAACACTGACACAATTGTCACAATGATCTTTGGAACAGTACCTAAATTACAAAATTCTCATCTATACATCATAACAAAATCACATAACACACTGGTTGCAGTCCGTTCTTTTAAATATCCATACTCCAATCTATCTTTCTATCCAAAACTTATTGCACTGTACAGAAACAATCCTACCTAACTCCCACAGTAAGGAAGCAGATTGTACAACAAATGTTAATGTCAATCTTTAAATATGGGGATGTAGTTTATGCACATGTGCAGCAAACCCACCTTCATAAACTTACTACATTGTATAACTCATTCTGCCACTTTGTGCTGCAATTACTTGACCCACTATTGTGACATGTTAAAGAGCTAAACTGGCTACCGCTGGAATCCAAGTGTACTCTTCATCTTTCCAGGCTTGTGTTCAAGAGCTTTTCTGGGACGCTCCCACCCTACCTGAGTAGAATGCCCTCCCCGGCTGTTTCCACCTCCTATAACCTCAGATCCAGTACTAGCAATTTATTTAGTATTCCACAATACAAAAAAAAGTGTTTCAATCCTCATTTTCCTACGGAACACAGCAATTATGGAATAACTTCAAGGACACAGTCAAATCTTCTTCCAGTCAAAAATCCCTTCAATCTCTGTCAACATATCTCAGTATAGAATAACTGGTTGACTATATTTCTTTACTATTCTGTGTAAATTTATATATATATATAATATTAATATTATATTGTATTTTCAATATTATATTGTACCCTATTGTAACAATGCAAACTTTGTGTGCTCAGGACATACTTGAGAACAAGAGAAATCTCAATATAGCTTTCCAGGTAAAATACTTTATAAATAAAAGAAACACAACGTTTTAAAAATCTCATTACAGTTTTTAAATGGGCAAAAAATTTGAAAAATAAAGAAGCCCTGAATGCTCTGCCAGAAGGGAAAAATAAAATGTAAATAAAATTGTAAGTAAAATTTCACCAAAAGATAAAGAACATAAAGTTTAAAAGATTTAGAACTAAAGAAAATTTTTAGATTAGACATATTCATTGTGAAAGTAAAAATTTTGTTTATTACAGTATGGTTGTGGAGTGCAATATGTTGGAAGAATTGCTAAAACTTACATGAAAGACTAGCAAAACATTTTTATGGGATTAGAAAGAAATGTTTGAAGCACAGGGTTCCAAGATATTGTCAAAATTGCACAGATTATATTTTTTTATGTATAGGTATAGATATAGTAGAACTACATTGGTGTGGAGGGGATATTTCCCTAGCACTTACAAGAATAGAAGCTAAATGGATTTTTGGTTTAAATAGTGAATTAGATATTCTTGGTTTGATGAATTAATGAAATGATAAAAGTATATAACTAAAGAGGGGCCAGTTGCCATTAATGGGAAGCGGTATCAAGAAGAAGACTGGCAGAAGTAGACCAACGGCTCTTGAAAAAGTCTGTATAAAAAAACACATTGAGCTTTGAACGATTGGCATGCACAGGAGACTTTTCAGTTTACAATAGAAGAATTTTCTCCTTTGTACATCTCCTTAAAGCAAGGGCCAAGATCATCTTATGAGGAACTGTGGATTAACTGGACTACAAAGAGGGGGACAGATCGAAGATCAATGTCCCTAATGGGTTAAGCAATATTAGCACCCTTGGATTGTGCTTTATTTTTGTGAGTGCCTGTCCATTGTTTTTATGCTTTAGATTATACACTGATCAGCCACAACATTAAAATAACCTGCCTTATATTGTATTGGTACCCCTCATGTTGCCAAACAGCTCTGATGCATGAAGTCATGGACTCCAAAAGACCACTACACATGTCCTGTGGTATGTGGCATGAAGATATTAGCAGTAGATACTTTATGTCCAATAAGTTGTGATGTGGGCCCTTCATGGATCAAATTTGTGTTGGAGCACATCCCACAGATTCTCAATCAGATTGAGATCTGGGGAATTTGGAGGCCAAGGCCTTGAACTCTTTGTCATGTTCCTCAAAGCATTGTTAAAAAATTTCTGCAGTGTGTCAGGGTGAATTAGCCTGCTGGAAGAGGTACTGCCATCAGAGAGCACCATTGTCATGCAGGGGTGTACATGGTCTGCAACAATCTCTAGGTTGGAGGCATGTGTCAAAGTAATGTTGACATGAATGCCAGGACCCAAGGTTTCTCAGCAGAACATTGGCCAACCTGCCATGTTCCCATGTATCCTGCTGCCATCTCTTTCCCATTTAAACGATGCACATGCATCTTGCCATCAACCTGATCTAAAAGAAAATGTAATTCACCAGGAAACTTTTTCCATTGCTCCATGGTCCAATTTTGACACTCGTGTTCCCAGTGAAGGCACTTTTGGCAGTGCACAGGGGTCATCATGGGCACTTTGGCTGATATGCAGCTATGCAGCTCATATGCATCAAGCTGTGATGCACTGTGTGTTCTGAAACCTTTTTATCAAGGCCAGCATTATTTTTCAGCAATATGAGTTACAGTAGCTCTTCTGTGTGACCGGATGAGGTGGACTATATCTTACTCCCCACGTACATCAATGAATCTTGGGTGACCATGACACTGAGGCCGCTTCACCATTTGTCCTTCCTTGCACCACTTTTGATAGACACTAACCACTGCATACTGGGAATACCCCACAAGACCTGCTGTTTTGGAGATGCTCTGACCTTGTTATCTAGCCATCATCATTTGGCCCTTGCGAACATCACTCAGATCTTTTTACTTGTCCATTTTTTCTGCTTCCAACACATGAAATTCAAGAACTGACTGTTCACTTGCTGCCTAATATTTCCCACCCTTTTACAGGTGCCATTGTAAAGATATAATCAATGTTATTCACTTCACCTGCCAGTGGTTTAAAAAGTTGTGTCTGGTCAGTGTATATTATGTGTATATATGATTTATTTTTGATATTATAATATTTAAAAAAATCTTTTTAAAGTTTATCCAAAGATAGTAAAACCACTTGAAGAGCTTATCCCCTCAACAAAGCAATTACTCACAATGTATCAACAACTCTTAGTAGCTTCTTTGTTTTGTAGACATTTAGACATGTCATTTGACTTCTTTCCAGCTCAAATACTTAACTAAACAATTCAAAAACATGGCATGCAAAGACAAGTAGGTATGTCCTGGCTATGCCTTGTATATTTTTTTCTCATAATGCCATTAAATACCTGCCATGACTCAATCATATTTTTTATGTGATATTTTCTTTTTAATTAAGACATTCCAAGTAGGAAGTATTATTTTAGTCACTCCGGAATGGGCAATAATATTATTCCAATAGCTGTTTAAAGAAGTAGGAAGTTAAATACCAACAACCGAGTTGATGTGTCATAACCTGCAGCTTTGAAACTCTGATCACTCACTGCGCGGGGTGGTTGATTTTTATGTACTAGTGAACATTTTAAAGGACCACTCTAGGCACTCAGACCACTTCAGCTTAATGAAGTGGTCTGGGTGCCAGGTCCAGCTAGGGTTAACCCATTTTTTCATAATTATAGCAGTTTCAGAGAAACTGCTATAATTATGAATGGGTTAAGCCTTCCCCCTAATCCTCTAGTGGCTGTCTCATTGACAGACACTAGAGGCGCTTGCGTGCTTCTCACTGTGATTTTCACAGTGAGAGCACGCAAGCGTCCATAGGAAAGCATTGTAAATGCTTTCCTATGCGACGGGCTGAATGCGCGCGCAGCTCTTGCCGCGCGTGCGCATTCAACCCAGGAGGAGGATCGGAGGCGGAGAGGAGGAGGAGAGCTCCCCGCCCAGCGCTGGAAAAAGGTAAGTTTAAACCCCTTTCCCCCTTCCAGAGCCGGGCAGGAGGGGGTCTCTGAGGGTGGGGTCACCCTCAGGGCACTATAGTGACAGGAAAACGAGTATGTTTTCCTGGCACTATAGTGGTCCTTTAAGTAATTCGCTAAGTGGTAGAACAGGTATCCTGTGATAAGGAATTTTATAAGACATATTTATCCTTAAAAAAGTGACAGAACCCTGTCTCTGTAAAATGAATCAACAATTCCAGAGATAGTGAGTGACATATATTTTGACGAATGAAACATTTTATGGAGAGAAAGAGGAGTAAGCATTGTTTACATGATCAAATAATCGAATCTGGATGACATCATAGATGTTCCATTACTCATACATTTCTTCAGTGATGTCATGCTGTCCTTATGATATAATGGACAAAGCCTACAAATATCCAGCACAGCTCATCCAATGCACACTTGACTTTTACACAGCATGCACATTCACAAATAATTCAGATTTATTGAGGGATATAATTTTGAATTTTCACCAAACATGGGATTTTGACTAGTGGCAAGGTAATTTTAAATCTTTGTTCAAAGTAGACAAGGTAAAATATATCAAATTAGGAGATTTTTTAAATCAATATAACAATTTTGATCTAAATTATGAACTTCCAAAGTTAATTTTATCCATGGTCTTTCTGGTCTATAAATGCTGTTGGCTCCATACTTTTTCACATTTGAAAAAACATGTTTACCTTGATCCTGTGTTACTGGATCTTTTATTTAGTTTCTATCTAAGGAAACATTGTGTCTGCCTACTATCTATGTCTGTTTTTCAGGATATGTCCCTGCTAGACTGCTGCATTCTCTTTGTATCATGTAAAGAGTGGCAAGGGGACAAAGGGGGACATGCCCTGAAAAGCCTATAGTATGGGCGGGCGGTAAAGGGAGATGTAGGCTCCAGCCTTACACCATTCTGTTGCTGATTAAAATAAAAGGAGATGCATTAGGAGATCTCCCACCATGGGCAGCACTTTCCAGGGGGTGGCAAAAACACCACTCCCAAATGCCCAGGCAAATGACTTGTTAGCCTTGGGGCAAGTGGCTAGCTGAGCTCCAGGCGGGCGGCGAGGGAGCGCCGATTTGTGAGCTCTCTTTGCTCAGCTCCCTTGTGCGCCGCAGAGTGATGACATCACATTCCGGCTCACGGCATCACTCTGTGCCCGCCTGGACCTCAACTGGCCGACTGCCTGAACCTTCATAAGAGTCACTCGTAAGTAAACAGGAAAATATAATCATGACGCAATATTTACAAACTGCGTCTCTGCCAGTATATTTCATATAACCCTTCCAGTCCAGTCATATTAGGCTGCCTATTACACTGAGATTCATTGTGTAGTGGTGTGTAGGAGAAGATTTCCAAGTTTCAGTCCTTGTTTGGGGGAAATTTGATAAAAGTTCCACTGTCCCAGGGACACTAAACATGTTCCGGGCTTTCATCAAGAGCACAATTTATTTATTTGTTTGCATTTTTTAAGTATTTCTGCATAAATGTTGGTATTTGTATTGTCATTTAAAGCCTTCCTGCCCAAAAAGCCCGGCCAGCAGCCACACTGGACCTCAGGTAAAAAAATTGGATTTAAATTTAAATAAAAAAAGTAATCTGTGAGTGTTGGGGGAGAAATGTGTGTGTGTGTGTGTGTCTGGCTGACTGTCAGTGAGTCTGTGTGTGTATATCTATCAGTGTGTGTGTGTATGTGTGTGTGTCTGTCAGTGAATGTGTGAGTGAGTGAGTGTGTGTGTCTGTCAGTGAGTCTGTGTGTGTATATCTGTTAGTGTGTGTCTGTGTCTGTGAGTGAATGGGTGTGTGTCTGTGAGTCAGTGTGCCTGAGTGTGTATATCTATCAGTGTGTGTCTGTGAGTGTGTGTCTGTCAGTGAATGTGTGTATGTCTGAGTGATTGTGTGTGTAGGTCAGTGTGTGTCTGTGAGTGAGTGTGTGTATGTCTGTCAGTATGTGTCTGTGGGGGAGTGTGTGTGTCTGTCAGTGTGTGTCTGTGAGTGTATATGTGTGTGTGTCTGAGTGATTGTGTATGCCTCTCAGTGTGTGTGTGTTTGTCAGTGAGTGAGTGTATGTATCTGCGTCATTGTGTGTGTATATCAGTGAGTGTGTATGTGTCTGTCAGTGATTTAGTGTCAGTGATTGTGTCTGTCAGATTGTGTGCAATCAGTTAGTGTGGCCAAGGGTTCTAATCCCCCACTGAAGCCAGTGTGCAATCCCTCCCTCAAATAACTCCCATCTTTCAATGCTGCTTCCCCCTCTGCTACCTATCTCCACCTCCCCACACTTAAGTAAGGGCATTCTAGTATAGAACGACCCTTCCACAGTACAAGCACACATAGACACCGGACTGTGCGCAAGGTAGCGATGACCATTGGGACACGGGTAACAACCTGAAGAGGCTCCCAGCCCCCCCATTAGAGTTGGTCGGACACCCCGGATAGCTGGGTAGACCTGAAATCACCTTCTGTGAGATGGCAGGGTGTGAGCACTGGGAAAATCCCTGTGCTTGACCCGACGGACAATCGGACAATCGGAAAAAAATAAAATAAAATCAGTGAGTGTGTGTGTATGTCAGTGTATCTGAGAGTGTGTGTTTGTCAGTCACAGTGTGTGCTAGTCTTTAACATTTAAATTAGGGTGTGCACAAGTTCTGTCATGCCTAGGGCAGCACAAATCCAAAATAACCCACTGGACAACACGCTGGCGATCGCGGTGGGGGGGACTCACCTGGCATCCCCGGGAGTCCCCCTGCTTCTGTTCCGCACCCCCTCCCCTGGCCCACGATCACATGGATGGCATAGTGGTCCATAGCAATGCCAGCAGGGGGGTACCTGTAATGACAGGTATTCCCCATGCTGCCTGTGATTGGTTAAAAAAAAGTTAAAACACAGTTTAAAATAAAATATATACTTAGATCATATATATATATATATATATATATATATATATATATTTATTATGTATATGATCTAAGTATATATATATATACACATATACATACATACACACACTGTATAAGTATATTTTAATATTAATATATATATAATTATATATATATTAATATCAAAATGTACGTACAATGATATTGATTAAATAAATAAATATATATATATATATACACACCTATATATATATATATAATAATTCTACGTATATATTTATGTAATATTTTTACATAATTAGGTCATTTCATTGATTACAATTTGGGGGACCTGCCTGACAACCCAGGTCGAATGTATGGGGAATTTAATTTGCTAGCACTATTTTTAACCCTATAACTTTCCAAGACACCATAAAACCTGTACATGGGAGGTACTGATTTCCTTGGGAGACTTCGCTGAACACAAATATTAGTGTTTCAAAACAGTAAAATGTATTACAACAATGATATTGTCAGTGAAAGTGACATATTTTGCATTTTTTACACACAAACAGCACTTACACTGACAATATTATTGCTGTGATACTTTTTACTGTTTTGAAACACAAATATTTGTGTTCAGTGAAGTCTCCCGAGTATAACAGTACCCCTCATGTACAGGTTTTAAGGTGTTTTCAAAAGTTACAGAGTCAAATATAAGGCTTCACAATCACACAAAAATAAATTCAGTGCGGAAGCAAAGTGATATTAGTCCAAAAGCAGCTTGAACACTGGATAAAAACAGGGGGGTAGGTGCAGCGCTTTAGTAATCCTTGACAAGGTGTATATGAAGAGAACCAGAGAAGACATAATAGTGTAGCATTTAAAACTGTAGTAGTGATAAGTAAAATAAAAGATGTACACTCACACTTACCTGGAGCTTCAATACAGCTCCAGTGTATGCGCCTGGGCGGAATAATCCCCACCTATGGATCAAGTGCAGAGGCAATTCTTCGAGTTATAGGTGTGGTAGGGGGTATCCTCATAAAAAATAAACACATAAAAATCATATATGGTGAAGTATGTAGAGCTATGAAGCAGGGGTAGGTAAAAACTATTTGGATACTTAATATAATGGGTACCTGGACGACAGCGTGTATCGGATCAAGAATGGTGTACAATCTCTCGTGTGGGCATTGGGTCCCTTTAAGTACGTTCAGTGATATGGATGGATATAGCCTGTATTTGGATTCATTTACTGGAGCTGTGATTGTACGACGACGATGAGATTTATTGGACATCTTTATAACCTTGATTGATTTTGATATGTATATGATTGTAAACTAATATGTATATATTTTTTACCATTTAAGGAGTAGCTTTGTATGTCTATGTTATTGGAGAGTTGTATAACCAACATGAAGAGTTGGTATCGATATAAGGGTATAAGATAAAATAATATAAATGTAGTAGTTACATACATAAGGCTTGAATAAAGAGAAATATATATATATCTGTTTGTTTTACATGATATATGTAGCTTCATATATTGAGTTTTCCTTGTGGGGAATGACTTGATCGTTCAGCTGGTTGCTGGATGTATGTTTTGTATATAATAGATGTATAAACACTAGTTTAGTATAGTATTGCACAGTGGTTTGGTGTTACTATTTTTATTATGGTGGAGGTAATTTTCACTATTAATAGTTATTATTTTTCTTTTTTGCTATACTACAGGACCATCTATACACTTATTATGCTACATTATGGGTAGTTATGCTACATTATAAGTAGCTTTTAAATTTATGATTCTTTTTCTTTAAGAGCTGGTGTGTGTGTTAATATTCTGCATGCATTTTTAGTTTGGGGTGTGCGCATGCGCGAGCGGCGCGGCGCTTTCTGACGCGACTTTCTATTAGGTGTGGATCACGGAGGCTTCCGTGAGAGGGGAGCTCCGGTGTAATTGGTTGATCGCAGTAAGGTGGATGCGCCCGTTTTTGTTTTTGCTTTTTATATGGGTTATTGTATATACATTATTTTTTGTGCCTAGTGGGTTATATTAAGTGTACTAGAATGTGTATGTTTATAATGCCATTAGATGGTATGATGATCGTTTATATTTTTATTGCGCATGCGCATCACACTCATACTAATGAGAATACTTATGGATCGTGTAATAAGAGGATATTTCTATACTAATGACAGAATTTGTTTAAGAATAACTTTGGGAATGTATAATAATAATGTATTGGTTGTTGTTATATTTGTTTGACATAGGGCTATGATCTGAAGTGATGATGTCACTTCCGGTCTTGGCTCTCTGGGATATCACTGATGGCCATCAGCTGTAAGTAATTAGTAATTTGTATATGTGTATTTAATGGGTTCCTGGATGATGCTATGATATAGCTACCCTTGATAAAGGCTACCAGGAGGAGCCGAAACGTTGGGGGATTGTTTGTGACTCGTGTTTCTGCCCATATAGGCTTGTGAAATTTGGTAAATATATGGTTTAGCTCTTTTTTTTGCCTATTTGGTCACTGTTATATTGTTGCATTTTTTGCATGCATGATTTGGATTTGTATTGCAATAAAATAGATAGATACTATTGTATCAGTTGGTGTGCATTCCTTTCTTTTTGAATATTTAGTTTATTGGTATTGGAGGGAGTACCTTGTTGGAATAGCACCCTTAATTGTGGTGGTAATTATACTAAGTGTCTCTCCACATGTTACATTTTGTAGGTAAAAACTATAAAATGTACACTCACGTGTAATGGAGCCGTAAAACCTGGCTCCTCTGATAGCGCTTGAAGTGGTATGATCCCTATTCTGTCCGTGTATATGTGGAGATAAACAAATAGAACCACAATAGTGTACACTGTAAAAAGGAGTGTAAGCATAAATAAATAAGTTAAACCTACTCACATGCTAAAGAGCAAGTTCCGGTTTGCTCAATCCAAAGTGCTTGGGTGGTATGCTCCCCACCAAACAATCTAACAACAGCAAAGTTAGGTCCAATTAAAAAAAGTACTTTAATGTTAAAAAATAATAAAAGTAATATAATATTTAATAAAATAAAATAGTGATAAAAAAAAGTTATAAACAACACACTTAATGCGTTTTTCCTTGGATAGGCTTTCTCAAAAGTGTTTAACAGAGTGAATGGGACCTGAGCTGCTTAAATAGGGTTAGGATTTTGAAAATAACAGTTTTGTGACATCATAGTCACATGACCATTTATTTATTTATTTTTGAATCTTTATTTGGCTCCAACAAAATGGCATCTGCCTGGATAAGCTGGGGATCCAAAAAAATGGTGGACAGGTAATTTGTATACCAGAGATAAAAGGGGCAGTAGCTCCCTCTACAGGCAAAAAAATGGAATAAAACATAATGAAATAAGAGGAGCAATAGCTCCCTCTATAGACATAAAATAAAATAAATGCATTTTGAGATAAGCCACTAAAACAACTTCTATTAATAATAATAATATTATCTATGCATAGACTATATTAGATAAAAATAATAAGTATAATTTAGGGGAAAATAAGAGCGTAAAATGGACCAAAATAATAAAAAAATGGAGTACATGGTTATAACTGAATCTAAGAGCATCTTTGTAAATACCAATACAAATTTAAAAATATACTTCATATAATAACAAAACTAGATGATACAGTCTTAAGCAAATTAAATAATGAAAAATAATAAAAGTGTAATTCACATAAATTATAAAATTAAAAATAAAATGAAATAAAATTTACAACACATAAATCATATTAACAATGAGTGTAAAACAGAAGGTAAAATTGAATACAGAGCTAAATGCATTAAAAATTTAAAAATCAATGGAAGAGGAAATGAAATGATGAGAAAAAAAAAATATATATATACAAAAAAATATTCAAATCCATGCACTCACGCTGAAACTTCTAATGCATTGAAGCATTTAATGTACTTGCCGGGTGCAAGTCCTTATGGGGATGTAGATAAACACCAAAGGAATATGAAAGCCAGGGCTGCACTCACGTTCTTTACAATGAAAAATTCTTTATTCCATTAAGCAAAAGAGATCACTTGATCCTGAGGAAGGTCCCTGCGTGGCCCGAAACGTTGATCTCTTTCACTTAATGGATTAAAGAATTTTTCATTGCAAAGATCATGAGTGCAGCCCTGGCTTTCATATTCCTTTGGTTTTATATATATATATATATATATATATATATATATATATATATATATATATATATATATATATATATATATATATAAAATTAAAAACTGGGGGTTGTAAAAAAAAGGTTTATAAAAAATTGTACAGATCAAAGTCTGAATTAAGCCCGGTGGGAATTAAAGTTTTGAGGTAAAAGACCCATTTCATTTCACACTGCCCAAGGATTTCTGTAATATTGCCACGTCTCCATGGTAAAGTACAGACATCTATAGCATAAAATTGCAGGAATTTAGGATTATTATTGTGTATTTGGAAATGTTTGGACACTGTATGGTTAGCAAACCCTTTTAGAATATACCTGCAATGTTCGGCAATCCTGGTTTTAAGTTTTCTGGTTGTCATGCCTACGTATTGGAGACCGCAAGGGCACTCCAATATGTAAATTACATTTTTAGTATTACAGGTGATGAAATTATTTATTTTGTATTCTTTGTTAGTGATATTTGACTTACATTTGGTAGTACTATTACAGGAATTATCCATGTATTTGCATGCCGAACACATTTTAGATTTGAAGAAACCTTGTTTTTTTAAAAAAGGGTTTTTTTGTTTAGTGGATATTTTTGTGTAATTTGTAGTTAGGAAGGATCTGAGATTAGGAGCTCCTCTGAATATGATTTTGGATTTGGACGGTAGGATCTTTCTCAGTATATCATCCTCCTTAAGTATATCCCAATGTTTATTGATAATTATTTTCATTTGGTTACTTTTGTTGCTGTTATTAAAAACTTACGGAAGTACTATGTCTTGTTTTTGTTTCAGTTTATATTCCAGCAGAATATTTCTGTCAAGGGTACCTATATTTTTGATTAGAGTGTTTAAGGTGGTGGTATTGTACTTCTTTTCAATTAATTTATCTTTTAGAATCTGAGCTTGTGTATTAAAAGTAATGCTGTCTGTGCAATTTCTTTTTAATCTTAAAAACTGACTTCTTGGTACACCATTCAGCCATGGGGCATAGTAGCAACTAGTGAGGTCAACAAAGGTGTTAGTATGTACTTTTTAAAAAAAGTGTGGGTTTTTATAGTATAAATTTCCACATAAATTTCCAGGTCTAAAAATTGATAGTTTTGCTGTGATTACAGCTTAGGATTATACTTCTGGTGTTTACATTTAAAAAGTTTAAAAATTCAGCTAAAACTTTCTCTGGTCCCTTCCAGATAAAAAAACAAATCATCAATGTAGCAGCAATAGAGAACCAGGTTCGACACCCAGGCATGCCCCCCCCCATACAGAGGAGTCGTCCCAGTCATAAAGAGGTTGGCATAGCTAGGGGCGAACCTAGTCCCCATTGCCGTACCAGTTTTTTGCAGATAAAAAGTATCATAAAACCAAAAATAATTGTGTTCTAAAATCAACTGGATACCTTCCATAATAAAATCAATTTGCATTTTTGAGATATTATTTTCTTTTTCTAATATATTTCTTATTGCGTTACAACCAATATTATGCGGGGTGATGGTATATAGCGAC
The DNA here is from genome assembly GCA_933207985.1 of Pelobates cultripes. Classification (NCBI taxonomy): domain Eukaryota; kingdom Metazoa; phylum Chordata; class Amphibia; order Anura; family Pelobatidae; genus Pelobates; species Pelobates cultripes. The sequence goes on along the minus strand of OW240914.1, from coordinate 118,637,304 downwards.
TGCACGTCGCTACTTACTAAAATGTAATTATCGTCCCAATCTATATTTTTTAGAATTTGAAGAAGACCCATACTATCCCTTAGGTGGGATTTGGTCTTTTGTACATAAGGTTGCAAAATGATATCTATATATTCAGAAAGATTTGAAAGCACTGAATTAATACCTGAAACTATGGGACGACCAGTGGGATTTTTTATGTCCTTGTGTATTTTAGGAAGAAAATATTTAACTGGGATAGACGGGAATTGTATATTAATGTAGGAATACTCAGAATTATTTAAAATGTTGTTTTTACCTTTGTCAATGAGGAGTAATAATTTCTTTTTTTTAATTTTGGTAGGATTTTGAGTGAGACTTTCATATACGGAGGTATTCTTCAAGTGTTTATATGCTTCTGTCATACACATGTCTTTAGGCACTAGGCCGCCTCCATTGTCTACTAGTTATATAACTATGCTATCGTCAATTCTTTTAAACTTCCCTCTCTTCTTTAGTAAAGTTGTTGACATCTGTTTTAATTAAACTGCGTTTCAGTTTTTTCGCATTGAAATTCTCCAGATTGGTTACATTGCCTTTGAGACGTATGGTAGCCCAGGAATGAAAATTACCCCATGATGGCATGCCATTTGCAACAGTAGACAACCCAAGGTATTGCAAATGGGGTATATCTAGTCTTTTTTAGAAGCCACTAGGCACAAACACTGGCCAAAATTGGCGTTCAAATTAGTTTTTTTGCATTTTTCACACAAACAAATATTAATGCTAACTTTGGCTAGTGTTTTGTGACCAAGTATTGGGGAGTGGGGAGAAAGACACACAGATGGGCCTGGGGATACAAAAGGGCTGTGGATGAAAGAGACACAGAGGGGCTGGAGAAGAGGAAAAATAGACACAGAGGGGCTGAGGGGAGATAAACGGGCCTGGGGTGAAAGAGAAACACTCAAAGGAACTGGAAAGAGTAAAATACACAAACGGGCTGATAGAGAAGGAGACACACAAAGAGGCTAGGGGAGTAAGACACACAAAGGAGGGTTGAAAGAGATACATAAGGGAGGTGTAAGACAGGAGGTGCAAGATAGGCACAACGTTAACATAAGGAACAATAATAGAGAAACACAGGCTGGCAGTTTACGCGTTGACAGGATTCATAAGTGGAGGCGTTTGGAGGTAACTGTGCAAACAGATTTTGAAGTTAAAACATTACATTCAAAACTATAGCTTTGATTGCGAATACTTATGAACTGAAAGAGTGGATAGCTATATCTCATGCAGGCCAAATTGGTAAAGAAACCACCACTACCGCATATATGTAACAGAAATAAAATCTATTTCTCTGGTATTCAAGTGAGTATTAATGCGTAAGTAAACAAAGTAGTGAGGAACTTTTTTTAGACAGTGTGTGCGGGCGCTATCTCAAGCTGGTGATTGTTACGTGTACTAAGGGGGTGTTGGAGGTGTGTAGGTGATGTAGTGACCCCTATTCTAATGTTTGTAGCTAAAGCTTGTGCTTTAGTGTTTGTCATGGAATTTCATGTTGCTGTGTGGACCTGGGTGTCAGCTTGCTCCTCTGAGTTTGCTTCTGAGCATGTGGAGCCTGATTCATGGTCTCGTATGGCTGCCATTTTGTGGGCCTTTGAGTGGGATGTTGTGCGATGCAGTATGGTGCCTATGTTAGGGGTGTTGTGGCTCATACCTGCAGGCATCCTCTGTGATCGGTGTCCCATGTTGCCTATGCCCATCTCCTGGTTGTGCTCGATGGGCTGGAATTGCACCGGGATCTCGGGAGGCCATAATGCGTTTAGCAACTAGTGTAGGCCGTGGTTCTGCTGCACGTTTTTTTGCCCGTCTGCCCAAACAGGAAAGGCACGGTTGTGTGCTCGTGTCACGGGGAGGTTGCGGTGAGTGGTTTTGTGGGATAGGGGTCTGAGGTAGTCGGGTAATGCCATTATTGCTCGATTGTGTGCCGGAGCTTGTGCTAGGTGCAAGCGTTCAGCTTGCAAGCCCTGCCCCCCTGGTGAAGATGCTTTTGATGGGGGGAGAGAGGGATGTGCCAAAATCATCTTCACCTGTGTACCCAAAAATCCTTGCACCGGCCCTGCTTCCCACCCCTCTTTCTCATCAGTATCTGACAACAGGAGATTGGTTACTAGTCTAGGGTGCATGTGCTTTTAATGTTATTCTAGCCTGTGGGACTTACGGAAGAGTTCCATGGATGGATTGGTATTAAAATCCAGCCCATGAGTCAATGTGAGTAAATACTACTTTAAAGTGGAGGGTAGGGGGGATGGGAGGTGACAACGCCATTCATGAAGAATCCTCATGCCTAAATTGAGTTGAGTTTTAAAATCCCAATTCATAACTATATTTGTCCTATGCTTTCCAACAATTAAATTAATGGAAATGCTAGGCATTTTTACAACTGGGACTAATAAGTGAATGTTTTTGAGGTGTTTCATTTTTTTCTATTTTTTTTCTTTTAAAGTTGCACTAGTTGTGTAGAAGTTATTATTAAAACTATAAAAAAGTATTTATTTTTCATCATTTTTTAACATATTTTTTTTCAAAAAAAGTTAACTGTCCTTTAGAAAACAAAATACAATATGTATGAAGGCAATTAATGAGAAAACAGATAATTGCTATGGAACAAAAAACATTGTAAAAATTCAATTAAGGCATCAGTCACAAAATAACCTGAACTCTAGATGGGCAGGGTCATTACAGGGGTTACCGGTGATGGGAATTCATTCACTGGCCTACCCCTATCCCTGTTCCTATTGCATACGTTTATAAGAATACCCTGTTTTGTCAAATCCTGGTACAATGGTGTCACCGAGAGATATGAAAGATTGGTAGGCATGTCAATATACACATAGGAACCACATGCACATATTTGGGAGTTGGTGTAAGTGTTAAACAGTTACAAGCACGATTGTAGAAGAACTATATGAAATTCTGGGATTATGTGCATGCTCTAAAACAGAATTCTTAAGTTAAATGGTTACTCCATCCATCATAACCACTTCAACCCATTATAGAGGTTATGATTGTAGTAGTACCCTGGTGTCATTCTTTGCTAAGGAAGGTAGGGCATCTGGGTAAGCTAATAAAAGGATTCTTTGGCTCCTAGCTGAGCGATCAAAATAGTGACAGATTTGCATTGAAGGGGCAGCTAGGCAATATGATCACTCCAGTCCTTGTTGGGGCCAGGAGTCACCTGTTACTCCCCTACAATAATTAAGCAAACTATTGCCCTTTAAGTAAAAATATCACAGTAATTGAGAAAAATATGGGAAGAGTGCTATTAATTATATCATAGAGATACCTGTTTCAGACACTTGTGTAATATGTTGTCTCAATTGTACTCAATGGTCAACTAACTATTCATTTTGTTTTACTATGAATGAGTGATATACATTGAGTTGCTCTATGTGTTCACAAGCAGATGTGTCTAATAAACTGGCCAATGAGTGCATCATGTCAGCACATTGACATGATCGGATCCCTTTTCAGACTTCAGTTCAGGCAGTTTTCCAAATGCAACCAACAATTGTATACTGAACATGAGTGCTATTAATGAGAATTGCCCTATTCTCTAGCATCCTGGGCAGTGGTGTGAATATTAGCAGGAATTCCTACATTCCATACTTTGGGACAGGAGTAATTAAGAAAATGTGGGTGCCTTTTTTGCTTATAACACTGCTGCGACCCCTTTTATTTTCTGAATATTTTAAAGGTTCACTAAAGCCACCCAAACCACTTCCTCTCAATGAAGTGGTATTGGTGCAGTAGTCCTGTCATTTTAGCTCTGCAATATAAAAAAGTGGAAACCGCAATGTTTATATCCTGACAGCCACACGAGACACTTCCTCTTGCAGAACTGAGTCAAATTCTGCCCTGCAGTCAAATACTGTTGATAGCAGCATTTGATTAGAGAAGCATGGCATTTAGCACATACCTATCTCCATCCATTGCTTCTCTATGAGAAGTAATGGATTGGAGGAGGTCAAAAGTGATGTCAGCTTGGATTCCAACAAGAGCTGGAGCCTACGCTGGAGGACTCCCACCGCTGAAAACAAGGTGAGTAATCTATACTTAACAAAAAAAAAAAATTTTAGGCAAAAGTGGGATGTACAGAATGAAATTTATAGTCCCGAAATAGTAGTTATTATTTTCGTGGCTATAGGTTCCCTTTAACCCCTTAAGGACCAAACTTCTGGAATAAAAGGGAATCATGATATGTCACACATGTCATGTGTCCTTAAGGGGTTAAGCTGATGAAGTAATTACTCTTCAATTATTCTATTATTGATTATCATCGTATTAAAATGTGATTTATTAATTTTTTTTCCCCATGCTTGTTTTTTATTTTAATGGTGTGTGTGTGAGTGAGGAGGGGGAGAGGGGGAGTATGGAGACGGACATTGCAGCAACAAGGGCATCTGGGTTGTACTTAGTCATCCAAGAAAGGCACAGCATTATGGGGTCATACTTTGGCATCCTATATCAAGCACCAAATTTAATGGTTTTGGAGATCCAAAGATTCTGTATATCTGAAACTATTATAACTATCTCAATCAGAACTAAACCATCTAGAAAGTTGGCAAGCAAGCCCGAGACCTTACTTCTATTGCAATATGTCAGTTACCATCATCATCAGCAAGCCTGGGGTTTGTAGTTTATATGCACTTTCTGAACATTATACTCGGCAGAGATCCCACATCTGATGAATACAACATACGTATTTTCTAAATGCAAACACTTCATGCAAATGCACACCTGGTGATTGGGATCAAACACAAACACCTTCCCTACTCACACATCATCGGCCTCTATTGTAGCTACAAACAAAGACCTGTCATTTAGAAATATGAACTGTTATTTTATTTGACAAACCACATAATAGGCAAATCCATGCTCTGATGACAGTTAATTTATTATAACGCTGATGCCCTACAGAGTCCTTCTATGTGGACTAATCAATTATATAGCATAGCTACATTTACACCATAACCACTTTAACTCTGAGAAGTGAAGAAGTGGTTATTGTGGAAATAAATGAAAATGATTTGACATAAACCAGGACTTTTACCAGCTCCAGTAGCCAAAGAGAAAAGGAGACAAGGCAAAAGTAAGAGAGAGAGAGAGACAAAGAGAGAGAGAGAGAGAGAGAGAGAACAAAATATCTCAACATATCTCTAATAACTCTAATAGTGGGATAAAACCTGACTGTAAAATGTATAATGGTGTTGGCACTCAACAGTGAGACTGGTGATATACCTGTTATGCTACTATGGTTTTTAGAATTGGAACTCAGCTGCAGCTTGTAGAACTCCTTAATTACAATAGTGAAGAAACGGAGAGTCTTTAAATTATCAATACTGTAGCTTTAAGAAAAGAGAGGATTGCTGGCAATTAGAGAATCAAACAAAGTTTTAATGATTGTGATAAACTTAAGTGAAAAGCATATAGGTAATAATTCAATAAGAAGAAATTGCTGGTTATAGCAGACAATACAAAGTTCATCAATAAGTATTTCCTCAGAGATGTATTGAATAATATTCTTTAGGTTGATAGGAATAATCTTCAATAGAAATAGTATGCAGGTAGCAGAGAATATTTGCAAAGCAAGAAACAGTTCAAAGTGGTTAAGCTTGATGGGAGTTATCCTCAATATAATTAGTGTGTATGCAGCAGAGAGGATTTGAGCAAGCAAGAAACAGTTCATTAATAACTGAGATTCCAGATAATAAATTGGAAGTTATACTTAAGATTAATGTGAGTTGTCCTCCAAGAGATCAGTATTAGAGTCCACATGTTAAATGGTAAAGTGTCCGTTCTCCGGTAATCCTCTAGCGGATGAAGCATAATCCTTTTATCTTCAAAGGTTTAGGAAGGCTTGTGAGAGAAGCTTGTGGAGCCGGCGTCTATACCCGGAAGTAGGTCCCACAATCACCAAGCGCTTTCTCTCTGGCGCAGTCTCACCAAGTAGTGTCAGAGAGCCGCGTCAGAAAAGGGTGGGGCCGGCTCCGCATAGCGGGAATGCCGAACCCGGAAGAGATACCGCACGACAATACCACCAAGAAAATCAAAACAATA
>OW240914.1:118581533-118621096 GCA_933207985.1 Pelobates cultripes | reverse complement strand
TCCCCCTCCCTCCCTGTAATCTTCTCCTCACCTCCCCTTCCCTGTAGCGTGGCCAAGCTCCTCTCCGGTCCGCGACCCGGCCGGACTGACAGGAAGTGCACTCTGACCACTGCAACAACCAGGGATTCCCCACGGACCACCAGGGATAAAAAAAAAAAAAAATATGTGTGTATATATATATATATAAAAATAAAAAAGTCACCCTACCCTCCTCACCACACATTCACACACTGCCACCCCTACAGACATTTCCCCCCCCCCATACACACTCAGTGTGCACTTCCTGTCAGTCCGGCTGGGTCGCGGACCGGAGAGGAGCTTGGCCACGCTACAGGGAAGGGGAGGTGAGGCAGTGCAGCAGCCGTCTGAGCGCTCTCTACAGAGCGCTCAGGCGGCTGCAGCATTTAAAGGGCCAGCGATGAGGGCGCAGGGCGCCCCCTCCTATATGGCGCCCTAGGCGGCTGCCTAGTTCGCCTTATAGGAAGCGCCGGCCCTGCACATACTCAAACATTAATACTTACATTGCTCATTTTTGTGTCTCATTTTCCTAAAGATTTTGCCATTTGGTTTCTGAATAACCACAAATCAATACTTACTGATTAATGTGCACTGTGATTTTGGGTGCCTAGCTGTTTTTATTATGGTTTCTTTTCTCCATGGCTCTCTATTGATTTTGTGTTATTTTTTTTTCCCAGATAGTCTCCACTTGCTGTCTGTTCATCCCATGATTTGTGAAATGATGATCAGTAGCTGGCTGTTTATTCTATTATTTTTCTCTCAATGACTGGCTCTGTATTCAATGATTTCTCCACCTGACTTTCTTAGACTTCACCCACGCACTGCATCCATTATACACACACTGCATCCAATACACACACTGCATCCAATACACACACTCTGCATCCACTATACACACACTCTGTCACGGGTGGCGGTACGGAGACCGGAACTCCTGAGTGCCTGATAATAAAGGGAGTCTCAGCGTGGTAATGGACTATCAGGGCCTGGTACAGGGTAACCACACGCCACCTGGTGTTGTTCACCAGCGTTTGTGCAGCCACGTACCAAGGCCCTGATACAGCTTCTGCGGATCCCAAGAGCTAGGAGCTAGATGATATGCAGACCTCCCAGGAACCGGATAGGGATGCTCTGTAGCAGATATGTATACAGTACAGAAACAAAGCAAGACTAGAAAGACACCAAACAAGATAACACATAAGACAAGACTAGAAGAACCCAGAACCGGAGCAGGACAGAAAGCAGAACCCAGAACATGTACACAAGACATGAGGGAAACATGAACAGGGCAGGACAGGACTGTACATGAACTGGGAATACAAGACAAAATAAAACAAGACAAGAGATACAAGGCAAAACAAGAGGAGACATAACTAAGTACTATACAGGGAGTGCAGAATTATTAGGCAAATGAGTATTTTGACCACATCATCCTCTTTATGCATGTTGTCTTACTCCAAGCTGTATAGGCTCGAAAGCCTACTACCAATTAAGCATATTAGGTGATGTGCATCTCTGTAATGAGAAGCGGTGTGGTCTAATGACATCAACACCCTATATCAGGTGTGCATAATTATTAGGCAACTTCCTTTCCTTTGGCAAAATGGGTCAAAAGAAGGACTTGACAGGCTCAGAAAAGTCAAAAATAGTGAGATATCTTGCAGAGGGATGCAGCACTCTTAAAATTGCAAAGCTTCTGAAGCGAGATCATCGAATAATCAAGCGTTTCATTCAAAATAGTCAACAGGGTCGCAAGAAGCGTGTGGAAAAACCAAGGCGCAAAATAACTGCCCATGAACTGAGAAAAGTCAAGCGTGCAGCTGCCACGATGCCACTTGCCACCAGTTTGGCCATATTTCAGAGCTGCAACATCACTGGAGTGCCCAAAAGCACAAGGTGTGCAATACTCAGAGACATGGCTAAGGTAAGAAAGGCTGAAAGACGACCACCACTGAACAAGACACACAAGCTGAAACGTCAAGACTGGGCCAAGAAATATCTCAAGACTGATTTTTCTAAGGTTTTTATGGACTGATGAAATGAGAGTGAGTCTTGATGGGCCAGATGGATGGGCCCGTGGCTGGATTGGTAAAGGGCAGAGAGCTCCAGTCCGACTCAGACGCCAGCAAGGTGGAGGTGGAGTACTGGTTTGGGCTGGTATCATCAAAAGATGAGCTTGTTAGCCTTTTCGGGTTGAGGATGGAGTCAAGCTCAACTCCCAGTCCTACTGCCAGTTCCTGGAAGACACCTTCTTCAAGCAGTGGTACAGGAAGAAGTCTGCATCCTTCAAGAAAAACATGATTTTCATGCAGGACAATGCTCCATCACCGCATCAAAGTACTCCACAGCGTGCTAGCCCAAGAAAGGGTATAAAAGAAAAGGAAAATCTAATGACATGGCCTCCTTGTTCACCTGATCCTGAACCCCATTGAGAACCTGTGGTCCATCATCAAATGTGAGATTTACAAGGAGGGGAAAACAGAAGTACACCTCTCACAGACAGTGTCTGGGAGGCTGTGGTTGCTGCTGCACGCAATTTTGATGGTGAACAGATCAAAACACTGACAGAATCCATGAATGGCAGGCTTTTGAGTGTCCTTGCAAAGAAAGGTGGCTATATTGGTCACTGATTTGTTTTTGTTTTGTTTTTGAATGTCAGAAATGTATATTTGTGAATGTTGAGATGTTATATTAGTTTCACTGGTAATAATAAATAATTGAAATGGGTATATATTTGTTTTTGTTAAGTTGCCTAATAATTATGCACAGTAATAGTCACCTGCACACACAGATATCCCCCTAACATAGCTATAACTAAAAACAAACTAAAAACTACTTCCAAAAATATTCAACTTTGATATTAATGAGTTTTTTGGGTTCATTGAGAACATGGTTGTTGTTCAATAATAAAATTAATCCTCAAAAATACAACTTGCCTAATAATTCTGCACTCCCTGTATATGTAAAACATTGAAGATTTAGACATGCATAAATGGCCAAGATGTATGCAGCCCACCACTGCGTCAAAGTGCTCCAATTAAGGTGGGTTCCTATCTGCCTAGATATGCATGACTAAATAAACAATAATAAAACACACACAGCACTTACCTGCAAAAAAGGGGCAGATGACTTGAAACAACTGCCTGCAGGAACCAACTGAGACAAAAAGGATTAATGGAAAAAGAATGGGTGTGGCAACAAAAAAAAAAAAAACATTTAAAGGATCCAAGAGACTGGGAATTCCAGGAACAGAATATAGGAATGGACCCAGAAAACTCAGCATAAAGAAAACCAGACATGGAATAGAAAACCAGAAAAACCAAGAAAAACTAAACAAGAATTGTAAAAAGAGTACTGGATACTAGAAGCCAAGGCCAGATATCTCCGCAAAACAGAGCAGGATGTGACACACTCTATATAAACACACTGCAATCACTATACAATCAGCATCAATTCTGCACACACTGCATCAACTAAACACACAGACACACTGTATCCACTACACACACTGTCTGCATTCACTCTACACCACTGGCGGATTCGGGTGGGGCTACGGGGCAAATGCCCTCCCCCCCCAAGGCTCTCCCCTGCCGGCTAATGCAGGGCTGGCACTGTCCAAGCGCCAGCCCTGCAATGTGCCTTTACAGACTGGAGAGGAGATCAGAGATCTTCCTCCCCGGTCTGCAGGCACCGTGCTGGCAGACGGCCGGGGAGGGAGAGAGGATCCGGGAGCTCAGCCTGCAGCTCCTCTGGGTCCTACTCTCGCTGCGGACCTCACAAGAGTGAACTCAAGCCCTGGAACTACGGGTTAGAGTTCACTCTGACCACTGCAACAACCAGGGATTCCCCACGGACCACCAGGGATTAAAAAAAATAAAAATAAATGTGTGTGTGTATATATATATATATATATATATATATATATATATATATATAAATAAAAAAGCCACCCTACCCTCCTCACCACACATTCACACACTGCCCCCCCTACAGACATTCCCCCCCCATACACACACTGGACACGCACACATTGCACCCCCATAAACACACTGCCCCACACACATACACTGCACCCCCTCACACACATACATTGCTTATAAACATACACTGCCCCCATACACACACTGCCCCCACACACCATACACATTCACACACTGCCCACACACACCCCACGCCTACACTAAGCCCCCCATACACACACACTGCCCCACACACACACACCATACACATTCACACACTGCCCCACACACACATACACTCAGCCCCATACACACACTTCCTGCCCCTACACACCATACACATTCACACTCAATGCCCCATAAACACATTGCCCCCCCACACACACACTGTCCCCACACACACATACACTGCCCCCCCCATACACACACTGCCCCCACACATACCATACACATTCACACACTGCACCCCATACACACATTGCCCCACACACACATACACTGCCCACACATTCACACACTGCCCCAACATACACACATTGCCCCACACATATACACTACCCCCACACACCTGCCCCCACACATACCATACACATTCACACACTGCACCCATACACACATTGCCCCACACACACATACACTGCCCACACATTCACACACTGCCCCCCCCATACACACATTGCCCCCCACACACATACACTGCCCCGGATACACATACTGCCCCCATTCACGCACTGCCCCCACACACACCATAAACATTCACACACTGCCCCCCATACACACATTGTCCCACACATACACTGCCCACCCATACACACACTGCCCCCACACACACCATACACTGCCCCCCAGGGCCGGACTGGGAGAAAAATTCGGCCCAGGGATTTTTTTAACACAGCGGCCCACTAAAAAGGGGGCGGGACAGAGGAGGTGTGTTTTGTCATCACCAATGACAAGCACGCCTCCTCTCAAAGTGAGCATGTTGGTTCAATGCTCTTCCAGGGCTGACCATGTGCAGAGCTCTGCTGAAGAGCTCTAGCATGAGAAAAAAGTCCTGTATTTGTTCTGCATAGTGCAAGCAAATTTAATAACATGCTTGCACTGTGTTTCCTTGCAACTTGTCTCTGGTGTCTCTATAAATGGATACCAGTAGACAAAAGGGCCAGGAAAGAGTATTGTGCATGTGTTTGGAGCCTGCTTGTGGTATTGCGTGTGTAGAGTGAGCTGGTCGTGGTGTTGTATTGTGTAATAATGTTGGTTTTAGTCGTGTTGTGTTTGTGGTGTAATGTGATGCATATGTGGCTATGGGCTGTAGAGAATGTATGTATTGGGGATATAGCAAGTGTGTGCATACAGGCTATAGTGTGTGTGTGTGTATAGGTGATGTAGTGTGTGTTTAGAGGTGTAGTATGTGTTTGCTTACAAGGAATTTAGTGTGTGTATAGGGGATCCAGAGTGTGTATGTTAAGAGTGTAGTGTGTGTGTGTATATATATATATATATATATATATATATATATATATTTGGAAGTATTGTGTATGTGTGTGGTGCAGTGTGTTGGGGGGTTATTTGTGTATGTGAGGGGTGCAGTATGTGTGTGTGTGATGTGTGAGAGTGCCGTGTGTGAGTGATGGGTGTGAGAGTGCTGTGTGTGAGAGAGTGCTGTGTGTGTGTGAAAGTGCTGTGTGTGTGAAAGTGCTGTGTGAGAGAGTGCTGTGTGTGATGGGTGGGAGAGTGCTGTGTGTGATGGGTGTGAGAGTGAGGTGTGAGAGAGTGCTGTGTGAGAGAGTGCTGTGAGTGATGAGTGTGAGAGTGCTGTGAGTGTGAGAGTGCTGTGAGTGTGAGAGTCGGTGTGAGAGAGTGCTATGTGTGATGGGTGAGAGAGTGCTGTGTGAGTGAGAGTGCTGTGTGAGAGAGTGCTGTGAGAGAGTGCTGTGAGAGAGTGCTGTGTGTGCTGTGTGAGTGAGAGTGCTGTGTGTGATGGGTGTGAGAGTGCTGTGTGAGAGAGTGCTGTGTGTGAGAGTGCTCTGTGTGAGAGAGTGCTGTGTGAGAGTGCTGTATAAATGTTATTGTGTGTGTGTGTGTGGGGGGGGTAAATAAACAAAAACAAAAAACAGGCATTATGTCCCCACCTCCCTTTTTACCTTTAGCCTGGGAGGCACGCTGGGACTGGGTGGCGGTGTTCCCTGGTGGTCCTCGTGGGTCAGTGAACTCTAGCCTGTGAGGCTAGAGTTCACTCTCGCGAGATCCGGTTGTTGCCATGGTAACGCGCCGGATCTCGCGAGAGGAACCCGGAGGAGCTGCAAGTTAGAGCTCCGTCGGGTCCTCCTCTCCTGGCGGCTGTCTGTCTCCCTCTCTCCCCGCCGGCGGCCGCATTTGGGCCGGTGAGGGAGATCTTTGATCTCCCTACCGGCCCGTTGTGGCAAACAGCGGGGCCGGCCTCGGCCCATGGCCACCGCGGTCCACCGGGCATTTGCCCGGTGTGCCCGATGGCCAGTCCGGGCCTGCTGCCCCCATACACTCACACACCATACACATTCACACACTGTCCCCCATATACACATTGCCCCACACACACATACACTGCCCCGACACACACATACACTGCCCCACACACACCATACACATTCACACACTGTCCCCCATACACACATTGCCCCCCCATACACACACTGCCCCCCCACACACCATACACATTCACACACTGCACCCAACACACACATTGCCCCACACACCACACTGTCCACCATACACACACTGCCCCCCACTCACACAGCCCCCATACACACATTGCCACACACACACACACACACACACACACACACACATACACAGCCCCCATACACACATTACCCCAGACATACACAGCCCCCATACACACATTTACACACTACACCCCCCTACACATACTGAACATTTCACACACACTGCACCCCTCACACATTGCACCACTCACACACACCACTGCTCCTATGCCCTACTACAGTCCCATATCCCAGCAGTCCCCAGGTAAATTGTCAAACTGTTCTTAAACTACTTACTCTGAGAGGGGGTCCTGGCACTCCTGGCACCATAACCACTACACAGAGCTGTAGTGGTTATTGTGCATGGATTATTTCTTTACAAATTCTACATGTTCCCCTCCCGAGATCAGGACCTGGATCCGCCACTGCTCTACACGCATTGCATCCATTCTACAGACTCACTACATCCTTGTAAACAGACTCAGGGGCCCAGTTCTTGAGCTGTGAAAGGATCCCAACATTTCTGATGGCAGTTCTGCTGATGACAAGTATAAAATATGCACAGAATTGTCATTAGGCAGCCTGGAACATAGTTCTGGTTCTGGGGATGCAAATAGCCACCACCACTCAATTAACAATAACTCAGTATGTGCAGTGTTTTTAACAGAAACCCTGCACATACATACTCCTACCACCATGACCACTTAAAAATACTGACTTAATATGTTGTACTAGTAAACAAAGGTTCTATAAACAAACACCAGCAATGCAAATTATTACCATCAGAAGCAAGAATGTCAGACAGACAAACAATTTAAAATTGATTACAATTCAAGTGATACTAATAGTGGAGTTAAGAATACACAAGCTTCTCTGTCTGGTAGTTCCTGTTAGACCATGGGAGTCCACTTGCACCCCCCCACCCCCTCGATTTTGCAGCTTGTGCTGCTATTTATTGTTTGTGTGATAATAAACAGCAATGTGAATGGAGAAAGTCAGGGATAGGAAGATACAGCTTATCCCTGCTTCTCTTTCATGACTGAAACCGCAGGGGAGCAGAACAGAGTGCAGCTAGCACACTCCCAGCCTGCAGAGGTAGCCTACCGATCAGGTAAGTGAGGCATGGAGGGATGGGGGGGCAGACTACAGATCAGGTAAGTGAGGCATGGGGGGGCAGACTACAGATCAGGTAAGTGAAGCATGGGGTGGGGGCAGCCTACAGATCGGGTAAGTCAGAGATAAGGGGTAAAGTAGAAGGAGCAGAAATGAGCAGAAAGGTTCTGCAAGGGATAGGAAGGGGCAGCAAGAAGCCAGAAAGGGTAGGAAAGATTTGAAAGGAACAGGAGAGTAAAGTAGAAGGAGCAGGAAGGGGCAGTAAGGAGCAAGAGGGGTCAGCAAGAAGCTGGAAGGGTCAGAAAGAAGCTGGAAGGGTCAGCAAGAAGCAGGAGGGATCAGCAAGAAGCAGGAGGGGGCAGCAAGGAGTAGGAAGAGTCTGCAAGTGGCAGGACGGGGCAGCAAGAAGCAGGAAAGGGTAGGAAGGGTTTGCATGGAGCATGAGGAGTCTGCAAGGAGCAAGAGGGGTCAGCAAGGAGTAGAAGGAGCAGGAAGGTGCAGCAAGGAGCAAGAGGGGTCAGCAAGAAGCTGGAAGGGTCAGCAAGAAGCTGGAAGGGTTAGCAAGAAGCAGGAGGGATCAGCAAGAAGCAGGAGGGGTCAGCAAGGAGTAGGAAGGGTCTGCAAGGGGCAGGAGGGCTCAGCAAGGAGTAGGAAGGGGCAACAAGAAGCAGGAAAGGGTAGGGAGGGTTTGCATGGAGCAGGAGGAGTCTGCAAGGAGCAAGAGGGGTCAGCAAGGAGTAGGAAGAGGCAGCAAGGAGCCGGAAGGGGCAGCAAGGAGCAGGAAGGGTCAGAAAGAATCAGAAGGAGCACAAAGGTAAAGTAGGAGAATGAACAGAAAGGGTCTACATGGAACAGAAAGGGTCAGTAAGAGGCAGAAAGAAGCAGGAAGGGTCTGCAATGAGCAGGAAGGGACAGAAGGAGCACAACGGTAAAGGAGCAGAAAGAATCAGAAGGAGCACGAAGGGAAAGTAGGAGAAGGAGCAAAAAAGAACAGCAAGGAGCAGGAAGGTAAAGTAAGAGAAGGAGCAGAAAGGAGAAGGAACAGAAATTAGCAGGATGGGGCAGCAAGGAGCACAACGGTAAAGGAGCAGAAAGAATCAGAAACAGCACAAAGGTAAAGTAGTAGAAGGAACAGAAAGGGTCTAAAAGGAGCAGAAAGGGCAGCAAGGAGCAGGAAGGGACAGAAGGAGTCAAAAAGGTGAAGGAGCAGAAAGAATCAGGAGCACAAAGCTAAAGTAGAAGGAGTAGAAAGGAGCAGTGAGGGTCAGCAGTGATCTGGTCACGGCAGAATGAGCAGAAAGGAACAGAAATGAGCAGTAATGGTCTGCAAGGAGAAGGAAGGGTCTGCAAAGAGCAAAAAGAGTCACCACGGAGCAGAAAGGGGCAGGAAGGGACAGAAGGAGCACAAATGTAAAAGAGCAGAAAGAATCAGAAGGAGCACAAAGGTAAAGTAGGAGAAGGAACAGAAAGGGACAGCAATGAGCTGGAAGGGGTAGCAGGAGCAGGAAGGGACAGAAGGAGCACAAAGGTTAAGGAGCAGAAATGATCAGAAGAAGCACAAAGGTAAAGCAGGAGATGGAGCAAAAAGGGGGCAGCAAGAAGCAGGAAGGGACAGGAGGAGCACAAAGGTAAAGGAGCAGAAGGAGCAGAAAGGAGAAGCAACAGAAATGAGCAGGAAGGGAAATCAAGGAGCAAAAAGGGTCAACAATGATCTAGAAGGGGCAGACGTAGCACAAAGGTAAAGTAGGAAAAGGAACAGAAATGAGCAGCAAGAAGCAGGAAGGGGCAGCAAAGAGCAGGAAGGGTCTGCAAGAAGCAGGAGGGCGCAGCAAGGAGCAGAAAGGGGTAGCAAGGAGCAGGAAGGGTTTGCAAGAAGCAGGAGGGCACAGCAAGGAGCAGGAAGGGGCAGCAAGGAGAAGGAAGGATCTGCAAGGAGCAGAAGGCCGCAAAATAAGCAGAAAGTAGTGGAAAGTTAAAGGAGCAGAAGGAACCAAGGAGGAGAGAAGACCATGTCAGAATAAAAAGAAGACTGTGTCAAATGAAGGAGACGAAAATGAGATTGGAGCAGGAAGGACAAGTGATCCCTCCACTTCATTCTGGACATCACATCATAAGGCGTTGGTACCTGGGCCTGGCAGGGAAACTTTGGACCTTCTCATCTCCCCAGGTAAAAAAAATATCATGTTAATGTGTTGACTTTTATTTACTGAGTGTCAGGAAACACAGAGGGCCGCTGGGTAGGGGTGCCGCTGATTGGCTAGAGGGTCAGCTGGCACTCTAAGCCAATCAGTAGCTTCCCATTCATAAAAACTTAAAATATTTTTATGAATCAGGAACTAGCGATTGGCTTAGAGCGTCAGCTGACCACTCTAGCCAATCAGCGGCACCCATGCCTAACGTCAATCTGCACTTCCTGACACTCCGTTTCAGAAGCTGAATACCACTGAGCGACCTGGAGATCTGGAGCTGGAGGAAGCCTTTGGGTTTAAACCAATTGAGAGCGGTTTCACCCCTTAAAGGAAAGAGAGCGCCATGGGGCCTCCTTGCATCGTAGCATTTTCATTTAGATGAAATTGTTATGACAAGAATGTTCCTTTAATTTGATTAAAGGAACACTATAGTGTCAGGAAAACAAACATGTATTCCTGACACCATAGTTGTGAAACCGCTATTCACCCTGTCTTTATGTGATAATGACTATGCTCCTCCCCTTCATGACACTGTCAAAAAGGGGCCAAGCATGGATGTCATTACAATTATGCCCCCCCCCTGGAAAAATTCCTCTGGACGCCCATGTGTTAGACATGTGCAATTCGTTTCATTCAGAATGCCAATTCGGACGAATTTCGGACAGTCGAATTGCCAAAGTTCCGAATTGCCGAAGTTGCTGAAGTTCAGAATTGCCGAAGTACTAATATACCCAGTGGAAGAATGAAGAATGTTACACTGTATACCAGTTTAAATAAGAAGTAAAAGTACAAAAGTACAAACATAGCCAGCATTTGCAACACTTACAACAATCAAGTAACACATTCATATAAAATGTAAGTTACTTAGCCAGTCAATGGATGGGAATGAGTAAGTAGATAACTCCCTAATTCCCACGGTATTAGGGAGCTATCTACCAAAAGGCTGAAGGACCTAAATCAAATTTACTAATACTAAGTAAAGATTACTTAGTAATAGTAAATTCTGCCCTACTCGCTATACCACGAGTAGGGGCATGTTTAGTAAACAGTGAGCAGCCTGTGGCTGCTCACTGTTAAAAAAAGCAAACCCTCCCAAGTGTCTCCCCTCCCGAGTCCCCACCCATGTCGTGCCCTGGATGACAATGGGGGGCACCAATCGTGTGTCCCTCGCCCCCACCCCTGAGCAGCAGGTGGGGTCCCTAAATCAATTGTCCTCCTCCTCGGCCCCCACCCCTGAGCAGCGGGTGTGGGCCCTAAAGGAGAATAAGGGACACACACCTATTTTCTTCCCCCACAGCCTCCACCCTACAGCCTCCACCCCTGAGCTGGGGGGAGAGGAAGGGGGGTGATGTTGAGGGAGGGGGGTTGATGGTGAGGGAGGGTGATGTGAGAGGCGGGGGTTGATGTTGAGGGAGGGGGGTTGATGGTAGGGGGGTGATGTTCAGGGGCTAGATGGCGAGGGAGGGGGGTTGATGATGAGGGAGGGGGTGATGGTGAGAGGGGGTGATGTTAAGGGAGTGGGGTGATGCTGAGGGACGGGGGTGGTGTGAGTGATGGGGTGATGCTGAGGGACGTGATGCTGAGGGAGGGGGTGATGCTGAGGGAGGGGGTCTGATGGGGAAAGGGGAGACAGCATACCTAATTTTTACTCCCTGGTGGTCCGTGAGGGCTGCCTTGTGGTCCAGTGGGCTCCCTGGTGGTCCGGTGGCCATTACATCCGGTCTGCAGCGCCGCAGAGGTGCAGACAATGTATCTCGCAAGACCCATCAGAGCTTTGCCATGGTAACCCACGGCAACACTCTGATTGGCCAGTTCTTGTGAGACACATGGTCTGCAGCTCTGCTCACTGCGGAGCTGCAAACCGGTGTCTCTGATGGCTGGCCGGTCAGACAGAGGGGCCTCGCACCCGGCAGCATACTGAGCAAGCCGCTGGCCCCCTCCTAGTGTCGGGTCCTCAGTCACTGACCTGAAACAGTCTGTCCTAAGGGTCTGAATAAGATGGCCTTTCTGCGTGACGTGGTGTCCGTAGTGTTTTATAGAGTGTCTGTGGGTGTCTATTTTTTCATGTAATTGTTAGATGGTTTCACCAGTGTCAATTGCATATATTTTTTTCCAACATATCTTGATGTAAAGGAGAATTATCATTTGATTTGATGTATTTTACAGTTGTGGCTAAATAAGTAGTGCAGATATACTGACACAATTTGCAGAGTGATTTATTGTAGGGTGTGTACCCATTCCCTGTGTTCAACCTGTTTGTGGGCAGTTTCCAAGTGATCAGTTATTGTTGCAAATTAGGTGGTTGTCTAAATGCCAGAACAGGGGGTTCAGGGAAGATGTCTTTCAGAACCTCATCCTGAGTGAGCAATGGTTGTACATATCTGATGATTTTAAGTACTGACTCAAAGGTGGGGTTATATGTTATGATTAGTTGTACACATGTGGAAGTTTCTTCTTTATTGTAGTAGATGTGCATGTGGTATTTGCTGGGCAGAGTGCATTTTCTTCTGATGGCATTTGATTTCTATCCTTTCTGTATGATTGAGACCGTATGTTTTGGTGTTTGTTGTGGTCCTCAATGTCAGAGCAGATGCAATAGTAGTTTGTAGTTTGACTGTGAATTACATCTATTTTCATATTAGATTGTTGAACGCTGGAGTTGTGTAGGTAGCTGGATCTGATTGTTGTTTTATGTACACAGATGTGTTGAGAGTGTAATTTGAGAAGGTCATGTTAGTGACTAGATAATTGACATATTGAACAGAGAAGTCCATATTTAGTTTTAATTTTGGTGTAGTTATATGAGCAGGCCATAGTTCCATCTTTAATACAGTAAGTAATACAGTAATAAGTATTTGATCCCCTGCTGATTTTGAGTGTTTGCTCACTGACAAAGAAATGATCAGTCTTTAATTGTAATGGTAGATGTCTTTTAACAGTAAGAGACAGAATAAAAAAAATCCAGGAAACGCATGTCAAAAAAGTTCTAAATTGAATTGCATGTCAATGAGTGAAATAAGTATTTGACCCCTTCGACTTAGTACTTGGTGGCAAAACCCTTGTTGACATATTTAAATGTACTATGTATATTTCATTAAAACTGTGGGTCATGGAATATCAATGCTCTTATATAATTTTGGAAGGCTGAGGATTGGAATTGCATACCTCCCAACTTGGGTCTTCAGACACTTGGAATAAGGGGTTGGGGCATCGCCTGTGACATGAGCCATGTCACTAGTGACACCCACATGTCACAGTTCTCGCCATGAAATACAGACTGCCAGACGAGGTCGCCCCAGAAGGGCCCAACAGGGGATTTAAACCTGGGTGCTTTATGGTTCTTAGCCTATGTTCCTGCCTCTGAGCCACTTCACTGGGCTTTCCCTGAAACTTAGCCCTGCCATGTCTCCAGCACAGGGGGCTTGACTTAAACTGTGACTGCTCCTGTCAATCACAGTCAACCTGTTTAGTATCTCTGATTAGCCAGGTATAAGACACTGCCTCTCTCTGAGGGCAGTGTCAGTTCATTGACTCTGGTTCCTGTGTTTGTATTCATGATCCAGTGTTCTCCAGTTGGCTCTTGACCTTGGCTTTCTATTCGTGTATCCTGACTTCTGGCATCCTCTGACTTTTGGCTTACCCTCGTTTATCCTGACATCTGGCACCCTCTGACTTTTGGCTTACCCGTGACGATTCTCCTGCTTGTGTCCTTACCTGTACTGCGACTTGGAGCAATATCCTGCACAGCCCCTGTGCACAGACTCACAGGCCAGGTGAATTCTTACCTGACCACCTTGGCCTGTGTTTAATTGCAAGGGTGAGCACATATCTCTGCATACCGGACTCCCACCTCAGGTAAGCCGTTACACCACAATGGGCAAGTCAGCATAGAAAAGGGGCAAGCTCGTCCACTAACAAACTGACTTGCTGGCCCAGAGCTCTCAGGACCATGCAGGGAGAGTTGCTGAAGGGCTCCCTGCATGGTCTTTGTGCCAATTGCAAAGCGTGAGCATGCCTAATCATGTGCTAGCTGGGGTCAGTTCCCTTATGTCCTCAAATGCAGTATACCAAGGAACTGCAATGTCCCTGTGGAACTCCCTTCCCTTTTCCGTTAGACACTCACACAGTCTCCACTTGTTCAAAAAATAATTAAAAACTCACTTTTTCACAAAAGCATATCAATTAAACTAAAGAAAAAAAAGGTTACTTGCGCTCTTTCCACATCCCTATGTATTTTTAAACAAATAGAGGTTTTTAGTTACCTCCAATGGCCATGAGAGGGTATGCCCACCCGTCACATCACGGCAGACCTCTTGCAATGCTTCAGCAAACCAAGACATTTTGGACAATGCTATGCTTCCATATATTATGTGGGGATCATACCACTTCACACCATACCTGTGGAGCCACTCAATAGGCTCCAGTACACATGAGTGCACATCTTTTATAGCTATATATTTTAATTTTGAGTCTGGCAAAGTGCACTATATATTTCTGATTTTTCCTATATATCAACAAGAGAAGCAGCATCCACAAAAACCTCCTAGAGAGTCTGTACTCCACCATATCCTCAGCTGCATCTAAGCTCCTATAAAGTGTGAGTGCATATAATTTTATTTACCCTCACCTTTTTGAATTTTATGTACTTCACTAGCACTTTTCTATTTCTCCTCCTTTTTATGTTATATATATATATATACACACACACACACACACACTCCAAGGACATTCCAGGCGCTGCACCTCTTTCTCTGTTTTTATTTAGAAAAGTATAGTATAAAAAGGTCGCCTGACACTGACATGGTACGTCTTCACACTCCTAGGGCTTCAAAGTAAACAAGAAAGCAAATTTCCTCATTCCTCATTTCCCCATTCCTCCGCCCAATTAATACACTGTCCTCCTCCCCCCCACTTCCTACACTACACAGGAAGGCCCCCCAAGTCCCCTGTCATGCCAATGCATGAGTTGGCATTTGATACATGTTATGAGTTGTTTTTGTGCAAGTTGGGATAACAATCTATTGTAGGCTTTGATCTAACACCAGGCCTAAGCCATAAAACCTCTAGATAACCATCATCAGAGCTGGACACAGGATGTCATAAAAGGTATTGGTGCATATGCTCTGACTTAGGGTTACTTAAAGGACAACACAACTTAAGAAAATATGGAGTGGGCAATAAACTGCCTGGCCAAACCACTCTGATCCACCCAGAGGTCTGCCCACTTAGAAACATCCAGTTTTGAGTTATATAACAAGGGTGTTGGACTATCCCGGGGGAATTCTTTTTTCAACAACTACTTGGAGACCTGTAACATCTGAATTTCCCACAAGAATTATATATAAGGGGTAAATATATGTAAGGATTCCTTGTGTTTTCTCCTATTTTATTTTATGACCTGTTTTGCAATTTATCTGTGTTTCTGTATGTCATTTATT
Source organism: Pelobates cultripes (assembly GCA_933207985.1). Lineage (NCBI taxonomy): Eukaryota > Metazoa > Chordata > Amphibia > Anura > Pelobatidae > Pelobates > Pelobates cultripes. The sequence goes on along the minus strand of OW240914.1, from coordinate 118,605,638 downwards.
TTTGTACACAGTACTGTGAATTATTTTTGTCAGATTAAATGTTTACTTAATCAGCTTGTGTCTTTGATCTCTATGAGCTCACTCTTCTGAGGAAAGCTCAGGTAAACACGTTACCAAAAGGGTTAATAATATTTGTCTGATCAGTAAAGTAAGGTTGTGATCCAATAATTCTGTGTGTGGGGTAACCGAAGACGCCCGGATATAAAGTCTTGGTGGTGGCAGCAAAGTGTGTACTAGGGTGTTAGTGTAGAATGGATTGCAGGGGGTTAATTTAGTGGTTGCTGGGACTCAGGGCCGGCCTTAGGCTTTTAGGCGTCCTGTGCGAAAAATCTTCACAGCGCCCCCTCCCTGTCATCCATGTATGATGTAATGTTTGTGTTGTCTGTGTATGTGATAGGTGTGATGACTGTGTGTGATATTTATGCTATGTGTTGGCTGTGTGATGGTTATTTAATTCAGATAAAAACATGCATTTAGGCCTGTGTGTGAATGCAGGTGTAATTTTTTGAAGAGTTATGTGCACATAGTCCCACAGTCAGATGCACACAGTTATACATATACACTGTCAAATCGCAGGCAGATAGTCACATATACAGGATCAGGCAGTAACACACATACACAGTTACAGGTAAACACACTCACACACAATTACAGGCAGACAGCCACACACACACAGGCAGACAGCCACACACACACAACCACACATACAGTCTTAAACACACATACTTCCATGCAGGCAGCCACACACATGCACACAGGCAGACAGCCAGACACACACACACACAGACAGCCACACACAGGCAAACAGCCACACACACACACAGCCACACACATACACACACACACACACACACACACAGGCAGACAGCCATACACACACAGGAAGACATCCACACACACAGAGACAGGCAGTCACACACACACAGGCATACAGCAACACACACAGGCGGACAGCCAAACACACACAGGCAGTCACACACAAACACACACACACACACACACACACAGGCAGTCACACACACACACACAGGCAGACAGTCACACACACACACACACAGGCAGTCACACACACACACACACACACACACACAGGCAGACAGTCAAACACACAGGCAGACAGTCATACACACACACACACACAGGCACAGTAGCGTACACACAATCAATTGCCTCTCTCCAATTCTCTCCCCGATCCGTGGGCCCCCCAACATATACATAGACACAAACACATACACACAGACAGACACCCCACGACAGACACATACATACAGAGACACAGACACATACAGAGACACACACACACAAAACAGAGACACAAATACATTCAGAGACACACACACATACACAAAATTCTTCCTACGTTTTGTTACTTTCCCTGGAGTCCAGTGGGGGCTCAGCCTGATGGGAGTCTCTGACTCCCTCTTCCTTCCTGCTTCCTCCCATGCCGGCTGATAGCGACGCTAGTGACGGGGAGTCACTTCCTCCCAGCAGTGATGTAGTCACAGGGGGTCCGGTCGTGCTGTTAAAGCGCCCAGTGCTGACCAGGCCCCCTCACAATCCATATCCATCGGGTGGCCCTGACAGCACTTGGAGTGACGGGCCCGGTCGCAGCTGCGACCCCTGCGACCGTGGTATGTACGCCGCTGCGCAGACAGTCATACACACACACAGACAGACAGTCAGGCACACACAGACAGTAACACATAGTTACCGCTGTTCATTGTGGAGGCAGTGCAGCTCCTGGAGACTTTTTGTTGTGGAAACAGGAACTCCTTCCTGCTTCCCCTGCAGCAGTTATTCAGCGCTTTTAGCTCCGCCCCCGCTGCACGTATGCTCTGCCTCCGTCGCATGGGAAGCTCTGCCCCCGCTGCACGGGAAGCTCCGCCCCACCGCAACTTTTTAATTTTTTTAAATCCCGGCCAGCCATGTGTGAGCTGTGATGGCCGCAGGGCGCCCCCTGGTCCATGGCGCCCTGTGCGGCCGCACAGCTGGCACACCCCTAAGGCTGGCCCTGCTGGAACTAGCGAAATGAAACCAGGGGTCTGGTGTCATTAACCCTTTCACTTCCACACTCTCCCCATTGTCTCAACTGGGCCAATAGCCTACGCTTGTGACACCCCTCTTTCCCTACCTTAAGATGAGCCGCCCGTCCCATAGTTCCACCCCTGCTCTTATCTGCTCAAGCAGGCTAGATGCTCCTCTTGCACTGCGAGCAGGAGGGAAAGGGGTGTGGCTGGCCAGCTCTGCAAACAGCTACTCTGCGCACTGTAGAGTCGCCACTGCTGCGCAGCCGCTGGAAATGACTTCACACACATATCTGGCAGCCAGCGTGGACTAATGCTTAGCGCTCTTGCGGCCGCTGGAGCACGCGATTGCTCGTAGCAGGGCAGACAGGAGAGATCTTTGTTGTCTTGCTTCTGGTCACAGCCACAGCACGAAGCTGCCCCAGGGCAGGCGGGCCATAAAGATAGTCATTGTGAGCCGCAGGTTTGACATGATTGGTGTACTTTATGCAATTGTCTGTAACATCTCATTTCTTGCTAGTAAATAATGTACCCCGTATTCCTTGTGAACAAATTATGATGGACTAAAATAGATATCAGTGTATAACCAGAATTGCACCAGATATATAGACACACACTATGAAAGGTACATTTTCATATGGGTCCTAACATCTGTTAATCTGGCAAACTCTAGAAACTAGTGTTAATGTTTAGGTTGAAAAAGCAGATATTAACTCAATATCCTTTAATCCTATAAATGAGAGTGGTAGACCAAGGTGTTCACTCTATGTGGAGCGTTTGGTAGACCTGGTAAAGTTTAAAGCTGGTTTCTCTAATATATTGATGGTAGAATAAAGGATGTTGCAGAGTCTTTTTAAAATGTGGACAACTGTATCAGATGCAAACAGTTAAAATTGCTTTTAGCTGCCGCATGAGACAATATTATCAAACTGTTCTATAATAATCAATAAAGATATGGCATTTTCCATTTTTGGCATTTCTTATACTTCATGTATTAATAATTATTTTTTTTTAGTTTGTATAATTTGTTTATGGAAGGGGTACATTTGTTATAATTGTGTACATTTATTACATCCGATATTTTTCAGATTTGACATTTTGATTGTCTTAAGACTGTTAATGGAGGTTGGTGGAGATGGATTTTCCTCTGACTGAAAGAAAGAGACTGCTTTAATGTATTCATGTTCATTAAGATTGAGGCTAGGTATTCCTAATGGTTTTCTGTTACTGATGTTATGCAATGGGGGTTATTCACAATAATGAGTTCTGGTGAATCAATGGTCATGTTGTGAATGCTAGCAAATAGAAGAAAAATCCATCTCATCTATTTTTCTAACTTGGCTCATTCCCTTCACATGCGATCAGCTGCTGCAGTTATACTATGAACTCCCTCTGCCATCACATACAAATCCCTCTGCTACATTTTGTCTCATCTCCTCTGTTTGACCTTTAGATTGTAAGCTCACAGGCAGGGCCCTCTACCTGTTGTATTGGTCTGTTCCTATTGTGTTGTCTTTCCCAATTGTACAGCGGTGCAGAATATGTTGGCGCTTTATAAATGCCTGTAATAAATAAAATACGGACGTTCTGGTGTGATTTGATAGTCACAATTTAGTGAATAAACCCCTTGGGTAGGATTTCTGCAGCTCTTATGTGAAAGGAATTATATGGATTTTCCTGCAATTACCGTATTTGACCTTGACAACATTTTAAAGAACATTACACACAGTGACTGTTCAATCCACAGTATTTATTATAAACAGCATAACACAATGTTGTTAACAGAGTAAATGGAATGTGATTTACATAGGTTGCAAAAAAAAAAAAAAAATTCATGTCAGTATCTTTGCTTGGACACAGAATGGAGTCAGTGTACCGTAACTTCAGATTGGGAACACTAAAAGTAGCATGGAGTAGGAATGTATGGATTGAGGGAAATAGAACTTTAGAGTGTAAGACAAATAGAACACCAAATGTTAGGTACATCACCAAACTAAGCTATGGAAAATATTCAGAATAAAAAACAAGCTCAGGCTCCTGATTATTCTACCATTAGAGACACATTTTTAGAGGTTTACTCAAACCAAAATGCAGTCTTTTTTATTAAAACACTGGGTTTGATTAGTGTAACCCTTACTTCCCTGCCCTCCCTAAAACAAAACTAAATAAAAAAAAAATCATACTTTTCATAGTGTTGAGGCCAAATTCACCTGGCTGCCTGATCCTCCCCCTTTGATGTCAGGGAGGACAGGTTGAGAGGAGGATTGAGGCAGCACAGAGAGTAGGGCTGTGACACCACTGGACTCCTTTAGTCAAGTCCAATATGTACAAATCTGACATTAGCAAGCTCCACATGGAACATATGGTTAAACTCTGTATGTGCAGCATATCATGCACATGCAGATTCCAGGCACCATCGCCACTTCAAATCACTCAAGTTGTCATAGTGCTTGAAATAACCCTTTTACTTTTTTTTAAAAAGGGTGAAAAAAATTTTTTTTTCCCCTTGAGGTTTCTAGTTACCAGTCACCACACACATTTTCATTTATCTATAACATCAAGCTTGTAGACTAAAATGCAAGAGTTACTGTAAATCTGTGTATGTGCGGGTGGGGAGTTTATTTATAAAATATATATATAAATTCTGACAACAACACAAACAGTTTCCTTACTGACTATTAGTAAACTTTCCTAGCATTCTCGGGTTAAGAACCCCACTCAGCATTCCTTTGGACAGTCAGGACCCCATTAAGCACCAGTGCCTGTACATGCACTGCACTTTGGATAGATACTATTTGCTATTACAGCTGCTGTGTGCTACATAACTCAAAGTGCCGCTATTCAAAAGGCTGGCAAAGCATCATGAGAGATGTACCTCAGAACATCTGAAATTGTTGGTGTTGCTTATTCAGAAAATATACGGCAGAAATTAGAGTGCTACCATGGTAACTGGTATATCTTTATATACTACAAGAATTTCTTGTAGCTGTTGCCATGGAAGTTGTAGAGCGAATAAGTACAATATAATATGCAAGGATCATGTCTGGATTGTAAGCTCACAAAAGTAGGCTAGTTAACCCATTTAATGTGTGTATGTATATATATATATATATATATATATATACACACATATATATATATATATACACACATATATATATATATATATATATATATATATATATATATACTCTCTCTCCCCCCCTTCCAGCAATTCTCACTCTACAATAAGTATGTTCATGGAAACCTCGGTTATGACTACACATCGAGGCTGGCTGGAGTAAATGTTACAAATGTAAGAAATAAAATGTTTTTTCGCCACCAGGTTCTTGTTCATAACATAACATCACAAGAATTGGCTCTGACTTGGTAAGGATTGCTGCCAAAAAAACAAGAATTTTTACAGATATGTTAAAAGTTTAATGTTTTGCAATAAAACAAACCAAAAAACAAAAGGAAAATTGTGTTGAGAACATTTCAATGATGGAAGAAATGTCCCATGAACTTAACTGTGTTAATGGTTGGAACCATGCTATTAATTTTGATAACTATATATATCTATCAGTACCAATGTAGAGGCATGCAGAGGATGAAGATGAAGAAACTTTTATTCCATGGCAATATTTTCCATATCAGCGGTTTTTGCAGCAGAACATATAAAGACATACTATTGGTAATATTTATTTAAACCCTAGTGGGGTGATTGGGACAATACATCCTTCTTTGCATGGTTTGGCAAACATTCAAACACATTGCAGTCCACAGCCTTTTTCCTTGCCAAGTGCAAGAAACATCTTTAAGCCTAAGCGTTAATTTACTTCCTAGCAAATACAAATTGAAATTAAACCTGTACTGAGACACTCCTTGGCTCCTCCAGAGGTACCCCATGTGATACATGTATATGGATGAGAAACTGCATTAACTGACCCTTTCATTTATAGGAAATCACCACTTAACATATATCTGTAATCTCTTAAACCAGCAAAATCTGATTGACAAGAGAATGTAATCTATTTACATACATATCACAATGGATTATATCAACGTGTTGTACATAAAATGTAAATGTTGTGTATACCAGGTACACTTAAATTCTGGAGAAATAATTTATATATATAGTGTTATACAAAATTACCATTTTGTTGACTCTTACAGAATGTAGCCCATTCCCTCTACTTGGAACCGTTGAATACTTTCAGTTAATAGTTAATGGGATGAATGTTCCAAGTGGTAAAAAAATGAATTCAACAACTGTTCATCTTATGAATTCAACAACTGTTCATCAGAAAAAAAAAAAAATCTATGCCAAAAGTTTCATTTTAGATTCCATAAATATTTTCCGAATTAGAACACCCCATTTAAAAAGTGCATTTTCTGCACACAATATTGAAATGGAAATCTATAGGCAATTACAATATATTTTATCATACTTAGAACCACCTTTATTTATTTCTGGTAAAAAAATAAATAAAAAAAATACTCAAAAAAACTAAAATAATTGAAATAAATGTGACATGCTCCTCAAGTGTAGAAATCTGCACATATTTATGCAAGCAAAGCAATTGCAAGGTGGTTTGGACATATGTGAATGATAATAGAAACTAAATTAATAATAAAAACATAGAATTGTACCACCACAATAATAATTTGAACTAGAGAAGTAATACCAGTCTGTACCTAAGTGAAATGTAGGTTATGGCAGCTTGCATTTTTGCGACACACACGTGATGGACACATTCTTACAGAACATCACGGAGATCTAAACAGGATCCCAGAAGCAGTTTTTACATAGGGAATAAGATATTGACTTATGCTCTGGTATGGGACATTTTAGAATCTGTTCATATTTAGGAGTGTGAATACACAAATTATTTTATTTTTTAAATCATTTCTTCTCATCACTGGACTACAAAGTAAACAAAGAGAACCACAAAGAGGCTCAATATTGGACTGTAAAGCACCCTCAACCCAGATCCCCTTTGATACTCGTGCACACATAACTCTCTTATAATTTTTGTCTTGACACTTCTGTCCAATTGGTTAATCTCTGATGCATTCTTCCCATCATCTTCCTTTATAACGTACTCAGTAACCGTCATGTTGAAGCAGTCAGAGACAAACCTGTCCTGTGACACATGCATGTTCTCCCCATACATGGGCCGATAGACTTGGTTAGGCATCTGGTTTCGGTAGTTGTTGTAATAACGACTCTCCATATCATTGTCAAAGTGATACCTCATATTTCCAACAGCATTTCCAAGCATGAAACCCCCAAGGGCTCCAGCCGCGGCCCCTGCTGCAACCATCTTCATGTTTGTTTTGGACTTTGGAGGTTTCCATTGCTTGTTATTGTAACTGTTTCCACCAGCGGGATAGTAATTCTGTCCCCAGTTTTGTCCGGTATTCCCCTGATTCCAGCCACTCCAGGATCCACCAGGTTGGTTGGGGTTCCTGTTTGAGTTCCAACTGCCACCTTTCTTCCCTTTCTTAGATGCCTCAGTCAGTGTGAGAATAAGGAAAATAAGAAGAAAACAGGTCCAAAGAGTTTGCGGCATTTTTCTGTATCTGCAAGCAGAGGAATGGCACATGATTTAACAAACTGAATAATGCTGTATAGTCTGATGTATATCACAGTTTGAACCTTCTGTATCTTTAGACAGTTAGTAAAACAGACAAGTGTTAGCAATTTCAAACCAGCAAACCGATTTAGACAATTGGAACCCCCCCCCCATTATTTTTTTTTTTTAACTATAACCGCAGTTTACTGCAACTCAAACATGTTAGAAATTAAAGTGACACTATAGGTGGTTTTATCACTATAGGGTTAGGAGTACATGTTCGTGTTATTGAGCCTACAGTTTTCCTTTAAGGAGGGCACAAACAAAATGAATGCATCACTAAAAAATTTGATATGGGATACATTTATGTCATATTTAAGCATCATACTTGAGAGACCCCACTTTCCAACCTCTTATGAAACCCAGTCAATTCCATGACATCAACTCATCTTTCACAGTGTGAAGTGTGGGTATGCATTGGACAAAATGAAAGTGCATGCGTTCTTTTTTCCAATTCGGTCATTAAACTGAATCTACTGCACACCTGGTATATGCATAACACACCCTCTCCACTGTTTACAGCTAGCTACATGATGTGATTAAACCATGTAAATCTGACCTCAACCACATTACTTCTCCTAGAACTTAAGTGTGGTCTGATTGACTGAATATTTAATGATCATCTAAGAGTATTATAGAAGAAATTTGGAGCAGTGCCATGTTTACATGTGGTTGAATGGGATCTGCTTGTGGTGAAGAGTACTTTGAATGCTGAATACTTTGATATCACCCAAGAGTCCCTATTTACGAAGGACAGTCCTTATTTTGGGTCCAAATCCTTATGACCATGTTTTCTAGAAGCTCCAAATTCTTGGTGTATCAGAGTGTATAAAAGACCTCCACAACAATAATACTTACTGCATTGTGTCTTTACAGGGTTACTGCAACCACCATGATCACTTCAGTTTTTGAAGTTTTCCTGGTGGTATAAGCCTGGATGTGCAGTGTTTCAGCTTGAAACACTGCACATCCAGTGTTACTGGCAATTGTATGCCAGGGGCAAGTTGTACCCTCCACCACAAACAACTTAAGCAACCCAGAACTCTGTTCCTGGCTGCCTGATGTCAATTGTGTGCATAATTTCCATCTGTTGTCTGTGCCCTGCACACTGCCAACAGATGTAATAGCTTCTCCCACACCGATTGTAACCTTCCCTATCCCCTCTGTTATATTTTTTCCCACTCCACCCTTCCTCTTCTCTTTTTCCTCTACTTGCCAAGTCAGAGTGTTCGCATGCACTCTGAGCCCATTAAATCCCCCAACCTATGAAAATCCCAAAAGATATACTGAGACAAACTAAAGTTGGGACTACTGCTTGACACTAGGCAGAACGATCACCATCAAGCTGTGTAATTTCCCTCAGTGGTTGCTACAAGAAAATTAGCGCTTTCTATGGATTATTTCGCTGTCTTGCAGGATCCTCCATAGATCTCAGTGACGTTGGCCCCTGGCAGCTGAAGCACCAGGAGCATAGGAGGAGCGACAGAAAGACAATGGCAGTGCCTGTCAGGTTCGGGTAAGTAAATCTCACCATTTCCTGCACCCCGCACGGCCACTGGACCCCAGTGACAATGTCACCATTGTGGGTCTTTATATAATATGCAAACTCCCCACACAATGAAAGATCTGCTTTAAAGGGACACTATCCCTTTAACTTAATGGGAGCATGGTTATTCTCTGAATAGAGAGTTCTAAATACCAAAATAGATGAAACCGCCTAGGCATATAATATACTGCCAAAATCATGACATACTTAAATGCTATATGCCAAGCATAGCTTGAGGACATCCATTGTCGTTTAGAGCAGTGTTTCCCAACCCAGTCCTCAAGGCACACCTACCAGTCCAGGATTTAGGGATTACCCAGTTGTGTCTAAGGTGTTTTTTTTCTTCTTTGTAAAAACACCTTAGACACAACTGGGTAATCCCTAAATCCTGGACTGGTAGGTGTGCCTTGAGGACTGGGTTGGGAAACACTGGTTTAGAGGACCAAAAGTTGTCTAAGCACTTGGAAGTCCCTCTAGTGGTTGTCTGGTAGGCAGCCATTGGAGGAGTTAACTCTAGCAGGTAATTATTGCAGTTACTTAGAAACGGCAATAATTACCACTGTAGGGTAAAGGGACATGGGGCATTGCACCCAGACTACTTCAATGAGCTGAAGTGGTCTAGGTGCCTACAGTGTCCCTTTAAATGTAAAGCCTAATTTTAACAGGTAATAAAGTATAAACGGGGAGGGGGCAGATGTACCTGTTAGGGCCCAAAAGGGCCCTTTCAGTTAAAAAAAAGAAGGACATTACACTAACCCTTTAACATGCCACAGTAGTAACAACCCTGCTAATTAAAAAGGTTTATGAATGAACAGCTCATGCGTGTTTCCAACTCATTTCGTTTTATTTGTTCATATCATGTATATGTAGATTGTATATAATACACAATCTTCAGAGATGCAGTTTGTGAAACGGGTAACTAGGGTAGTTTGTGTCAACAGGGGAGTATACTGAACAAGGACACTATGCACAGATGGATTCCCTCTAAACCTGGCTGTAGAAATGCTTGCACAAAACACAAACAATTCCCATTTGTGAAGGACTCCCACTAGAAGGCATTGCAGTTTTCATAATGAACACCAACTAAATTAAATTTTTAAAGAAAACATTTTAAGGTCCAAACAGGGACACTTATTTTAGCTGGTTGGCAGCAGGTAAGGATTAGTAAGGAATGATAGGCAGAGACAACAATGTCTAATAAAAAGACAATAACACAGATTAGGATGCTTTATCATTTAGCTATGCCTGGTACCAGGGCTCGAGTCCTGCAGGAACGCGTGGGAACGGCGTTCTTGCAGTTTATCTACAGCAGGAACACCATCACAGTTACAAGTCCTGCAGGACCCAGGGCTGGCACAAGCAGCCACCAGAGCAGGGGGAGCACAAATCCAAATCCCCTGCCTCTGGGGACTCGGATTTTTAAACTCACCTCTCTCCCTGCATCCTGCATTCAGTGGAGTCGGCGGGCCTCGCCTGATGATGTCAGGAGGAGGGGGTGTGACTTTCACTGCTCTTCTCCCAGGACCACTGGGGAGTCTGGGAGAAGAGCAGACAAAGTCACGCCCCCTCCTTCTGACATCATCAGGAGAGGCCGGCCGACTCCACTGACTGCAGGTTTCAGGCCCCAGATCCTGTCCCACCCCTCCTGGCTCAAGGTAAGCCTCAGGGAGGGGGGGATGCACTTTTTTTTAATCACCTTACTCAGGCCATGTCCCCCCCCCAAGGTCCTGTCCCTTTCCTCAGCCCGTGTCCCTCTTCCTCAGCCCCTGTCCCCCTTCCTTAGCCCCTGTCCCTCTTCCTCAGCCCCTGTCCCCCTTCCTTAGCCCCTGTCCCCCTTCCTTAGCCCCTGTCCCTTTTCCTCAGCCCCTGTGCCCCTTCCTTAGCCCCTGACCCCTTCCACAGCCCCGGCCCTCTTCCTCAGCTTCTGTCCCTCTTCCTCAGTCCCGTCCCTTTTCCTCAGTCCCGTCCCTCTCCTCAGCCCCTGTCCCCTTCCTCATCCCTGTCCCCTTCCTCATCCCCTGTCCCCCTTCCTCATCCCCTGTCCCCCTTCCTCATCCCCTGTCCCCCTTCCTCATCCTCTGTCCGCCCTGCTAAGCTCCTGTCCCTCATCCTCAGCCCCTGTTCCCTTCCTCAGCTCCTGTCTCCCTCTCCTAAGCCCCTGTCCCACTCAGCCCCTGTTCACCTTACTCAGCCCCTGGGGGAGCGGGGGGGTGTATTTATTGTATGTTATGCCTACCTCCAGGAGAGAGTGATTAATTTCTAAGACAATGGAAACATTTAGTTTTCCCCTCCCCTAAATTTAGAGCATTATTTGGTCAATCACTTAATTTTTGTGTGGTTTATTAAGTTCTACTGGCCCCTACAACATGAAATATCAATCCTAAATTCTATAAAACCCACATTGTATAGAACTATTGATTGTTTGACAAAAGCCCCCCTAGTTACCAGGCATATTTTGTTAGATGAATTCCCTATAACAGAAGTGTCTTCTGAAATGACATTAAAGAGCTAATATAATTTCATCTTAATTAAGTGATCTGGGGTTTTAGATACTGCTTCTAGCTGCAGTAAACAATACCCTTTTCACGCCTTATTCAATTATCACGCCTACTAATGTCCATCAGACATCCAATAGGGGGCTTTGGACCAACACAAAATTCAATTGCTGCATTAATATGATGTCTGGCGTCAGCATACTCATGTCAGATGCTGAGTGCTTCCAAACCTTCCTCAGGGATGCATAATGAATATTATTTTCAGTGTACTGAGCAACCTCTTTTACATCCCAATGTTACTGAAATAGTTGCATTTTACAAGAAAAAAAATTAAAATAAATAATCACTCCAAGCACTATGGGCCACTAAATCTTATTCTAGTGGATGTGTTGCTAAAAAACAATTGTTGAAGTCCCTTTGTTTTTTGTGAAACTATATTCATCCATTTCAGCTACTGGGTTAATTTACCCACAATGCATTAATACTATCCTTAACTTTGTCTCACTTTACCCCATTCCCTCTAGCATGTAAACTCATTGTAAGCTCTATGAGCAGGGCCCTCAACCCCTCTGTTCTTGTGTGTCCAACTTGTCTGGTTACAACTACATGTTTGTTTGTCCACCCACTGTAAGCGCTGCAGAATTTGATGGCGCTATATAAATAATAATATAATAATAATAATAATAATAATAATAATAATTAGTCAAAAGTATTCGACAGAACAGGAATCTGCAGACATCAGAGAGAGGAAAACAAAATACAAGGCAGAATAGATAATACATATAAATGAAGGCAAGTGTCAGCGGCATAATCAGGGTACAAAAGGGTATAAGGAAAGAAAAACTGAAAAAATAAAATACATATCTTCCAAGTGTCCCTATTTAGGAAGGACAGTCCATATTTTGGACTTCATTCCCTCTGTCACTCTTTGCTGCCCAATGTCCCTCTTTTCTAGGAGCTCCATATTGTTGGTGTATCGGAGTGTATAAGAAGTTTGTTTAAACAGGGCCCTCAACTTCATCTGTTCCTGTGGTAGGAGTCTGTATGTGGAGCATCTGTTAGTCCACCCATTGTACATTGCTGCTGAATTTGCTGGCGCTTTATAAATATTAATAATATTATAAATGTGTTTAAAAATCAGTCTGTGTATATAATATATATTGTTTCTGTTCTAAATTGTATTTTAGTTGTAAAAATTATGTTAGGCTACCAAAAATGTAAACTCGTTTTCCTGACACTATAGCTTCCCTCTCTGTCAAGGCCCCCTCCAGCGGCGCTGAAGAGGTTAATAACCCCTTCAGTCACTTACCTGGGTCCAACGCCGATGTCCCTCGGTGATGGCTCATCTCAGCCCATGCTCCTCCCCTGCCGACAGGGGAGACCTAATGAGCATGCGCGGCAATAGCCGCGCTCGCATTAGGATTTCCCCATAAGAAAGCATTAATCAATGCTTTCCTATGGAGATTCCGGCAACTCTGGAGGTCCTCATGCATAGCGTCAGGATGTCAAGCGTCATTTAGACGACCAAAAGTCATCTAAGAAGCCGGAAGTCCCTCTAGTGGCTGTCTGGTAGATAGCCACTAGAGGAGGAGTTACCCCTAGCAGGTAGTTATTGCAGTTTATAAAAACTGCAATGATTACCACTCTAGGGTTAAGGGTGATGGTAGTTGGCACCTAGACCACTTCAATAAGTTGAAGTGGTCTGGGTGCCTACAGTGTCCCTTTAAAATGTCTTAAACTGCCCTGTCCCTGGCTAAACCCCCACTCACACCCCTAAAATTGAAGTGCCCTGCTTTGTCTATTTGAAATGTTAGGAGGTATGAAAAAAACCAAAAAACAATACTATTCATGTGAACAATGTCATAAGCATATTGTGGAAAGTTGCATCACTGTCTAATACACAACCCACAGAAAGTAAAGGGACAAAATATGTAAAATCACACAGCAGAAGAAAACCCACAGAAAGTTGGATGAATACAGCAAAGTGCCTATAACAATAGTTATTATGCTGTTTATTGACACCACCAGCTTGTATTACATTAAAAAGGAGTAAGGCTGTTTACCGTTTTTATTCATTGTACTAAAATGATAGGATAACTTGGATTCACAAAGCCTCCATGTGTTCAATTCACGTATAAACACCACATTCAACAGCAGGAATGAATGCTTCCAATGCAATAGCATTTCAATCGAGGCCTTGCCCTGTCATCTGCTCCTTTCCCATTCCTCCATTTATATAAACATACCAAACTTGAAACTGGCAGATGTGTTCCATGCAGCAATTAGAGTACAATATATTGCTTTCAAATCAGGGACAAAAAACCCAGCTCATCCTTTAACTTTATAGGTCTTACAACCTCAAGAATGTAATATTATTGTTGCTATATACATTTTTCCAAAGAAGAAAAAAAATTACTACATCTTGAAAGCAGTTAACATCATAACTCTGACAGTGAGAAAGCTAAACAGACGATCATGTGTTTAAAAATGAATAGAAATATGACGTTATTCTACAAAAATAAAAATGACACAGACCATGTTAAATCACATGTTAGCAATCTGTACTCTTAAGGATCCCTAGGGGAGCTATGGCTGAGATTACACACTTCCTTCTAGCTGTACCAAGTAATACTTGCAATGACACTCAGCCAATCACAATTGCCCATTGCTGCTTAGGCTAATACTTTCTCATTAATTCAATCAGCACTAAAGGGATGGGCTCTGTGGGATCATTTAATATTAAAAATGGTTTAATGCTGATTGAAAGGACAGTTCCAGGGGATTCCAGACTCTATAATTACTTGAATGAGATGAAAAGTGCCTTCTTAATCACCTTAAGCAAGGTTCCATTGTTGTTGCTATCACAATCCAACAGGTGAAAGAATCCTACAAATGTGCAAACTGCAGACATCAAAAACAAAAATGGAGGTGCCCCAGTACAAAGATCTGACACAAGGAAAAAAAAGATTATAAATAAAAGCGCGCACCAATGGAGAGAGTATAATAACATGTGAAATATACAGTGGTGTACTCAGGGTGGCCGATCACTGGACAGCACTCTCCTCCTGCCGGTCACTCCATGGTAGTGTGACTGAGCAGGCAGACTACTATAGAGGAGCCTCTGTTCCCCTACCCGACTGGAAGTGCTTACAGAGAGCATAGAACTGCTTCCTGCCGGACTGAGTACAGGAAACAGAACCTTCTCTGCTGTGAACCACCTGCCTCAGGTGAGGTTGAGCAGGCACAGAGGAGGGGGGCTAAAGAGGGCACAGAAGGGGGGGGGACAAAGAAGGACACAGGAGGGAAGGGGGACTAAAGAGGACAGGCGGTGGGGGGCAAAGAATGGCACAGGAGGGGATGGGAGCAAAAGAGGGCACAGGGTGGGGGACAAAAATGGGCAGGGAGGGGAACTAAAGTGTGCAAGGGGCCTAAAGAGAGCACAGGAAGGGAGGCAAAGACACACAGAGGGGCTGAGGGGGACATAGAGACACATAGAGGGTATGGACAGGGCTGGCGCATCCATAAGATGGCACAAGCAGCCGCCTTAAGGTGCACCGGCCCAGGGAGCACTAGATTGGAGTGACCGGCAGGAGGTGGGCGCACAGCGTGTTTAGCGTGACAGGGTAGAGCATTGCGCACCACGGTACAGGAACTTATGTTCCCTGTACCCGGCCGGACTGAAAGGAAGTACTCACCGAGAGAGCACTTCCTGTCAGTCAAGCCGGGTACAGGAAACGGAAGCTCCTGTCATCTACTCTGCTCGGCCACGCTACAAGAATGGTAGGAGACACACCGGGGTCAAAGGGGGAAGAAAGAGGGGCACTAAGGGGGAGAGAAAACCATGGAAAGGGGAGGAAACTAGGAGGGGGAAGGAACGCCATAAGGAAACTATGGGAAGGGGGAAGACAACTATGGGAAGTGGGAAGACAACTATGGGAAGGGGGAAGACAACTATGGGAAGGGGGAGGGCAACCATGGGAAGGTGGAGGGAAACCATGGGAAGGGGGAGGGCAACCATGGGGTTGGGGAGGGCAACTATGGGGGGAGGGAACACTATGGTGGGAAGGAACACTGTGGGAGGGGAAGGTGTAACACTGTGGGAGGGGAAGGTGTAACACTGTGGGAGGGGAAGGTGTAACACTGTGGGAGGGAGGGGAAGGAACACTATGGGAGGCGAGGGAGTAAAACTATGGGAGGGAGGGAGGGAGTAACACTATGGGAGGGGAGGGAGTAACAGTATGGGAGGGGAGGGAGTAACACTATGGGAGGGGAGGGAGTAACACTATGGGAGGGGAGGGAGTAACACTATGGGAGGGGAGGGAGTACACATAGGAGGGAGGAGGGGAACAACATTATGGAGGGGAGGAAGGAACATATGGGAGGGAGTGGAAGGAACACCATGGGAGGGAGTGGAAGGAACACTGGGAGGGAGGAGAAGGAACACTGGGAGGAAGGAAAAGAACACCATGGGAGGGGGAAGGAACACCTGGGAGGGAAGGAAACACTATGGGAGGGGGGGAAGAACACCAAGGAGGGGGGAAGAACACCATGGGAGGGGGAAGAACACCATGGGAGGGGAAGAACACCATGGGAGGGGGGAAAGAGCACCATGGGAGAGAGGGGAAGGAACACCATGGGAGGGGGAGGAGGAGAACACTATTGGACTAAAGAATGCTATGGGACAGGGGAGGGGGGGAAGAACACAAAAAAAGAGGGAGGGTTGAGAAACACTGGGGGGGGAGGAACATTAAGGGGGGCACTAAGGTAAAGGGGAGGGAATGGAAGGGAAAATGAACACTGGGGAAGTGGTGGGACCACTAAAAAAGGAACATTAAGGGGAAAGGGGGGGGCACTAAGAGAGGTAAGGGGGAGAGAAGAGGAACACTAAGGGACAGGGAAGGGAGGGGAGAGTAACACTAAGGGACAGGGGAGGGAGGGGAGAGGAACATTAAGAGACATAGAGGGGAGAGGACCATTAAGGGACAGGGAGAGGACCATATATGAACACGGAGGGGAGGAGAGAGGAACACTAAGGGACATGGAGGGGAGAGTGGCACGGCACACAGGGGGGCCTGAGTGGGGAGAAAGACACACAGAGAGACATGAGGGGGGAGAAAGACAAA
The DNA here is from genome assembly GCA_933207985.1 of Pelobates cultripes. Classification (NCBI taxonomy): domain Eukaryota; kingdom Metazoa; phylum Chordata; class Amphibia; order Anura; family Pelobatidae; genus Pelobates; species Pelobates cultripes. The sequence continues at coordinate 118,588,832 of OW240914.1, read as the reverse complement.
CAGATGGACCTGGGGGTGAGAAAGTCCACAAAGGGGCCTGTGAGTGGAAATACAAAGGGGCTGGGGGTGAAAGAGACAAAGAGGTGCTGGAGAAGAGGAAAAAGAGACACAGAGGGGCTGGTGGTAAAAGAGAAACACACAAAGGAGCTGGTAAGAGTAAAAAACACAAAGGGGCTGGGAGAGAAGGAGACAGAGGCTGGGGAGGGAGTAAGAAACACAAAGGGGTAGTAAGAGATATGCAAGGGAAGTGTAAGACACACAATGGGGAAAAAATAAGGGGTAAGATACTAAAGGTGGTAAGACATTTAAAAAAGGGGATAAGAAACAAAAGGCGGGTTAAGAGGGACACAGGTGAAGATGTTTTTTTATGGAGTGGGGCTCCAAAATCATCTTCACCTGTGTACCCCAAAAGACACAGAAAGAGGTTGGGGGAGACACACTGAGGTGAAGTGGAAAATGAGACACACAGAGGGGTTTGGGGAGAAACAGACGCCTGCTAGTGGAAGAAAGAGGCCAGCCAGCCAGCTAGCCACAGCAGCCAACCAGCCAGCCTGCCAACTGCAACAACCAGCCAGCATCAGTAAATAAGGTGTAAAGAGCCAACTTGTATGTATTGCCTGGGTATCAGAGAGCTATGTTACATTACTATATTGTGAATCGGGCCAGAGTGCTAGAGAGACCCTTCTCCAGGGCACATTAGACTCCACTGTAGTCTCTAATGTGGCCTTGAGGAGATTCTTTCTAACACACAGTTTACAAATGTTTGCAGTAAATATTCTTGAAAAAAAAATGGTGGGTGTTTTTTACATCTGAAAGCTGGATCCACCCCAAGTGCCAAATGCTCTAGGTATGCCCCTGGTTATATACTTAGCCTCCTTTTACCCAACTGTATATAGGGAGAGGCTGGGTTATTCTTAGAGTGGGCCATAAGGATTGGGCATCCCTTGACATTACTAGGAGATACTATGAGGGACCTTCCATGCCAAAAGATTGGGCATCCAACAGCATGTTTAAAAGAAACTGGAAGTTCCCTGATATGTTTATAAAAGAACCCTGAGGTCCTTGCCCATTTGGGTTCCATTGGATCTCCAAATATTGTTAAACATTCATTTACAGTGAATGGAAGGGGAGGAATAGCGAGAGACAATAGGCAGGTCCCTCTTTATTAAATCATCTATACCCCTACCCCAAAACGGGTGCTATAGCAAAAGGCAGCTCAATCATTTAGTTGTTAGTTGCCACCTTTTCGTACACCAGGTAGGTGGTGGAGGAATACATTTTGACTTTAATCTTATTCTATTTATAGGTGGGTGGCCACCCCTCCTAGCACCAAAACTACTATTGCTTGCTTTAGTGGTTAAGGTTCCAGCAGTGTTCTTGCACTCCTCCAGTGCAACTAGTCAAACCGTTTTTTAACAGTTTGATTTCTTAAATCTGGGGTTCGCCAGGTGCTGCTGCCTGCCTCTACTACTAACACTAGAAAGCAGGAAGTTCCTAAACAAGGCTTAGCTCACTGGCTGAGAGCGTATCTCAGTACAGATCTGGGTGTGCTTATGTGTGGGCGTTAGCCCAAGGTAAATTAAGTTTGGGCTGTTTGCCATAAAACAAATGAAATTATTAAAAAGAAAAAAAAAATTTTTAATCACACATCTTTTACTCATTTGTTTTAAGCAGTTACTCTACTTTGACAGCGTTGCCCCAGAAGCGTAGGTTAGATAACAACTCAGGCATTCAACAGTTTTGTTTATCCCAGTCTGAGCACCTTCAGATTAATCAATGGCTAGCCAAATACTCTTATTAAGCTCAGACATTTATATCCCTCAGGTTGACTTGGCAATGGACTTTGAAGCGTAGCTTTTAGAAACACAGTTTCATGACAGCATTGCATTGCACATTTTATTTATAAATTAAAATAATTTAGGAGTATAAATAACTTTTAACAAATGTAAATTTAGATTGAAATATGCCACATCATAGCTAGCTAAATTTGAAATAAACACAGGGAATCCCCAGAACAGGATGTACTCCATGTCTGATTAGTGTCCACTGACAGCATCTTGTTCCATGAACTAGGGGTGAACTCGTGGCATTTGTCACCTTGGATGGTTTAATTTCAACACCCTCTACTGCATTGTAGCCCCCCTAGCTAGATAAATAAATATAGGTATAAGACAGTCTAGGAGACATAGATACAGATAGATGAATAAAAAATAATTTTCCTACATAAGAATGTTAGGGCAGCATGCCAGTAATATACACCCAAATACTGACCATCCAAGGTAAAGCACAAGATAGCCTAACATATTCAAGTATATCCATCGCAGTCTGCATCATCTATCGATGCCAACAGACAACACAATGAGAAATATACAAACATATGAATTATTAAATCACAGATAATATAGAGATTCATTCTCTATGCAACCTAAAGACAAGTGTATACTAGTGCTAGTATACTACTATAGTGTGCACACAGAATCATACATCCATGTAATGGAATAACACACTGGGAATTGCCACCATGATTACCTTCCATGGCTGTACAGTTTATATATACACACATTATATAACACTAACATTTTAGCATCATGTATTCATGTCATAGAGGAACAGCCTCACTATGCCGGCCTAATTCATTATTTACCATGTGAGGTCCCTCAGGCCACATTCAACCAACCCCCCCATAGATCTATATTTTTTTTCTTCAATCCCCATGCTTTGGCCTTTTATAGCCTATGGTATTATTAAACCCATATATTTGATACTGCTGGCCACATTAACCTCTGAATATGTGTCTGTCCGCATTTAAAATAAGACCATCATCTATCAAACGGATTTCCAGATGTCAATATTTTCAAAGAAAATCCACCTGATTGTGTTCTCTCCTGATGTCATTTGTTCCCATAAATGTCCCTTGATCTTCTCTGTCCCAGTTAAGGAGGGCTATTTATAATACAGCTATTAAGTGTTAAGCGGCTTAAATAGACTGTACACCAAACCCTACTTTAAAGTGACAAATTATATTAAAACTCCTAGTTGCATTTTAATTATTTAAAAAAATAATATAGGTCACTAATCAGCAATATGACAAACCCACAGGTGAAAAATTGAAAAGGGATGTATGAACTAAGTATTTTGAGATTGTCAATAGCAGCATCACAGAATAAGGCAAAATTAAAATCCAAGTGCATCCAGCTCTAGCCCTCTAGCTGTTGAACTACATTTCCCAGAATCCTCTGCCAGCCATGATATTCTGGAAACTGCAATTACCCAGCAGCTGTGTTTGGATGCTGGACTTGTTTGGAGTAAAAGAAAAAACAACTCAGAAGGCCATTATACATATTGTACATGATGCCTTCCTCCCAGCTGTGGATTAGGCGTTTGATACATATTAAAGCAATTTCATTGTACAATCTCTTCACATGCGCAGCTTGAAATCGAATCCCTTTCACCCATCTCTGTTTACAGAATGTGACAAACAAAATGCACTAGCTATAGATGTACCGACCTCAGCTATAGATAAAGATACAAAATATAACACACACAGATAAATAAAGATACAAAATAGAACACACACAGATAAATAAAGATGCAAAGTAGAACACACACACACACACACACACACTATAGATAACGATACAAAATAAAACACACACAGATTAAAAAAAAGATACAAAATAGAACACTAACACAATAGATAAAGATACAAAACAGAACACACACACACAGATATATAAAGATACAAAATAGAACACACACAGATAAAGATACAAAATCGAACACACACAGATTAAAAAAAGATACAAAATAGAACACACACACAATAGATAAAGATACAAAACAGAACACACGCACATATATTTCCATACCTCCCCTATGATATTCAAGTAATAAAGGCTACCCACCCATCTAATGCAATCACACTGCTGTGAATGTATAGCACCAAGATACATCACATGTAACATGAACAATCCGTATCTCTGGCTACCAGCAAAGGGTTAATGTGCTATTATGTTTACATGCTAATAGTCTCCCCGAGATCACCGTGCAGAGCGAGCTGCTAATAGTCTCCCCGTGCTCACCGTGCAGAGCGCGCTGCCTGTATCCCTGTTTCTGGGTGAGTGTCACTAAGGGTGGATGTGGTAAGAGCTCAGCCTTGCTGCTCGGTGGGAGGGGCTAGCAGAATGTATTATGGTGGTGGAGGAGAGGGAGGGGTGATGTGTGAGGGGGTACTTCTCTCCTAAAATGGTCTTTACATCCGGCGCTGCAGTGTAGGTAGTGTTGACTAGGGATGTCATTGCTCAGTGGGTACTTTCCATGTATTCAGTGTTTTGCTGCCAGCCTCCATATGTGTCATTCTGACCACCTCCCTCCATTTGCAAACACTGCATCTTCCCTAATTTTAAATCGCTATTTGCATCACCTTGTCTTTCTGTATTAGTGCGTTTAACATCGATCACTATTAGTATATTCAGTTTAATGCAGTTGTGTTATTTACTAAAAAAAAAAAAAAAAGTATCACGCATTTACAGCTTTTTTAACCCTTTAAGGACCAAGGCTTTTTTTTGAGACATTTGTGACCAAGCCCTTTTTGGCACTATTACCATTCTTTACACCATATTTTCAAAGGAGAAATAGGTTTGTTTTTTTAATGCTAAATGTAAACATAAGACAATATTAAATAGAATAAAGTATAAAAAAATGGAAACAAATATAAAAAACAACTTTACATTTTTTTTAAAAATAATGTTTACACACTAAGTGCAACAAAAGAAAACAAATTCAAAATGGATTCACTAATTAGTCCTTCTTGTTAAAATACCCAATATGGCTAGGATTAAAATACATTTTTAGACCTTCTAAAACAAATGCTGCAAGGAGAGAATTACCGTTTTAAAGATAAAACTTTGCAAAATTTGGCATGCTGAGAGAGTAACTTTTATAGTAGTCAGAGAATCCAAAACCAGAACACAAAAGTATATATTTGTAGAAAGTAAATCCCCAGGATATAACTAAGAGCATTTTGACATCATTCTATCACAGACCTAGGTCAAATTATTTTCTGGTTTATTTTTTTCTCTACACGTTTTATTTTGGGGAAAATCACAGAATACATGTCCCACATGCCACTAACTGTTGACCCAACTGACAAAGGTGATCCTCAGGTATATAAAGATGCCTGGAGTTCCTTGGTAGCAGTGGGGACTTAACCCCTGCTGGTACCCTTACTGCATGATTGGGGTTCCGGTTTCCGTACCGTCACCCGTGACAGATGGCCGTAGGCACTTGGAGTTTGTGGGGTGGACTTTGCAGCTTTCCTGTTCTGTCTGTCGTGTCATGCCTGGTTCTTCTGCATGCAAGAGATCCTGTATCTTCAGGCAAATAATTCCATATCCTTATTGCTCTTACTGTAAAAAACCTTTTCTTTGCCTTAGATGAAATCTCCTTTCTTCCAGCCTTAATGTGTGACCTCGTGTCCTATGTATAGCCCTGTTTATGAATAGATTTCCAGATAATGGTTTGTACTCGCCCCGAATATATTTGTATAATGTTATCATATCCCCTCCCAGGCGCCAAACTAAAGAGATTTACATTTTTTAACCTTTCTTCATAACTAAAATGCTCCATTCCTTTTATCAATTTTGTAGCTCATCTCTGCACTTTTTCCAGTGCCATGATATCTTTCTTTAGAACAGGTGCCCAAAATTGCACAGTATATTCAAGGTGTGGTCTTACCAGCGATTTATAAAGAGGCAAAATTATATTTTCATCTCGAGAATTTATGCCCCTATTTATACATGACAAAACCTTACTGGCCTTAGCAACGGCAGATTGACATTGCATATTGCCGCCTAATTTGTTGTCTATAACAATTCCCAAATCCTTCTCGTGTGTGGTTATCCCTAGTTTACTACCATTTAGGGTGTAAATTGCTTGTGCATTCTAAACCCTGAAGTGCATAACTTTGCATTTCTCTATGTTAAATTTCATCTTCCATTTTAGTGCCCAGTCCCACAATCTATCCAAATCCCTCTCCAGCAAGGCAATATTCTGCTCACATTTTATTACTTTACAAAGTTTTGTGTCATCTGCAAACACTGATACATGGCTTTCAATGCCCATTTCAAGATCATTTATAAATATGTTAAATAGAAGCGGTCCCAAAACAGAACCCTGAGGGACACCACTTACCACTTTTGTCCAGCTTGAAAATTTACCATTAATGACAACTCGTTGTACTTGGCAAAATCCAAGTAGATCACATCCACTGCAACACCCTGATCTATACTTCTACTTACTTCTTTGTAGAATGCAATTAGGCTAGTTTGACATGACCTATGTTTCATAAAACCATGCTGATTATTGCTAATAACACAGTTCTTCCCAATGAATTCCTGAATATTATCCCTTTAATAGCTGTTCAAATAAATTCCCAGTCTCAGAAGTTAAGCTCACAGGTCTATAATTTCCAGGCAAGGATTTTGAACCCTTTTAAAATATAGGAACAACATCTGCCTATTAATAAGCTATGATTGTATAAACACAGAACTGTTGCATTGGCACTTTAAATTTATATTTTAACTTCACATTAAAAAGTGTAGAAGCATATGATTATTTGTCTTGATCAGATAAATTACATAACTTCAAGACATGATGAGAACACTGCATTTTGATTGATTCTCACAAATTACATTTATGTATTATGATGCACATTTTATGGCTCAAAGAAGACTCAGTCGGGGTTATTCAATAAAGTGAGAATTATTAGGAATTAAAAGTGAATTCAAGATGAGTATAACATTCAAGGCCAAGGTAAGCAAACTAAACGAAATTCTCAAAGTAAGCTATGCTTCCAATTCAACTATGACCTTAAATTTGATATTCATTTTGAATTGCCTACAATTATCACGTTAGTCAATTACCTTGTGAGTGTTAAAACATTGCGTGTATCTGATTTGATAACTGAAACCGCCTGTGATAAACTCCCTTTCGCAAGTGAGTTTGCCACAAGCTCCTGGAGGAGCTTGCTTGCCAGCCTCCTGCCCATAGACTATGGGCCCTGCTGGGAAACCTGTTAAAGACTATTTAACTGGCTTGGTGTGTGCGATTTCCCCTATGCTGTTCGGGAACCGAACCGCTACACGAACTATGGACCACCCGGGAGCTTGTCAAGCCTAATGGATACATTGTAACGATCCTAACCACAGTGTTCTAATGGTTCGTCTGGGTGGCCGCTGTTCATTTAGTTTAAAGGTACTTTTGGGGTGTCTGTGAAATGTATGTATTTTTTTGTGCCTG
>OW240914.1:118374184-118576200 GCA_933207985.1 Pelobates cultripes | reverse complement strand
TAGAGTCAAGGTTATCAGTGACAACTCTCTTTAGCTGTGTCTGGTCAGGTGTCTGGTTCTTGGCCTATAAAAGCCACTTCCTGTCTCTGTACCTTTATCAGATTATTGTGGTTCCTGTACTCTCTAATCAAGCGTGTTCCTGTTTCTCCTTCCTGTTGCTGAATTTGGACTATTTTGACTTTGCTGCTTCTCCTTCCCACTGACCTCGGCTTGCTTCACTACGATTATCATCTTTCTGTTCCAGTCTCCCATCTCTGCTTAAGACCAGAAGGTCACTCAAGGCTCAGGGGCTCAACCACCTGGGTAACGAGTGGCTACCTCTGGCAGAAAATATTGCTGATCTGGCTACTGGACTCCAAAACTTTGTAACATCAATATCATTACACAAACACAGCTGAGACCTCCAGACTTCCATATCTTTGGGCTGGAACTACTGAACAAGCCGCCGTCTGGTAGAAAGACTCCTACTAACATGGGGATTCACATGAATGCCAGCATAGCCATGGATGGCAAGCCTTTCGGGACTTTTATTCCACGAATGGAGACCGACCGCAAGGCCAAAACTTATGGAACTATTTTCGGATACTGTTGCCTGTGTGGTCGGTCAAAACTTTACTTGCCCATAACTCCCGAACCCCTGGTCCGATCTGGGTGACTTTTGAATATGTTATTCACCCAGATCAAGGCTATCAGGGGATACCAGATAGGGGGTGTACCCTATGTATTTGGGGTACATCTAGAACTTGGGGGAAAAATATGTACATTTTAATTCTGTTAACAGATAAGCTGATGGGAGGAGGTATGTGGGTTGTACCTTGTAATTTATTGGGTAATGTACTAATTATTGTGGGTGGCTCCCTTGCACGGGAGCATTGCATAAAAGCAGTGGTTGTGTGATTAAAAGTTAGTTAAGTTCTACTCCTGATGTGTCGTTCAGTAATTGGGAAAGGTGATGGGATTATTGGATTGTCTTATTGATTGTGCCTGCTACTCAATGGGATTTACTACTGGTTCCTGAGCCACATCTGGACTACCAGCGGAAATAGTCTGTGAGAGACCAGCGTTCCGCTACAAGGTTCTATTGCTAAACCTTAGATATGCTAATGCAATACGATCTGTAGAAAATTTTCCATACTAATGACCCCATTCAGCCAATGGGGACCTATTCTCTATTTTCTTCTCAAAGAGACCCAGAGCCTGGTACCTGGAGAATCACATGAACACAATAAAAGATTTTGCCAAATGACATCTAGTTCATAAAGTAAAATCAATACATGATTTTAATAGCGACAGCTGCAGGTGTTGTTCTGCTTCAAATGTAAAAAAGACTGTTTCAAATTAAACCCAAGCCATGTAGTTCTTCATGCTAATATTTCTTTTTTATTTATTTATTTTTTGTTCGTTTCAGAATTGTAGTTTTTAACTTCATAAATGACAATGTTGAAACTGTTCTGATAAAGAACATTAAACTAATCTGACATGCAATGAGAGCCATGTTAAGATCACTCAGGGCCCTCAGCAGGATATTAGGGGCCCCAACCTAGACCCCTGGGCTCATACCGACCAGGCTACATCACCCATATTTAATTGCCTCTCTTTTCGTCTCCCCAGGCACTGTCTCTTTTTCTGCCCTATACTGTTTCTCCATTTACCCCATACAGTCTCTCCCTCTTCCCATACTGTCTGTCCTGCTGGCCCCCATCATAATGTATCTTCAACTGTCCCGCAGTGTTGATTCCTTTGTCCCCCACAGACTTTCTACCTCTACCTCTACCCCATATCCCTTCCATTCTTGGTGTAGTCCAGTGCTTTGCTGTGCCCATTCTCATTGTGAACAGGACAGGAACAACGCAATTAAGCATTCTCATTCTGAATCGGACAGCAACAACGCATTAAGCAATGACAGCTTGACCACACCACAACAACTTAGAATAAAGGGACAATGTAGGCACCATAACTATTTCATCTCATTGAAGTGGTTATAGTGTCTGGAGTTCCCTAGCATTCAACATTAAACCATCTTTAATGTTTTAATGCTAGTCCACAGATGCTCATCCCGTTTGCGCTTCTTGGGCTTATGATAAAGTATTATCCTGACCACAAGTGGTATTGGCTGAGAGTGTCAGCTGACATCTTGCAACCTATCACAGTGCCCATTGCGGGTATGAATTGGTTTAAGTAGAAGGAAGTGAGTAATCACTGCCTTAACCATACCTCTTCTGTATGTGTGGCCCTCCAGGGACCTTTATTTAGTGTTAAACTGCTCTATAATGGCTCAACACTGAATGGAGGGACAATACAAGAGGACTTCAGGCACCATAACCAATTCAATTAGATGAAGTGGTGCCTGTAGTGTCAATTTATTGGTGTGGCTGGTGCCTTGCCACAATGAGGGGATTTAGGTTTGGCACAACCTTGTAGGTAATCCGGCTATGCAGATGACATATTGCTGTCATTCGTTATTTCCTTTTATTTTAAAGGACCACTCTAGGCACCCAGACCACTTCAGCTTAATGAAGTGGTCTGGGTGCCTGGTCCAGCTAGGGTTAACCCATTTTTTCATAAACATAGCAGTTTCAGAGAAACTGCTATGTTTATGAATGGGATAAGCCTTCCCCCTAATCCTCTAGTGGCTGTCTCATTGACAGCCACTAGAGGCGCTTGCGTGCTTCTCACTGTGATTTTCACAGTGAGAGCACGCCAGCGTCCATAGGAAAACATTATGAATGCTTTCCCATGTGTGACCCGACTGAATCGTAGCGCGCTCTTACGCCAAGATGGCATTCGGCCCGACTGAAGAAGGAGGATGGGAGGCTCTCCTTTAGCTCTGGAAAAATCCTCACCTCTCAGCTCCGGGTACATGGCGGCAAGGCAGCATTAAATGCGCCCATAGGAAGCATTACTCAATGCTTTCTATGGACGTTCGATGTCTTCTCACTGTGATTTTCACGGTGAGGAATGTGCTCCTCTAGCGGCTGTCAGTGAGACAGCCACTAGAGGCTGGATTAACCCTCAGTGAAACATAGCAGTTTCTCTGAAACTGCTATGTTTTCAGCTGCAGGGTTAAAACTAGAGGGACCTGACACCCAGACAACTTCATTGAGCTGATGTGATCTGGGTGTCTGTAGTGATCCTTTAAGTGTGTGTGCATACGGCGGTCGCTTGGTGCAGCCCTGCAACCCCTCACGACCAGGTGCCACAGCCATACATGTAATGCGGCCCGACCAGCTGGAAGCACGGGGGGGGGGGGGCCCGGGGATCAATTTTCACACTGGGGCCCATGGGTCATGTGTACGCCACTGTTAAAAGGTTTGTTCTTTCTTGTTCTTTGACTTTGCTAATAGTGTTATTTAGACTTTCTGATGAGTATTTTATTTTTTAATTAACTTATTTTTTTTAAAGTTTGCTTGCTCATTAAAATAATCTATTAGGGAACAGTTTCTGCGTAGACGTAAAAATAGGCTTTTAGGGGCATTCTCAAGCCAGGGCTTGCAGTGACAGCTGGATTGATCTATAGCTGTATTAGTACAGACCTTTTTAAAAAAGTTTTAGTGTTGAGTTTATTATTTTTGATAAAAATTTGTAAGTCTAAAAAAATTAATGGATTCCCTACTATACTCACACATTAAAATAATTTCTCTGTTAGTGTTAAGATCATTGATAAAATAATTCAGTGAGTTTTCTGAGCCTTCCCAGATAAAAACAGGTCATCTATGTATCTAAAATAGGAGACCAAGTTTGTCCGCCAGGCATGCCCTTCTCAAATGGCTGTGGACTCCCAATCAGCCATAAAGAGGTTTGCATAACTGGGGGCAAACTTGGTCCCCATCGTATTGCCTCTCTTTTGGCGATAAAATGAGTCTAAAAACCAGAAATAATTATTCGTTAAAATAATATTGATACCTTCTAGGATGTAATAAAGTTGGGGATCAGAAATTCGTGCTTCAGTCTTTAAAATATTCTTTACAGCTTCACGGGGATTATCGTGTATAGTGACAGTACGTCACATGTTACTAAAATAAGATTTGGGTTCCAATTAAAATTGCTTAAAAATCTTAAGAGTGACAGAGTTTTTTAGGTATGATTTCATCAAACGTACTGATGGCTGTAGAAGAATATCGATGTACTGTGATAAGTTGCATAAGAGAGAGCCAATCCCTGACACAATTGGTCTCCCAGGAGGTTAAGTCTAATTTTTATGGATTTTTGGCAGAAAGTAGATGACAGTGATTTTCGTATATTTAATGTTTAAATAATTAAATTCTTGATTATTTAGAATCTTTAGTTCGAAACCTTTGTTTAAAAAAGTGAGTAAAATTTGTTGGATCAGAGGGTAGTTTTTCATACATTAGTGTCGGTTAATTGTCTGAGGGCCTCTTCTATATAGATTTTGCTAAATAATATAACCAGCCCTGCACCTTTGTCTGCTGGTTTGATAACTATACTTTTGTCATCCTGCAGTTGTTTTAATGCAATCCTTTCTGACAGAGGCGGCTCTCTAATTAGGCGGTTTAGGCGGCCGCCTAAGGCCTTGCACTAAAAGGGGCCTCGCGGCCGCCTAAACCATGTAATTAGAGAGCCGCTCTGGTAAAAAAATTAATTATTAAAAACCTTTCATGCCGGGCAGGCGGCCGCATCCGCATTGCTGTGGCGCCGGCCTTAACAAGATGGAACCCTCTCACATAGGTTCCGTGGTGGAGTGAGTCCCCTCCCCTCCTCCTGCTAATCGGCCAATCCGCAATGCCGATTAGCGATGACGTCATGACGCAATGACGTAACCCCTCCCCCTGCATTCCCCCGCCTGCGGTACCGAGAAGAAAAAGAAAGAATAGCTGCTGGTGAAGAAAACAGAGCACAGGAGAAGAGAGAAAAAGGTAAGGACAGCACATGAAAATGAAATAAAGAGGCAGGAGGGCAGATAAAAAAATAAAGAGGAAGGAGGGCAGATAAAAAAAATAAAAAAAGGAGAGGGATGGCAGATAAAAATAAAGGGGGAGGAGAGCAGATGAAAACAAAGGGGAAGGAGAACAGATAAAATAAAGAAAGGGGGAAGGAGAACAGATAAAATAAAGAAAGGGGGAAGGAGAGCAGATAAAAAAAATAAAGGGGAAGGAGGGCAGATAAAAAAATAAAGGGGAAGGAGAGCAGATTAAAAAAATAAAGAGGCAGGAGGGCAGATAAAAAAAAATAAAAAAAGGAGAGGGATGGCAGATAAAAATAAAGGGGGAGGAGAGCAGATGAAAACAAAGGGGAAGGAGAACAGATAAAATAAAGAAAGGGGGAAGGAGAACAGAAAAAAAAAAGAAAGGGGGAAGGAGGCAGATAAAAAAAATAAAGGGGAAGGAGGCAGATAAAAAAATAAAGGCTGAGCAGATTAAAAAATAAAGAGGCAAGCAGGAGGCAAGCAGATAAAAAAAAATAAAAAGGAGAGGGATGGCAGATAAAAATAAAGGGGAGGAGAGTGATGAAAGGGAAGGAGAATGATAAAAATAAAAAAAAGAAAGGGGAAGGAGAATTTATGATAAAATAAAGAAAGGGGGGGAAGGGAGAGCAGATAAAATAAAGGGGAAGGAGAGAAGATAAAAAAAAAATAAAGGGGAAGTTATGTGGGCAGAAGGAAGAGGCAGGAAGGAGGGCAGATAAAAATAAAGGGAAGGAGCAGATAAAAAAAATAAAGGGGAAGGAGGGCAGATAAAAAAATAAAAGGAAGGAGGGCAGATAAAAATAAAGGGGGAGGAGAGCAGATGAAAACAAAGGGGAAGGAGAACAGATAAAATAAAGAAAGGGGGAAGGAGAGCAGATAAAAATAAAGGGGAAGGAGGGCAGATAAAAAAATAAAGGGGAAGGAGAGCAGATAAAAAAAATAAAGGGGAAGGAGGGCAGATAAAAAAAATAAAGAGGCAGGAGGGCAGATAAAAAAAATAAAGAGGCAGGAGGGCAGATAAAAAAATAAAGAGGAAGGAGGGCAGATAAAAAAAATAAAGAAAAGGAGAGGGATGGCAGATAAAAATAAAGGGGGAGGAGAGCAGATAAAATAAAGAAAGGGGGAAGGAGAGCAGATAAAAATAAATGGGAAGGAGGGCAGATGAAAATAAAGAAAAGGGGAAGGAGAGCAGATGAAAAGAAAGTAAAGGGAAGGAGAGCAGAGCAGAAGAGAGAAAAAAGCAGGAGAGCCGTACTTCCCCCATCTTTTCACAGAATAATGGTGGTATATCATATACAATATAACATAACAATATTAAATATTAATAATATAATTATATTATTTACTATAATTATAATATATAATAAAATAGTTTAACACAATAGGGTCAGGAATACACATTTGTGTTCCTGATGCTATAGTGTTCTTTTAACCCCTTCAGGACGGAGTCAGTAGTGCACGTTCTGATCAAAACAAAACATAAACAAAAACTGGAATTTGCGCTATATGTCTGTTCAACCGTAATTCACCTCTTTCATATGATATGCACCCACACTTATTATATATCATTTTATTCAGGAGAAACAGGGCTTTCATTTCATATCAAATATTTATATATGAAACATAATTTATTAAAAAACTTACATAATTTAAAAAAACTTTGAAATTTTAATTTTTTTTAAAAACTATGTAGTTCCGCCTCACATTTTAGCTGTAAATGTCATAATACTGTTAGGTATTACTGCAAAAAAATGCAAAATTCTCTAACTTTTCAAAACACAATAAAACCTGTACATGGGGGGTACTGTTATTCTCAGGAGACTTCACTAAACACAAATATTAGTGTTTTAAAACAGTAAAACATATTACAACAATAATATAGTCCATAAACGTGACGTTTGTTTGTAAAAAATGCAAAAACTTCACTTTTACTTAAAATATCATCGTTGTAATACCATTTACCAGTTTTAAACACTAATATTTGAGTTCAGCAAAGTCTCCTGAGTATAACAGTACCCCCTATGTACAGGTTTTATGGTGTCTTGGAGAGTTACAGGGTCAAATATAGTGCTTGCGAATTAAATTCTCAGCACTTTCTCCTTGTGTTGTCAGGCATGTCAATCAAATCACATAATTATGTTAAAAGATTACTTAAATATACACCTAGAATTTTAATATATACGCATTTACAGGTATTTAAATTCTACGTGTATACTAATGTAATCTTTTATGTAATTATATGTATTTATCTATATATATATATATTTGCGGTTATTTGTATTTTATATATAGATAGATATATATAGAATATCATTCTAAGTGTATTTTGTTACCTATATATATATATATATATATATATATATATATATATATATATATATTAATAACAAAATATAGTTAGAATGAAATTACATATGAATATATAATTTATATTACATTTTGTTTCAATATTTTATTTATTTTATTATTTAATGTATTTATTATTGTAATTATACGTATATATATAATATTTGTGTATATATCTATTATATATATAATATATATACATATTATATATATATGTAACGTCATTCTAAGTGTATTTTAATATAAATATATATATTTATATTAATATTAAAATACATTACGTATGACGTTACATATATATAATATGTATATATATTATATGTATAATATATATATACATATATTATATATATAAAAATATTTTTAATTTATTTTTAAACATGTTTAAAAAATGTTTTATTACTTCCCACCAGCAGGGGGACTGTCTGATATTTTAGACAGTCCCCCTGCTGGCAGATCCACAGCCAGCTATAGGGAGCCATGTGATCGCTCTTTGAGAGCGATCACATGGCCCCCGGGGGCCTCACTTGCCGGAGGAGGGCTGCCTGGGCCCTTTAAAGCCCTTTAAAGCCGCGACGGCATAGAACGCCGTAACGGCGTTAAGGGGTTAAGAGAAGAGACGCTTTTACCGGCCCGATGGCATATAAAGCAATGCCATAGGAGAACTCACTACAAGCTTGAGAAGGCCCCGAGAGGTGGGGCGAAACGCGTAGCTACAGATGCCGAACCCGGAAGTTCCTGCACGTGTGAAGAGAGAGTGACCGGCTGGGAGATACAGTGAGAAGACGCTTGAACTGTATCACGATCGATGCCCAGGACTTTGATCTCCTCTATGTGCAGTGAGATTTTATTTTAAGTTTTTCTGTTTTTACAAAGAATAAAGCATCTATCTTCACAGCTCTGGCTCGTGGTGAGTTCATCTCTGAGTGTCTGCACTTGGATTCAACGTTCCCAAGGGTCTGATCCTCCCTATGCCTGTGAGTCTGGAGTGGTAATATAACCATTCCAGAATTGTGAGTGCAATTCCTAGAGTACCTATTTTGATATATTATTGTTTGGCTATATTGCACTAGTTTTGTTTTATTGTTTATGTATTTTAGATCATTGAGACTTCTCTCCTAAAGAGTGCAGGTATACTATTTATTTGGCACCTTATATGAATTTATGTTTTTTTCACAGTATGTTTTAACTATTTTTTCCTCACATACTATATACAGTGTATATATCTCTGGGGCAGTTTTATATATTGTATATTACTCTGACAGCACTGACACTTTAAATATCCCTTGCTCACCCACATCCTTAGTTTTCTGCATTGGTAAGTGTTTTAGTCTTTATCTTGTATATTTTCATGTTGCACTTAACACTGTGATCTTGATAAAGACCCGGATTTCAGACCTGGAGTGCTCCCCATTACTATTTTTATATATATATTTTTTTATTTTATATATAACTGGTTTCCGTTCTTCCTTTTACTGCTTCTTTTAGATAAATAGATATACGATATATACTGCAAGAAACAGTATATATAGTATATCTATTTATCTAAAAGAAGCAGGAGAAGAAGGAAGAACTGAAACCAGTGCTTCTCTAGGATGAGCACTCATTTCCTCTTTGAATTGCTATTCAAAGTAAGTGAGCCAGGAAACCTTCCCATCTGTCCGTCTGACAGCTGTGAGGTGTTACTAAGTGGATTTTTTTTAAAAAGTGCTGATTTCTCTGGAAAATAGCTTACTATTAAATAAGTAAAAGAGAACACACAGTTAATCCAAAAGCAGTAGTCATTTGATGCTGTTAAAACATGCAATTCTAAATCTTTGCAAAAAAAACCTCACATATACCTACATTGCACAATGATGTGGAGCATAGGCGTGTGCAGCCTATTGCATAAGGGTGTGCACCCTAAAGCACAAACACATACGCCACGTGTATGTGTGTATATATATATATATATATATATATATATATATACACATACACACACACACACACACACATATACTGTTGTGTGTGTGTGCGGGCGCTGTGTGTGTGTTTGCGGGTGCTGTGTGTGTGTGTGCGGGCGCTTTGTGTTTGTGTGCGGGCGCTGTGTGTGTGTAAGGGCTGTGTGTGTATAAGGGTGATATATGTGTGTGTGCTGTTTGTGTGTAATGTGTGGGGTGGTGGGCCGTTTAGTTAATATCCCCCCTCCCTTCTTACCTTATGTAGGGAGGGGGGACCGTGCTGCTGCCATCCCTGGTGGGCCAGTGGTGAGTGAAGTGAACTCTAGCCCCACAGGGGGCTAGAGTTCACTCTCGCGAGATCTGAACATTGCCACGGTAACCGCGGCACCGCTCCGACCTCGTGAGAGGAACCCGGCGGAGCTGCTGGAAAGAGCTCCCCGGGTCCTCTCCTGCCTCCCTCCATGCTTCTGTGGGCACACCCCGGGTACACCCGGCACACCCTGTGCGCACGCCTATGATGTGGAGCAATGCTTGTTTGCAGCATTTGCAATAAAATGTTGAACAAGTAAATAAGTTCAGCTTTGATGGTCCAAGTTGACTTTGCATTTGCTTCCCTATTGGAACATTTAATGCTTTCTGAGTTTTATATCCTGGTTATGGCTCGCCTGCTACCATTTTGTTTTCCAGGATTTTGAACTGACAAGTAATTTCTTGACTTTGCCTGTTACTTGTGACTAAAACCGATGTGTTTGTGTCATAGCACAGTGTCTGCAAATACTATATTTATCTCTATTTATGACTCTTCCAATACAATTCTAACTTCATGAGCATCCTATATATTTCAGTTTTACCTTTTTCCATACGTTATTTCAGCCATTTGTTTAATGTACAGTTAGGTATCTTAACTAAATATGTGGAATTTTGTTGCAGAACTTAATCATCATTTGTTCTTACTTCAAAGGAAATTGCAAAAATTTTCCTGCACTACATCTTCATCATGTCAGTTTCAACCCAATTACACTCTCACAAGAACCACAATGTACAGCTTCTTGAGCTCTTTTGCCCCTTATAGTTCATTTTCTGATGTTTCCTAAATATTCATTTATTTTTTACATATAGTTTCTGTAGTTTGGTGTGAGAATGGTACTGTACAAAAATCAGCTACTTAAAGGACCACTATAGTGCCAGGAAAACAAACTTGTTTTCCTGGCATTATAGTGCCCTGAGGGTGCCCCCACCCTCAGGGTCCCACTCTTGCCGGGCTGAAGGGGGAGGAAAGGGGTTAATCACTTTCTCCAGCGCCGGGTACTCTCCTCCCTCTTCTGACGTCAAGAGCCGGGGACACGCATTCAGTCAGTCCATAGGAAAGCATTCCTCAATGCTTTCCTATGGACGCTGGCGTCTTCTCACTGTGAAAGTCTGTGAAAGTCACAGCCTCACACCCATCATACACAGCACTCTCACACTCATCACACACAGCACTCTCACACCCATCACACACAGCACTCTCACACACATCACACACAGCACTCTCACACATAGCACTCACACACAGCACTCTCACACCCATCACACACAGCACTCTCACACACATCACACACAGCACTCTCACACATAGCAACCTCACACACATCACACACAGCACTCTCACACCCATCACACACAGCCCCCACACATCACACACAGCACCCCTCAAACACAGCATCCATCACACACACACATACTGCACCCTTCACATACACACTACATCCCTCACAGACAACCACTGCACCCCTCACACATACACACTGCATCAAACACACACAATACTTCTGAATATATTTATATGATATAAATATATTCGGAAGTATTGTGTGTGTTTGGTGCAGTGTGTATGTGTATATATATATATATATATATATATACACACACACACACACACACTACAGCATCCCTCACACACATACTGCACTCCTAAACACATTACGTTCAAGACACACACTAGATCCCTTACCCAACTCTGGATCATATACACACACTAGACAGTGGCGTACTAAGGGGGGGGCGGTCCGCCCCGGGTGCCAGCCGGATGGGGGGTGCCATGGCCAGCCCCGCTGCCCCCCCCCCATGCTGCAGCCGCCTGAGGGCTCTGTATTGAGCCTCAGGCGGCTGCAGCTTTGCCCAGGCGGTGCTTCCATGAGGGCGGACCGCACCGCCCGGGCGCAGCATGGGGAGAGGCTGACAGGAGGGAAACGCTCAGCGCTCCCTCCTGTCAGCTTCCTTTGCTGTAGCGTGGCCGAGCCCTGCAGCATTGATAGTCCGCGGGTACAGAGAGCAGCTGTCTCCTGTACCCGGCCGGACTAACAGGAACTGCGCACGAAAAACACCTTCATTAAAATGTATATTCAAAAGACCGATTGAAGTCTAGTGAACATAATACCGAACGGCCCGGAACTCCCGAACGGCCTGGAAGCTCAGCGGTGTTCGCGCCGTCGAGTAGCCGTTTTTAGTACCATGCGCTCGACGACCAAACACCGCTGAGGGAACAAAGGATCCAAGATGGCCGACAGCCGCATGGTCGGTAGTCGAACGGCGGCCACCTAGGAGTGCTTCTAATTACCGATTGCAACATTGTTGCAATCGGTTAACAAGCGCCACACGCCTCTAAGTGTGTGGGCTACTACATGGTGGTTATTTCGGTTCACGAACGGCCCGCAAAGAAAATACAGCACATACAGCTATCTGCATTCGGCAGATAGCCAATACAGTAATTACACGTCATTACAGTCAGCATACATTACACATAGTTAAACACATATCCCCACCGACATACAGGCAACCCTTAAAGGTACAGTCTCTTGATATTTTCCAAGTGGCTATGTTTGCCACACCCACTTTGTCCCCTCCACAAATAAATAACACAACACCATGTTAGTAGGTAAGGGCAACGGCCACAGCTTTATTTTCCATTAGCCAGCAAAACCACCACTGTCAGCTGCTGGTTTTACCCAGCAGACAGATAACATAACTTTATAACCAGAGCCTCTTTAGCCTGTCATTCATGATCCACCAAATCAGGCTGCGACTCCCCAAGCACGTCCGGGCAGTGTCCTTTCATAACTTGCTGACGCAGGAAACCTGCCATTGCAGCGTTAGGCAAGGATTGCCAACAGGGACAGGGAACCACCTCTGACCAAATTAACACCAAGCTGGGGAATAATGCAAAGCAGCACGCCAAATCATGCTTACATGCGTGGATTAATAAATAAAGGATAATGTACCAGAGCTAATATTTTGTCGTAAATTTTGTACAACAATATGTAAACACTTAATAATCAAGCTGCTATATCACCATCATTCTATCTTTTAGCATCAGAATCCAAAAAAGTCTGATGGTGGAGTGCTAAGATAATATTAGATGGAAACTGTATATAATAGCACTATAGGACACAGATAATAAAGAAATATACCTTAGAATGGTTCCCTACTTCGGAATCCTAGTGCTTGTGTAGTATCCCTTTAAAAAGAAACAGAAAAATACATATCATAGTGCAGACTGTGCAAAAGATTATTATATAAGATATTGTGCCAAATCACCACTCACAATTTATTGAGCTAAAGATTTAGCTCAAATTTATATGCCTTAGGGTCCGTTGAGAAGACCCTTTCCCTTCTTTGTAGTCAGTTTTCTGAGTGTTCTGTCCTATGTAATATTGTGAGTACAATATTGCACAATATTGTTGTTCTTTGAATGGGTGGTCAATAAAGGGTAAAATCAGTACTCACAAACCCAGAGCCTTCCAATAGGCTCAAATTAAGTTGCATATGTGGTTAAGGACAACATTCTTTCTATGTGGTAGCAGGAAAAAATGCCATAAGTGTAATAATAATGTATGTTTTATTTACCATTAATATATAAAAATCATGTAATAAAATACAAAACTATAAATACACTTATTCGTCAATAGTCCAAAATCAGAGTCTAAATGCTCACAGTTCCCAGGGCACGTTTCGCCAATGGCTTCCTCAGCTGGGTAAAAAAGTCTCTGTCAGTTCTACTTGGGCTAGTTCCTGCTATATATGCCCCTCCAGTGGGGGAATCATTTGTTTCAGGCTTGTAATTTCACGGGCAAACTCCATTGTAATGGAGACGCCATGTGTACCAAGCCTCGTTTTCTATGTTCCTTCCGGGTTGAGCGCCGATACGTCATTTTTGGTCTTGCGTTTCATCATGCGCTCCAGTGGCCATTATTGTACTTATTTTCAGTGAAAGAGATACATGCAATAGAATAAAGAGAGATCTAATATCAATGCTCTATGGATACGCTTATGTTCTATAACTCATAGTATTTATACACAATTTGAAGATCAGTCTTATCTAAATAACATATGTAGTATGCATACTTTAAACATATGTGAAAGAGGTTATTTACTTTTAATTATATTATAACTTTAGTCTATAACTGATAATGTTACATTCTAAGATGAATTTTCTCTGTACACATTTGGAATCAATCTTTTCTAGATGACATACATAATATGCATAATTTAAAAAAGGATATTTGTTATCAAAAGGATTATGATTTTACAATAGATTCATAATAGATAATTATTGGCAGATATGTTATACATAATACCTATACATGGTGCAAGCACCAATGGATGGATGGAGAGGGATGGGATAGGGAGGGATGAATAGGGAGGGAGGGATGGATAGGGAGGGAAGGATAGGGAGGGATGGATATGGAGGGATCCATAAGGATGGATGGATAGGGATGGATGGATGGATTGAGGAAAGAAGAGGGATGGATGGATAGGGATGGATGGATAGGGATGGAGGGATGAAGAGGGATGGATGGATAGGGTTGGATATTGATGGGGATGGATGGATAGCGATGGATGGATAGGGATGGATAGATGGAGATGGGTAGGGATGGATGGATGGATAGGGATGGATGGAGGGATGGATATTGATGGATAGGGATGGAGATGGATGGATATTGATGGATGATTTTAGAGAGAGTGTGTTTATAATTTTTTAGTATTTGTGTTTGTATACAAACACTATATATAGAGAGATCTCTATATATAGTGTTTCTATGCAAATACACAAAGTTTGGCTGAGGAGGGTTGCCAAAGGCTGGGGGCGGGTATAGAAAGTGAGCTGAGCTTTCGGTCAGCTCAGCTTGCGAACGTGCATACCGGTAAAGCGTTGAGTTCATTCATATGGCATCATTCAATGTCGCTCTATGAAGAATTCAATTGGGGCAGCACGAAGCCGCGCATGCGCACCAGATTGTGATGACGATTCTCAAAGAGAAGCGTCCTATTGGACCCTGCAATTTTGTCATTTTGACAAAAAAAAGGGGGCATGGCCTGACGAGGAGCTCGGTGCTGGAACGAAGGTAAGTTAAAAAGGACTCGTTTTTGTTTTTTTTATATGATAAAAAGGACTCTTTTTTTTTCTTTTTTTTTTTAAATGGCAAGTTCATATAAAAGCAAGAAAGAAGGCTAGGGGACCTGTCTTTCTTGCTTTTATATGGTGACTATAGTGATCCTTTAAGTTTAAGTTGTTTAGAGTGTAGCTGTAGTTGTAACACAAAATAAATGACATAAACAAATGAAAATCCAAAGTCACTGAACACACTTGATTTGCTGATTTGCAGAACTGTATTTAATTATGGTAAAATATTAATTATATTGATTGGACAGCTGGTATCAGTTTATTGCTTAGCAGTATTGTTTTTCTGACCTTTCACCAGCACCTCTGGCACAGATGGAGACCGTCATTTCATTATTTTCTCCATTACAAATACATTCCTACCATTTTTACAATTTACTGCCTTTACCTCAAAGGAAATAAGGTGAAATAAATATTTTCCTACACATAATTTCTTATCTACGTTCTTCTAATTTAATTAAAATGAACCTGAATGTATAATTTATATTAATGCATCTATCTCTCCTCTACACATTGACTGTATTTACTTTTAAACAGCAGCTTGCATACTGAACACATCTGCGTTAATTAAACAGAAAGTGAGGCTTGGGAAAATTAAAGGGCAGGGACTTCTGCATGGAGAAATAGCATCCCATAGTATAGACTTGGATATCTCCACAAAGCATTCCTTCACCAATCTAATCTGTGTTTGCAACGAAACAGTTTGTGAATGTAATTGTGAATTCATAATATGGAATTCTTCTATGGGAAAACAAACAACAAAAAAACAAATATCACAATTTTGGTTTTTATCAAACCAAACAAATGAATATATTTTTCTGTGAAATCTCAAACAAGGGAGAATGATTTGAGATTTTCCAGCTGCTTTTTAACCCTTACACTTCAATTTTTAAAAAAAAATTTTTAATGAATAAACAGAGCATTTATTTCAAATTTTGGATGTATAGATAGCCAGAGAATTAGGGTAAAATGCGTATTTCTTTGTAGATTATTCAAGAATGCTTAACAAAACAAACAAATGTAAGAGCTGTTATTATTTATTAGATTTTTTTAGTCCTTTACAGGACATAAAGAAGGAAGTGAATCAGGGGCACAGCCAGCAGGACCGTGGCTTTCCGCACACTTTCTATAGCAATAAACCCTCTGAGAAGTCTAAGGTGTTGACCATCCTCTTTTAGAGCAATGCACAGTTTGTGGAGCAGGCTGCCTTCTGCTGCTGAGAGGGAAACTATCTCTTTTTGAAGGGTACCATAGTGCGTCAGCAGTACACATTAGCAAACATATATGCACCTAATTCCAAACAGTTTGAAAATGAGTGCTTAGTATACTAGCGGAAATTTCAGAGAGCATCCTCATAGTGGGGGGAAGACCTGAATGCCCCAATGTATCCAGCGAAGGACTGCACATAGGACACGACCAGTCA
This sequence comes from Pelobates cultripes, assembly GCA_933207985.1. NCBI lineage: Eukaryota > Metazoa > Chordata > Amphibia > Anura > Pelobatidae > Pelobates > Pelobates cultripes. The sequence goes on along the minus strand of OW240914.1, from coordinate 118,560,124 downwards.
CACACGGAATTTCCAAATTACTCTCTGTTTTCTGTATGAATGCATCAGCCTCTCACATTATTGTGGAGGACTTTTGGCCCACATAGCCAATACTTTACATACATTTTTCAGTGAGCTATACTGAGAAGTACAGACGAGCGGAAGGCGAAGATTAGGCAATACCTGGCTTCGTCATCATTGAGGAGGAGCTTGGGCATGTCATTAAATAAGCCCTGACAAGAAAATCCTCCTGCCTGGATCGGTTCCCCCTACAGTAGTACAAGATTTTTTGATGAATGTACATTCGCCTCTGGCCCAGTTCGCAGCAGCTAATATCACACTCACTTCAAAGGAAGGCAGAGACAAAACATTCTGTGCCAATTACCGACAGATTTTGGTATTAAATGTAGACTTAAAACTGTTTTCTAAGGTCTGGGCAATGCACATGTCACCATACCTACCAGCCATTATAGAACCTGATCAGTAAGGATTCATCCTAGTCAGGGAAGCTAGGGATAACAAGATTGAGTGATATTCATGAAGCATGTGGGGTTGGGATTCCGGTACTTCTCCTGTCGACAGTTGCAGAAAAGGCATTTCACAGACTGGATTGGGACTTCCTATTCCTAACCTTGAAAGCACTGTGGCTGGACCCCCAGTTCACATAGGTATACAAGCCCTATATACAGACACCCATGGTGGGGACCTTTTCCCCATATGTAATGGGACACAACAGGGGTGTCCACTATCCCCCATACTGTTTGAGTTCACTCTGGAACCCCTAATGAATAATATAAGGGCCAATGCAGACATCCAGGGTCCAAAACAGAACTTCACAAAGTCATAGCCTATGCAGACGACCTCATCTTTGTGATCTTCTAACCGGAGGCTACACTCATAATTTCACACATACAATTTACAGATTAATAATGCAAAATCAGAGATACTTAATATCTTCCTCCCCATTGCAGCAACACTAACACTACGCACTGAGTTCCCCTTTAGATGGTGAGCCTCAAGCATGAAATATCTAGGCATATAGCTATAAGGTAATCTAAACAAAATTTGTCGAGTCAATTTTTCTCACCCTATTTTCTAAATTTGCATGATATCTCCATTGAAGTGGGATAAATCTCATCTATCTTGGATAGGGAGAATAAATGCAATAGAAAGTCCCTCAGCCTGTCCCCTAACATATCATTTTTAATTATTCATATGTTTTTCTGCATGTGTGGTGTTATTGTCACATTTACATCCTCTCCATATGCTATGCACAACATTAATCACCTTTCCAGGAATAGGAGAAGTGCTACTCGACGTTACTATGCTATAAGATCGGGCGTTTGCGAAATGCCAGTGGACGCCGGCCGCTGCGGATCCATACTGTTATGTAGCCCCACGTCTGTTCACGATGATAGCGATGATGACGTGCTGATGACGTCTCGCAGAGGACGCACGCACGCGTTTTGGGGTCAAATGCCGGATAAGGCCAATCGGATTCACAAGAGGGATATTTAAAGGTGTGTTCCTGATCATGTTTCTTTGGTTATTAACTTTGGCTTTATTCTGACTTCCCTGAATTCTGGTATCCCTGACTATTGGCTATTCCTTGCAACTGTGTTTCGTTCTGTGTTCCTGACCTTGGCTAGTATTTCGACTATTCTCTGGTAGGTTAAGTCTGGCCATTCTAAGGTCCGGTTAGATGTTATCCTTATTCCTAAGTGTGATACTAATACTGCGTGTTGGATCAATTGTAATAACGACAGTTATGAAAATACCCCCTTTTATGGCTGTGGGTGGTGAGTTTCTCTGTAAGGTTTTGTGGTTGCACCACTGGATGAAATCACATGTGGATTTTATAGGCTTTCATGCATAAGCCAGCATCTAAGAGAAGTATTTAATGCTCCTGCAGCCTGAGCTAGAAACCATCAGATTGCAGCCCGAAGTTTAAAGGGACAGTATAGCATTAGGAATACAAATCTGTATTCCAAATTCTATAGTCTTCATGTCCCAAATTAGCATGTCCCCCCAAGTGTGCACTGTAAATAAAAAAAATTATATATATTTTGCTTACCTTTCTCCAGCATCAGGTCTCTAGTGGTGCTGACACTCTTTAATCCGTGCATGACAATATGCATCCAGATAATGGTCTAATACAATGCTTCACATAGAGGAGAACTGAGGACCGTAGGCATGCATGGCACTCACAGAGATCCACCAATAATTCTCTTGTCATAAAGCATCATTGAATGCAATGATTCTCTATAACAAGCCGTGATAACATTGTGCGGGGACGTGACATTTTGGTATGCCTGGGTATAACAGGATGTAAGAGACCCAGCTCTCCAATTCCAGTGGGTTTGAAGCCACGCTTCCAAGCCTTTAAATTTATTAAAGTATAGGTATTTGGGGGCTACAGGGCCATCTTTAATATTGATTGGACCCTGGGCAAGCATCTGTTTGGGCCCCCTGGGCATGCAATCACTCCCTCCACCCCAACCTAGAGGCGAAACTAATGTAGAGAGTGCCTTGGTGCAACAAAAAAAAATCCAGGCCTGCCCTGTAGCACAAGAGTAAAGAAAAGATAGATCCCCATCTGTCATACAACTCCTGCGATGCTATGCCAGGTGGGGATCTACCATCCTTGCAGGGTTGTATTTTTGAGCGGTGTTTGTGCAATTGAATGTCAGCATGTTATTGTATAGAGTGTATGTGTGCATGTAGGAGTGTATTTGTATGTACTGTTACCATTGGAATGCAGTGGTGTACTTGTGTGTAGTGTTGGCTTTTAAATGCAGGTGTACTTTTGTGTGTAGAGTTGGTGTTTGTATATAATTTTAGCGTTTTAATACAGGAATGTGTTTGTATGTAATGTTTGTATTTGCATGCAGGGGGTTGTTTGGATGTAGTGTTGTGTACATTTGTGTGTAGTATTGGTGTTTCAGCAAACTGGTGTGTTTGTATGTAATGTTTGTGTTTGCAGGGCTCTGTTTGCATGTTGTGTGATTTCTATAACACATATACACATACACATTAACACGCAGATACACACATAGGCACACTGACACATGCTCACACCTTGACACATACTGGCACATACACACACACACTCAGATACACACCCTTTGACACACAGATACAAGCACTTTGATACACACACACACTGGCACATCCACACACAGAGGTACACACACACACTGACACAGGTATGTACACACACACTCAGATACACACATACATAAAGGTATAAATGCAGGGGTGTATATGTGTACAGTGCTAGAGATGGAGTGTATTTGTGTTGGCATTAAAATGCTGGAATGTATGCATTACCACACACTCAGATGCACACTTACACACACTGACACATACATACATACATACATACACACACAAACACACACACAGGTCCACATACACACTGACACACAAGTACACATACACAGGTATACATACACACAGAAACACTGACACACAGACAAACACAGCCAGATACAAACACTGACACAAACACAGCCAGATACACACACTGACACAAACACAGCCAGATACACACAAGGACATAAACACAGCCAGATACACACACACACACATATATATGTGTACAGTTACATATTTTAATTTCTGCCTTCTAGCAGCTCTTGGACAGCAACTCCCAGCAACCTTGGCCATATAATGTCTCAACTCTGTTCTTACATACCCTGGTCCAGAATTTGGCAAAAGTGACATTTGGAAATGGTATACAGCCTTTGATAACACTTGATGCAATAATATGTTAAAATAAATACTTTTAAAATGTATATTTAATAGGGAACTGTCAGGTTCTTCTAGGATTTTTAACATGTACTTATTCCCTGTGTGTTACATTACAAACACCAACACTTGAATAAAAGTGATATCAGAAATAAGCAAAACAAAAAAACAAAACATATTTAGCCACCCTCCTGTCTCCTTACCTTTTGGGTACAGAAAGGTGGCTTCCCTGGGGTCCAGTGAGAGCTTGTTGGCCCAGGCTGATGGGAGTCTGCCATCAGCTTTCTCAGTCCCTCTCCCCAACAATGCTTGCATCCTCCTCCGTGTGGTGTGTGCCTCCTCCCCAGCGGCACTGAGGAGGAAGTGATCTGACCTCACTGCCTCCCAGCATGCCACGGAGAAGAAAAGGGATCACAGGGCAGTGTGTGAGGGGCTAGCTGTGTGTTTGTATTCAGCCAACCCCCATATTACAAGGGCCCGGTCCAGAGCAGTATTAAAGGGCTGTGGCCCCTGATTACCTCAGGTGCTGCAGGGGGCCCATGGGGCAGCTGCCTTAGGGCCCCCGGGAGTAACTGGGCCCGGGGCAGCTGCCCCTTTTGCCCCTCCTTAAAGACGGCCCTGACAATGGGCACACGGACCTGCACATTTATCAAAGGATCTAATGAATGCTCTTGTACAAAAATACTACCTCACTGTCCCCATATGAGATTCTATTTGGGACTGCACCTAGGCTAGGTTGCTATTTTCCCCAACAACTACAACTTCAAACTGATGTTTTAGTAGATTATGTAACTGAACCCGCAAATGCTTTAAACAAAATCCATGCCCAAGTTTTCTCTTCAATTCCAGATCCTGATTCTGATACGGGCAACCACAGTCTGCTCCCTGGTGACTGGGTTCTGGTCAAGAAATTTGTGCGAAAACACACCCTGGAACCAAGATTTGACGGACCGTTCCAAGTTCTCCTGATCTCCCCTTCTTCTGTCAAATTGGCCGGAAGGCCTAACTGGATCCACGCTTCCCATTGCAAGAAGACACCTGCCCCAGAGGAAGCTAACTCTATGCAACCATGTGCCTCTGGCAACCATGTGCCTCTGGTACATTATCTCCTTAGTTGGCCTCCTTAAAGCCCAGCAGGTGGCCATCACCAAAGATGCTAGTGTGTACACTTTCTGGTATAATTCATCATGTACCCACGTGGCTACATTCACCTTTGATTACTGTGATATTGTAGAATGCCCATTCCCTAAGTCACAGATTCAAGCCATTTATAAAGATATACCACAAGCAAAAGACCCTTACGTTTGTGTAATAGATGAACAATGGGGTTATGACTGTAACTACTGGGGGGCTGCGGGATGGAATACTGGGCCTGCCTGGGGTTATAAACCCAAAAGTGCTTTATCTAAGATAGACAATCAGGGTAGATCCCTCCTTCAAAGAATGACTTTAAGAAAGCCTGGAGGAAGTACCCCTATGAAATTAATGTTAAACATTGAACATCCTGGCCCCGAGGATGCAGACCGATATGTAATGGGAATGTATTGGACGAAAGGTTCCTACAACAAATTAGGTCATTTCTACCTCAGAGATATGTACCACTCTCCAGAGTGGCAAGGGGCTGATCATGGACATGGACGGCAGAATACCCTCTCTTAGTTGAAAATGTTAAGCCACCAGATGGAATCACAATCTATAGAGGTAATTACACTTGTTATGCCATGTATGACGGGATTGGTAAATTCATGGGTAATTTTTCTAAAGGTTATTGCGCCACTTACAGAACTGTTCCTATACGCCTGTTGCAACACCATACCAGGTCATTGGGGGGTTATGTGGGGATCTACAGTTAAGATCTAGGCTGGAAACTGAGTGGTGGGGTGAGTGTACCCTGGCCAAAGTTATCATGCCCATTCATATTATTTCTGATAATCATCATGACACATACGACCCTCCACATACACCAGCCAGAGTAAGGTGCGAAACCCCAGTAAAAGGCAGTTTTGACCCCCACATTTACATAGATGCCATTGGGGTGCCTAGGGGGGTACCCAATGAATTTAAAGCTAGAGATGAAGTAGCTGTAGGTTTTGAATCACTTTTTACCATAGTCACTGCCAACAAAAACCTTAATTGGATTAATTATATCTATTACAACCAACAGCGCTTCGTGAACTACACCAGGGATGCCCTCCAGGGATTGGCCGAGCAATTACAGGCCACATCCCAAATGACCTTCCAGAACAGACTGGCCTTAGACATGATCTTAGCCGAAAAAGGGGGGGTCTGTAAAATACTACCCGACACTATGACTTGTTGCACTTACATTCCAGAAAACACAGGTCCCAATGGTAAAGTCACTCTGGCCATAGCTAAATTAAATAGACTCTCAGAAGAGTTAAAGAGAAACTCTGGAGTTACTGATCCCTGGGAAAAATGGTTTGGTTGGATGACTGGTTGGCAGAGAACTTTAGTCCAGATTGGTATTGCCTTACTAATTTTTCTTTTTATTCTCACTCTTCTCATTTGTTGTGTCCTCCCATGCCTAAGGAAATTCCTGCAGAAAACTGTAGACCAAGCAACACCAACCTTCACTCATCTGACAATCGATGATCAAGATCTCACCTCACCCTGTATTCCGCTACAAACTCTCCCTTAAACTGATGAAGTGCAGAAAGTCTAGGAAGGGACAGTATAGGGACAGCGTCCGTCTTTATGGGTAGACTGCCGTACGGAGAAGTAGTGGATAAGCCACTATGGGTTACCAGCGGAGTGAAGAGTGTTCCTGAACCGTACTGACGGGTGTGCTGCAGCCTGTTAGGGTCAAGAGAGGGATAGACTTGCACTTTGCATTAACACTAAGTCAGCGGTCATGGGGTTTCTGTGTCTTTGGGCTAACACATCTTCTGATACTAACAAATAAAGTTTTGTCTTTTAGCAAATAACATTTTAGGGGGGACTGTTGTAGAATTATTAGGCCTCTATAAGTCTGTAAGGCCCCTTTAAATCCTCTTGCTATACCTCTAAGAGGCCCCATAGTTTTACAAGAAAGCTTTGTCTATAGAACATAGAATTTGCATGTCAGCAAGAAATAGCTTTGATAAAATGTGTATTTACTAAAAGCCTTGAAACCTAACCTTGAGAAACTAACAGCACCAGGTTACACTCTAAATGGATAGCTGCCAAAAGGCCCCTCCCGTCGAGTGAGCTCCTCATGTTAGCAAAATGGCGCTAAAACCTGGAGGAGATAATCATGACGGGGATAGTGACCTAAGAATGGGGAGGGCATTTTACTAACATCTTAGCACCTAAGCCAATTAACAATGTCTATTTGTCTATATCTTGATTTTCTTCAGTGATGTAATAATGCCTTTAAAAGGGTCTGCGCACCCATTTTCTGTCAGAAGCCATTAAACTTCTCCGAAGTTCTTTCATTAACCTGAACTTTGTGTCTCAGTGTGAATTCACTTCTGCGTGCACGCAACTTTATTATCTTTAATTTGGACAGGAACAGATAGTCATTCAAACTAATTGGTTTGCAGTAAATTATCTACAACACATGAATGGAGCATTTTAAAGTGTACTGGGCAAGGTATATTGCAGGGCCCATAATCACAGGGTAGGAGGCAAGCAAACAGACCCCTCCAAAAACTAGGTCACTTTGGCCACATATATATATATTAAAAAAGAAAACAGATTTTCCTGTAAACAAGTATCTAGATTTAACTAAAGAATCAGTAATGCTTTCTGTAAGTATATTTATGAGGGGTCTAACACTAAAGTAGTTAAGAAATGGTCCTTTAAAAAACTCACATGATGAGGGGAGAACAAGGAAAAAAGGGTATTCGATGCAAACCGCACTCCGTAGTTGTTTTAAAGGAACACTATAGTCACCTAAACTACTTTAGCTTAATGAAGCAGTTTTAGTGTATAGATCATGCTTCTCAGGTTTCAATTCACTGCCATTTAGGCGTTAAATCACTTTGTTTCTGTTTATGCAGCCCTTGCCACACCTCCCCTGGCTATGACACAGCCTGCATGAAAAAAAATGGTTTCACTTTCAATCATATTTACCTTAAACAATTGTATCTCTTTCTCTGTAAGATGAACTTTAATCACATACAGGAGACTCTTTCAGGGTTTAGCAAGTTATTAACATAACAGGGGATAAGAAAATCTAAATTAAACAGAACTTGCAATAAAGGAAGGATAAACTGTAGATGACTCTTTACAGTAAGTGTTTAGGGAGGCTGTGCAAGTCACATGCAGGGAGGTGTGACTAGGGTTCATAAACAAAGTGATTAAACTCATAAATGGCAAAGAATTGAGCAGTAAGACTGCAGGGGCATGATCTATACACCAAAACTGCTTCATTAAGCTAAAGTTGTTTTGGTGACTCTAGGGTCCCTTCAAGCTTTTAAGGATCACTATCATTACGATTAATTACATTTCTACTTTCGCCCTAAAGTTAAATATTTGAACTTGAAAGGTAATACCACATAACCAGTGAATTAATGAAAATTTGTGTTTATGATAAAATCTGTGATAAAAAAACCCATAAATTTTACTTAAAAATGCATATTATTGAAAACACATTTAGGTAACATAATTGTTTACAGTTTGACTGTCATGTTATTACCTAGGAGACCATAAAATAACTCCCTCAGCAATGCATAAATAACTTTGCAAACCTGTACAAATTCATTATCTGCAAACTGATTTCACAAAATGAGAACCCTTCAGAAACAGCTTCAATCAAGTAATCAATAGCCAATCAATGACATTAAAGTCACTTTAACGTAACAGCTTGCACAAATTCAGCCAATCACAAATTAGAAGTGAGCAAATCATGCAGCAACTCCCATTAGATTTGCTTATGAGGTGCCCTTTTGAAGTAAAATGAGTGGAGCCACCCAGAGCCAAAGTAAGTTTGCTCACGGCCATAAGCAGAATGCTCAGTTGAGGCCCCTTCCTAGAACCATGGACTATGTTTCTGTGAGTGTTGTGTGTGTGGTGGCTGAGTGTCGGATGTGTGTGGGAGAGTGTTGTGTGTGAGACTGTATAATTGCTGTGTTGTGTGGAAGAGGCTGAGACCTGTATGTGGCTGCATGTGACTGGATGTTCAGGTTAACTATCGTGTGTGGTGGCTGAATTTTGTGCGTAGGGGAGTTGAGTGGTGTGTGTCTGTAAATCTCCCTGCAGGCCCAAGGAGAACTTCTTCGTAGCCAGAAGTTGAGTTTGACACCCTGAGAGGATCCCCTGGGGCCTGTGCCACCTTATGGGCAATCCTTTTCTGGAGCAACTGCAGGTGCATAATAAGAAATATAAGCTTATTGCCTGTCAACATTATTCACTCTGTTACATAAAATGGTAAACATAGAGTTCTAAAACTCTGACAAAACAGATATTAATCACCTATAACTACAAAAATTATTTGAATACAATAAATGGTCAGAGAATCATGGGAACTGCATTTCAAATACATCTGTGTATCTCTAGTTTCAGATGCCTGGGTAAAACATTTAAACTAGCTCCAACAGTATCCTCAAAATGTCATCACCCTTCCTATCTCTCACTTTTCTAGAGAGGGATGGGATGGTTTCTTATTTTAGGTTTGATACACATTTGTATATGTATTCCCGTGCTCATCTAATTCCTAATTTGATATAACTATAGTCATTTGTTTTCACCTTATAATGCATTGCTAATAGGTTTTTTTTCACAAGACTCATACGTGATCAAAGCTAGGAATGCATAGTTGCAATTCTGGCATTTAAGTACAAAAATAGCACTTAGTGGAATCTTCAGGATTCAAGAACTGCTCTAAATTGCTAATAGTCTATTTTATAAGTAATGGAAAATTATCACTTGTTTCTCTAATGTACTGTGAAAAGGGAAACATGCTTGTAATAGCATACTTTAGAATATTATTGTCTCTGCATTTCAGTGTATGAGCACTGATTTTATAACACACAAAGAACAATTAAAATGATTGATTGTTGGATCAGCAACTGTGACATATCTATGGATTTGAAAAATGGTAACAAATTAATAGATGCAATTATTATTTCTGTGGCAAGTACATAAAGGGAGAAAGAACCAAATGTTTCCATTTGGATTGATGTTGGTCTGGAACACAAGGGGGTGGTCACTTATAGTTACTATAGGTACGCCTTATCTCCACCTCTGGGTGAGGCTTGGTAATGCACAGGGTATATATCTAATGATACTGAAGTGTGCATTGGACTTGCTTGGGGTCCAGAATTTAATTCTGAGTGAGTCACCATCCTCCTTACCAAAGACTCCCTGGGCAGAAGTTTTACTTTGAAAACCTTAGTAAGTGATTAGGACTTCTGTTATTTTATCTCTTTTGTTTTTATCTGCTGTTGGTGACAAAGTCAATATATCAAAAACATCAAAATATTTTTCCAAATATTAAATATTTTTTACAGTACATCCGAATATAATAAATCAATTCATATTTTTGGAAAAACTTGAAAAATCATTATTTTCATAATAGTAAAATATAAAAAATATATGATATATAAAAATATATAAAAGTATTTCCAAATATATTAAATAATTTTTTAAAAATTATCCAAATATTTAAACTAGAGTCATGGTCACAAAAAAATAATACCAAATATTTTATTTTTGTTTTGTAAGTTTTATAACATACAGTACATTAGGTAGGAAAATACAATTGTCAGATATCCTGTTTGTTTGTAAGAAACTTTATTGCCATATGTATGCATTATAGCCAAATGTAGTGACTACGTTTGCTCACAAACTTTGTATGTATTATTATGTTAAGATTTAAGTTCATGGGTGCCATTAGCCCTAATTAGTAAACATATTAATACATTTACTAATGAAAACAATATATATTATTAAAATTATCACCTGCAATACTACAGATGAACTACATGCACGTACAGTTTACTGTTTGAAATTCAAACTTGTTAAAAGCAGCTTCTACTCTGTTTAATTGTTTTGTGGGATAAAATGGTGAGTTTTCTGGCAGAATGAATGGAAAAGAAATCATAGACTTCATAGACTTCATTGGAGCATTGAAAAATGCTCCAATGGACAAAGATGAACACAAAATAAAGAACTGACTCCGAGTCAACTGTTTGTACAAAAAGGGAATGGCAAAAAAAAATCATCCTGTTTTATGAGTACCATTTTTCCCTTGTAATTAAAGGTGAATTATATAAAAATGTTTGCTATTAAAATACTGCGAGAATTGTTTTGTAGTTGGTGTGATGTTCTGTTAAAAGAGAGTCAACTACATTAGTTACAAATATATTTGTCATTGAAAAGAATATGTAAAAACTAACAATATCAACATTTTAACTATTTTTATTTTTCATTTATAATATAAAAATAAAATTAGGTTGTTTCTAAAAGTTTCAGACATTATACAGTATCTTTCAATATTTCAAGGTTCTAAAATACCCCCCTTTTTTTTTACTTTTATGTTGAATGTATGGAGAATATAATGTATAATGTACTTAATTATTATACATCTTTCAGTTATCCTTGCCCTTTATTACTACAGAATTACTACTGAAGAACATACAGATTAGTTAAATACAATTCTCAATAACCATGCTATTTTATGCATTCTTAATGGTTATTTGAGATTTAATGTTCACTAAGTGGATCATGAAATGTCACATTTCAATTAATTCTCTAAATCTCATAGAGTGAATGTCTCTATGTTAATGCCTGGGAAGGGTTAAAGAGGTGTTAGTGGAAATACTAAATGAGATGCCATGTTCATATTTGAAAACCTCCTCCTGTCTGGAGTATATAGACAGACTGTGTGTCTATGTGGTATTTTCTTTCAATCTGACTTTCGACACATAGCCAGCTACACAGCAGGTAAGGCCATTATAGGTGTATGTGTGTTTGTGTGTGCACATGACTGGCACATTGTGCTGTAATATGGGGAAACGCCATCAAACAGTTTTGTAAGACATAATAATAAACCACAAAATCAGAGACATAATGTTTTTCATACAACTCATGCTTCATTGTTATGTATCTTTTATACTACATGACATTTTTATCGTATTCTATGTGTTGAGGTTAAAGCTAGAGTAACAGTTATAAGAAGAAATGTAGGGATTCAGGGTAGGGCAGTATAAGGATATAGGGAAGGTGTTTACTGTTTGGGCAGCATGGGGAATGCATATCCCAGTGCTTCCTGAGATTAATGGGAGCTATAGTCTAAGATGTCAGCTATTTTAGCAGCCCCAAGGATTTTGTTTGTGAGAGAAGTTAATTAAAATTGGATCAGTAGCTGTAACTCTCTAATCTCAGACAGACAAGGATACGCACATCCTAGTGCAGCAAAGGCTTAGGAGCCTCCAAACTGGACAATCTTATGTCATCCATGCTGAACAACTGAATTGATGACCTCCAGTTTGTGGTGTATTTTGGATTTGTGCTGCCCTAGGCACGACTAAATTCGGGCACCCCCAAAATCTAAATTTGCCCCCTCAATTCATGTCAAGGCCATTTTTTTGACTGACAGACACATGCCCTTATTGATACATGCACTGATATACACTCACTGACAGATACACAGTCATTGGCATACACATACAGTCATTGGCACACACTGTTTAACCAGGCACACACTCTCAGATACACATAAAATGACATACACACACTGACACACACTCACAGGCACACCCATCCTCACAGACACACTGCCTCACTCACTCAGTCACTCACTCACTCACAGTAAGGTGGACAGCCCCAGAACACAAGGCAAACAAGACATTTGTCTGGGAGCTTGGGGTGGCATTTTTGGTGCCCCCCCCTGAAAGTGCCACCCTATGCAAATGCCTTGTTTGTCTTGTGGTAAATACATCCCTGCCTCCTGTACATGGTATATTCCCAAGCAGCGTGTGTAATACCATTAATCTCAGGCAAGACACAACCCTTCACTAGACTACATAGAGAAATTTATTTTTAAAAGGGGGAGCTGTCTCTGGGTAGAATCTTGAGTGAGTTCACAGATTTGGGGGTGTCTTGGGGTGACTGTGACAAGATAATTGTGTGCAGAAAAGTGACTGTGTGTGGGGTGACTGTGGCAAAGTGAGTGGGGGAATGCATGTAGAGATGTGACTGTGTGTGTCGGATGACTAGGGGTTAAGTGTGGGAAGGTGACTATGCATGGGGGTTGAGTGTGAGGGGTAACTTTGATTAGATAGGCTGTATGTCTGTATCTAGCTTCCAACACGGGGAATGGCAATAATCCATTCCCTGGCAGTCTAGCGGATTTCCTGGTGGTGAGATGAAGGAGCTCTGGTTTATGTGAGTGTGATTTTTTTTTTTCATTTTATTGGTGTGTGTATTTATGGTATATAGATTGTCTGCACTACCTAGTTTTGTATTATTTTATATAGATTGTGAGAGATCAATGAAGATTATAGGTATTCAAATTTAGCGCATCACTGAATTATAGGGTATTAGGGATGATTTTTGTTTTCACATTTTGGTAGTTGCTACTTTTATTTTTGTTGCACTATTTGAAGGGTCTACATATATTTGTATATATTTCTTGGTTCTGTTTTTTTTTTTTTTACATTCACTTTCTAATTCCCTGTTCAGAAAATAAACCCCATAAATACTCCAACAAGATTACATGGCACTTTTAATTTCTAATACTTGGAAAAGATGCAACCTGCTGGGCAGTGATGGCTGCCCTATGGTGCTCTCTAAGATCTGTATACAACTAGTACTCAAGCAATCCAGGTACTGTCAGCATCTTTGTTGAAACAAAATGTAAATTTACCTAAATACTTTGGAATGTTGGTGCAGAAACACTGATTTAGAAAGAAGTGATACGATCTCCTAATTTCAAATGTTCTCCGAACTGACCAGAACATTATTATTCTCAATCAACATATACTTAGTAATTGGTATATACTGGATTTAACTTGCACCATGTTGAACCCTACTGCTTCCAATGGAAAATGGTACATTAAGTGTAGTCCAAAATGACACAATTTTCTCCCCTTTACATTGCTTTTTATCAAGTGACTTATTTATTTCTGTTTGTACCATGCACTGTATCTACCATTTATCCAAATTACCCTTAAAGGGACACTCCAGGCCCCCGATCAGTTCTGCCCATTGGAGTGGTCTGTGTGCCAACGCCCATCACCCTTAACCCTGCAAGGTAATTATTGCAGTTTTTATAAACTGCAATAATTACCTTGCAGGGTTAAGTCCTCCTCTAGTGGACACAAAAAGTGTTTTAAGCGATGCTGGACATACTCATGTGAGAACCTCCAGCATAGCCAAAATCCCCATAGGGACACTGGACTCCGGTAAGTCACTGAAGGGGTTTTAACCTCTTCAGCAACTTGGGATGGTGGGTGGTAGGGAGAGGGGCACTGTAGGGTCCTGCAGTGCCAGGAAAACAAATGTTTTTCTGGCACTGGAGGGTCCCTTTAATGAGATGATGAATATGGCAAAGTGAGTGGGGTAATGCATGTGGAGAAGTCACAGTGTATGTGAGAAGACTAGAGGGTGGGTTTGGGGGGTAACGTTGTGTAGAATGGCTGTGGATCTGTATCTAGCTTCCCACAAGGGGAATGGCAATAATCCCTTGCCTGGTAGTCGAGTGGATTCCCTAGTGGTCGGATTTGTCCCCACCTCCTATAGTCTGTAAGCTCGTTTGAGCAGGATCCTCTTCAGCCTATTGTTCCTGTAAGTTTTCTTGTAATTGTCCTATTTATTGTTACATCCCCCTCTCAAAATATTGTAAAGCGCTACGGAATCTGTTGGCGCTATATAAATGATAATAATAATAATAATAATTTGAAACCTGCTCTTTTCTGGGGTATAACATGTATATCTCAGCAAACAAATATGGGGGATTCAGTTCCAACACATGGCCATATCATGTTAAACCCATCACTGTGCCACAGTATCGCAATATCGCTGGGTCCTATACTCATTTTAACACAGGAGACAAATTAAATAGTGCTAGTGCTATATTAATGAAAGTGTATTTAATTAAAAGCATTGTGAATACAAAAATGAATGTAATAAAAAAATACAATTAAAAAAATACTGTGTCAAAACGAAATAATTAAAGTGATAGTCATTTGATGTATATGCCCCATGTATGTTTGGCGTCCATACCATTTTTCATTTGGGTTGAGCACTCCGCCCCATCCTCCAGCTTCACATGACCATTTGAAAGGTGACCACAGGAAAGTATAAATTAGAGGAGGTTTTGGATAGCAATGTCACATTAATGATCATTTTGATTTGACATGGAGCAGATATACACATTGTGAGTATATATATCAAAGCACTCTTACTTAAAATTAGTGTAGGACCCACCATTATTGCAGTACTATGAAGTAGTGGTGGACCACGATAGGGCCAAATGGAGGAACTGAATCCCCATAATTGTTTGCTGATATAGGTGATTTTAAGTAGTCTTCTAAAATTTAAAACTGTTTTTGGAGTGCGCAATGTTCCTTAATCTGTATTTTGTATAAATGTTGGTCAATACGGCAGCACCACTGCTGAGAAATGCATGTTCCAGGTGTGTGCCCCCAACTCCCTTTTTTTCTCCATAAAATTAATAACTATCGTGACCGAGATGCACTTATTTAGGTCTTACAGAGAGCTGCCACCTGCCTGTGTATATGTTAATGTGATTTGTAAGTATTTGCCATCCATGCTCAGGCAAGTGAGTAATGATGATTAACTAAATGATCACAGGGGAAATCCTGTTGGAATAAACACAATATTGTATTGATTACTTCAACTCCAGCAGCACAGAAAGCTGCAGATATAAAAGACAGATTAACAGGCAGATAGATGTTATAGATAGATGCAAACGAATGTTGATTGAAAAGAGTACCAAATAAAATATTCACAAACATCTGACTTGGGACTAACTCAGAAAATTAAGCCTCATTAGTATTTCAACTTTTCAAGTCGAAAAATGTATGTGTCATGGAATAGCATTATAGGTAAATCCACCTTTGTTAACAACCCAAGCCCAAATAGATGAAAGGCTTCGGTTCAACACCACAATCACTAACAAGGTTATTCATTAAACACTGAATTTTGTCCAAATGGAAATGTCCTGTTAAAATTACTGAATTCCAACCGCATTGGCAAATTACAGATTTACCAAAGCCAAGTGTGGTCAGGATTCAATTGGTCCGACCGAATCTGTATCATTCATTGGGAAACGATCGAAAAATCAGTAATATTCACATAGGAACCACGGGAATCAGACATTTATTAATGAGCGCATAGTGACTGAATATAAAACTAATGAATCCAGCCGGATGCACATTCACAAATTATCATTCACTTGCTATTTGCAAGTAAATTGATCATTTGAAGTACTATTTACCCGCTGGAAGGGCTAGCAGCCAGAGGGGAAATAGTTTTAAAACAAAATCTTCGACAGCAGGAGGGTTAATTGTGTGATGGCCAGGGACGTATTAGCCGCGAGGCAAACAAGCCATTTGCTTTGGCGGCATTTTCCAGGGGGCGGCAAAAAAGCCGCCCCCAAATGCCTAGGGCAGCACAAAACCAGGATACACCACTGGTGATGGCTGTCTAGCACTTGCTGCTGTCACATTTAAAAATATGTATTTTTTTTTAAACTAATAAATAAAAATCCCATGGGGTCAATAAGACCCTTATTTTACTATAATGGAGGTATTTTACCTCGATATGTCTCACCTGCCATGTGCTGCCTTGTTTTTTTTTTGTTTGTTTTTTTAGAGTTTCCTCTTGTATTGTTTATTTTTTCCATTCCCCCTGTTTTGGGGCTGAAGATAATAAGTTTTACTAAGATTTACTATATTAAGAAGAAATACTTCAGTTTATCATTATTTACATGTATTAGATTTCATGCCCCCCTTTAAGAGCCCAGTGAACTTGGTGCTGACAATTATGATGGGCCTAATTACAGAATCTTATCGACCAAAAACACTAAAAAAGTCATACCTACCAATCGTCATGTATCTGGCGGAAGTGGAACTAAAGGGAAACTTATAGGATGCAGCTATGAGAAAGCACACACTCTATGCTAATCTCTCTTTAAGTTATGCTTTCATCTTTCAAGTAAATCCATAACCCCTAACAGCAGTGTCTAGTGAAGCAGGCAGTCAATGGACAGGCAGTCAATGGACGCAAATCATGTAATCAGAACTGCCGAAAGCGGCGAACATGCCTTTAAAAAGGGGGCGTGTCTGCCTAAAGAATTGGAAGGCCAGCCTGGCATGAATGCATTTCAGGCTTCCTGACAATCATGCAGGCTGGCCAACTAAGGGCATACTATACAGACAGCACCCTGAGCTTGGCATAAATGCGTCTAATTATGAGTTCGCTCAACGTTTTCTAAGGACTGTCCCCTAGCACTCGCTGATCCAATCCTCTCCTAACCTCCTTACTAGCAGGCATAAGCTCCTGGTATATAGTCTGGGACAGATGAAAGCTGTATGTAGTGAATGTTGAAGAAAGGGAACATGCCACAGTGTTAGAGAGACTGAAGGAGCAAGAGTATTTGCATAGTGAGCAAAGTCAGCTTTACCTTAACTAATTTCATTGTCAGCCAGTCCACACATGTTTTGTTCCCATACATCCCTCTAAAGTTTCCATGCTTAAGCAAGAGTATGTGAAGGATAGTAAGGGTTGCTACCTTTCTTGGAAAAAAATACCGGCATAATTAATTATGTGTGCGTGTAAATCACAAGGAGTGACCGAAGAGAAAATTCTGTAAAATCACCAAAAAACTACTTACATTTATGCTGCTGAATAAAAGATGGATTGTTCCTAGTTTTTCCCCTGTGTCTTAGTGTCCCCTAGTCTCCCAGTATCCCCTAGTCTCTGTGTCCCCTATGTATTACAGTGTTTCAGTGCCCCATGTGTCCCAGTGTCCCCATTTCTCAGTGTCTTCTACGTATCACAGTGTCGCTATGTATCACAATGTCTCAGTGCCTCATGTGTCTCAGTGCCCCCTCATATCCCCATGTTGTCCAGTGGCACTTGGACACTAGGGGACACTCAAGAGACATGAAAACACTGTGAGACATTGGGACACTGGGAGACACTAGGGACACTGGCTGGGTGATATGGAGACACTGAGAGACTTGGGGACATTGGGAGACATGGGGACACAGACGCTAGGGACACAGTGTCTCAGTGTCCCCATGTCTCCCAGTGTCCCCAAGTGCCTAGTGTCTCACAGCATCCCCTAATGTCTCAGTGTCCCCATGTCTCCAGTGTCCCCTGATCTTCCAGTGTCCCAAGGTCTATCAGTGTTCCCAGTTTACCCAGTGCCCCCTAGTGTCTCCCAGTGTCCCCATGTCTCCCTGCAGCCTTTACCCCATCCCTCACTTCCCTGAGCTGTAAGCTGTCTCTGCAGGCTGGGAGCTACTGTCTGGACTCTCCGTGCTGTGTGCAGTGTAGCTGCTCCACTACAGATCAATGAGTAGAGAGAGGCAGGGAGATGCTGTAACTTCCTATCCCTGCCTCTCTCCACACACAGTGACCCCTATGGCCGGCGCAGGTATTGCAGAGTAATCTCTGTTTATACATAGAAATATGCCGGCATTTGTATTGCTGCTTTTACTGCAATACAGGCAGACTGAAATACCATAAAATACCAGTCAGGTGGCAACCCTAAGGATAATGTGTAAAAATATATATATATATATATTTTTTTTTTTTTTCAAATCAATGGGCCTATTCCATGAGCCTGGAGCTGCAGCTCCATCAGCCCCAATGTTAATCCGGCCCTGCAAGGAGGGAGTCAACGGCAAATCCACACTCCATTATATATTATAATCAGAATCACCACCCAGGGGGGGGGAGGGCACTAGCTCCCTTTGAGTATCAGAATTAGAGCCTCCACCCATTGCTAAAGGGTGAGAGCTGGAGTGGAGACATTAGATCTCCCCTTAAAGGGACACTCCAGACACCCAGACCACTTCAGCCAATTGAAGTGGTCTGGGTGCTGTGACCCTTTGCACTTAGTGCTGCAATGTAAAACATTGCAGTTCCAGAGAACTTCAATGTTTACATTGCATCTCTAAGTCTGCCCTCTGTGGCTGTTTACCAGACAGCCACTAGAGGGCTTCCAGAATCCAAAGCAACCAATGGTCGGTTATTTGACGCTGGACGTCCTCACGAACCTCCAGCATCAGATTTTCCCCATAGGAAAGCATTGAATAATGGGGCAGGATAGGTTGGGCACTCCAGGATTCTCTAGTGCCAGGATACTGGGTTGTTTTCCTGGCACTAGAGAGTCACTTTTATACTATAATAGCCCTCACCAGCGAATAATGGGTGAGAGCTGGAGAGGTGGATTTGGGTGTACCCTTTATAGTGAGTAGGCACTGCACTGTATCTACCATTTATCCATTTATCACTGCTAATGGGTGAGGGCTGGAGTGGAGACATTAGATATCCTCTTAATATTATAATAGTCCTCACCAGCCACTAATGGATGAGAGCTGGAGAGGTGGCTTTAGGTGTACCCCTTCTAGTAAGTAGGCTACAACAGCTGATTATGGGTATGTGCAGGGAGCATAAGGATGTAATGCATGCTGGTTCTGCCACGTGGCAGATTAGGGAATATAGAGCTTTAATACCTCCCTTATAGTCCTATGGAGGTCTTAGTAACCCCGAAAGCCATTTTCAATAATTAATTAACCTTTAAGAAGCCTTTGATTAGACCTCTGTGCGGCTGCCATGACATCACATATGAGCCTGTCAAGAAGTGCTGTGAGCTTGGCCCGGCGTTGAATTAAAGTAAGTAAAACTTATTCTAAAACTTTTTCCAGTGTTTTTTTTGGGGGGGGAGGGAGGGTTGGGGTGAACGTAAAGAATAATGCTCAATAGGGCATTATAAGAAGAAAAGAAAACAAGGGTTGGAGTAACCTTTAAAATATATGTCCACTGGCTGCTGTCTGCAGGCAAATAGTTCTGTGTTTGGTTTTTTTTTAAATCTGGCACCAGATGCATTGGGGTCTGGATTTTAAACATTTGGGTCCGGATTTCAGCTATCTGGAAACATTATGAAATTCAGATATTGTTCACACTATTTTACAATGTCTAAATTTTGCAACGCTTCCAGATTTTGCAGTCAAAATGACTCTGTATGCTGCCAGATGGTTTTGCCCCATTAAGTACAGGGCCATTCAGACTTTAGTGAATAGCTGTGAAAAAGTTAAACGGTCCTCAGAGGAGCAGACAACATTTCATACTATGGCAAATGCTGCCTAATTAATGGATACAATTCTGTTGCAATATCTAATTCCTCAGTTGATGTGTAATAAAACATGGTGCAAATCCACGCAACAGTCAAGCTATTTGTTCTATATTGAGAAAAAAATACAATTAAATAGCTGCTATTTTTATATCTGGAATACTGTTAGTATCCATGCATGAGTCAACACAATGACATCCATTTATCGAGAGAGGGTACCATGCTGTAAAGAAAAAGGAGACTCTTATTGAAAACTATCAAGAGAACATCTATTTTAGGGCTCATCCATTCCTGCCTCAGATCATTCAAACGATCCTGTTTATGAGCAACATCAATTTGAAACCAATAATTGTTTGTTATCCCCTCAATACAATACAATAGGGGATTTTCACTAATAGTCTGTATTTGTGTGATGACGATATATATGCAAATTTTAAGTTAAGAAAAAAGAGCTGGTAATATCTTCTGATCCACTCATTTCTTCTAAATCCCATATGTTGGCTTAAATGTTGCAGATCAAGTCCATGTTTGTCCCTCCGGGAGGCATAACCACCTAGCAAAGCTAGTGGTTATGTGGCAGCCTCCCAGATAAATATTTTGCCGTGCTAAAAAAATCGCTTGTGCTATGCTCCTGCACAGCAACAGCGTTTTAGCCAATCAGGTGATCAGGACAGCCATGCAGTTTGCAGCAGCCCTGATCACCTCAGATTGTAAAATGCCAACGTTGATGGAGGACTCTATTTCTATGTCTGCCACAGATATGGTGGCTGTCTCTCCTAGAGAAAGCCCCATCAATGTTAGAAGGCTCCATAAGAGAGCCTTCCTGGCCAGTGACCTATCCTCTTCATCTTATGAGGAGGATATAGTCCCAGTTAGTAAAAGAAAAAAGAAGGCTTGCCTTTAGTCTTCAGGTTCTGAGGATGAACTTGATTTTGGTCACTCTTCCACTCATTCTCGTTTGAGTAGTTAGTCGATGTTTTAAAGGGACAGTACCTCCAAAAGTGAAACATGTTTTTCCCTTGTTTGAGGTTTCAAAGAAGTTTTCACACAAAAGGGATAAGACTTGTTTGAGTGCTGTCATTCCCTCACCGTCCACCTCAAGAGCGTTTGCTCATTCATCCTCCCTAAGCCGGTCCTGCTTCAGACAGGGATCACCAGAGATTGATTGGGAGTGCGAGGAGGTGGTTCACTCTGCAGCTTCCACTGAACAAGGGAAGTTGAGCAACATTCAGATGGACATAGTGAGCCTTTTAGGTAAAGTGCTCCCTTCAAAATTATTCCATTCAAGAAGGGCCATCTAACAAGAATCAGAAGTCAGGGATTTTGCCAAACTAGCTTCCAGATCACTGCTAGTTAAAGAGGATGATCTCCTCCTTAGAAATCTTATTGGTATCCCTGACATTCAGGCACTAATGGCCCCTGAAATTGATCCAGCACTGTTATCCATTACAGGAAGCAGTGTTTCTGCAGATCCCATGGATCAGACATTTTGCAATGTACAATTTAAAATTGTGGATGTTGTTGGTCCCCTGCTGCTTATGTTGGATAGGGCAGAGAAGGAGGGATCCTCTCATAACCCTTCCCTACCAGCTTTAATGGCTTCTAAGATGGCGCTTCTAAAAGCTTCCAGTAGAGTGGTGCTTATTATCGGTCAATCCTTCAACTATATTTCTAACATTCGCAGAACCCGCTGGCTGCATGCAGCAGGGATGTCTGATTTAGCACCTAAATCATATGAATTTCACTAATTTTGAAAACTCCTTTTCTATTTGGCCCCTCTTTTATACAAGAGAAGAGGTGAAAGGACGATATAAAGCTAGGAGATCTTTCTCTGATTTAAAGAAGAGCTTTCCAAGCTACAAGAAGCCCTTTCAGACTGAGGGTCGTTCCTACAGGGCTACAGGTACATCACGGGAAGTTACTCAGCAAGCCCACTTTCGTCACCATGGGGGAAAGTCAAGACCCCCAGGCAGTAGCAGAGGAGCCCATGCCAGACATGGCTCATCAGGAAACCGAAGACCCATGCAGTCAAGTAAGTGGTTTACCTCACATCCCTCAAAATTGGTCAGATATAACCTCAGACAAATGGGTGCTTAAGATTTTCAAAAGGGGTTTACAACTCCCTCTCATTCAGTTTTCTTTCCAGAGTCAAGCTCTGGGCAGAGAGGTAAATCCAGTTCTAGATTCTTTTCTTTCCCAGACATTAGCTCAGGGAAAAATAGAATTGGCAGATTTGTCAATTTCAGGTTGCATCAGTCCCTTGTTCCCTATTCCAAAAATCAGATGGCACGTGGAGACCAGTACTAAACATCAAGGCTTTGAATGCTTTCCTAAAGAGGAAAAGATTCAGGATGGAAGGTTTAACAGACCTCCCAGGCCTAGTGCAGAAAAATGTCTTCTGCATAAAATTAGACCTCAAAAATGCTTTCCATTCAGTTCCTATCGCTATAAAACACAGGCGCTTTCTCAGATTCCGCTGGAAGGAACAGATATATCACTGGACTGTAATGGTGTTTGGCCTATCCAATGCACCTTACACATTTTCCAAGATAATGAAAGCTATTATATCCCACGTCAGGCAAAGAGGATTTCTATGCCCTTATTACTTAGACGACATCCTGTTGTTGAATCCTTAGGTAGATGCTCTCGTTCAGCAAAGAGATTACCTAATTTCCTTATTACAGGATCTGATGTTTACTGTAAATTTGCAAAAATCCATAATAGTCCATACTTGGAATATCCTATTTTTGGGTTTCATTCTGAACACTATGGATATGACCTTGGGTGTTCCCTGAAACAAATGGGAAAAAATCCTAGCTCAGTTAACTTCAGCTCTTTTAAAACACAGATGGTCCCTAAGAGACTATTGGGAGGCTGATAGCTTTAACACCGGTTTACAATGCTTCCCCCTTGCTGTGCAGATGAAGTGGCCAGTGGGGGTCAAGGGTGGTCCTTCCCACGAGAGTCAGAAAAGAGCTAAACAAGAAATTGGTAGGGGCAAGTCCACATCCTCACCCCCTTCTGAAAGGGCCTTTCGAGTTAACCTTGACCACAGATGCTTCTACCAAGGGATGGGGTGCTTTCTCTGTCCAAGGCGCGATAAGAGATTGAGCAGTTCAAGAAAGGCTTCTCCACATAAACTTACTACAGTTAAGAGCAATCAGATTAGCCCTCCAATGCCTCATTCCATTGAATCCCCTAGGACAGCAGTAGCTTATGTCAACCGCAGAGGGGGCACCAGGTCAAAAGGTCTTTGCCTAGAGGTCTTGGACCTGTGGTCCTGGGCTCTGGTTTACAAGGTTCGAATTTTGGCAGTTCACATACCAGGAGAGGAAAACGAACTGGCGGATTCCCCGTCCTACCAGTGTTTGTCCCTTGCTACAGTCCAGTTAAAGAGTGCCTTATTTCAGCTGATAGGGAGCAGATTGGGCAAGAGACAAATAGATCTTTTTGCATCTCAGACCTCGGCTCAGACTCCCAAATTTGTAACCAGGACTTGGGCAAAAGGAGCTTAGAAGATGGATGCTATGTCCTTCCAATGGACAGACATTCCGGGCCTTTATGCTTTTCCCCCTCCATCTATTCTGATGAAGGTGTTAAAGAAACTTCGCAGGGACAGGGTGCCCAATCTGGTTTTAGTGTACCCCATTTAAATATCCAGACCATGGTACCCCCTGATTTAACATCTAATAAGGGGACCAAAGGTTCCATTAGCCTGGACAGTGCATTGCTTCCTAGGGACCAGGGATCTCTTAACCGAGCTCCCCTAACTTATGTGGATGGCAGCCCTGATAGGCATTTAACGCATCCTCTTCTGTCTGACGGGGTTTTAAACATAGTTAATTCTTCATTATGGTGCAGGACCAGGGTAAGATACAAAAAGATGATCGAGGAATTTAAAGCATGGGAAGTTTCCTTTAATTCCCTTTCCCAAGAATCTGAAATAATTCCCTTAGCTTTGGAATTCCTCACGCTCAAATATCATTCAGAGTTAGCGGTCAGTACGATTAAGACGTATGGTTCTGCATTAAATTTTCGAATCCCTAATTTGACCCAAGACGCCCTTTACCTCAGGTTACTCAAAAGGGCTACCAGTCTGCTGGCCTTTTACTCCGAGATACACTTCCACTTGTAGACCTTTTATTAAACTACCTTAATTCTCTGGACAGTGACCAGATTGGCCTAAGATGGATGACGATTAAATTGGCATCCCTTCTAGCTTTAGCTCTGGCAGCTAGAGGCTCAGAATTAACCCAGCTAAATATTGTCAAACCATGGTTGTCTCGAACTCCAGGGGGATTTCATGTCATTCTTAAAGGGAGACAGAAGACTTCCTATATTTTCCTGGGACATGTAGAACTAGATTTGGTGCAGAATTCAGCTGAGCCGAGTTTATGCTTAGTTAATTTGTTAAATTCATACTTGAATCTTTCTGCCCCAGTCAAATAAGACTTTATGCAATTACTTATCACCTCCAGAAAAACTTTTCGGCCAGTTAAGGTTAACACGATCAGGGGTTGGATACTGTCCGCTATGTCTGCAGCGGGTATTAATGTCACGGTTTTTAAGGGTCATTCTATCAGAGGGGCTACGGCTTTAAAAGCAGCAGCGAGAGGCCTTCCTCTTCCTATTATCCTTAAAGCTGCAAGATTGTCTTCCAGTAAGACTGTCGTTAAGTTTTACTGGAGGCCATCTGAAGTTGAACATTTGCAGTTCATTAGGACCACCACCAGATGTGTGCTATTCAATCCACTAGCTTTGCTAGGTGGTTATGCCTCCCGGAGGGACAAGATAGAGTTTGCAGGAATCGATGACCTGCAAACTTTTTTTGTCCTAGGGATAAGCATAACCACCAAGCAAAGCGCCCATTCCTCCCTCCCCAGGTTTGTTTCTATTGCCTGGTGGTGGCAGGGTATTTCTCTGGTTTGGGAATCTTCTAATTAAAGTAATTTTGTGTTTGTTTTCTTTTTCGCTTATATATTTATATTTATTCTGTTTATCTTTACAGATTACAACCGGCTACCCAGACAGGATAATTAAGCCATGGACCCTCCTAAATAGTTATGGAGGCTAAGAAACTTCTTCCAGAAGTTCTTTGATTATGAGTTATACTATACTAATATTTCTCACAGAGACTGTTTGTTTTTCACCTTGATGATCAAAGATTGTTTTGTTACATGTTCATGTTACTATTAATTGTCAGTACTTCAGAAATGTTTATTATTTATTGTTACTTTATTATATTGCCTTTCCACTCTGTTGACATAACCCTTTCATAGGAGTAAGTTCATGCTTGGTTGAGTAAATAAAACATTGTTATCCCCCTTACATTGACATTGGTGCTCTTTTCCTTTGTTATGTTTAGTACCGTGTACATTGATATCTTTCCTACATTAGGGGGTTATTTGTCTCTTGGTGAGTCAACCATCTGCAGTATCCCGATTTTAAAATCTTAGGTGATCAGGCCTGCCGCATGCTGCACGGTTGTCCTGATCACCTGATTGGCTAAAACGCTGTTGCTGTGCAGCTTTGCTAGGTGGTTATGCTTATCCCTAGGTCAAAAAAAGTTTGCAGGTCATCGATTCCTGCAAACTCTATTTTTGTGAATAATCCTCATTTCATACTGACCTGGCAAACATCTATAAAAGAAACAAAAACCGTAGAAGTTTAAAAGGGCAGCATTCAGCATATGGACCCATCTTTTTTCCGAAATTGTGACCAAATTCTTTTTTTGGATGTGCCTCCCTCCCCCTTTTTTTTCTGTCTCCCTTTAGGGCATGGGGTCATTGGAATCAAAATAATAATGTGGCATGGAGCCACACATGATGTTTCAAGACAGATCTATGGCTGCATCTGTATAAAGAACAAGCAATAAAATAATTAAAATGCATAACTACATATATTATTTTCTCTGACAAATAGCTATTTCTACAATTACAGTTTACAATTAAAAGCAAAATAGTTTAGTGTATATATAAGATAACAAAATTACAAACATAGATGAGGCTCCCTGTCTCCAGCAGTATACAAAGAGAGGGATTAACCCTAATCACACTAACTAAAAAACAGCAGTTTTATTAGCTAAGAAATAGCTAGAAATAAAAGCTAGCCTGTAACAGAATTGGAAATAATGGCCTAATACAGAGGTAGGCAACCTTTGGCACTCCAGATGTTGTGTACTACATCCCCCATAATGCTTTTACACCCATAATGCTGGCAAAGCACCATGGGAGGTGTAGTCCAAAACATCTGGAGTAGGTTTTGATTCGCAACCCAGGTATAGAGTGGTTATCTGCTGGTGTTTGACTTAGCTTAGATAGCTTATTCTGTTGTAGCAGATGTTTAGTACATAGGCTGCATTTTGCAAATGAAGTATAATTCAGTTACCTGCCAACAGGAGAGTGCTTTGGCATATAGGTTGTTACACAAAAACGAGGTGTAGTAAACTACCCAAGAATTCGCCACCTGCAGGTTTGATGTAGATTGGAAAAATTATAATAACCATGTTAAAATGTTAATTTTGATTGAGTTTACTCAACCCACCCGTAAAATCCTATATCTCTACCAGTATTGAAGTCAGTGTGAATTTTCTGCAACACACAGGAGTAGTAAGCTGAATGTAAATTAGTAAGAATAACTGTTAGGGGGAACAAAAGATATGCAACTGAATGTATAGATATAGCAAAACCAAAATGTGCCACTATGGATTATTTGTCCCTGTGCAGGATATATAAATCTAAAGATGTTCATTTCTTCATATAGATAATGTAACCTGTCATTGTTGCTTTCATTTCCATATATATAGATTTGTTCCAATCACATTTTCACCTTAATTTGTCCCCAGACTTTGACAAATTATCTCCTAATGAAAAAGTACCATTTCAGCTGACTTTCTTTGTAGTGTTTTAAAAGTTGGAGCATGAATAATACTTGCAAAAATATAATATTCAATGATAAAAATTTTCAACTGTGGGGTAGTAGTTTTTTGGGTCAGCAAGGAATATTTTTCCTAATTTGTTACAAAATTGGAAGGGATTCATACTGGGGGGGCGGGTAGGTTTAAACACAGATATAAGAAAGGCTGAACTTAATTGACACGTTTCTTTACAGTCTATGTTAACTATGTAACTGTGTAACTATGTAATAAGGTCAGCAAAGAAATATGAAAGTTGAAGTTAAAAAATATCTTCTTTAAAACTTGGATTAGGCCAATTGGGTCTCATTTGCTGTCATATTCTGTGTTTCTCAGTTTCTGTGATTAAGTCTGTTTCCTTTTCTGACAGGTGGCATTAGAATGGTCAGGCATACTGTATTGCTGATATTTCTCCTACTGGTTGAACACAGTGACCAGTCACCTACCGGAAGAATAAGAAAAAGTGGGAAAAGTTCCATAGGTAACAAAAACTCTAAACCTAAGCAGGCCCCTTCTCCCGTTTACACCCTCGGACAACTGTTCTATGAAAATAACCGCCTCGAACTGCCATATAACCTAACAGAAAAGGAAAGTCAAGTGTATGCTGCAAATTACACCATGTTCCCAGATGGTGTTTACTACCCATGGCTTCGACAGTCTGATTTATCAAGAAATAAAGAAGAATTCCAGGTCAGGTGCCTTAATATCACCATGAAAGAAAACAACCAATGGCTCAATAGATTTCGTTCAGAAGATGATACCTATATGAGCGTGGCAATATATGTTTTAAAATTTATTTGCATAGAAAATTATGGAAAAGATCCCAACAGGGCAGACTTATTTGTTGGAGGACTATGGATGACCACATTAGGTGTGATGATCTCCTTAGTAATGCTAGGCTAAGATTAAAAACAATGTAAAGTCAGTTTTCTGCATTTAATTTCAAGTAGATTTTGTTAAACCAGATTGGCTTAAAAAAATATTTTGACTCATAGTCATTAGGTATTTTTTTCATGCTTAAATCTATTAGTTTTGCAAATGTGTTTTTTTTTGTTTGTTTTTTAAGTTTTATATCTTAACCTGGCCTCCTATGGCATCCCCTCTCTTTTTACACTGTTGGTGGGATTTATCAAAGTATTTGGTTCTAAACGGGGAATTATTATTTTTTTTTTAATGTGCCTACTTATTTCTTTGGTTTCCATGGAAATTGTCACACCTTGTTCTTCAGACATACTAGAAATGTATCTGACAATAATCTGTAAATTCCTGTCAGTCTCTACATTTAGCTTTGATTGACCACATTCTTTACCAGGTGCATTCAATACCAGAGAATTCTGTCACTGTTACTTGGCTTAATTTAAAGAGTTAACCAGGGTGCAATCCAATCCCTGCACTGTGCCTGCCTCTGTATTACACACTCTTTATCACACACTCTATATTACACAATATATCATGTTTTTATTTTATTATTAATAGAATAGAAAGAAAAAGATCGTCAAAGTAACCTGAGACTTGAGGTCTCTAATGCAGTGGAAAACCTTTGGTCTCGCAGGACCTTTGCATAACAGCATAAATTAGTACAAGTAGTTGCGTAAGGGAGGCTGGTGAGTTTTGCATGTCCTTCCAATTTTGTGATCAGGTAAGATGGTTTCCAAACATTATTGCATTCTAAAGGCAATTTTAACTAAAGTAAGTAAGAATGGGTTTGGGAACGTAAATAGTTCCCTGTAGGTCTCTCCAGACCAGGCTTCATCGTAGTTGCGCTTAGAAGTAGTCGTGTGAGGAAACGATCTCTGTGTGGAATTGGCTGGTCATGAGGGGTATGGACTGTCATAAACTACGGCGTGGTAGCCGGAAATGTGTCACTTGTGGTGCTAGGGTATATTTTCATTTTCAATTCGGGGGGGGGGGGAGACATGTTATTTACTATTAAGAAGCCTTCTTGCTGATTTTCAAGAGGAACTCTTTTTCAGCATTTGTTTTTTCTTGGCATAAGTAAAGGTTTTGCTGGTAAAGACCATTGGAATGTGCCTAATTGCTGAATCAATTCTAGGTACAAACATCAAAACCTATTTGCTGTTTGCAGCCATTTTAGCACAATTTTAACCCCTTAAGGACCAAACTTCTGGAATAAAAGGGAATCATCACAAAACATCCTAGCATGTAATTTAAAACCAGGTGCATGGGAGGAAGGTGCAGGTTGGCGTAGGAATGAGATAAACTGAATAGGCAATCTACCACTTCCTCTGCCATATTTGCAATGAATGGAGGATAATAATACACTAAAAAGAGCCTGAGAGGGCACCCCAGTGAGGTGGGGTGGAGAGTAATATAACAGGGCATGGGGTCGCCAAGCCCGCTATTCCACTAATAATGGGACAAATGGCTTCGTAGTCAATAGGTCCTTATACATATAGGGCCAGAAGCTTCCAAATCCACTCTTTATAATAATAAAAAAATCCCCCTTATGTCAAATTGGACTATGGAATGCCTTGTTCCAGGTCATTCTGAGTTAAACTTCTCCTTCCAACCCTTTCCAAGTAGTTAGGATTCCACAAGCCCCTAGCCATCTATTCCTCATACTATTCCTCAAAGCTTGACTTGTTTTTCGTCAACCAAAAATAAGTGAAAGAAAAAATGAATTGTGACAAGTAAAATGAACTGTGTTGAGCACTAGTAAATAAGCTAACTGCTTTTGAGACAATTCTGTGTGGTATATATTATCTAATTCAGAGGTTCTTAACCTTTTTCACAGGTTCCTAAAAAAAAAATTCATGGCATCCACTTAGAAACCTATTCTTCAATTCAAAATTTATGACATTATCCATACTATTAATTCTGCAAAACATTTTTATTACATTATTCACAGTGTCATAAATGTTTCTATTGCATTGGGTAGGAAGTGCTGATACAGCAACCAATTTATTAAGGACACTTGATAGGGACCAACTAAAAAAGAAATGTGGCACAAATTTGGACTTAACACGTGGCTTAATAACCATTGTAGTCTAAAATGACCCATGTCCTTAACATTGTAGGTTTCAATTTGACCTATCTAGATGATAAACCATATATATGTAATATACCGCACAATCCATCTATAAATAATTAGAATATAGGTGTAGGATTTAGACAATTCCACCCCACAAGAAATTGCCAAAGGATAAAATCATACAAAATTGATAATAGAATCCGCTCACAAAATGGTAGTTTGCTTTATTCAAATATAAATTTGAGCCTTTTTTCTTTACTCTTTGTCTTATGACTTATAACTATAATGTTAATGACATATTATCAATGTCAGTGAATGATACATAAAAAAAAAAAAAAAACTGTCTATGTTAGTCAGTGGTGTCAGTGTTAGTCAATATTGTCAAATACAAGTAGCTGAGCCACAGCTCTAAAAAAAAAACTGTTTTACAAAAAAAGTAAAAAACAGTAAAACAGTAAAAGATCACTTACAACAAAATTTCTTCCTTAACAGGCACATGTGAGTATATGATTATATTTCGAACTGATATTGTTGCAATACTGTACACAGATGTCACACTACCTGTATTTTCTGAGTTCCGATGAACACCCACTCATCCCTAGCTTCCTGGTGCATCATCATGACATCATATATGACTTGGAACCCTCTCATTAGTCTCCTTTTATAGTATCAGCCTATCAGAATCCATTTTCAAATGGATGAAAGGATATTTTTCTTTTAAATGTGTGTTTGATCATCTTCTAATGCAAACAAATCTACGTGGCTGATAGCATCCAAACACCTGTCCAGCAGAAGACTTGCTAAGTTGCATTTAGTGGATGATGTGGAGAGACCTCTATATCTGTAGTTAGTTCCTATGTCTGATGAGCACCAAGGTATCAGTTGAACCAATCTTCTGTTTTCACTCCCAATTCATAGCTTCCTACTGCAGCAAATTGTTCCAATATCTATTATTATTATTATCATCGTCACTATAAGCATACTCAAGAGATGCATTTTGTTGTTTCCTTTGCTCTGATCCATAAACTGGCCAAAATCACACCATGAGTAATCGTGCTGTATTGTTTCACGACCATGTATTGAATCTTGTGTGTGTAGTGAAATCTTGTTCAGACTTATTCTGTGTGAACAGATCACATTATGTTTTATGCATTGATGCTGAGAATAGAACCTTGAACACTAGAAACCAACTTTAAATTGACCCCAAACTACGTCAAATTCTCTATATGTGCATATGTAGCTAATATCAGTGGAGCTAAATATAGTCAAATAAAAAAATGCCAAATTTCCTTAAAATGCTAAATTATTAACTATTTATTCTTGCAATTTACTAATGCTGAATGTTACTGTACCTAAATGTAATCAATTTTATGGCGTCACAGACTCAATACTCTTGTGATCATAACAGAAATATCTTTGTAACTCTGTATAACACCTTTTCGCATGATCTTTGTCTGTTTCCTGTTGTTCACATGAAATAAATGGCATCTCTGATATGGTGTAAATGTAAAAGGGTACTACATATTTTATGGTAAAAAAAAAAATTTTGATTGAGAAAAATATCTGCAAGGCAATAATGTAAGTCACGCAGTCAGATAATTCAGTAGCATCAACTCCTCTAACTCATTTCAATTTCAAACACGGTAAAAATCCTGGGTATAAACTTTCTAGGGCTCAGCTCTGGAATTTAATGGTGGATGCAGTTAGGTACTAGGTGTGTATGTAGAGGACATTCACACACATGGGAAAGAGGGTAGTTGTTGAGAAGAGAGGGAAAGAGAGAAACAAAGATTGAGGGCAAGTGCAGTGAAAGGGAGAAAGAGAGAGAGAGAATAAAGAAGAAGATTAAAAAACTCACACCCCAACACCCTAGGGTTGAACAAGGAGTGACCTCTAACCCCAAAGAATGAGGATCCAGTATCCCTTAAAGACCAGCCACAAGGCCCACTGCAACTAAGAAATAGAAGATCCACAGCCGCCCCATCACACATTACTTCAGGTGGATAAACCCATTTCTGATGCACAAACTCCAGAGGAGAAATGAACTACAGCCAATAAAACCATCTCGCCATGTACCTCTCCCTCTGCTAGAGATCTTGGACCATCAGATCCTCCAACTGTCCAATTTCCTCAACTGCCTCCACCCACAAGTGGAACAGCTGGACTGCTGGGGATTCCCATGTGTGTGGAATTATAGCTTTTGCTGGTGTCAAAAACCACAAAATTACCAAACATTTTAAGAGAGCCTCGTAGATATTTGAGGAACCATGGGTGTGGTACATAATTTATCATTAAATTCAATGTATAAGTATTTTTATTTTATGCATTAAAACAGAAGCTAATTAAAAGTTTATTTTACTTAAGATATGGCCGATTCATGACAAGGTAGTGTTATAATTGGTCAAGGGATGCTGGGAATATTCTGAACAGAAATTGGAAAATGTCATTTGTATGTATAGGCTACTTACTTTATATACCCATGCAGAATAATGATGTAAGCCTGTTGTAAGAGGAATAAAAAATATTAGCTTTGTGTTCTATAGACTGTGCATAACTGGAATCCTGTAAGATATGAATATCCCTTGTTCAATTATTCATAATGTGTTGCCAATTCATTTCTGTCATCAAAGCCAAGTCTATTTTATAATATCCTCTACCTACCTTTTCTCTCAAAACTATATTCACCAGTTTGGTTTTGGAAAGGAAAAAAGACTCAGAACATAAAATGTCTCCTTTAAGGTGCCATGCAGTTATTAAAAGCATTTATCATGTCTTTATGGATGTTCTCACTGTAGGGTAGATTTATTAAGAAGTAAACATTTCAGGCAAGATAAATCCTGACATAAACATCCATAGTAGAGCTCATATAAGTTTCACCTTTTACCCCTTCACTGTCTCTTGGAAAATATTATGTAGAAATTTGGTCCTTTTAAGTTTCCATGGACCTTCAAATAAAATGCTAGGAGAAGAATTTTAACATAACAAACCACCACAGCTATGAATGCTATATTATGTATGTATACTATGTGGTGTTGTGAACACATGTTACATATAAGTGTAAGAGTTTTAATGAGATATCTAGGATAGTTCCTTTAATTTTGAGTAAAAGAGCAGTTGTGGTATCAGCATATGATAAATTAGTTTAATGAGTGTAAAACATGCTAATGCCCTTTATTACTAAGGCATGCGCAACAAGAGAGCCAACAATAATTAAAATGTATAAAGTGCTCTTGCAATAATCAGTCTTAAAGAGTTACAACTATTTTGTAGTTCAATCTGTGGACATACCTCCCAAGTGTCCCTATTTAGGTAGGGCAGTCCCTACTTTGGGCTCAAATCCCTCTGTCCCTCTTTTTTTCATGCTACCCCTATTTCATAGAAGCTCCTAATTGCTGGTGTGTCTGAGTGTTTAATAGAGCTCCACAGCAATAATATTTACAGCAATGTTTCTTTAAACTACAACGTGTTTGGAAATCAGTCTGTGTAAATAAGATACAGTTTTTTTGTTCTAAATTAAATTTTAGTTGCATAAATTGTTATTAGTAAGCCACCAACAATTTCTCAGAACACCCCCATCCTGTCAGGATTACAGTATGATCCAGCACATAGAATTGTGTAGCACAGAGCACTTATAGGTAACGTAAACCGGACCTTA
The DNA here is from genome assembly GCA_933207985.1 of Pelobates cultripes. Lineage (NCBI taxonomy): Eukaryota > Metazoa > Chordata > Amphibia > Anura > Pelobatidae > Pelobates > Pelobates cultripes. Next base: position 118,526,562 of record OW240914.1, on the reverse strand, counting down.
GAATGGACGGACTAACATACCAAAGAATAGTCAGGAATAGCCGAGGTCAAGGGATACAGAAAGAGACACAACGATAAGGAAAAGCCAGGGGTCAGGGATTCCATTAAACAGGGAAGTCAAAAACAATTCCAAAGTCAAATAACCAGAATTACCAGAATCAATAATTTGCTCTCGGACAACCACAAGGGAAACCACGACAGGGCACTCAGCAGGGCCTAAATACCCCTCCTCTGGATCTGATAGGCTGTAATCGGCCTTTGACCTCAAAGGCAGTTACCAGGTTCCCATTTGCAAAATTGCTGCTCAGCACAAACCCTCCTGTGGATTTGATTGCTGCTCGGCACAACTTTTCCTATCGGGACAGTAAATTCCATTAATCACATTTTTATAAGCAGATAAATACGTGACACATCCCTGGCCACACACTCAGTCACAACCATAGGCGTGCACCCTAAAGCACAAACACACAAGCCGTATATATATATATATATATATATATATATATATATATATATATTTACATATACATACACACACATATATTGATGTGTGTGTGTGTGTGTGTGTGAGGGTGCTGTGAGTAGATGCTGTGTGTGAAAGCGCTGTGTGTGTGTGCAGGCGCTGTGTGTGTGTGTGTGTGCGCAGGCGCTGTGTGTGTAAGGGCGCTGTGTTTGAGGGTGTTGTGTGTGTGGGTGCTGTGTGTGTGTGCAGGCGCTGTGTGTGTGTGAAGGCGCTGTGTGTGCAAGGGTGCTGTGTATAAGGGTGATGTATGTGTGTGTAAGGGTGCTGTATGTGCGTGTAAGGGTGCTGTATGTGTGTGGGTGATGTTAGTGTGTGTGTAAGAGTGCTGTTAGTGTGTGTGTGAGGGTGATGTGTGTGTAAGGGTGCTGTTAGTGTGTGTGTGCTATTTGTGTGTAATGTGTGGGGTGAGAGGGCTGTTTAGTTAATATCCCCCCTCCCTTCTTGCCTTATGTAGGAAGGGGGGACCATGCTGCTGCCATCCCTGGTGGTCCAGTGGAAAGTGAACCACAGGGGCTAGAGTTCACTCTTGCGAGATCTAAGCATTGCCGCGGTAACCATGGCAACGCTCAGACCTCGCGAGAGGAACCCGGCGGAGCTGCTGGCCAGAGCTTCCCGGGTCCTCTCCTGCCTCCCTCCCTGGTGGTCCTCTCCTGCCTCCCTGCCTGTGGTCAGGTGAGGGAGAACTTTGATCTTCCTCACCGGCCCACAGAGGGAGGCGCATAGCGCGTGCCGCAGGGATAAGGGTAACCCGGCACTAGTGATGTCGCGAACATGAAATTTTCGCCATAGACTTCAATAGGCAGGCGAATTTTAAAACCCACAGGGACTCTTTCTGGTTGAAGGGGTGGGAGGAGACCTACTCTCCTCCCCCCCGGCCCCCACCCCTGGGCGGCTGGTGGGGGCCATAAAGATAATGAGGGGGGGACCCTGAGCGGTGGGTGGGGGCCCTAATAACAATAAGGGGGACCTATTGTCCCCCCCCCGGCCCCCAACCCTGAGCGGTGGGTGGGGGCCTTAAAATGAACAATAAGGGGGGGACCTGTTGTCCCCCCCCCGGCCCCCACCCCTGAACGGTGGGTGGGGGCCCTAATAACAATAAGGGGGGGACCTATTGTCCCCCCCCGGCCCCCACCCCTGAGCGGTGGGTGGGGGCCCTAAAATGAACAATAAGGGGGGGACCTATTGTCCCCCCCGGCCCCCACCCCTGAGCGGTGGGTGGGGGCCCTAATAACAATAAGGGAGGGACCTATTGTCCCCCCCGGCCTCCACCCCTGAGCGGTGGGTGGGGGCCCTAAAATGAACAATAAGGCTGCTCACTGTTTAATAGACATGTCCCTACTCGCGGTATTGCGAGTAGGGGCACAATTTACTAATACTAAGTAATTTTTACTTAGTATTAGTAAATTAATAGGGGGCGGACCGAACATCGCATATGTTCGCCATCTGTGGCGAACGCGAACACGCTATGTTCGCCAGGAACTATTCGCCAGCGAACCGTTCGGGACATCACTAATTTACACATGTTTTACACAGTAATATTTTATATAATTTGAGGTTCTCCAATTCCTTAGATTCAGGTTCCTTTGGACTTTGATCTAGAGGTTGGAACTCTTCAGAAATGTATGGTTGAGAAATTCATCCAACGGTTTGGTGTTTTTTCATTAAAGAAAAAGTAAAGGAGGAACAAAATCAGCGGAGCCCTCCATGGGTGAAGATGGATTATTTTTTTGTGCTCAGGTTTTTTCTTTTTCGTTGTTTTTTTTTTTTTGTGCTCGGGATTTTTTTTTTTAGTTCGACGGTTATAATGGTTTTTTTTTTGGCCTTTTTTGGGGCTGAAAAATGAAGATTTGAGAAAAAAGAAGACGTCGAATGGTAAGTTTAATTTTATTTTACAGGTTAGTTATTTTATTCCCCCCCCTCACTATTTTTTAGCGTGAGGGGGGTAGGTAGGGACTTTTTATTTGGGGGGGTGACTAGGGGCTTGGGGACCCCTAGTCACCTTGGGGGGGGGATTTACTTAGGGCCCCCACCCACAGCCCAGGGGTGGGGGCCGGAGGGGGGGTGGACAGTAGGTCCCCCCTCATTATCAATATGGCCCCCACCCGCCGCGCAGGGGTGAGGGCCGGGGGGGCAATAGGTCCCCCCCTCATTATCTCATTATCAATATGGCCCCCACCCGCCGCACAGGGGTGGGGGCGGGGGGGACAATAGGTCCCCCCTTATTGTTCATTTTAGGGCCCCCACCCACCGCTCAGGGGTGGGGGCCGGGAGGGGACAATAGGTCCCCCCCTTATTGTTATTAGGGCCCCCACCCACCGCTCAGGGGTGGGGGCCGGGGGGGGACAATAGGTCCCCCCTTATTGTTCATTTTAGGGCCCCCACCCACCGCTCAGGGGTGGGGGCCGGGAGGGGGACAATAGGTCCCCCCCCCTATTAGTATTTAGGGCCCTCACGGGGGGGGGGACCCTTTTTTTTTTTTTAACAGTGAGCAGCCACAGGCTGCTCACTGTTTAATAGACATGCCCCTACTCGCAGTATTGCGAGTAGGGGCACAATTTACTAATACTAAGTAATTTTTACTTAGTATTAGTAAATTAATAGGGGGCGGACCGAACATCGCATATGTTCGCCATCTGTGGCCAACGCGAACACGCTATGTTCGCCGGGAACTATTCGCCAGCGAACCGTTCAGGACATCACTAATTTACACATGTTTTACACAGTAATATTTTATATAATTTGAGGTTCTCCAATTCCTTAGATTCAGGTTCCTTTGGACTTTGATCTAGAGGTTGGAACTCTTCAGAAATGTTTGGTTGAGAAATCCATCCAACGGTTTGGTGTTTTTTCATTAAAGAAAAAGTAAAGGAGGAACAAAATCAGCAGGACAGATATATTAATAGAATGCTGGCAAAATTAACAAAATATATAAACAATATATACAGAGTTATGTACCTTCCATATCAAGAAATGCCTAGGCCCTACGGATTCATTCAACAGAGCTCTTAAGGAGAATTAATGCAAATAAAAATCAAACATTATTTAGGATTTTAGAAAAAAGAAAGCATAAACCCGAGCTAACTTTTAGTTAGTTATTGAAATGTGCAAAATCTAAACAGTAACAGTTCCACTTAGAACCTCCATATAAATTAGTAGCGGTTCCACCAAATAAAGCAAAATGTGAATCTCTCAAAACTACTTATAATGATAATACTTCAGCTGCATAATGCTTATTTAGTCATACATATCTTTACTCCAGTAATTTCATTTAATTATGCATTATTACTCAATTGCTTATGAATATATTAATAATCTGCAGTAATTAATTTGCTTCAAGTGGTGATTAATCAACAAACTGGGATGCTCTAGTAAATTACGGACCCTTTGGGTATTATTATTGTGGCACCTGTTCCACAACCAGGTTTTTAATATAATAGTTTAGTCAAACTTCTAGCTGTAAGCAACTACCGTAATCATTCTTTCAGATTTTGTAAGAATGTTTATTATAACATATGTGAGTTATGTTTTCCTTTTGGAAGTAAGATAATGGGATAGATGAATAGTTTTGTTTTTAAACTCTGAAGTTTTTCTGTATCCCTTTTTTAGCTTACTCGTATGTTTCATTACTGCAACATGACTGTTTCCAACACTTTCTTATCTGCAGTATAACTTTTTTGTGCAACTCAAGCATGTGTTTTTTTGTTTGTTTGTTTTTTCAGTTTAATGCAACATGGATTAATTTTGACATATTTTACTGAATTCTAACGTATCTTGATCCATCTGCTTGTTTAATAAACCAAAAATTTGAACAGTCACCATTTCAAAATGTCAAACTTTATTAGTCCATGATTGAAACAGAATTTCATTCTACAGTTGAGCTACTTTGACCTAAGGAGGGGCATAGGTCTGCTTCATTTCCTGTATTAGAGACAGCAAACCCCCTTCTCCTTGACACTTTTGAAAGAAAACTAGATCAGAAAAAAAGAACAGATTCTGAGATAGGAAGAGAAGAGGAAACAATGGGAGAAAGGAAGGTTTGGCATGACAGTGCCACTTTAATGCTCTGTTTCTGGAATTTTTAATTAAAATTATTGTTTTTTTTAATCATTTGGATGCTGAGTGTGTACCTTCTGCCTGTGCCACCTAATAAAAACTGATGAAGATGTGAACTGTACTGGCATTGCCTAGGTCTGGCTATGACATCTTAAGCATCTATGACATCACTCATTTTGGTTTTATTACTGCAAAGCTGTTGATGCGAGCAAGATACAGTCAGTGAGTATGTAATGTGGTACAGAGATGTTTTTAGAGATAGGTAATGTTTAGAAAAATTAACTTTTACCCATATATTGTTGAATGAGATGGCTAGGAAATGTATATATGTATAGCGATTGCACCAGGTAGTTTGGATTTATTCACTAAGTATAGTGTTTCAGTGGATAAATATATTTTTAGGCCCAACTACTGACTATTGCTGGTTTTGAGAATATTAACAAACGGCACATTTTCCAAAATTCTGTATTTTGAGACTTCAAATCACTACAATGCAGTCTGGGACAGACCGCCTGGCACCCCCACCGGATGCCTCTGTCAATCAATGCTCCTAGTGCTCACCGAGGACTCCAAGCACTACACCCGACACCATCAGCACTGTAGTCCCCACGTCCAGCGTTACAGCTTGACTGGGAACTCGCCGTCCTCTACCCACCCTGGACCCAAGACCAGGATCCAGCTTCCAGTGGGCAGACCTCTCCTACTCCAGAATGCGTAGGAACAGCTCTTAAAAGAGCTAGTGATAATAATACCAGGGGAGTATAGAGATATAGCCAACCCTAGGGTAGATACAGCCGTTTCCCCCACACATGAGATCAGACTCTATGTTGAGGGTAAGCAGGAACTCAATTTTAATGGTGCCACACTGGCCTTTTATGACAATCCCCATGCAAGGGGTACGCCCACATGGACCTTGTTGGGGACTCCAACACAAAGACGCAGACCAATAAGAATAGTAATTAAATACACGACACTCCCATAACAAACATACAATCCCTCTCCTCTGCCTGGAAGATAATTGAGTCAGATACTTTATCAATTCAATTATCTCCAGGCAGAAAAAACACACATTTCTAAAAACTCCCCATAGTACCCCAAAACACATAATATCCCCACAAATGTTACATCCCCTGATAGACCTGATCTGGGTGACCAACATACCAAAAAATCACCCAGATCAGTTCAGGGGTTCAGAAATTCTATGGAAGTCATTTATTTGACCGGCTGCAGGCATGGTCCCATGCCCAAAACAGTTCAGAGAATCAGGACTTGAGGTCGGTTTAGTTCGGTAGTTTGAAAACGAACAAACTACCGAACAGAGTCAATAGTCTTACCTTGGAGCTTGTTCCCTTCATCCAGGCGAATGATCTTACCGAACAGTGCCTTTCTAAATTGAATAGACTCGAACGCAGGCGATGATGGAAGTTCAGCGGGGTTCAGGAGTTTCTGTATCCGATTTTAGTTCCAGGAGATTCATGCCCAAACACCGCTGCCTGCGTTCATGCGAACAATTTTTAGGCAAAATCAGTTTAGAAAGTCTAGTAACATAGTATCAAAGTGTATGTGATTTGTCAGATAGCCAAATGATTGAAAGTATTGTCACGCACAGAGTTGGTGCATCTTTAAGACCATGAACTGAATATATTAATAATCTGCAGTAATTAATTTGCTTCAAGTGGGGATTAATCAACAAACTGTTGACAGAGATCACATTGACGCTGGATAAATTGTGCATGGCGTCCCCGTGGTCGTGGAAGTTGAATACTTCCTTACTTCAGGATCCGGCCGTGGTCGAGACCGTTTGCGGGGAATTGACGGAGTACTTCGCAGATAGCCAAATGATTGAAAGTATTGTCACGCACAGAGTTGGTGCATCTTTAACACCATGAACTGAATAATCTATATAGTTTCATATTACAGGCCAAAACTGACATAGAGGAAATGTAGTCCTAACGTGGTCGGACCACGCAGAGATTACGTTGGCACTGGATAAATTGTGCACAGCGTCCCCATGGTCATGGAAGTTGAATACTTCATTACTTCAGGATCCGGCCGTGGTCGAGACCGTTCGCGGGGAATTGACGGAGTACTTCCCAGATAGCCAAATGATTGAAAGTATTGTCTTGTCAGATAGCCAAATGATTGAAAGTATTGTCACGCACAGAGTTGGTGCATCTTTAAGACCATGAACAGAATAATCTAAATAGTTTCATATTATAGGTCAAAACTGACAGAGGAACTGTAGTCCTTATTTGCTATTGCTTCTTTTTGTGTTATCACGCTCTGATTTATAATGCATTTGCCACATTTGTTATAAGGTAAGTTTGGCATGACAGTGCCACTTTAATGCTCTGTTTTGGGAATTTTCAGTTAAAACTGTTTTTTTTTTAGTCATTTAGATGCTGAGTGTGTGTCTTCTGCCTGTGCCATCTAATAAAAACTGCTGAAGATGTGAACTGTACTAGCATTGCCTAGGTCTGGACCATGACATCTTAAGCATCTATGACATCACTCATTCTGGTTTCATTGTTGCAAAGCTGTTGATGTGAGCAAGGTACAGTCAGTGAGTATGTAATGTGGTACAGAGATGTTGTTTTCAGAGGTAGGTAATTTTTAGAAAAATGAACTTTCACCCATATATTGTGGAAAGAGATGGTTAGGAAATATATACATGTGTAATTCTCTCCCTCTATTGGTTACTTCCTAATGCCCCATCAATGTACTGCAAAATATTCATATTATTTTTGCACTGTATATATAGTTTTCAATACACTGACTGGCTAATTTTTAACCCTTTTGTTTCATCTGAATTGTTTTTCCCATAGAAGTTGCAAAGTAAACATTTGCCTGAACTGAAACACCACAGGGATGAATTTTTGGACCACACAAACTATTTTTTTTTCTGACGGTCTGACACAAGTCTATTCATAGAGTAGAACCTGCTAGAAATGGGATACATTCGCCTTTCTTATTGAATGTATAATCATATAGCATAACTAAATCCCCATAAGTTTTTCCTAATTCAGGTGTGTGGTGTAGATACATAGATAGACAGATGGATGGATAGACAGATAGATCAGAAAAGATACAGGTGATACTCGAAATATTAGAATATCGTGCAAAAGTTCATTTATTTCAGTAATGCAACGTAAAAAGGGGAAACTAATATATGAGATAGACGCATTACATGCAAAGCAAGATTTTTCAAGCCGTGATTTGTCATAAGTGCGATGATTATGGCTTACAGCTCATGAAAACCCCAAATCCACAATCTCAGTAAATTAGAATATTGTGAATAGGTGCAATATTCTAGGCTCACAGTGTCCCTCTCTAATCAGCTAAGTAAGCCGTAACACCTGCAAAGGGTTTCCGAGCCTTTCAGTCTGGTTCAGTAGGAATCACAATCATGGGGAAGACTGCTGACCTGACAGTTGTGCAGAAAACCATAATTGACACCCTCCATAAGGAGGGAAAGCCTCAAAAGGTAATTGTGAAGGAAGTTGGATGTTCCCAAAGTGCTGTATCAAAGCATATTAATAGAAAGTTATGGAAGGGAAAAGTGTGGGAGAAAAAGGTGCACAAGCAGCATGGATGACCGCAGCCTGGAGAGGATTGTCAGGAAAACGTCATTCAAAAGTGTTGGGGACTTTCACAAGGAGTGGACTGAGGCTGGAGTCAGTGCATCAAGAGCCACCACACACAGACAGATCCTGGACATGGGTTTCAGATGTCGTATTCCGCTTGTCAAGCCGCTCCTGAACAACAAACAACGTCAGAAGCGTCTTACCCCTTAAATAAGAAGAATGGGGTTGCTGTGCTTCAGAAGGGGACAGGATAAGTTGTTACACAATGGCCTCATAGACATTTGGAGAGCGCATCATCCTGGCGATCAGGATTACACTTATTCGGCGCCCCACGATACCTACTCAAGGATTGACCTATTTTTGGTGAACCCCCATGTAGTGCCCAAAGTGTCAGGCTCTGCGGTGGGATCTATCAAGTGGTCGGACCACGCTGAGATCACGTTGACGCTGGATAAATTGTGCACGGCATCCCAGTGGTTATTGAATACTTCCTTACTTCAGGATCCGGCCGTGGTTGAGACCGTTCGTGGGGAATTGACGGACCACTTTGCAAGAAACACGGAGGCTGGCCTCCAGCCTACCACGGTGTGGGCTGCACACAAGGCGGTTATTCGGTGCATATCCGCGAAGCCACCCTTAAAAAAAATAAAAACACAGCTATTATCATCACTCTTGGAGTCCCTGGGGGAAGCGGAAACAAAGCGTAAATCAAATGCAACGCCTAGCACTTTAGCTGATGTGAAGACCTTACGGGCATCGATACGCGAAATGCTTCTAGACGAGACAGCTAGAGCTCTAGTATGGTCCAAGAGGACTTACTATGACTTACTATGAAAAAATCAAACAAAATGGATGCGCTCATAGCGAGATCTATCCGACCGAGACAGAGAAATACTCTGATTAGTAACCCAGACGAAACGTGCGCGTCAGGGGCTCAGGAAGCCTAGCTTGACATTCCTCTTCTCTGAAACTGCTATGTTTATTAAAAAATGGGTTAACCCTAGCTGGACCTGGCACCCAGACCACTTCATTAAGCTGAAGTGGTCTGGGTGCCTAGAGTGGTCCTTTAAGGGGTGCCCTCGAAGGCACTTAGATTTTAGATTTTCTATCTTACAAGCATCAGGATTACCTATATTTTCTACATCTCTATTTATCATTACATCTAATCCTAGCTTGCTACTGCCTCCTATTCCTCCCTATTTACAGGTATTCTCTGCCTCTTCTTTATTAACTATTGCAACCATATTGGTGTACTGTTTAACCTCTTGTGTATTAGAGATACTTTATCTATACACAGCAGACCCTGTTTTGCAGGAGGAGTTCAGAGGATACTAATACCCCACCCTCCCATCTTGAATTCAATGACATTGTTTATAGAAAGTGGCTTAACTTTTTACTATTAAAGTATCTCTTTGTATTTACACCTCTCTTGCTAGCAAGCGTCAGGATTACCTATAGTCTCTATATTTCTACTGACCATATTATCTAACCTATCTTGCAACTGTCTCCTATAACTCTTTATTTTACAGGTATTCCCTGCCTCTTTTCTATTAACTATTGCCACCAACTGTTGTGCTGTTTAACCCCTTGTGCACTAGAGGCATTTCATCTATATTCATCCTACCCTGTTCTCCAGGAAGAGTTTTGAAGATACTAGTATCCCACTTTTCTATTTAGAATTCAGTTACATTGTTCATAGCAAGTAGTTTTACTTTACACCAATAAGTATTTCTTTGAAGCAACACTTCTCTTGCTATTGGTTCTATTGGAGGTTTAATACCCCAACTAGTTTATAGGACATATTATTTTGTGGCCTTGTGCTTTTTGTTTTGCTTTTATCTTTTCTATTTTACATTTTAATATATCCATTAAAAGTAATTTTTTATGCCCATTTCATTGTGACTATATTTACCAAAATGTTGGGACACTTTATGGTAGTTTTTTTCTTTTCTTTTTTGTATTCAGAGAAATACGCACATCACGAGAATAAAGGATGCTTCGGGTAAGTACCACACAGACCCTACCAATATAGCCCAAGTCTTTACGAACTATTACACCAAGCTATATAATCACTCTAGCGGAGTCGATAGCGACCCCTCAAGTGAAACGGACAGCACCCACACTTTCCTGTCCCGATTGTCCCTCCCAGTCTTGCGGGGCGCAGACTCAGAAGCCCTGGGAAAGCGGATCTCAGCTGAGAAGATAGATGGTGCTATATCATCGTTAAAAGGCAACAAAGCTCCAGGCCCAGATAGCTTTGAGGGCAGTTACTATAAGATCTTTCGCGGGGAACTTACTCCTCATCTGGAAACGTGATTTAATGATCTCATGGAGGGGGGCACGCTAGATAGGGACATGTCGTTAGCAGACATCATACTATTACCAAACCCGGCAAAGACGATATGATCCAGGAAAACTTCCGCCCTATATCCTTAATAAATCACGACTCTAAAATTCTGGCAAAGATCCTAGCTCATAGACTGAACCCCCTATTAACGGGTTTAATACACCCAGATCAGGTGGGCTTTGTACCTGGTAGGCAGTTATTTGAAAAAACTAGGCGCAACGTCGACCTCATCTGGCAGCAGGCCACTAGGAAAATTCCGACCTTGATATTGTCACTGGACGCCGAGAAGGCACAGATGTCAAGGCTCAGGTCCAGATAACGGGGGCAAAGATGGTGCCTTTCAGTTTGGGGAACGGAACCAGGCAGGGCTGCCCTCTTTCGCCCCTGTTGTTCGCCCTTTCTTTGGAACCCCTCCTATAAACTATATGCAGCAGCCCGGATATTAAGGGAAATACGGTCGGAGGACAGCAGTATGTTGTGTCGGGATTCACTGACGACATCTTGCTGACCGATCCGAAGGAGTCGATGGCGGCAGTAACGAACACGCTAGAAACGTATGGCGGGTTGGCCGGGTACAATGTGAACTTGACTAAATCAAGCGCGCTCCCAATAAGCATAGGAGACGCGGAAATGGCCCACATAGGACGTACTTATAACATACGCATAGTGCGAGACCATATAAAGTACTTGGGAGTGCGATTGACGGTGGACCCTACTCAGCTGTTTCAACAAAATTATGTCCCCATGCTATGAGCATTGATAGATGATATGGAGAGGTGGGTGGAAAAACCAATCTCTTGGATCGGCAGGATACATTCAGTGAAAATGTATGTCCTCCCTCAAATCCTGTTCTTATTTCAAGCACTCCCGGTCCAGCTGACTAAATCGGACTTGGGAGCACTTCAACTAGCTATAGGAAAATTCATATGGCAGAATAGGAAGCATAGAGTCTCGCGCAATGTTCTGTATCGTGCGAAAACGAGGGGCGGCTTGGGTTTACCTAACTTCTACTTTTATTATCTAGCAGCCAAGCTAACCCAGATAGCTCTGTGGCACTCCCCTGTGGGGGAGAGGCGGTGGGTAGACCTGGAATCTTCTCTTATGGGCTCAGACATGCAGCAATTCTATATGTGGGTCCCTAGGGACCGTCGATACATTTTGCATGCCCAGCCATTGTAAATGCCTTGAAAATTTGGGATGCCACATCGTCAATATATGGTTTGTCCCCCCGCATTTCTCCGTTAACCCCTTACTTGAGGAATAAAGCGTTTCTCCCCGGGATGGAAGCAAGGGACTTTAGAGGCCTAGAGTGTACAGGGGTACAGCGTCTATACCATCTATATGAGGGCGGTTCGCTTATATCATTCGAGGACTTAAAAAACAGGGCCCCTTTACGCCCATCTGACTTTTTTCGATACCTTCAACTTCGGGACTATGCCCAGAACCCGGTGGTAAAAACAACTGCACTGACCCCGAAAGCATGTGCATGAAAGAACAATTTCCAAAAGGCCTAATTACGAATCTGTATGCACACCTAAGCACGAACACGTCTGAATGGGGGGAGCTCACTTATATTGCCCAATAGTAGGCGGATTTGATCGAGGAGTTAGAGGGTGTCGAATGGCAGGAGATCTGGGAAGCCGCCGTGACCTCATCTATATGTGTCTCCATGCAGGAACAGGCTTATAAAACCATGTTCAGGTGGTACGCCACCCCGGTAAAGCTCTACAGAATGAATAAAATCTCGACAGATTTGTGTTGGAGAGGGTGCGGCCAAAAAGGGACTTATTTCCACATGTGGTGGGATTGCCCAGAGGCACAAAAATACTGGAAACCGATCGCGCAACTATTGCGGGACATCTTTGACAGAGAGGTCCACCTGGACCCCTGGGTGTTCCTCCTGGCCAAGTCTATGGATGACTGGTCTAGAATGGAACAGAAACTAATACATAAAGTAAACTTGGCTGCAAGGAGGGCTTTAGCACAGGTTTAGCTACAGAGAGAGATTCCCTCACTCATTAGGGTAATACAAAAAATCAAAGACACTTTTCTCATGGACAAATTAACCGCGCACATACCGAAATTTGAAAATATCTGGGGCCCGTGGGTAGATAGTGGAATGAGTGATTAGGAGATGGGTGGGTTGGGCTCATCCCCCTAGCACCCCTGTTTCTGTACCCGACCTATATTAACTTTGGAATCACCCAGCCTGCACTCCCACAGGGGGTCGATCAGGATCCCACTGGCAGACCTGCACAATCTGGCCCACTCCACAAACGTTGTGATATGGCTAAACATTATGGAGCCACATTGTAACTAGGTCGCATAGACCTACGATCACCATGGCCGGTAACTCCCTGTACCACTCCCTCCCGTACTCCCTCCTCTTTACCCTTCTCCCCTCCCTCCTTCTTCTTTTCCTCTTTAAGGTTTCATCTACTTCTTTCACACCTATCACTACATTCTTCTTTACTCTGGCTGACACTTACATCTCGACCATAGATATTGCGAGAGCATTACCTTTCCTATGATGACACAGGAGGCAATACCACTAAACGGGTAATATTCCACTGGTGACACTGAAAGATGAGCTAGTTATCACAATTGCTAGGATCCCACTAGCGCAATGTATAGGTCGACAAACCTAGGCACTGGATTTCAGGGTCCTGCTCATAACGGTTGGTCAGATTCTTACTGTTTTACCCTTTATCGAAAAACCTGGTGGGGCACCACTGATGTATGGACTACAGCAGACGACACACAACATTCTGCTGCACGTTTTTAAAGTTTGTTTCTATAAGATTGTAGATTTGTTCACCTCGTGCAAATTTGGATGTGTCTTTGGAATAATGTTTATAACCCTGTTGTGATGTATGATTTCTGTGGTGTCATACCTTGTAATAAATATAGGTCCAAAGTCCTCTTTTCTAATGAGATCAATTTGTGCATCTCATTTGGAAGCCAAGGAGCCAGAGTCTGGAGGAAGAATGGAGAGGCACACACTGCACGATGCTTGAAGTCCAGTGTGAAGTTTCCACAGTCTATGTTGATTTGGGGAGCCATGTCATCTGCTGGTGTTGGTCCACTGTGCTTCATTAAGTCCAGGGTCAACACAGCCGTCTACCAGGAGATTTTGGAGCACTTCATGCTTCCTTCCACAGACGAGCTTTATGGGGATGCTGACTTCATTTTCCAGCAGGACTTTGCACATGCCCACACTGCCAAAAGCACCAAAGCCTGGTTCAATGACCATGGGATTACTGTGCTTGATTGGCCAGCAAACTCGCCTGACCTGAACCATAGATTCTCTATGGGGCATTGCCAAGAGAAAGATGAGAGACATGAGACCGAACAATGCAGAAGAGCTGAAGGCCGCTATTGAAGCATCCTGGTCTTCCATAACACCTCAGCAGTGCCACAGGCTGATAGCTTCCATGCCACACCGCATTGAGGCCGTAATTGCTGCAAAAGGGGCCCAAACCAAGTACTGGAGAAGAGACTGAAATGGGTTAACTAAATAAGTGCTCCCATACCCAGTCTCTATAACCCAAACATGAACTACTACATCAAAGCACTTGGCTGATTTGTAAAATATTATTCAGACTACAAATCAGCAATTTAATTACATATATATATATTTTATATTTATTATTATTACTATTATTCTCACGTATGTCTTATTTTCATTGTATCATAAAATTACCATCTTGAGTATGGACCTTTGATCCACTTTATAACTTTATAACTTTATGTTTTGTTTTAACATTCATCCTTCTCCATATATGATCAGTTTAATGTTACTTTATTTAATTTAATCTAATTTCATAGATGAGCTACATATACATATACATATTGTAAATTCCCCATCCGTTTTGGCACCTTAGAGGTTAATTCCCCCACTCTGAGATCTTATCATCGCCACTCCCTTGGTCCCGCCCACCCATAGTGCGGCTGTAATGCCTATAATGTCATAAAAATAGGCGGGCATTCCTGGGGTCTATTGCCTATAATGTCATAAAAATAGGCGGGCATTCCTGGGGCGCCATTCCACATTCGGTTAGCTCTAGATAAAGGCGCTTGTGTGCGCCGAAACGCGCGTTGGGCATACCAATTTACTGATGCACACTTAGCATATCGGCATACCTATGCATATTTAGACTTCGTCTTTTCTGTAATTGATCAGAGGATGAGGGGGTTTAGCCTTAGATTCCTATGCTGACTAGAGATTAGACCAGTAATTGGGATCTGAGAGGCCCGTTGGCATACGGATCGGGTACTCTTCTACTTAACTTTAGACAGTCTAGTACTCAGTAGATTTTCTAGGGAATACGATATAGATTAATAGCATTTAGCTGGCGGCACTTTATTACGCTGTGCTAAACCCTATCTACACTAGATGAGCTCTGTCTATACACGAGGACAGGCTCCACTGCTTGTCTAAGTCTGGGCTAATTCTTTACCATTTTGCTCTAAGATTATAGTGTTATTTTTCTTTTTTGGGGGGGAATTTATTGAGTATTACAATTGGGAATCCGTTTATTTCGTCTAGCATCTCGACCTCACGTTTGGTTTGAGGTACGCTGCCGTCTTCACTCCCAAATACTCTGGTATATTTCCATATCTCCCCGGCGATTCTATAACACACCCCCCTCTCTTGATTTTGATTTCAAGGATAACATACCAATACTTAATACTTTTTATTTATTATTACAACAGTTTGTTGCAATCACATGTGGTTACATAACTCATTCTTTGAAATCAGCCAATGTATTAAGTTTTCCTCTAATCTCTAGTTCTATTACTCCATAATATCGTCTACTGACACATTGATATACTGCTGCCTAATTAGCAACAGTTTACAAGGATACTGCTACTGTTTCAGTATTTAGTTGAATAATTTGTTATATATATATAATAGTACAGACGTAGGTCTTCATTTCTTTTAATAATTTTCTTTTTTCTTGTATTTTTCACTTTCGATTGTATATACACCTCCTTCCTATGAGCTGCCCTACCCTTAAGAGGGATCAATAAAGTTTTTTATTTTGTTCAACATATGTCCTATACTTTAGAATAGGTACCTTGTAGCCACACATTCTTTAATACAATTATACACAGGCTAATCAAGGTATCCCAGGACTTTAATATATAATATTTACTGCTGATTTGTAGTCTGAATAATATTTTACAAATCAGCCAAGTGCTTTGATGTAGTAGTTCATGTTTGGGGTATAGAGACTGGGTATGGGAGCACTTATTTAGTTAACCCGTTCCAGTCTCTTCTCCATTTATCTATTATTTCTTTGGGTTATGCCCTAATACTCCTCAACCATTACAGCCTCGGTGGGTGGCTCAGTTCACTCACTGTGACTGTATAATTTTAATTTCAAGTACTGAGTCCATATGCATGCTTATTCTTTTCAGAGGTCCGATATTGTTCTATGTACACTCCTTGTTTTATTGATTGCATGTAATATCCTAATTTACTGAGATTGTGGATTTGGGGTTTTCATGAGCTGTAAGCCATAATCATCACACTTATGACAAATCACGGCTTGAACTATCTTGCTTTGCATGTAATGCGTCTATCTCATATATTAGTTTCCTCTTTTAAGTTGCATTACTGAAATAAATGAACTTTTGCACAATATTCTAATTTTTCGAGTATCACCTGTATATACACACAAACATGCATAGTACAAGATGGTACTGTGAAGGGCAAGTTTGGAGAAATTTGTTTTAGTTGAAGAAAGCTTGAACTGTAGCCAGATTTTATTTGTGTTTTTCCATTCTAAACTTAATTTCGGAAGAATTGGGCACCATGTGGCAAACTGATGCTTTACTGCCATGCAAGAGGTTAGGGATAATGGAACAGGTCAGAAAGAAACATGGAAGACATAATTGTCTTGGCAGCCAGCAAGAAAAATGAGCAACTTAAAGTGGTCTTAATTACAAGATTTGTACATTATCCGGAATAGATTTGGATAAATGAGAACATTTTGGTGTCAGCATGATAATGCAGGACAGATCCTTGTAAGCCCATGGGGAAAAGCAAGGCTGAACAGCTAATACAATGAAAATAAAAAAAGAAAGAGAGAGTGAAAATGTCAAACAGCTATAAAGAGAATGCATTTTTAATTTGTATTCCATTTCCACTCTCTCAAGTAGCACTTAGCCACACAGAACGTTCAGGATTACTTTATCTATGTTCTGTTGGTATTTGGATCGATATCATTCAATCTTTTTAATCAAATATAGGTTTTAATATAAACATATATGACATAAAAAGTGGGTTATATTGTTATTTTAAATCCCTACAAGGAATATCATGTAATGTTTCACAGCAGTAGTTATGTACAGTTTGATATGGCATTTCTACTGTCTACCTGTGACTGTGTGTGTGACTGTGTGTATATGTGCATACATCTCAGAATCTCGCCAACACTACACACAAATACACCCCTGCATTTCAATGTCAACACTACATACAAACCCCACCATTACATATAACCACATCACTGCATTCTAAAACCACCGTACACACAAATGCATGCTTGCATTTAAACGCCAATACTACATACAAACACACCCCTACATTAATTCAAATATACTCCATACAAAAACATGCTAACATTCAAATATACAAACACTGTTCAGCATTAAATACATAAAAAGAAATTGCATTCGTTTTTTACATTTTAAAGTGGGGGGAGGGGTGGTGCCAAAAATAGGACCCGCCCCGGGGGCTAAATGCTCTAGGTACGCCCCTGACAGGTGATATAGCAGATCATCTCTCTTCCCTTTACAGTGAATATATGTTTTATTCCATTATTTGGTGTATTTGTTAAAAGGGTTACTCCAGCATGGTTTTAAACTTTATTTATTTGGCTCTAACTCTGTTATTGTACAGTTGTTACTTAGCTCCTTTCCCATTTTATGGCTCAAAAACATTTTAAAATAGCTTACAACTTACCTGGAATCCAGCTACTGGCCAAGATCTCCTTGATCCTTTCCATGCCTTCTTCCTTGTCACACTGCGTCATCGTCTTTCACTTTGCGGTCCAATCAAATGCGTCTCATAAAGAAGCAATGTTGGACAGAGTCCGTGCATTACAAGTACCGCTAATGCTTACATGAGCTTCGTCTGATAGAGAAGCAGTGATCGCTACATCGCATGGTGTGTGCATTCAAGAACAGTGAGATGAGCGGAGTGGCAACAACCAACCCAAGTGCTGGAAAGTTAAGGAGTGAGAAACGGAGGGCTGAACAGAAGGTAAGGGGGTGGACATAAGGAGGGGAATATACAGAAGGAGCGGAAACTTCTTCCAGACACACTTGCACTCATTATTCAATCCAGAACAAAGTTTTGGCTCTGTGGCT
The DNA here is from genome assembly GCA_933207985.1 of Pelobates cultripes. NCBI lineage: Eukaryota > Metazoa > Chordata > Amphibia > Anura > Pelobatidae > Pelobates > Pelobates cultripes. The sequence goes on along the minus strand of OW240914.1, from coordinate 118,508,676 downwards.
GGGGTACAACTGCAAAGACACCCAAGCACAAATTCACAGATTTCTCTGTATAGGCAACGTTTCAAGCTAAAACAGTTGTACATACAGATTGCTTGCTCCATGACTACTTCTTAAAGCAGATGTGTTCATGGAGATTGGAGTAATCCTTTTTACTATGTAATATATATAATAATTTATTTAGTTTATTATTTCTCTTCAAATGTGAGTGCAAAATTGTTGTTTCATATTAAAGCTAACATCATAGATCAGTGGGCCTCTGAGAACAAAATTATACGGATTCTATGTAATGATCCCCTTATATGTCATTCATTAGCACACATAAGAAATAACATCCTGTATTGCGACGCATTTTATGAATAATGCAATGTTGATGCCCCATGAGAGATATGTTTACTCAAACTTTTGTAACAAAACAAATGTTAATATCCTGTTTATCTGATATCCTGTAACTGTATAACTATCTACCTTTTCTCACACACACAAAAAAACAATAAACAGATTTAAAAAAAATAAAGAAAGAAATGTATTTGTATTAATTGTTACTATATCTTAATTAGATATTTTTAAAAACCATTAATGACAGTGTGGGATAACATAAAACACTGTGAGAAAGACAACAGATGACTGTGGACTCTATAAATACTCAGATCACCAGAAATGCTATCAAAAGAGGAATATTCAAAGGTTTAACCCCTTAAGGACACATGACATGTCATGATTCCCTTTTATTCCAGAAGTTTGGTCCTTAAGGGGTTAAAGGAACACTAAAGTCATCCACACCACTTCACCTCAATTAAGTGGTCTGGGTGCAGTGACCCTCTAAATTTAACCCTGCAACGCAGAACATTGCCGTTTTGTAAAATCTGTAATGTTTACATTGCAGGGTTAAATACATCGCTAGTGGCAGTCGCTGTGGAAGTCTTCCTGGCAGCCACTAGAGGTGTTTTCTCCTCCAGAACTAAGTGAAACTCTGTCCTTGAATCAAAAGATGCAGAAAGCGGCATCTGGTTAGGGAAGTGTAGCATTTTGCCCCCAAGTGCCTATTTTAATTTCATTGCTTCTCTATGACAAGCATTCAGTTGGAGAAGATCACGGAAGATGTCAGCAGGCAGAGGAGTCCTGGCATGGGATACAAGGTAAGTCATCTATTTTAAACTTTAATTTTTTAATTAATTGTTATTTTCAGGACTATAAGTTCCCTTTAATATTGTGTTTTAAGTATTGATGTTTAATGCAGTACCTATGTAATCTTTAATAAAAAAAAAAAGTTAAAATGTGTAACGGACCGTTTTGCACAAAAGGGGTAAAAAAGGGGTTAACAGCCGTTTAGGAGATCTTCCCCTTCCAGAGATACAGGCACAGCAACTGCAGAACACCAAACTCCCGAACTTGATACAAAATAGCACTCCAACTCCCAAACTGGAACCTCCCAAATAGCTGCTAGCAGACGAACAGGAAAAGCAGACAATCAGCTTACACTCCTGGCAATCAGTCTCTAACAGCATACAGTGAATCCCCCCAACAACGAGACAAGGCTCCGTGTTGAGGGTCAAGCAGTGGTCTGAGGTGCTGGCACACCCAGCCTGGTTTTTATTACAGTCTTTTCAAATACAGGACCGCCCACAGGGAGGTATAAAACAACCAATCACATATCAGTTACATCCCACTCAATTACACATACAGTTAAAACATACTTTCTACCCAACTTTCATAACTCTAAAACCATACATCACATTCACATAAAATTACATATTCACAACCAATCCATTCAGGGGAACAACATATTTAAAAATGGCATGAATCAGACCAGGGGTTCAAAAGTTAGTAAAGGTATCTTTTGGGCCCTGGCTGGCACATGGCTATCTGGCTCAAACAGGTTTTACAGAGCCCTCTATCCTGAGACAATGGGGAAAGTAATCCAATTATCCAGGGATAGAGGCAGACTCCATTGAGCACATGGTTGCAAAAAGACATAAAACACTTTAAAATACATAAAGTCACCTTTTACACATAACACACAGACATGTCACATATCCCCAGATAGCTGGGATCTGAGCGCACAAAACTACCGAATAGCGCTCAGATCCTATTCACACAGTTCAATTGCCATGGAGCCGAAGTCTTTAACTACACGAATGGGCTCCATGGCATAGCTATCTGGGTTAACACATTTACATAAAGTCTGGTCCATAGTCCAAAGGCAGCAGGCGGGCAGCCAGGCTTCTCCAATGCAATGTGGCGAGATTGCTCTCGTCACAAAATGTTTTTGCTGATATTTCTAGTTTATCTCCTTGATACAAGGTGATATGCAATATTAATGGACCACAAGAATAACTACAAGAATAATGGAGCCATTGCATGTAGGATATCCCAATGCAGTGGTTATTTCTTATAGACTAAAGCAGTTAAGTGCTTTATTCCTTTAGTTTCTATTACTTTTAGTGGGTGATTAGTATATTTTTTATGCATTTAAGTTTGATCCATATTAGACATTCCCAAAGGGTAGCACATCTGAACAACTGACATAAGTCTCTAATGACGATTTCTATTTATAACCAGTTACTTGGTGGAGATAATTGATGTAAAACTTGCCCTACTTCAAACTGATCTCTAGAAGATATTTGTGTTAATCATGCATTTCATGTATCATATTAAAACTGACATTTTACATTTTTCCTGACTCTTGCTTGTTTAAAAACCCTCTTACCTTTTTTGTTCCTGCACATACATACAAGTGACATGCATGAATACATGCATACATGCAATTATAAATGCACACACATACAAATATGCATACTCTCAGAGTCACATACATACAAACACATACACAGTAACACACACAGGCACACATTCACACACTGCCATACAAAATCACAAACATACACACAAAGGCACAGTGACACACATGTACTAGGTTACATACAGTCACACATAGTCATACTCACACCGTCACCGGCATACAGTCACATAGTCTCATACACACACAGTCACAAGCACACAGCTGCACTCACACACACACACACAGTCATGTAGCCAGAAGCAGAGTCACATGCATATAGTCACACAAATAACTCTGCATTGATAAGCCATAAATAAAATTAACACCTCCAGTCTACATTCCTTAATTTTTTTTTTACCAAAATCACACTTCTTTAAATTATCACAATTAAGCTATTAAAATCCTTCCTCCTGTCTTCATCTTCATTAATCTGGTTTACTTCCTCTGCTCAAGCTATGTCTTCTATAAAATGTTTTCTATAAACAATACATTTAGCTTTTGTGTGCACTTTGCTTAGAACATAAGCTTATTTGAGCTGTCCCCTCAGCACCGTCTGTACCCGTATGTCCAGCTTGTCTTGTTGCAATTACTTGTTTGTTAGTCGACCTATTAGCAATGCTGTTAGAGAGCTACATCTCACTGTGGGAGCTATCCTGAGCACTCATCCTGGCTTCTTTGAACACTGGCCTTGGTGCTGAATTATATGTTTTGTAATTCAAGAAGGTGACATGTTCCTTTCAGATTCATTCTAAATGACGCAACCAGGCCATTAAAAGTGCACAGTTTAGGTGTATGTGGTGGTCTGGATCTTCTTCCTTTATTAGTTTAATATTCCTTAAAACATTGTATTTACTGCAACATAAACTAACTTTGCCATTTTGCATTGGCAGAGAGATCAGTAACATGGGCAGCATGATGGATGGACTGACTGGGGCACCAGGTGCGATTGGTCAGTGCCTGTTCAGAATATTGATGCAGCACAAAGCATCTACAAAATAAATTCTGGCTCTGCATAACAGCCATTGAATGTGTCTAATTTGCTTTTCTTTAAATAAAAACAGGAGGTATCTTTACATATAGTTCATGTCATGTCCCCATCCTCTTTGTTCTGTGGATAACCCATGCATGTTTGACAAAGTATTCTGAGTTTGACTTAGCGTTTAGCAGTATTTTTTAACTGTTTATTTTGAGGTTTCTTGCAGAACTCTGCTGAACCAATAACAGATGCAAACCCCTATAGGCAACTGAACTATAAACGTACTCTCTAAGAGACACAACCAGTTTCAAGTCAGATGGGTGAATGCCAACCCTCCATTTCATGTAGAGAGACATATGTCTATATCCATCAATACTACTAGGCATGGTCCAGTGGCTAGCAGGACTTCCCATCTATATGTTCATAATGTCTTCCTTGGGCAGTGCAGGACAAATCCCAGCAAAGAATGATAACTACTTCACTTCAGACTGATAAATGTATAAGTAGATTTTATATTGCACATAATGCTTCCAAGAGAAATGCATATAGCACCTTTTCTTCTTTGCCATCCCTGACACCTAATAAAATATTAGGAAATCGGTTGCTTAGTAACCTTGGTTCATTGTGAAGAATAACACCTTATTTTAACATACTGGTTTCACGAGCATCTATCCCTTAATATTAATTTTGTGTTTTAGATTTTTAAGCAATTAAATTGACTTGCTAAAATTTCATATACTCATAGGATAATGGAGCTGCAGTTCATGGCCCATACTATAGACTCATATTATTCCACCCTCATCACATGTTCTTGCTCTAAAATGTTGTGCAAAGGGAATACCGGTAGCAAATGGGAATAAGGAGGGATGCAGGGAAACAAAGCATTTGTGGACTGGCTGTAACATTTAACTTAAAGCTTATCCTGTGCACTGTGCATATGTTTTTGCTATTCCTTTCTCTCTAACACTCCAATATCCTCCTCTCATTATGTGGCAGAGTGGAATTCCTCCTTTCTGCTACATTCACTACACTCATTTAGTACACCTCTTTCTCTGTCCTCGGTTGCATCCCTGGAGCAAGCTTCTGCCTGAACAAAAAGGATTTAGCTTTTGTAATTAGTGAGAGAGAGGAGATGAGAGCTGTGGGGCTTGTAAATACAAGTAAATAGGTAGAGAGATGGAAGAGAGAGTTTAACATAGGGTATGTGCAGGGTTAAAATGTATCATGCCAGAATCTCACCAGTACCATCCCCACCTCCACCAGATACAGAACACTTGTGAGACATGGCTGTGTCAGTTTTCTGTCTAGAAGATTCTGTAGACAATGATAGGACAGGGTTTCATGTGTCTGGAGCCTGTCATATTTGTGACAGTTTATAAAAGTGCAGACTAATCAAATCGGCATTTTATAATTAAACACATGCCTGCCCATCAATGAGATAGCCATGGAGGTTTTCTTCAGCTTTTGTTAGCGCCACATTACAGCTCATTGAGCAGCATAGGAAAGCCGGGATCGGTGTGCACTTTCTTACAGTTCTAGCATTGAAGTTTTCTGCTGCACATACTTTACGTCTGTATCAGAGAAACAGGGGATTGCTTTAAAAGGCTGCAGACAGCAGATATGAAGCTTTTGCAAGCTGGTTACATACTCCCAAAGAAAACATGCAGAAATAAAAACCATATGCTTGCTTTCTTTGCGGATATATATACTAAATTGTTTAAAAAAATATGAAAAATTTAAATTGATGGAGTATTCCTTTAATACAGCAGGAGTGGAGTGGGTAGTGTGATCAGGAGTCATGGCAGAGTGGGGTTGGAGTCAGGGAGGCATAGACAAAGAAAGAGTTACATTGAAAGATGTAAGAAGTAGTGGGGGGAGATGTACGTGAGAAGTAGGTAGTAATATCCTCCTTTAGACCCAGCCCATTAACTTGTGACCTCTGTACTGGACATTTCATTCACATTCAACTCCTTTTATTCTTTTGAGCTACTCTATCAATCCCTGCTGAATTGTAAAGAGGACATCCCAGGTTTTCCAGTGATATGCCATGTGATTGGCTGGGATGCCGGGAACTTCCACTTCCTTTTCATCAAAAATGGACAGAAATTGGAAGACAATTTTTTCTCCAGTTCCCAGGAGGATATAGGTTAGTGGCAAAACTCCAGTAATTTTATGTCATATAACCAAACTAATTAATTTATTTTAAGGATAAGAGATTCAAGTTAAAAAGCAAACTCAATAGAAACAAGCAAACTGAGATAGAACCCAAACTGACATCGTCACCTTTAGGGTATCTCCATTGTTATTCTCTGACAGAACTAGACACACAAAAGATCCTTAAAGAAACACTATAAGGTCTGGAACACAAACATGTATTCCTGACCCTATAGTGTTTAACCCCACATTTATGTACTAGGTAACTTGCCCCCCCACCCCTCAAACCTCCTTAGAAAAAAAAAAAAAAAAAACACCTTATTTCCAGTGCCGCACAGATCCACTGACGCTGATCCCGCCCCTGATCCGCCTTCTTGGTGACATCATCGGAATGGCAGATTGATAAGGAGGTGGAATGGGGCGGGGCCAAACACTGTTTTAGCCAATCAGCACCTCCTCGTAGAGATGCATTGAATCAAGACGCTGAACGTTAGTGCTGCCTATAGTGCAGCTTTGCTCCAGGAAGCATCTCCAGTGACCATCTGCAGAGTACCCACTTGGAGGTGTCCCTAGGGAGCAATCTAAACACTGCCTTTTCTCAGAAAGGCAATGTTTGCATTAAAATGCCTGAAGTAATGATTATACTCATTAGAACAACTACATTAAGCTGTAGTTGTTCTGGTGGCTATAGTGTCCTTTTAATTTAGTTCAATGCTTTTATAGATATCATGAGGAACATTTTTGTTTACTGAAATCTTCATTAGCTTTGTGTATTCATTTCCAACGTCAGACTACATTTGTAAGACGGAAAGATAAATTCCAGCCATCAAAATATTGAATGTGGGTTAAAAAATTATAACACTCAGAAGATGTTTCTGCAAAGTGCTTTATTCAGAAATGGGCAGATGTGCCATGAAGTAAACATTTCCTGCTGCAAAATTCACATTTTTTAGATAGAAAAAGAAACAAGAGTATTAAACAAAATTTGGAAGCTCAGCACAAAGTGTAGCAATGTTATTATCACTATATGTTACAGGTATACACGTATGTTAGATGTAGCCTTGATGCAAAAGGCTCATGATTTTTTCAACCCTTGGCTTTATTAAGTAGTAAATAAATTATATTTGAAATCCTCTGCCTGGAATGGGGATATTTTTCTTTTTATTCCATTGAACAATGTTTTGCAATTCTCACAGCGTCTGCCAATGAAACGGTTAATATTTCTCAAAGACCCTTGTTATTTTTCTATACATTATAATACTATTTGGCTTCACTTCTGCCAAAACTTACTTACACATTTCTAAAAAAACAACTTACCTTTGTGCTTTTCTCTTTTTCTTTATTACAAACAATATCTCAAACTTTTCATTAAAAGTTGTGCTTAGCAAAAAAATAAGCTCTTTATCCTACAGCAAAAACGTACCTGTCTTTATGCATCGCACCCAGCAATCCCATCAATTCTAATTCTGTGATATATGACTGTCATTACGCATAGTCCTTGTCTACTAATTAACAGGTGACTATGGAGGGGGAAGCAAACACATTTGAAATAGCTAAGGTGCCATAAGAATTATTTAGGATCTATTCACTAAAAGCATTGTCTTGGAAATTGCAAATTTTAGATCAAAATAGCCAAATTGAACCATTTTTCAAAACTCACATCCTTTTCCAGTGAATTATAGCGAAGTGGGAACAAACTTGCAACATTTAAGGTGTAGTAGCAAATATGGAAAAGTTTCTGGTTCCAAGGAGTTGAAGATTTTTCTAACCCTGCTCTGTACGCCTAACTAAGTCATTGTCAAGTCACCACGCCAGTGACCCATACGTGGATTTTCTTGTTCCTCTCTCAAGTGCTTGTTCCTTCTAAATTTACTAGTTTGCCTTTATCTTAAATTTTTTATTCTTGTTAGTTCATGGAATTGTCCAGTTGTTTAGGTCAAATAAGAGCGTTTTATGGGGGACCCAATGTAATATTACAAACCGTTTAGGTTCAAAAGCGAATGCTGTTGGAATGTAAAAGCTGGCCATAGCAACACTTATGTAATACTTAGAGTCCCACGGGCTTCTCATTCCAGTAACTTTGGAAATGTATTAGTGGACACCTGGCAGAGCAATGCGGGACCCTCTTGGTCTGGAAGCAGAGAGGTGAAGCTTTATGTACTATTTAAGAAAGATGCAGATCCTTCCCAGTCAACTCCTTTGGTTTTAGTACAGAGGGATGATGTCAGCAGCCCACAGGAATACTGATACAGAGAATCCAAGAAGACCTGATTGCTACATGGTGGCAGGGCTGCGGGCCATATCATGTAAAAGCTGCTCGATTACTACTCGTAGAGCTGTATACCTGCAAAGCAGAATTAATGGTGCTGTGAGAAATTGTGCTTTTGTTTTAAGGTCACAGATCATACTCATGCAATCTGCATACAGAGGCATTTTTCAGGACAAACCGAGCTCTGTTGCAGAGGGAATAGTTTGCTTTAGGTTCACTATAACAGAAAAAAAAACATCATGGTTTCACGTTTTCTCTTGTTAAATTAGATGCTCCCATTAATTGGCACCTATTGTAAACATATTGATATAAATCAGCTAGTGGGAAGAATTCAGGGCTCCTAATGCTCCTGGGAACTCTGCACATCATTCCTTATGATGCTATGTGAGGGAGTGTGAACATTTCCCATGTGCCAAACCTAATGTGGGTATGATTACCTGCACTGAATATAGCCTCATCGCTTGTCCCTGGATTCATAGGGGTAACAAGAGAGCACAAGAAAATGCCTTAATGCCTTTGGCAAGGAGCCTAAACATATTCCAGACTGGGACTGGCCCCATGTAGTTATGTCACTGGCCGTAGATAATGCAGATAGTCCAGCAGTATTTGTGCACAGTCAAAGGCTCAGCTGAGCACAACTCACTATAAAAGCATTTGTTCAGCACACCTCATTTACACCATTGCTGCTGTTGTCAGATAATGGAGCGATGATAGGCTTTCAAACAGATAATTCAGTCCTACAGAGCTCACACACTGTAGCCCTGACGATCAGTGTGTGCATGTGTGCAGGATGCCACTTTCTTCATAGACAATGTTCACAAACGTTGTCATTGATACCATATCATCAAACTGTGCATTGGAGCATCTGTATTTGTTTTGTGAGTGCTTTTTCCTTGTTTTCTAGTCTGTCTTATAGCTGAGTTAGAACTGCTGTTGCCACAGCATTTGTATCGGTGACTGACATAATGGTGACCCAATTCTAGGGGTTAAGTATAAAAGGCAATTCTGTGCAATATCCTAAACCTCAAGCAGTCACCATGGAAACCTATGGAATGATCCTACTGATTGTGCCTGCATTGCTCTTTATACATAACCCTCCATGTGGGTAATATGTTCAATTAAAGGAGAATTTGGGGAATTAGGTTCTAACTTTGCAGAACAAAAATGGGAATTTTTCATGAATGCAACATAAACCTAAAAAGTCACTATAGGCATATCATTGAAGTGGTATGGATGCACTGTCCCTGTCCCCTTAACCCTACAATGTAAAACATTGCAGTTTCTAAAAAACAAGACTGCCTCTAGTGGCTGCCTACCAGACAGCCAATAGAGGTGCTTCCTGCAGTTTGATTCTGTGAAACTATGCTGGATGTCCGCAAGCTTTTCATTATGACTTGCTGTGTCTTCTAAATCATTGATCATTGATACAGTGCTTTCCTATATGGAAGGCCTAATGCGCTCAACACTCATGCGCACATAATGAGCACATACACATTAGGTCCTCCCTTGCAATGATGTCAGAGGAGGCCGAAAGTGCACGCAATGAGGGTCCTCAGCGCTGGAATCAGGTAAGTCAAAAAAGGGGTTTTAATCCTTCATATGCTGATGGGGTGTCGCAAGGGAGGGGAGGCAGAGTTTTGTATTCCTAGCACTATAGCGTTCCTTTAATTAGGGAAAATCTAAGCTGTATTTTGAATCGCAAATTCATCAAGTTCTCTGACTCCAATTTACATAACTAACTAAGGGTTTAGTAAGTGATGTGATATAATTCTGCAGAGTAGGACAATTTTATTTCTTTCATGTATAATTTGCCAGCTTCAGTTCAATGTGAATGCATTAAATACCCAAACAAACTGCTGAAAAAAAAGATTTATGAGTTCTGAGCATGACATTGCTTTGAGTTATATAGATCGTGTTCTATAATATTCTATTGAGCTAACCTCAAAGGAATATGCAAACAAAGGTCATGTAGTAAACCCATGGGATATTTTCTGTAAAAAAAAAAATGTCTAGCTACAGAGAGTTCTGGAGTCAGCACTAAGTTCACTTCTAGTGAATTATGTTGGCATTAATTGTTAACTTGATACCAACTTACATTTATTATTGTAGGACAACTATGGTCTAGACTCTATATCATCTTCATAACTATATGATCCACTGATACCCTACTCAATTAATGCTGACCGAGAACCATGCCAGCACAGGGTCTTTAAAGGAACACTATGGGAAGGAGGTGCAATTTTTAAACAAACTCTTCAGTTAACCTGTTACCTGCAAGCCAGTGCTGATGCAGACTCTTCTGAGCAGCCCAGTCCACCTCCACTGAGGTCATCAGGTTTGATGACTATTTTGTCCAATCAATTGCTACTCATTGAGAAGCATTGCAGACTTAACGTGCATGTGCTGCTATCAAGTGCTTCTATCAGTGAAGAACCTATTCAGGTTCAGTTCTCCCCAAGGACGCACCACATTCTAGGGACTGTTAAGAAGAGAGCCACTAGAGGTGTGTAGCCTCACAATTGCAATGTGTCAAAAAACTTCCCTGTTTTATATTGTTGGAGAAAAACATGACCACTGCACCCAGACAACGTAATTGAGATTGAGTGGTCTGAGTGATTTTAGTGGTGAAAGCATTGCTCGTCACTGGTTTATAAGGGATCACACTGTTAAATCTGTTAAAGTGCATTTCTTTACCTTCTCGTTAGCTTGGTGACCTCTCTGTCTTCTTCCTCCTTTAGCTTTTGGATAAAGCTGCTCAAAACAGGCATTTCAAACTTTATATATTGTGCCACCTAAGGAAGGAAAATATACACGATTGTGATCAAGGTTTTTTTTAACTTTAAACAATATGGGGTCTTTTCACTATATAGTGCATTCTGGTGACTTTGTAAATCTAAATTGGTAATCTTAGCATCATGAGCACTATATCTGCTATAGTGGCTATGGTGCCCGAGCCACTGGCAGTATCCCACAGTAAGTAGTTAAACAGTTCTAGTCTGGACCACCTCTTAAGACATACTGAAGACAGACGTTTCTGTTCTGGATTAGAAATCTTTTTTATTTGTCCCTATTTGGACAGGATGTATTAGCTGTGAGCATCAAAAAAGGTTCTTAGCCAATTTGATCCAAAGATGAGTAGAATTAATGTCAATCATGTGGAAATAGGTACTTCACACTGAAGGCACCAGGGTGAACCCAGGTAACTTAGAAATTGGTTCACAAATCTCCCCAACATACTGATTTGTGAGCATTCCACTAAATAATAGACACAGTGGAAAAGAAGAAAATAAATAAATATACATTTTCACATGTCTACAGGTAGCAAATAGAGAAAGAAAATATCTTACATCATATGTGATTTCTTCCACCTGGTCCTTCTCCATTAGGAAAACCTTAGACACTTGCTCACAGGGTCCTTGCAGAATACGGGCAATGAGAGGATAATCACAATCTTTTAGCTTCCACTTCTCTGCATTAGAAATAATGTGACATGGTGAGATATTTTAGGCATATTCAAAAACATTACAACCATAAAACCAACTAAGAAAGTATATCCACAAGGGTAAGAACTCTAAAAAAATGTGAAGGGGGCATCTGTTAGAAGGCATACTTTAAATCGCACAGATTATTTATGAAAAAATAAATGGTCAAACAAAAAGTAATATTATACCACTATATACTCTAGTTTTATTATGGCTTTGTTTATTTTTACTTTGTTTTTTATTTCATTCTTCTGATAGAAATATCATTGTTTTAAAGCTATGTGAATAAGATAATAGACCCCTTAAAAATGTGTTTTGTTCTTTTTTTCATAAGTTTTCCACATTGCCCCATTCTATACACCTGCTTTCTCCATTCATGTTTATATCACTGGTAGCTCTATAGCATGGGTCCTCAAACTCGGCCCCCAGATGTTGCTGAACTACAACTCACATGATTCTTTGAATTACATAGATAGCCAGAGAATCATGGGAGTTGTAGTTCAGCAACATCTGGGGGGCCGGAGTTTGAGGACCCATGCTCTATAGCAGGACTGTCCAACCTGCGGCCCCCCAGATGTTGCTGAACTACAACTCCCATGATTCCCTGGCTATCTGTTTCATTGAAAGAATCATGGGAGTTGTAGTTCAGCAACATCTGGGGGGGCCGCAGGTTGGACAGCCCTGCTCTATAGCATAGCTACCGGAATTCTTCTCAACACTAATGGAAACAATACTGCCATCTAGTGTCTGATTTAATTAATTAACAATTTTATAATACTGAGAATGAGAAGGAATAGAGACAAGATTCCTTTATTGTTCTTTAGAGTTTTAAAATATATTTCATATTCTTACAGCACTGTAATTGATTGGTTTTACATGAATTTACTTTGCATTTTTTTGGAAAATTGGGCAGACTAGATGGGCCGAATGGTTCTTATCTGCCGTCACATTCTATGTTTCTATGTTTCTATGATTCCATTATTGGTGAAAACCATTTTCAGCTTAGCTCAACTACATTGTTCCTGTTTCCATGAGGAAGGGATGAGGACATCTACCAGCAGGTAACATGCAAAGAGTGTTAAAATAGATTGTTGGAGATGTGGGTATGAGGAGGGTAATATCTATCATATTTGGTGGGAATGCCCTGTGCTTAATAACATCAAAACACAAATGCTAGACTTAGTAAAATCTATCTATAAGGATATTAGAGAAATTACCCCTCAACTATTCTTGTTTAATATGGGATTCCCCACACAGGATAAGAACCAAAGATATCTCCTGACCCACATTTTTTTTGCAGTAAAAATTAATATTGCTAGGGCATGGAAATCTCCTTCCCTTCCGGCTTGGCATGATATATTGGAACAAATAGAGTTTCAACATAAGATGGAATTGAGCACTATTTTTTATCCTCATTATAGGAATTTGACTAAAACATGGTAACCCTGGACTTGCAAATTTTCTACACTTTGAAAAGTGGTTAGTCCCTGGTTGTTCCCTGTCGAGTCTCAAAATATATTCTTTCTTTTTGTCTCTGTTTTTTTTTTTTGGGGAATTTGCTGAAGTGCGTCATATGTCTGTATATACGCTGTTTTATGATGTTGATCTTCATGTTTACATGCATATATCCTTTTGTGAAAACACTTCTACATGGAAAATAAGGAAACATTTTTGAATAAATAAAATAAATATAAAAAATATATATATTTATATTTTAGGCATGGGTAGCAAATATGAACCCAATGATTTGGAGCATAATATGGAATTTTACATTTTTTATTCATAATTCAGTTTGTGAATGTGTCACCAATGTTATGCAGTCACTAAATTGAATGTGAATTTTAAAGAACACATTACCAAACTGCAAAATGTATGCCAATAATGTTGTGTTTTAACATTTTCCCATGTCCATCATTTTACTAACATGGCTAATTTGAACCAAGTATTGGGTATCCAAGTAGACAGAATATGCTGTAGCTGTAGTGGGGAACAGCTGGATTAAAGAGACTGATTTAGCAACAGATTTAGCTTTGCATTTCAACATCGAGTCCAAAGTAGGTCAAGGACACTATTTCTTCTAATTTAGATATTTTGGCAACTGATTTTTTTTTCATGATTAAATCCCATACTGGTAATCCTACAGTGAAATAAAGCCCCTGAAACAATCCTGTTTGTTGCATCGTTGTTGTATATTTACTATGCATTTGGTATATGTGACTAAAATGTATTCTATTGAGATTTCCAATCTAGACTAGATCAATCTGTACCATAAAATTAGTCGTGTGTGTGTGTGTATTCAGCTGAAACAAAGGGCCCATTGTATTTATATTTTCCCTGGTTATGTAATAGCCCCACTCGTTGTAAAGCTGCCCAGGACTTACCTCCACTCGTGTGCACCATATAGAGAGAAAACTCTGCAGCAGAATTCTCGATCTAAAATAATGAAGAATATATTTAGTATGTTTTCCCTAGTAAGGGCTGAGAAGCTTTATACATCCTACATTTTCATAATGATCTAGTGAACAGGCAAGAAAGATCTTGTACTTTTGTTTACCAACAATATAGTGAGGATGGCAGGTAACAATGTAGTGATGATGACAGGTAACAATGTAGTGATGATGACAGGTAACAATGTAGTGATGATGACAGGTAACAATGTAGTGATGATGACAGGTAACAATGTAGTGAAGATGACCAGTAATAATGTAGTGATGAGATGACAGGTAACAATGTAGTGATGATGACAGGTAACAATGTAGTGATGATGACAGGTAATAATGTAGTGATGATGACAGGTAACAATGTAGTGATGATGACAGGTAACAATGTAGTGATGATGACTGGTAACAATGTAGTGAAGATGACCAGTAATAATGTAGTGATGAGATGACAGGTAACAATGTAGTGATGATGACAGGTAACAATGTAGTGATGATGACAGGTAACAATGTAGTGATGATGACAGGTAATAATGTAGTGATGATGACAGGTAACAATGTAGTGATGATGACAGGTAACAATGTAGTGATGATGACAGGTAACAATGTAGTGATGATGACAGGTAATAATGTAGTGATGATGACAGGTAACAATGTAGTGATGATGACAGGTAATAATGTAGTGATGATGACAGGTAACAATGTAGTGATGATGACTGGTAACAATGTAGTGAAGATGACCAGTAATAATGTAGTGATGAGATGACAGGTAACAATGTAGTGATGATGACAGGTAACAATGTAGTGATGATGATAGGTAACAATGTAGTGATGATGACAGGTAACAATGTAGTGATGATGACAGGTAATAATATAGTGATGATGACAGGTAACAATGTAGTGATGATGACAGGTAACAATGTAGTGATGATGACTGGTAACAATATAGTGAAGATGACCAGTAATAATGTAGTGATGCGATGACAGGTAACAATGTAGTGATGATGACAGGTAACAATGTAGTGATGATGACAGGTAATAATGTAGTGATGATGACAGGTTATAATGTAGTGATGATGATAGGTAACAATGTAGTGATGATGGCAGGTAATAATGTAGTGATGATAACAGGTAACAATGTAATGGTGATGACAGGTAACAATGTAGTGATGATGACAGGTAACAATGTAGTGATGATGACTGGTAACAATGTAGTGAAGATGACCAGTAATAATGTAGTGATGAGATGACAGGTAACAATGTAGTGATGATGACAGGTAACAATGTAGTGATGATGACAGGTAACAATGTAGTGATGATGACAGGTAATAATGTAGTGATGATGACAGGTAACAATGTAGTGATGATGACAGGTAATAATGTAGTGATGATGACAGGTAACAATGTAGTGATGATGACTGGTAACAATGTAGTGAAGATGACCAGTAATAATGTAGTGATGAGATGACAGGTAACAATGTAGTCATGATGACAGGTAACAATGTAGTGATGATGATAGGTAACAATGTAGTGATGATGACAGGTAACAATGTAGTGATGATGACTGGTAACAATGTAGTGAAGATGACCGGTAATAATGTAGTGATGATGACAGGTAACAATGTAGTGATGATGACAGGTAACAATGTAGTGATGATGACAGGTAATAATGTAGTGATGATGATAGGTAACAAAGTAGTGATGATGACCGGTAACAATGTAATGATGATGATGATAATATTTTATGAGTATAAGTCTCTTCCTTAACCATGAGGGTTAACCATATGTTATGCTTATAACTCCAGTAAAGTCTGCATGATGCTCAGCTTGCCTTAGGGCTGTAATTCAACTAAAGCTATGGATATTCATACAGTTAAACCATGCCTGTAGGAAGAAAACATATACCAAAACTAGCGTTATAGTAGCAGCTGGCTATAGCATGGCTTGAAAAACCAGCCAATCAGATGAGAGGAAACCGGATTAGCTGTTGGTACCTGGCTAATGTCAATATAGCTAGTTCTGTATACAGGGAATGTGATAGATACATACAAGAGGAAACCTTGGATACATTACATAAAGCAACATGTTCTTTAGTTAGAGCTTAATGCCTCCTTTTATTATCTTTTAATATTTCTTACCTTGAATTTGTTGAGGAGGAGTTTGAGTACTTGAGGTGTGGACATGGCGCTGTTTATTCGGACATTGGTTATTGATCCATACGCTGGAGTAAACACTGATGTCTGAGACAACAAAAGGTTAAAGAGTAGCTCAAGTAAATCAGTACATTAATATTTATAATAATGAGTATTAAAGGAATACAACATTCACCATAACACGCTGTAGTGATTATGGTGTAAGGAGTGCCCTGGCACTCCCCTCAACACCCACACACACTATATCTCCAGCATACGTATCAGGACTCTCTATCGAACACGTCACCAACAGAGCAACATTTCATAACCTTTCTCAAGCCTCACACCTGTATAAAAGGATTATTATTCGCAAACAGAAGTGGTTAATATTACTATGATATAGGGGGGCTGTATGAGATAATCTTCATTTCCTGACAACTAAATAAATGCTGCCACTGAATATTCTTTATTTTAACCAAATGTTTCTTTTTATTCAGCTATCAAATCCCCTCACCCCCCTCCACAGGACAGGAGTAGAATCAATGGATTGGAATCTTAATTGTCTATTCACATGACCCGCTTACTAAACATGGACAGCTACTGGGATCCCATATACGGTATTTAATATTCACATTGACACAGAAGCTGCAAACTTTAGTCCAGAAGAGCAGATTTGGAAATGATTTAATTAATTAATTATAATGCTCGATTCAAGTCATCTGTCCACAGCTCTCTGTTCACTGAAAACATTGTCAATCATGATAAACTGACTGTGCAAAATTAACTGCAGTTTCCCCCTCCTCCCCCAAATCTTTAATTCAGTCTAAAGTATGTTGTTAATTAAACCATAATTTAATATACTGTAAATTAACTTTATTCCAAATTCACCTATCTAATATTGTGTTGCCAACTTACAACAACTTAAAGTTTGTTGATTGAATCCCATAAAGTAGGTTCTACCTAGGATCTAAAGTGATAGGCCCTGATTGGTAGGATCTGAACTATCCCAGTTTTTTGTCTGTTTTTTACTTGCATATAGTTTTCACTTCAGATAAGCTGGGGTTTAAATCACAAATATGTTAAACAACCATTTCAGCACCCATCCTGCACCTTGTGGTTGTAGAAGTGCCCATTGATGGAGAAACGATGACGTTTGATGCGTCTCTGCTCTCCTGGTGTACGCAGATTTCCCCTTCGGCGAACTCCAACATCACTCCTAGTGCGCATCAGCTGAGGTGCTTCATCCTGTGACTGTTTCACATCTTCCTCTTCTACAGTGACACAAAACATTGGGCAAGACTAGATAAGCATTTGTAAAAGTGAGAGCAACTATATAGGAGTAAAGTGTAAATCTGGAATTCCACTGACTTTGACCAATGTTTTCCTTGATGCTTAGATACCTACTTAACAAGATCTGCACATCTGAAGCAAATAAAGGACAAATATTTGACTAATCATCATGAGATATAATGAGTCCCTATGTCCCAATTTTATTTCCTTGTGTCCCACTTTTAAAATTAGACACACTCACGCTACACTAAGGACAATAGGACCATGCAGATTGCACTTAAATAGTGATCTCTGCATAGTCTGCCATCATGGTCTGGCCTTTGTGATTGGCAAGCAGCCTGGCAAGCATTGCCTCCCAGGTCTTCAGGTAGAACATCCTACATTCCTAGCGGGTCCATCCCCTTTGGACATTTCACGGGTCTGCTCACCGGCATCCATGGTCATGAGAGCCTGTTGTTGGGGGTATGCTCTTGCAGTGTTTCTAAAGCGAATGTTTATGGCAAATATTACTTGGATATGCTTATTTAATAGAAACATTTAATACTAATCAGATGTAGCTTGCTCAATAAAACTATATATTAATTTTTGTAAAGCGTTATGGCACAGAATCACAAACAAATACAAATGACTGAACACAAGGAGTACTATTACTTAATCCTTTTAATCTTTTATTCATTGCCTTGTCAGGCAAACAGCATTTAACTAGCTAATAAATCCTGCAGAATTTAAACGTGTATTATAGTACAATACATCTAATGCCTCACAATAAATATAATTGACCTTGTTTGTGCTTTGTGCAGTTATTGTGTAGCATGAAGTAGGTGGGTACGGCTGGCATCAGGATGTGCTCATTTGTCCTAAGCTAACTGTATCAGTGCAAAAAACAAGTCGCAAGAGAGTGCTGAGAACGGACAACGCATGGGGTTGCTGTATCTCTCGTGCAGAGAGAGCTGGCCTGTATTTTGGATCTGTTCTGCCCTTTTGGGTGGAATCAGTCTGAGAGGTATGGCCTAATTCTCTCTGTAATGGCACAAGTTGAGCTAAAACCAGCTTGAGAACCGAGCGGGGACCCACCAAAGGGCAGGCTAATTGAGCTGTTGTCCATTCTCAGCACTCTCTTGCGACTTGTTTTTTGCTCTCCTTACTGTATCAGTGTCACATATTGGTATAAGCTGCTAGTTCTGAGACTTGAGGAAATGAGTCCTTAATTATTAAGGCACCTAGACTGAGACCAGCTGTCGTCTTGTATAATTTATAGGGAATGAACAGCTGTGTGTGCATCATTGACTGACAGACCATCGTGTGACCTCGATAAATACTCAGAAGTGGCACAGTTGCCAGAAGATACCTATTTAATGAGGAAGATAAAAGAAATGCATGCTGATGGGTGGCACAGCAACTGGTTTCGTGTTGCAAGGACTTCTATCAAATTGATTTCAGTAACCCAAATTTATTTTAGCTCAAATCCAATATTTACTAACTAGTTGCAAATAAAACTCTCTTAAAATTATATACACCTGAAAAGATCCAAACCACAAAACCTGGTTGGGCTGTTTGCTAACCTTTTCATTTCTACCATCTCCTACCACTCATGTTATATTTTCCATTTTTCCCCTCATTTTTATATTTTCAGTAAGTCCATAAATTTGCAGATACAGAGACATCTGCCCTTTCTCTAAAAAAGCATGGTTACAGGCCTGACGTTTGGCTTATATCATCAACATGGTTGACTGTTGCATAAATGTATCTATAGTGTTCTCTCAAGTTGATTTTTGTCATACAAGCCATGTTTCTGATGTACTGTATGTTGTACTGTCTTCAATAAATAGTGAATTAAAGCAACACTATAGGGTCAAGAACACAAATTTGTATTCCTATAGAGTTAAAAACAATAGTTAGCCCCCTTTAAATAGGGTGAAAGCTCACCTTATTTCCAGTACCGGAATATGGCTCTGCCCCGATCTGCTTCCTACATCATCCGAATTGATTATCTCAGCCAGTCACACTGCTTTCCCATAAGAAAGCATTGGATTGGTGAGATTGCCAAGAAGGCAGGCTAGGGGTGGGGCCAAATGCCCCGCTGGACAATCAGCATCTCCTCATAGATGCTTTATCAAAGTGTTTCACTTTGTATTCAGTGTTACACTTTGATAAAGCCTCTTTGCAGGAGAAACGTGTTAGTGTTTTTTTAAAGCTGTTTTATGTTACTGATTTTTTTTTGTCTCCAATAAAGATAGCCCATTTATGCTATTGGACCCTCCAAGCCTATCCTTTCATTCCATTTTATTTTATTTTTTAAATAATATAATTCCTTTCAACTCTCTTCACCACCCCCACTGGAGTACTCGAGGAGGGTGCGTGTTCACGATCTGGTACAGGTGCATGGAACCGTGTGCATGCGCGTCCAGGATCTGGCTTGCGTGTGCACCTAGGGACCAAGTCAGAGGCATCTTAACGAGAAGCCACTGATTAGATATTTCCCTGTGAATTGACTGAAAGTCTCTTCCATAAAAAAGGGGATGCAGATTTTTTCACAAGAACTGCAGATTTTGTAAGCTCTCTTAAACTATACTCCCAATGAATACATACATGAAAATATGCATGCATGTATTCATTGGGGGTATGTCTACTAAACTGTGGGGGGTGGATGGAAGTGTGGAGCAGTCCTTTAAAGACTGAAGGAGCAAAACAACAGATCCTGTATATCAGGCATTACACCCAGTAAAAACTGGTCTTTAGGTGCAAGTAGTGCAGGTATTCACCCCTCCAGACTCAAATTCAAGCGATACAATCTAGCATCCCACCATCTTTAAAATTCACCAGCTGCCATTGATTATACCTGTTAAGTAAATTCTCTGTACCTTCAGCAATCCTGAGGACATGTACTGGTCTGAAAATGTCTAAATGATCTGCACAAGTTACCAGCTCTTTAATAAGTATCCAGTGTGGCTGCACTCATTGTACCCATTTCAGTTTTTCTTCATCAAACTCAGGTACCAACCCACACATCACATCAATGTCAACCAATCTATCTGCTGCAAATATCCTCACTGAGACAAACTAAAATTACAGGACACACCACCAGTGTCACATAAACTGCCTCCTGATATTGATTAGTGTACTTAAATATGAAAGAACACCTGTTATGTGTCTATTTTGTGACACAGGCAATAGTGGTTTGGGTAGCACAAAGGCATGAACAATATGCAAAACAACTAGGAGTGCAAAGGATTCCGTGAAAACTGAATATCAGAGATTCGCCCTTATAGAGGAAGTTCTGCAGCTGGTGTAGTTTTCTGTGCAAAATGTAGAAAATAGCTGTTGTGGTTTAAAAAGGAAGTATGTTGGGTTTATAAAAGTGTTACGATGCACCCTGTTTATTTGCTAAATTCTGTAAGATAATTCAGTGAGTCAGATCTCCCATATCAGTTTGTCAGAGGAAATAAAAACAAACTTTCTGTTTGTCAAAGTTGCACATATCTGCTAGCACAGGGACAGCGATAAGATTTGCAAGCCAAGGTCTAGTCTAGAGTTACTGAATTCATAATGTAGAACACTATGTATATTTACACACTTTGCACCTCTCTCAAGGAACCAGATGGGTGCCAATTCTTGGAATAACCGCTGGTCTCACCAAACACATAGTTGTCCAAGTTATTGACACTGACAATGTAAGTGGAAAATGCAGATAGGGGTCCTATTATAGTAGTAATGTAGACAGGGAATCAATTGAATTAATTGAGGATTCCTTTAAGTTCCTCTCTGCCAGCCCCCTCCCTTACCTCCCTCACTCTCTCTGATGAATAAAAGGTTATTATTTACTTACCTTAACTTTGCCTCCTCTGACATCCTGCATTGAGCGGGCGCTAGTGCGCATGCGTGGTGAATGCCGCACGCATTAGACCTCCCCATAGGAAAGCACTGAATCAGTGGTTTCCTATGGGGAAAAATCTGATGCTGGATGTCCTCATGCAGAGCGTGAGGACATCTAGCGTCATTTACCGGACCAAAGGTGAATGAACTGAAGTGGTCTGGGTGCCTATAGAGTCTTTTTAAGAACTATTGTCAAAGGTTTTGACAGAGTTTTGTTTCAATTGTTGCAATTGGCCACGGTTCATTTTTTTTTAATAATCAGCCAGAGAGAGAAACTGTAAAGATATAACCTAACTAAAAATATAGCAAACAAAAACACGGACACCCGTGAGAAAAGTGATAAAACACAACAACTTAACTGAAAAGTACACAGCTTCCCAAGGTTATTTCCCAGCTAATAACCTTATAGCAGAACAATGTAATGGATAGGATATTTGGGATTCTGCTGATGTACCTACAATAGAGGACAAAACATAGTGCAAGTATTGCTACACACTATAAAACCATTGATGAAAAAAATGCACTCACATATTCCAAAGAATATAAGCGTATTCAGGGTGCCTCCCCCTAAATATGAATGGGGGGGTTTATTCTCCTTTAATTCTCCCTCCTCAAGTGTTAGCCAATAGAGTATCCAGGTCAGCAAGAAGATCCAAACAATTGCAGCCAAAGGAATACTTGAAAGGCGATTTATTCACTTTTAAAATTCAAGAGGTGTATAAAAATACATAAAAACAATATAAGAAAGAGATGCTGGTCCTACGCGTTTCGTCCTTATACAAAAAGGACTTCCTCAGGGACCTCTTTCAGCACAAAATTCAATCACCAGAAATACAGAGAATAAAAAACAGCATCCTGAAGATTGAGGAAGATCTGGTACTTTTAGATAAAACAGATATTGGCAATAGAGAAGATGTAGAGTTTAAAGAAAGGGAGGAGATCTTATTTAAAAGATTACAACATCTAGATGAAAAGATCTCTGATACTAAGAATAATAAGTATCTAAGGGACAAAGATGATATGGTTCACAATAATTTTTCAATAAAGAATAAAATTGCCCGCAAAAGAGTAGGAAGATCAAATATTAGAAGAAGATTCATTAGAACTCCATCCAGAAATTTTAGAAGAACAACCCCAGAGAGAAATAAGAAATCTCAATATAATTTTAGGAAAAGATTTCCCTCATTTGAGGCTAGGAGAAGAACCCCAGGTAGGGGAAGATCGCCTAAGGTTTTTGGACAAAGTCCTTCAGAAAGAGAAAGGGATATACCATACAAAAACTCAAAAAGAGGGGAAAAAGCATGTTTTGAGGGGAGGATAGATAGGAATGAATTTGATGATGCAGATTGTATAACACAACCCCCATATAGAAGGGAAAAACATTATGAAAAACATTTTGAAACTTATGCACAGGTTGTGAGAAATAAGGAAGAAATTAGAAAAGCAAATCCTCTGGAGACTAGGGAAAATGAAAATTTTCAGGAAAGAGCAAGAGTCCCAAAAGAAAAAACCATCACCAATTATTTCCATCCACGAGAAAAAAGGTGGGAACATCCCAATCGTTTTTCTCATCTATACAAGGAATCCCCACAGAAAAGGAAACGGGCAGAGGATCAGGAAAGAAATCAAGGGAGAGATTAGAAATATCAGGAGATGAATTACAAAGGGGGATTGTTAATTTATCTGGCACAAGTTTAACAGAACAGGAGATTCAACTATTAGAAAAGGGAATGAAATTTGCCCCCAATCAAGAGGCAGATGATTTTCAATTATATATTGATTTTAAAAAGTTTATCAGATCTATGACAGTTACAAGACATTTCTTAAAATTTCCCATTCCTTTTGAAAATAAAGTTTTTGAAAACAAAGATGGAAACGGGCTAAATGATATACAGAAAAAATTTAAGCCCAAGTCTAAGTTTTTCCCAGTGCAGAGTAAAGGGTCTCATTTGGAGACCTTTGAGAATTTGGTTGAAAAAGACTTTGAGAAATGGGTAGGTAAGAGGAAAAGAAAAGGAGGAGATCAAGTACAAAATCTGACCAAGGGGGAGCAATTAGCATTAAATAATTTAATCTCAAGGGAGGACATTATTATAAAAGAAGCGGACAAGGGGGGAGCAATAGTCATCATGTCAGAACAATACTACCGACAAGAAGCTTCTAATATCTTAGCTGATGGTAAAACCTATAAAAAACTCAAAAATGATCCTTCTCAGGTCTTCAATGGAGAACTAAAAACCCTTTTAGAAGAAGCCAGAAATGAAAATATTATTACAAAACGTAATTTTGAGTATCTTTGGAACCCCTACCCAGTTATTCCAATTTTTTATTTTATTCCAAAAATCCATAAGAATTTAACAAGTCCTCCAGGCCGCCCAATAATAAGTGGCATTGAATCGATCACGGCAAATCTTTCTGCCTTTCTGGATTGTTATTTACAAAAATATGCCCAAATGGCATTGTCATATACAAAGGATACAAAATCTTTTTTGCAAGAAATTGAAAATCTGGAATGGCAGGAGAACTACAGCTGGGCCACATTGGATGTGACCTCGTTGTATACGGTTATTAGTCATAATCTTGGTCTGGAAGCAGTTGCTTTCTATCTAAATCAAGATAAAGATATTTCTATAGGTTTTAGGTCCTTCATCCTGTGGGGTATCCAGTTCATATTAGAACATAATTATTTTCTTTTTGATCAATCGTTCTATTTGCAATTGGTGGGCACCGCCATGGGTACCAGGTTCGCCCCCAGTTATGCCAACATATACATGCGCAGGTGGGAAGACCTCTGCGTATGGTTGGGTCATGACTGGGTGGAGAACCTGGTCCTATGGCGGCGGTATATAGACGACGTGATTATTATTTGGAAGGGGTCGGACTCCGATTTTAAGACCTTTGTCAATTATCTAAATCAAAATGAGTACAATTTAAAGTTTTCTCCAGTATGGGACCGTAGAGAAATTAATTTTTTGGATCTCACCCTTTTTAGTGAGGGAAGTGAGATCAAAACTAAATGTTTCTTTAAACCAACAGATGGGAACAGCTATGTTCATAAACGTAGCTGTCACCATCAACCTTGGTTGAAGGGGATCACTAAGGGACAACTTACTCGAGTGAGGAGGAATTGTTCCCATACTAAGGATTTTCAGATACAGGCTCAACATGTAGCCAATAAACTAGTTAAAAAAGGCTACAACCCGAAGAAAATTAGGAGGGAAATCCAGATGATGTCTAAAAGGAGTAGAAATGAGTTTTTAATGGATGGCCCTAGTAATAAGAAAAAGGGGGAAGACTTTAAACAAGCTTTTTTCACACAATATAGTGTGGATCATCCAAGAATTAAAAGAAGTCTACAGAAATATTGGCCAATATTGTTAGAGGACCCCATTTTGGGGGAGCATCTGTCAAAAAGGCCGAAAATAATCTATAGAAAAAAACAAAATCTCAAGAACTTATTAGCACCTAGTTATGCTCTAAAAAGTGGATTTAAAAATATCAAAAAAGGGACAAAAGGTTTCCGGGGTTGTAAAAGTTGTAAAGCCTGTTTTCAAGTAAACACAGATAAGGTGACATCATATAGTAGCTCCGTTACAGGGAAACAGTTTTCCATTAAATCAGAGATTGGCTGCCGCTCGGACTGCGTTGTGTATTTGCTTCAGTGTCCATGCGGCAGCCAATATGTTGGTCGTACAAAGAGATGTCTAAAAGTGCGACTTTTGGAACATATTAACAACATAAAGAAAAAACTAGATACCCATTCAGTCCCCCTCCACTGCAATAATTGTCCCCTTTTTTCTTTGAAAGGGCTACGTTGTATAGGGATAGAACAAATTCAACCCCACTGGTGAGGGGGCAATAAAGAAAAGCGATTGGCACAAAGGGAATCATATTGGATTCATAGGTTACGTACCCTTGCCCCAAGGGGATTAAATGTGGATATGGATATTGTTTGTTTTTTGAATTAACTGTCGTTTGATTCAATTGATTGTTAAAAGCATAAAGATATATTTAAGATTGAACATATACTACTCATGTCGCTTTATTTAAATCGGATATGACATTGAGTGTATGGTTGGTCAATTATTATTCTTTATTTTTTGTTTCACATAATATGGATATGTAATTAAGTACGCAATAATTAATGAATAATATTTTTCATCATTTAGTTTACACAATATGGATATGTATTTTGAGCATGAAATAATTAATAAATAAATATTCTCAAGTCCCTTAGTATATATATAGATTTGTGAATAAGTATAATATCACTTATATCACTTTAAAAAGATCAATGCACTTTAATAGGTCTGCTCACTATGTTGATGTATTAGACACTAATGTCAACATATGAATATATGAATCACTAATATACAATTGTCATTATATATATAATAAAAAAAAAAAAATAAAAAAAAAGAGATTTTTTTGTAATGTTATGTATATATATACTTTTGATCACATTATGATAGATGTCATGAATGGTCAACTTGGATAGGAAGTTGTTACACATTCATTGTAAAAATGGATTTAGCGTTTTATTGTTAGAGGACAATTATTATAAATTTTCAAATCTTCTTATATGATTCCTAATAGTTTTTTTGTTTCCAGTTATGTATGTACAATTAGTAGGCAAAAGAAATACGATGTTTTCCAAGCTGCTATCATTTTACTTCCTGAATGTGGAACGCATAAGGATCATGTGAACAATCACGGAACACGTGATGCGAATGTAACGTATGACGTATGCGGAAGTGGCCAATTTCAGAACGAGCCCGGCTTTTTTCATTCTGATCAAGCGAACACAGCTGGAGACAAGGAATTTTGGACGAATAAGGAGTCAAAGAGGAGAAAACACCCACTGTTCCACCAATGACTGTAAGGGATTAGCCCTATATAAGGTTATACATGTGTTAGCGTTTTTAGGATGCTGTTTTTTATTCTCTGTATTTCTGGTGATTGAATTTTGTGCTGAAAGAGGTCCCTGAGGAAGTCCTTTTTGTATAAGGACGAAACGCGTAAAAAAAGGATGCTGTTTTTTATTCTCTGTATTTCTGGTGATTGAATTTTGTGCTGAAAGAGGTCCCTGAGGAAGTCCTTTTTGTATAAGGACGAAACGCGTAGGACCAGCATCTCTTTCTTATATTGTTTTTATGTATTTTTATACACCTCTTGAATTTTAAAAGTGAATAAATCGCCTTTCAAGTATTCCTTTGGCTGCAATTGTTTGGATCTTCTTGCTGACCTGGATACTCTATTGGCTAACACTTGAGGAGGGAGAATTAAAGGAGAATAAACCCCCCCATTCATATTTAGGGGGAGGCACCCTGAATACGCTTATATTCTTTGGAATATGTGAGTGCATTTTTTTCATCAATGGTTTTATAGTGTGTAGCAATACTTGCACTATGTTTTGTCCTCTATTGTAGGTACATCAGCAGAATCCCAAATATCCTATCCATTACATTAAAAATATAGCAGAATGGTCGGGAGAAATAATATTGAGTGTGATGCAATAATTAGTAGTAATTAAAAATATAGAAATATAAAAATAAGCACAAACATATGTCTATCAATAGGGTATAACATCCACTACTGAGTCCAAAAAAAACATGCTATTTAAATTTATATAACATAAAAAACTTGACAATAAAATAAATTGGTCCAGAATGTCCACAGAATTTAAGGGCAAGTATTATTGCCATCTTGCTTGCAATATTTTTAGTTACGTTATAACTTTATTTTATGGTATTGTGAACCCTTGGTCAGTCTGAGCAATACTTACTTGATAGTCCCCCAATTTACCCTACTTTACATGAACTTCATATTCTATAAAGTTTTACAGGTTTTTGTTTTCCCTGTTTGTTTTGGGGGTTTTTTATGTTTAGAAACTTTAAAGTGTTGCTCATAATTCCTAATGTAAATATTAGTCAATATTAAGCATGCAAACTGAAAACCATCTGTCAGATACTCACCTGTATTGGGTGAATCCGAAACATCTGTTATCTGTATATCTGGGATTGTGTCTTGCTTAGCCACTTGTCTGAAAGATAAATTCAAACAATATATCAAATAAGGTGCATTAAATATCATTCTGGAAAGAGCAAATGCTAACTTAAATCTAATAACTGCAATTTACCGTAGAAGGACAATGGTTGGTAGGTATTTGCAGCTTACATATGGGACTGGATTATGTTACCTTTATCCCCAGTTATTGAATAGCAATTATCTTATTGCGTTTCAGTAAATTGCTATTCTATTCCCAAGAAATAACTAATCTCTGGTAACAAAATCCAGCATCTACATTGGCAAACCATTCTTACAGCAACACAATGTATAGTTTCTGACATAGAAACAAAAGAAACATGATCCTGTCATATAGAGTACATTGAATAAGTTTCTATTAGCGTAGAACTTGAAACCACTACTAAATCTAAGGCAGTTTCTCAAGAAGGATTTATTGTTTATTTAAATAATACTTTATCATGTTACTCTCATTCATCAGAGCATGGCATTTGTTCTGCCACATATCTTGCTCTGGAATATAATAATCCCTTTTGTAGGTCCTGTTACTCCTGTTGGCACTTTGGGGAACACTTGACAGAGTCCTGAATCAATAAGTTACCAAAAAAAAGCATATTTTTATAATATGTTAAACTGATATATGTTAAGTACAAGGAACAAAAAAAAAACAACTGTATGCCATTAAAAGTATTATAGCCAAAAATTACTATTGTTTATGTGAAGGAAGGGAAGTTTCTCTGAGTCTGGTTCAAAGCTCCAGCAAAGGTGTTTGCTTTCATCAGAATACACTTATCTGAATGTTCATTAAGCTATTTTGTGCCTGAGCATGCTGGGTATTGGGTAATGCTGTCAATACGTGCGATGGGAACCTGAGCATGCTCGGTAATGCTGTCAATACATGCGATGGGAACCGGAGCATGCTCGGTAATGCTGTCAATACGTGTGATGGCAGTCTGAGCATGCTGGGTAATGCTGCCAATACGTGAGATGGCAGCCTGAGCATGCTGGGTAATGCTGCCAATAGGTGTGATGGGAATGGTAATTGTCAGGTTTTTTTATCATTCTTTTTTTACTTTCAGGATTATTCGCTAAAGTAAGAAATCAAAGTGAATTTTACATTTAAGGCCAGTGTAGCAGAAATGGAAGCATAGCTGTCTTAGAAACATGTCAGCTACTTCAGTATTAAATTTGAAATTCTCTCTGAATTCTAACTTTAGTGAATAACCCTGTTTGTTGTTTTGGACATTATCAGGGTTATTCACAAATGTGATAATTACCAGGAATATAGAGTGAAATCAGAGTGAATTTCAAATGTTATGCCTAAATAGCCAAATTAGAAAAATGTGTTATGTTTGGCCTCACGGGATTTTTCACTAAAGTGAGAATTCAAAGTGAATTTCAAATTCAAATTTCAAAAGTACAAACAGGGAAACCAACAACATGGAGCTCCTAGAAAAGAGGGACATTAGGATAAAAAAGAACGACAGAATAATAAATAGGGACTGTTCCTCCTAAATAGGGTCACTTGGAGCTATTGCTACCGGTGTTCAATAGCCTTCCAGCAGTTAGTGAACTTTTGTAGCTACATATGCCTCTAGTAGCTGGGAGTTGTATTAAAAATAAAGAAGGCGGGCCAGTATTTGAATAACTCTGCTCTAAAACAACCAGTATTGCAACAGTTAACAGGAACTGGTGCCCAGATGACTTTCACATGTCTTTAATCTGACTATTCCCCTTGTTGGCTTAGAAGAGGCGTCTGGAATCCAAAAGTCACGGGAAATTGCCAGAAATATAAAAGCTTTGCAGGCTTTGAGAATCCAGCCGCCGACCTTATTCCTGCCTGATAGAAATACTCTCAGTAACCCTTAGTAAGCAATAATATTAATGAGAACATCAACTTTTAAACAGGACCAAAATTATCCCATTAACGTTGACACTACAGTGTTTTGAAAATTAGTGATGGACAACCTTTGTACACTAGATGTTTTTTGGACTACATTTCCCATGATGCTCAGCTATCAATAAAGATATGAGATGTAGTTCCGAGACAACTGGGGTACCAAGGTAGGAAATAGTGTTATTGCTGCTGAATAACTGCTACAAAATATATTTTTAAATGCATTCTCTTTCCTTTATTGCAAAATACACCATTATTTTGATTGATGTATCACTAGTGACCAGTGAGGATGTGCCACCATTTGGAGCAAGGCCTGTTGTACAACTTAATACTTTAAAACAACCAAGAAATTGGTGACAAATAACCTTAAAGGGAAACTCCAGTGCCAGGAAAAAAAATCTGTTTTCCTGGCACTGCAGGTCTCCTCTCCCTCCCACCGCCCAATCCCTGGTTGCTGAAGGGGTGAAAACCCCTTCAGTCACTTACCAGAGGCAGCGACGATATCCCACGTCGCTGCTTCTTCCTCCGCTCCTCCCTGTGATTGCGTCGGCCGGTGGGCGAGACTGAGCCCACCCACCGGCCGGGGAGACCTAATGCGCATGCGCGGCAATACCGCGCATGCGCATTAGCGCTCCCCATAGGAAAGCATTGAAAATGCTTTTCAATGCTTTCCTATGGGGAAACGAGGGGAAATCCAGCGACGCTCTAGCACAGGTTTTTTTGTGCTATAGAGCAGGAAAACTGCAATAATTACAGTTGCAGGGTTAAGAGTAGTGGGAGTTGGCACCCAGACCTCTCCAATGGGCAGAAATGGTCAGGGTGCCTGGAGTGTCCCTTTAAATTCAACCCTTACCTTAACCTAGGGTCTTCATTATAAATGGCATTGCTTTAACCCCTTAAGGACACATGACATGTGTGACATGTCATGATTCCCTTTTATTCCAGAAGTTTGGTCCTTAAGGGGTTAATGCCACTTTTTTCATGTTTCATGTTCTTATGAGCACAGCAACATTTTCTCAGTTACAATTTGAGCCATATATCAAATTAATATCTACCAGTAGGGCAGGTAAGGTTTGGTAAAGAATGAGATAGGGATGAATGATTGCCTGTGTTATTACAGTGTTCTTACTGCAGTTATTACTGTGTTAAAGTCACTTACTCCAATATGGCTGCAGTAGCACTAACAGTTTAACACTTTTGAGAAAGCTTCGGCGAAACGCGTCAAGTGAGGAAGAATTTTGGACTTTTATACAGGACTGGTTTTATAGTTTATTATTCACTTTTTACTTATTGTATTAAAGTATATATATTTTTTAAACTATCCAGTCATTCCTTTTGTCCTCCTTCCTATCCAATACTGCTTTGCTGCTATACCTGGGTCCACTATATCCCAAGGTGGGGATTATTCCACCTGAAATTCTCCAAACTAGAGCAGGTCGTTGCTCTAGTATATGTAAGTAGGATCATCCACTTTTTTTTTTCACAATATTTTATATTTACGTACTATACCATGTGGTGTATTTTACTCTTGTTTTTCATGTAACGAATATTTACACCTATAAATTCACCAACGGTCTTGAACCTCAAGAAATCCATAGACAGGGATTATTCCGTCCAGGCTCTTAACACCGAGCTGATATAGCTCCTCAAAGTGTGAGTGTGAATATAACACCTTTGTTCTTGTGGAATTATATCGTTCATACATACTGTACCATTATTTGTATTTTTGTTTCTCTTTTTTTTTAAGTTACTCTGCTGGCCAGTATTTCTACAAAACGTATGTACATTTTCTGATTTTTAGCGCTGTTCACCTTTCTATTTTATCTGTCCATTTATCACAAGGTAGAGGAACACCTTGTTGGTGAACTGCTGCTCACCCCTGAGAAGAGAGCGCTTATTATTCTTTTGCATTTAACATTTTTGTAAATAGACCCCAGCATTACCACCATGGCCACATTTAGTTGTATAAAATATATATGCGCTGGAGAGCAAGCCTCCAAGTATGAACCAACTGTTCAGGCTCCAGTTCCATCATTCTAGTAAAATCTAAAGCTAAGGCTTGAGTGGCTTACAGCACAATGGATGGGGGCAGCTGTATCAGCCTCAGTCTAAACACATTACTGACTGCAGGTCCTGTGACAACAGGATGTAGCATTGCATCTTGGAAGTTTGACATTACATATTAGTGCAACAGAACTACAATGCTGATACCAACCGCTGGGAGAGCAAATTGCAGCCTGAGTGCCATGATGTGGAGGAGGGAGGTGGACGAATCCTCTCATTGTCATCCTGCATCTGAAGACGAATGGGGCGTCCTAGACCCCAGAATATATTGAGAAGACCCTCAACAATCAACTCGCCTTCTTCCTACAAAATAAAAGACCAACATTAAACTCACATTTAAGATTGCATTAAAGTATGGGTTTATTTCATATATGTGGGAGCATGGAAAGGGTAATTGATGGATCTCTAGACTTCTAACAGACATCACAGGGACAAACCTTGTATAAGGCAGTACCTGAATGTGTGAGAGAGGCTGATGAGCCTCACTAATCATATATATTAAGCCCCACTTACACAGAAACTTGCCTACATCTATATGTGTGGCCTTGGCTGCAAACCTTATCGGCAGATGTGGAAGCTGTGAAGAAAAGAGACTTTCATTCGAGACTTTTCTGTTTTATTAGTTCGGTAGATGAAACTACCGAACACTCATCACCCCCCTGGCTCATTATCTACAAAGGAAACTGTAATTTGAGCGCTCTCTTTGGGTGGCCGCCGTTCGTATAGCCGAACGCCACATGGAAGAGAAAACATGGCCATCTTGTTTGCACGAAAGGAGGCAGCGGAACTTTGTCGTAGATTGTCTGGAACTAAAAATCGGACACTCGACTTCCCGAACACCGGTAAAAACATATGATAGGTAAAGACATTCGGTAGTTTAGTTCTCAGGAACAAGGGGAACAATCGCTCCTATGAGCCAGGGGGCTCAGTTCGTGCTTTCATTCGTTTATTTAACTTTATTGAAATAGGGCAGGAGCCTCGTGTGTGGTCGGTAAAATGGGACTTCTATACAATTCGAAAACCCCTGAAGTAATCTGGGTGTTTTTTTTTAATATGTTGGTCACCCAGATCAGGGCTATCAAGGGCTACGTCATTTATGGGGATACCATGTGTTTTAGGGTACTTTCTACGTTTTGGGGAAAATATGGGTTTTTTCTGCCTGGAGATAATTGGGTTATCCTTTAGTTGACTTAATTATCTCACAGGCAGAGAGCAGGGGATTGTATGTTTGCAGTGGGAGTGTTTCACTTTGTCAATGTAATATTATTGGTTGTAACCTTTGTGTCCTGGTGCCCCACAAGGTCCATGTGGGAAGTCCTCTTGCATGGGGACTTGCATAAAAGCCAGTGTGGCATCAATAAACCATTATTCCTGTTGTACCCTTCATGAAGTCTAGGTTCATGTTTGGGTAACTATCTACTAGCTGGGGAAGAAACTACTTGGAAGCTGCATTCGTCTGGAACTATTCATATCTACACCCAAACTGCAGCTATAATCACTAAGGCTCGGCAGTTCGGGAGGAATAGGCGTACAAAGTACTTTAAATACCTGCATTCGTAGCAGAAATCCTATGCAAATTTACCTAATATAGCTTTCCATTCATACACATTAGGATTTGTTC
Source organism: Pelobates cultripes (assembly GCA_933207985.1). NCBI lineage: Eukaryota > Metazoa > Chordata > Amphibia > Anura > Pelobatidae > Pelobates > Pelobates cultripes. Next base: position 118,475,677 of record OW240914.1, on the reverse strand, counting down.
CCTCAATAACCACCTTTCTCTGGCATATATTATGTATTCTATTGTTACCACGCCATCCACAGCTAGGTCCTTCACTATAAACTTCTCACATCATCCAACTATCCTATTTACTCAGTCCAGTGTCTCACTTCTGTGAAGAAGAAAAAAAGGCAAGTCTAGTGTGGTTGCAACTGCAGAAGGCCAATATAGGGCATTTCTCCCCCTAGTGCTTCGACAGACTTATGTGTAATCTCAGATCTGGTTGGCTGACTATCAGAGCTGCTTGTTAGTCCAGCATGCACTCTCACTAGCCTCGCATGTCCCCTTTTCACCTAAACTATTTATTGAATTACTAGTGACACACATTGCTTCATTGGCATCCCCATCTGGTTCTTCTCATAGCCCCGTCCTGATATTATAATACTCAGTGTTGGACCGTACTCATAATGAAAACTCAAGTAAGGATAACTGAGATTCTGTAGCATTGGGGAAATACTATAGAAGGAAATAAGATTAAAATTAAAGTCAGAGCTTTTTTGAAAGGGAATGAGAAGATCAGATGAGAGTATTGATTCTTATTTACCACCAAATGATTTCTAATTTTCCTGGACAGCAAATCAACATTAACATCCAATATACAAGACAATGAAGACACTCCTCTATTACCTCTCTGTGTCTCAGTTGTAGGTTCTGTCCTTCATAATATAAATTATAGTTCTTTAAATGAGACAGCAACTCATTCCTGCAAGAAACAAAATTGGACAGTTTATATTCACGGATCATTAGGATGTACTTTTCCATGTTCAGGATTCTGACATCTCCACACAAAGTCAGCCACGCATAATATAGAGCAACCTGCCACGTTAACAAACCCACTCAAGCAAAAGAACAAGATAGCAGTACAAACAAACAGGATGTGTATAAAAATACATTGCATTGCTAACTCTCAGTAAATGGTTTGAGAAATAAAGTGCATGCCTGAAATGAGCATGAAATATACTGAAAATCTCTATTCATATAAAATGTTCTTAGAAAAAATAAAATCTATACCTTATGTGATTGCAGATGGCCCTTGGTGAAATTAAACACTAGTGTCAATCAATGATATTTAATAATTTCTGTTTAGTGAAAATAGTAATGATGCAATCGGTATTAAAAAAATATCCATAAATTCTTTGGAAAAAAACACCATTGAATGAAACATTAACCCCTTCAGGACGGAGTCAATAGTGCACGTTCTGATCAAAACAAAACTTAAACAAAAACTGGAATTTGCGCAATGTGTCTGTTCAACCGTAATTCACCGCTGTCACATTAAGTGCACCCACACTTATTATATATCATTTTGTTCAGGAGAAACTGGGCTTTACTTTATCATTAACTATTCATATATGGAACATAATTTATTATGAATACAATTAAAAAAAATATGAGAAAATAAGATTTAAAAAAAAATAAATTGTATTTCCGTCTGACGTTTTAGCTGTTAATGTCATAATACTGTTAGGTTTTACTGCAAAAAAATGCACATATTTGTAATCAGAGATGTCTCACGAGTTAACAGGTTTTATGGTGTTTTGGAAAGTTACAGGGTCAAATATAGAACATTCCATTTTCAAATTAAAATTTGCCACATTAGTAATGTTACCTTTGAGATGGTGTGGTAGCCCAGGAATGAGAATTACCCCCATTTTGGCATACCATATGAAAAAGAAGACAGCCCAAGGTATTGAAAGTGGGGTATGTTTAGTCTTTTTTAGTAGCCACTTAGTCACAAACACTAGCGAAAGTTAGCGTTCATATTTGTTTTTGTGTGTGGCCAGTGTTTGTGACTAAGTGGCTACTAAGAAAGACTGGACATACCCCACTTGCAATACCTTGGGTTGTCTACTTTTGCAAATGGTATGCCATCATGGGGGTAATTCTCATTCCTGGGCTACCATACGCTCTCAAAGGCAACATAACCAATCTGGCAAATTTCAATGTCAAAAAAATGAAATGCAAGCCTTATATATGACTCTCTAACTTTCCAAAACACCATAACACCTGTACATAGGGGATACTGTTATTCTCGGGAGACTTCACTAAACACAAATATTAGTGTTTTAAAACAGTAAAACATATTACAACAATAATATAGTCCATAAAAGTGCCGTACGTTTGTAAAAAATGCAAAAAACGTCACTTTTACTTAAAATATCATCATTGTAATACAATTTATCATTTTGAAACACTAATATTTGAGTTCAGCAAAGTCTCCCCAGTAAAACAGTACCCCCTATGTACAGGTTTTATGTTGTCTTGGAGAGTTACAGGGTCAAATATAGTGCTTGCGAATTACATTCTCTGCACTTTCTCCCTGTGTTGTCAGGCATGTCAATCAAATTTTAATTTATCAAATCACATAATTATGTTAAAAGATTACTTAAATATACACGTAGACTACATATGGGTCCCGAGGGACCTTAGACCCCATATACGCATATGGGACAGGACAGCGCAGAAGTGCCACCTGTCCTCGGTGCCATACCTGCTCATGCCATTCCTGAGAAATAGGGCTTTCCCCCTGGCTTGATGGCACGTAATTTCAAGCGAATCAAACAGGCAGGCCCACAGAGAATATGCCACCTCTACGACAGGGGCACCCTAATATCCTTTGACACAGTTAGGCAGGGGCAACACCTTACTCCAGCGGACTTCTTCAGGTATCTCCAAATTGCAGACTTCGCTAGGCAACCCCATATCAAAACAGCGAAACATATGCCTCAATGAAAGACCCCCTAAGGGCCTTATTACACTGCTATATGCCCACCTATGCTCGGACACTACTGAATGGTGCTCCCTGACATACACGTCTCATTGGGAGAGAGACCTGGGGGAGGTCCTTGAGGGGGTAGAGTGGCGGGAAATATGGGAGGCCTGCAACACCTCCTCTGTTTGTGTTTCCATGCAGGAGCAATCCTTTAAAACCATATTTCGGTGGTACGTCACCCCCGTCCAATTATGTAGAATGCCTAAATCACATTTTGACCTGTTCTGGAGGAACTGCGGTCTCAGGGGTACGTACGCCCACATGTGGTGGGAGTGCCCTAAAATCAGACCGTTTTGGAAAGATGTAGGAGACATAATAGAGCAAGTCTTTCAAAGGGCTCTACCTCTAGACCCATGGATACATCTCTTGAATAGGTCCATAGAGGATTGGCCGAGACAGGACCAGAGACTACTCCATAAAATTACGTTAGCCGCCCGTAGAGCTATTGCACAACACTAGCTAAAAACCCAGCCACCTTCCAGGTCAGTGGTGATCGGGAAGATAAAAGACAACTGCCTCATGGACGACCTTACTGCACGGGTGCGGGGTACGTGGGGCGGTTTGCGAGAACTTGGGAGCCCTGGAGAGGGAGCCAATTCGCAGACTAAGCGGAGGCGCGGGTCACAGCCCTCCTCGCGGTCCGGCCCTGGAAGCCCACCCCTGTCCTCCGCCTCCCCCGGCCCTCTGCCCCTGCCTGCCCGGAGCTGGAGCCTTGCCCCTTATCCCCTCCCCTTCTCCCTTCCCTGCTCTCTCACTACTTCTATCTTCCTTTTGATATATCCATCTCTATTACTCTCTTTGGCCCCTGTCTCCTCAGGGGGCCCCCTATCACACACAGATAGCACCCATAAGCGCAGATCACTATAGGAAGCTAACAGCAGCCTTATCACCCGGCTACAAGGGGCAGAGTAGTGGGGGGGGGGGTTAGAGGCGGAAACTGACAGGACACTGAGAATATCACCAGAACCCAATAAGGGGGACTCATACTAGCGCCGTTGGAGGCCTACAGCACAACCCCCAATAGCGAGAGGGAGCCAATGATTGGCCCCACCACATGCGATTGCGATCATCATAATTACCTTTCAAAACCAGTAGCACATAATTGCAACGGCCCTATACCCATACCCCGCCCGAAGGGATGATCAGGCCAGGCTACTAGATACGTAGACATAACCCATACGGACACTAGCCCTATATCAGCTCTTGTGGACAGTCTCAAACAACCTTGGCATGACCGCACGATTACTGCAGACCCCTACTACGCACCATAATTTTATACAAGTTAATGTAAGATCAAAACTGTGCCTCTGTTCCACGCTATGTATATATTGTTTATTATGCTGTTCCTACTATACGCAAATGTTGTCGTTGCGACACGACCTCTGATATCATTTTGTGCACAGACAAATAAAGAATTAAAAAATATATATATACACACGTAGAATTTTAATATATATGCATTTATAGGTATTTAAATTCTACGTGTATACTAATGTAATCTTTTATGTAAATATATGTATTTATCTATATATATATATATATATTTGCGGTTATTTGTATTTTATATTTAGATAGATATATATAGAATGTCATTCTAAGTGTATTTTGTTACATATATATATATATATATATATATATATTAATAACAAAATACAGTTAGAATGAAATTACATATGAATATCTAATTTATATTAAATTTTGTTTCAATATTTTATTTATTTATTATTGTAATTATACGTATATATATAATATGTGTATATATCTATTATATATATATATATATATAATATATACATATATATATAACGTCATTCTAAGTGTATTTTAATACTAATATATGTACTTATATTAATATTAAAATACACTTTGTATGACGTTACATATATATATGTATATCTATTATATATAGATATAATAGATATACATATATTATATGTATATAAAAATACTTTTAATTAATTTTAAACATGTCTAATAATATTTTCTTACACCTCCTACCAGCAGGGGGACTGTCCAGAGCCAGCTATAGGGGGCCATGTGATCGCTCTTTGAGAGCGATCACATGGCCCCCGGGGGCCTCATTTGCCGGGGGAGGGCTGCCTGGTCTGTCAGGCAGACCTCCAGAAGAGGATTGCGGCGGAGGTAAGTCTTCCAGACCTCCAGGGGCTGCAAGCCGTTACGACGTTCTATGCCGCCGCAGCGACTTTAAAGCCCTTTTAATGTGGGACGGTATAGAACGCCGTAACGGCATTAAGGGGTTAAAACCACTTGTAACTTGTGTTAATCTTTATAATTGTATTTGTATCTTTAACTTGGAAACAATGATGTAGCAAATGACACACAATCAAATGAGGAGGAGGAACGGAAACACTTCACCTCTTCTCTGTACGCTTTCTGTGTTGCAGGTGCAAAGGGCAGAGCTTATAACAATGATTGACAGGGATGGTGATGCTCAGTTGCTAGAAAAGGGGTGTGAATTATAGTAATTAAAAATATAGGGATAAGCAAAGCTTGCATTAAAATTCTTTGAAAGTGAAAACTTCCTCTTAAGCTAATTATCTACAAAATGCTGTAAGAAAAAACCCCAAAGCAGATTCCCTTTAGTACCTATGTTCAAATGAAAGACATTATGAATGTATTCTTTATTTAAAGAAACACTATAGTCACCTAAATTACTTTAGCTAAATAAAGCAGTTTTAGTGTATAGATTATTCCCCTGCAATTTCACTGCTCAATTCACTGTCATTTAGGAGTAAAATCACTTTGTTTCTGTTTATGCAGCCCTAGCCACACCTCCCCTGGCTATGATTGACAGAGCCTGCATGAAAAAAACAAACTGGTTTCACTTTCAAACAGATGTCATTTACCTTAAATAATTGTATCTCAATCTCTAAATTGAACTTTAATCACATACAGGAGGCTCTTGCAGGGTCTAGCAAGCTATTAACATAGCAGGGGATAAGAAAATCTTAATTAAACAGAACTTGCAATAAAGAAAGCCTAAATAGGGCTCTCTTTACAGGAAGTGTTTATGGAAGGCTGTGCAAGTCACATGCAGGGAGGTGTGACTAGGGTTCATAAACAAAGGGATTTAACTCCTAAATGGCAGAGGATTGAGCAGTGAGGCTGCAGGGGCATGTTCTATACACAAAAACTGCTTCATTAAGCTAAAGTTGTTCAGGTGACTATAGTGTCCCTTTAACATCACCCCTCCACACTGGTCAGCCACAACATTAAAACCACTGACAGGTGAAGTGAATAACATTGATTATATGGTTATAGTGACACCTGTGATGGGGTGGGATATATTTAACAGCAAGTGAACAGTCAGTTCTTGAATTTCATGTGTTGGAAGCAGGAAAAATGGGCAGGTGAAAAAGAGTTACTGCCAAATGGTTATGGCTAGATGACTGGTTCAGAGCATCTCCAAAACGGTAAGTCTTATAGGGTGTTCCTGGTATGCTGTGGTTAAAACCTACCACAAGTGGTGCAAGGAAAGACAACCAGTGATCCGGAACCAGAATCATGGGCGCTCAAGGCTCATTGATGCACATGGGGAGCAAAAGCTAGCCCGTTCACTGCCATCACAAAGAAAAGCTACTGTAGCTCACATTGCTGAAAAACGTAATGCTGACCATGAAAGAAAGGTGTCAGAACACACAGTGCATTGCAGGCTGTGTAGATCAACCAAAGTTCCAATGATAACCCTTGTTCACTGCCAAAAGCACTTTCAATGGGGACGTGAGCATCAGAACTGGACTATAGAACAATGGTTGCCTGGTCTCATGAATCACAATTTCTATTAGATCAGGTGGATGGCTAGATGCATGTGAGTCATTTACCTGGTAAAGAGATGGCAGCAGGATGCACTATGGGAAGAAGGCATGCTGAGAGAGGCAGGATTATGCTCTGGAAAATATTCTGCTGGAAAACCTTGGGTCTTAGCATTCATGTGTTACCTAGAGATTGTTACAGACCACATATACCCCTTCATGGTAATGGTGATTCCTGATGACAGTGTTGTCAGCAATCACATGCCTATCACTCTCAGGCAGCCTGCACATGCTGGGATCACTGATATCCCAGCATGTGCTGGTAATGACAGAAGTGTGATTCTCCTAAATCTTTGTCAGCAAGCCCAGTATATTACAGTAGATTTTTCACTGTCTCACCTCCATGCCTTCAGCTGATCTCCGCATGTAGAGACTCACAGAAAGAGGTGACATGAGGTCACTAAATGGCTCTTCGTTGGCTGAAGGCTAGAGTTTCCAGATACACGTGGTGACTGGGACAGCTGAGTAAGTTATCAGTGATAACAGTAAATTACAAGGCTTATACCAATTATCAGTAAAATGCTGAAAACCAGCTCCAATAATCGGCAAAACCAATAATCGGTGTATCCCTAGTTACAACTATGAATAGCTAAAGAGATGATTTATGGAGCAAGTAGAAAATATGAGACCAGTTGTCAGCAAACATTAATTGAAGGTCATCCTACCATCTGTTGGTACAGGGCAGGGGACGCAGGTAGCAATTACCTATTACTAGAACAGAAATGCAATGGGAGGAGGGTACCCTGTTCACAAAATGTCTAAAATGCACATGAAAGAAAATGCTGTTGAGGGATTTTTTTTTTCAATATAATGTAAAATTAGTGCACACATAAAATCAAGTAATGAGTATTTGGAAATAGATCAGGTACCAGCACCACTGAAGGCAGAGTGTGCAAAACCTTGTGAACCTTGGAATGTGAACTGCATGCAAGTAGACGATGGAGTGGACTGTGAATTTGCTGTTTTGATGCTTAAAGGCTCCCTTTATGTCACCTAAAAACCTTCCAGGCCAGTCCTGTCTCTTGGCAGGATAATTATATAAAGAGTAGTTAACAGTTAATCTTGAATACAAATATATGAAAGGGCCCCTTTAAAACTATGACTGCATATTGTTTGTTGACTGGCTTGGTTGCAGCTTTACACAGCTGCAGCTCATTCATTCATTCAAGGTTATTTCCTTCTGCTACAATAAACAATATTCGCAAGGAATAGAAAGAACAATGATTTATGAGAAGACTTGTGTCTTTGTTCTCATACTCATGAAATGGGATGTATCGGGCCTTTGGGAATAGATTAGTATGGGAGAGAGTTGGGCGTGTTAAAATCACAGCAAGAATTTCACATTTTAAATAACTCCTTTATTTGGGTGGAATACAGGTTTAAGTAATTCATGTATTACAGAAAATGTTCTTCCATACAGTCTATTGATTTTAATAGGTTTTTTTGTTTGTTTTTTCTTGGTATTGCTTCATTTTTTAAAGTGCTGATTTAAAAAAAATTTAGACTCTCTTAACTAACACCATCTGCAAATTCGTCAACAGGGTTAATGTGAACATGGTTGTAACAGAGTAAAAATTGGTATTGTTCACAGTTTATACTGATAACTGATGTAACTTCAGCTGAATGTCTCTCAAATAGCTGGAATTAACATTATCACAAACAATTTCAATCCAATTAATTGATTTTACCACGTATCCACCAATGTTTCTTGCTACCTGCTCTGTTTTTGTACTGTTACTATAATATTTTTTTAATCATATAAGATAAATGAAGGCTGACCAAAACCATTTAAAATGCATCAATGTTTGGTTTCATTTTTAACAGTAACTATTTTAAAGAAAACATGTCTTGGCTGTTTTATACTTTAATTCTGTTAAAGTCCTCCTTTCACTAATATGACTGTTTGTTGGGTAGCTACAATGGCCAAGGCCTTATGTTGCTGCAAATTGTGCAAACAGCAGAATGTATTCCTATAAATCTGTTTTACCCTGTACATTTTGAGTATGAATGTTTTAATTTTCATGTATTTTGCAGTATGAAATCTAGTCCGTAAAAACTCACTTACCCTATTTTATCCTCTAGTTATGATTACCAGCCTGTAGAAGAATGCATTTCTCTGCCAGAAGCCACTAGTTATAGATCAATATAAATTCACTGAAAATGTAAGCTCCCTGCCTGCCCCCGCTTCCAAATAGTACAGGATGTTTCCCTATGTCATATCATTCCTACAATCAGGGAGGGCTAAGCAGTGAGTGAACGCTGTCATTTCACTGTCAGCATTACATTAACATTTCAGAGCTTAATAAAGATTGCTATATCATCGTCAATTACCTTTATTTTAGAAATATATGATTTAACTGTATTTACTGTATGTAGGCATTATGCTCAAATTCATACATTATTTTTACATTCTGTTGCAGTTTGTAGTAAGCTACACTGCAAGTAATGTCTTCAGAATACTTAACAATAACTATAAGCAAGGTTTTTGACCATTTTTGTGTATATAGTATATTCACATCTACTGTACGTGAGAAAAAACTATGCATTTTTGCTTTAATGCTAACATTTCAGACCATGTGTGAACTATTGCAAGACAAAGGGCACTGTATACTGTCTACAGCTTTTCATTTCCCAAATATTTGTTTATAAAAATTGAACAAATAAGTGTAAAATAAAAGTTGTGTAAATTTACATATTTTTACGTTTTAAGCTTGCCTGCAAAGCAATCTATGCACAAAATCTGTGTTACGATATCTGTGTAGGTATCCCTGGCTTCAAATAAATGTTTTGCTATTACTTTTTAAATCAGAAAGAGCCTGGCAGTGAAGGGGTTAAGGTCTGTGGAGAAAGACCATGCTTTTACAAGCTGTTCCGTTATACAATAAACACTCTGATTTGGGCATCATAATCATATATAATATACTATTCATTAACACTGACTGGAGGTTGTTAAAATAATGGTGTGATACATTGGTATCCAATGGTATTCTAAGGTAGCTGGGCCACATCTGACCCTTGCTAATAGAGACTGCATTTTATCAAGGTATTTCTGAGTTTTTTAAGATTGGAATGAAAAGAGTATACATGGTTGTTATTTAAATTCGAAATGAAAAAGAAAATTATTATAATGTGTAGGGGTTGTCATATTTGCTGTATGTTTGAGAAAGTATTTTATTATGTGGTTGACCTCGTACATGTAGAGGTTCTTAATGGATCAGAAAGATGGCATGAATTGTCAAGGTTATTGTAGGGAGCAGGAAGACACAAATAGGAAAACTCACTTAGAAATATACTTGTCCTTTCCGCAAGGGACTAATGAGGTCTCCGGTGAATTCTCCATGTGCTCATCCCTATGTCTGTTGGAGGGCTAACCTGAAAAAAGAAACACGATCAGGTCAGAGGCCTCATTATTTTACTCATTCTCATGTAGACCTAAAGCGGTTTATTCATTAACCTGAAAAGTGTAGAGAATTGACCAGATAACTGCAATTTTTAGGTCTAAACAGCTGTAAAAAAAATGTATTTTCCAAATACAACTATTTGATGTAAAATTTGCAATTCTCTGCGATTTTAAGCTCGATGAATGGTTTGGTGCACTGTAGAGAGTAACAGAAACCAATTCATGATGCATAGTGATATTGATGCTTGATACTCATGGAGTATGTCCACTCATAAATGGAGGCCTACATGGCAGTCTAAATGTTTAACATATAGGAGAATATATATAATATAGAAAACAATTCTCACTACTCAAAACAGAGAGGAAAGTCAAGCCACCCAGCTAGACAGAAACAAGCAGCAACAAACTCTTTCAATATCAGAAATCTAAACTATATTAAAAGTCCCATGTCATTGGCTGGAAAATCTAAAGTATCAGGCTTTAGATCAAGATCACTAAGCTGTTTAACTAAAGGAGTCTGAGAGATTGCTGATAATTTCTGGTTATAGACAGTTTTTTTTTTTTGGAATATTTTGATTAATTAACTTCACGTATTGCCATTATTAGCACATCCATTCATCCATTAGAATTGAAGTCCCAGAAATCAATATTCCATATACAATGAATGAGAATTCACAGTGTGCTACAGAATTTCCGTTTGTTAGTCTTCCACCTCTGCTTGGGAGGGGAGGCACCAAAGTATAAAGTGTATTTAAAGAATATTTTCTGTAGTTTCCTGTTTGTCGACACGCTGCACTAGATCTGGCCTGTCAATGAGGCGTGCGGCACGAGAGTCACTTCCTTCCAGTAGTCACTTCCTCTCTCGTCTGCTGATGGGGAAGCTTTTGACAATTCAAGTGGGGGTGGCATATTTTAAATGCTGATGGATAGAAGTCTACATGTATAAGAAATACTTTAATATAATGCCAATAAACCTTCATTAAATACTACATAAAGGAAAGTAACTTAAAAATATCCACATTATAATTTTCAGTTTTCATCCATTCATATAAAACTGAATCTATGGTGGATAAGTACCCAAGGCAGGCAGGTGTGTGACCCATTGAATAAAGTAAGAAAAAATTACAATTTGTTAAATGTTCTAAATGACTGTGTAACACATGGCTTATCCACTAAACTCTGAATTGTAGCAAATTGGAATCTAAATGCAAAGTTTAGGCTAATCACATTTGCAAGCTGGGATACTTTTAGTGGACTGGGTTGCAATGAGCTTGTAAGGTATACAAAAAATAAGACAACTTGTGATAACAATGGTCACAAATGCTGGTTACACACTGATGTGATGTCAGGAAAGAATGACATCCATCCTAAATATATGATTACTTCTGATTTCATCGTGTGCTGACACTGGCAACAAAAAAATAAAATCAGTAAAAAAAATATATAGAGAGAAAAAACACACTTTTCCACTGTAAAACCTATACAATTTCATAGAAATAAAGAATTTGCCTCTGAAGGTAATCCAACTTCGTTAGATTGCTGTGCTTTCATGGATAGGGTGTCCAAGGGTCGAGAGTTTATATTGCTTCTATGGAGATTTCCTACTCAGAATTATATCCTCAGATCCAAGGAGGGAATTTGACATTAAGGGTTCCAGATTTGTATTATTGTTGTGCCAACATCAATGATCAAAAATATATAGAGAGATGTTATGCTGTATAGAATGTTGTCTAATTTGGGGGGAGGGCAGCAATAAAATAGACAGGGCAAAAGATGCAGGCCAAGAGAAGTAATGTAATACAATACAGAGTATGCTATTTCTAGGACATTACAAGATCCACTTAGTACTGCATTCAACTTGCAGGATCCTACTTACACAAAACAGTTTACAGCACATGTCAATCATTGCACCAATGCATTGCACCTGCTGGACCAATGGACCAGATTCTAACCGAAGAACACAATTACATTTCCATGATGGTGCATGTGTCTACACATCAGTATTTCATGGCAGCTGTGGTTGGAACTTTTGTTTTAGCAATAATAATTCTCAATTTAACTTTGTTACAGGATCTTATATATAAATAGGGATTAAGTTAAGTGATCTGAAAAGTGTCTCCAATTTGTAACGGTGGGTCAATCAGCATGGAAGTCATTAGGTGCATTTCACTGGTGAATATGCTATTGTTACAGTCTGCACCACTCTTCAAATTATGACACTGATAAATCTCTTGCAAACTTTTTGTACAAATACCCATTGCTTTGCTTTGTGTGGTCAACATGTAAGCACACACCAATACATACATCGAAATCCATACATTTATACGTACACATATACACTGAGAAGTCAACTGTTCCATTTAATTTCCCCATAATCGAAATATTGGTTTAGTGTCCAAATGAAAACATGTCTAAACTAGTTATTGTTGGATGTACATAAGACACGGGTCCTTTACTCTTCCTCTGTAAGTACATACCTTGCACCTACCACCTTTTCCGCAAAAAAAAATATATTTCTTAGTTTGGACTAAAAATTTTTAATTTACGATCAGACCTCTTGCTGTATCCTTTTACTTTCTTTTAAAAATACTTTAAGTGTTTGGAAGTTGTTTGAGCATTGTTATTCCTATTATTTTATTACTCCTTGTCCTTATCCCTAAGATGCAAGACTTACTCTATCCTGCATTATAATATCATATATATTTAATTTAATAAACTCTTTCTGGATATGTAGACTCCAGAATAGAGAGCCTGAATTCAGGAGGGGTTCCTTCAAGTGATACCACTTGTGCGTACATGCGAGCCTCATCTGCAATTGGTATGCAGAACATATTTAGTTATGAATTTGAAAATCAAATAGCAGTTCTTCTGCCAGTAAAACCTCTTGGAAGTTAAACTGACATTTTTTTGTGCAAAAATATACGATAGTGCATGCCAGGAAATTGTATTTAACTCTGTGGTTACCAAAGAGGCAAGAATATACATTGCAAAAAAGGTTAAATTGTCCAACCTTTAACCTGCGCAGGAAATGCCTGCTGTGATAGTTTTGTCTTTATTTAGACATCTTGCCCATTTTCAGAGACACTGGATGCATAGGAAAAAGACAAAAATAATCAACAACGAGAAACAACGATGCAACCAAAAAAGGAAGTCTCATGATTTGGTGTATGCACAATGCATAATATACTCACCCTGTCCCCCTGCCTTATCGGTTTGGTGAAGGGTCTCTGTGTGTGTCAGTGAATCCTTCTAGGGTGCTCGTCTCCTCCAGTGTACATTCAATAGAATCTCCCCCCTTTTCTCATCAATAAAAGGGAAGTCTGTGAATGCATGAGCTTTGGCTGTGCTCACACTGTGATAGATGGCTCAATATCCTTTCCTCCTGTCCAATAGCAGCTGATAGTTGTGTCTGGGCCTGCACTGGATTGGTTAACAGAGATCCACTTGGGTGTACACCCTTTCAGACAATGCTGGCTCAGGGAGGGGTGTGTTGCTCTTAGCATCTGTCTGAAAGATCAGCCTTAGAATACTGGTGCATGGCAGGAGGAGATGGGAGGGGGGAGGAAAGCCTTTTGTCACACTACAAGGGACGTGGGAAAGTTGCTAAGTGATCCACACAACATCCTCGATATGCTGTATGCCCAAGAAAGAAAGAATTTTATTCCCTTTATAAATTAACCAGAAGGGTTAGAAGAGATGACTTGGATGGATGGATGGATGGGCGGATGGATAAAAATAGAACCAGAGCAATAAACCACATATTTTCACATAAATAATAACTACCAATAAATAAATGAAATTAAAAACAATATCAATACAACAGATGCACCCAGACTGGATTGGTTGTTGCTGTATAAAACCGTGGAAAATTACGAAAAAATATATTTTTGGCACAAAGTAGAGCAATCACCGTAAAATCTAAAGGAATGCATCTGCCATGTCTCTCGTTTTAGAAATTTACCCCAGAAAAGAGCTTTATACATAATGACCAAATGTATATGAAAGAGATTACAAGAAATACATTTAAAGTGTTAGAATTGCATAATAAGATCTTAATAGTTTGTGATTTTTAGACAATTACTAATTAACAAAATGTTTTTTATTTCTATTTAGAAAGAATATGCTGGGATCTATCAAATGCAAACCTAATAAGAGACCATTTTATCTAATTGGTGCTTGAAATATATTAGAAGGGGTTTTTTTGTGCTATGGATGTTAACTATTAATTGCTTCATTGTTGCTCAATATTCTGTGGGTTGTTGAGAAAAGAGTTGTTCTAGCACAATTCTAAAAATGCATCTGTAGCACTTTGCACTACAAAAACTTAGACACTTAGAAACAGGTGGAGAGCAAATGTGCAACAATACTGAGAAGAACAAAGTATCTCACTGAGCATTGTAGTGTGACAGGTCACATGTGTTTTTAGTTATGCCACTGCTTTATTAAATAACAAGACTGAAGTGTGCTTTGCCCCAAACGTTGACCATATTGAACTCAAACGAAATGTAAAAATGAAAAAGTACCAGAAGGAATGCAATTCATCCCACTGTCCAGATCATTCATGGACTTCTATAAATTTATGAAAATAAAAAAACGTGCATTGCACATAGTCTCTGCAGGTTGAATCAATATTTAATACAATCATTGACTTTGTGCAGCGTAGTCTATCTTTACAATTATTTTTTTATATATAATTTACATACTAATTTGAAATGCTTGCTTTTTTTATTCCAATCTTATTTACTTAATGACACAACGGCAGACCTCTGTAGCAACCAGTTTATGGCAACACTTAATTGCACAACTCCGTTTTATATATATGGACAATTATGGGTCGAGGTTCTAAAAATGGACAAATCACCATAGAAACAAATGGAATGTTTGCGCTGAGTGTTCTACATTTAGAACTTGGTGCTTTGTTTATAAATACCCCATATCATGATACATAGGGGAGCTCAATGCTTACAGCAAACTGTATGACACTATGGTTATAGGTTTAATCAAAGTCTATTCAAGAACCAGATGAAAAGCTCATGACCACTTTTGTTGTCATCAAGGATGTGGGCCAAATGGAAAGTTAAAAGAAGAAATACAGAAGTTCTTACATGGTCTATGAAAATTACACACTAGAGACCTGCAGCTGTGCACTCAGGTGAATGCATGACGGCTAGCAGTAGGCTTTATTCTAAAGTATTTCAGAATAGGAAAACATTTAAAAGTCTTGTGAAAAGTTGGATAATCAGGATAAAGGAACACTCCAATTGTAAAATGTTTATTTCTTTTCATTTTTTTAAATATAGGATATATACCCTCAATGATAGCTTGCATGCATTTAACTTTGTATTTTTTTCATTGTAATTATATCTAGAATACAAGTGGCAAAAACTGCAAATATCTTGTCTAAAGCGTTTGCAAGCCCTCCACTTCTAACACTGCCTAGACTTTTTATAGCTCTCCAATCACAGACTTCCCAATGCAGTTTAATGAGAAGTGTTTGCAAAACAGGTGCTCTGAACAATTTTCTATTGAGATAAGCTCCACTGTGCTGAACAAACCAGGAAGTCACAGAACCAGCTATATGATGCACAGCCTGGGGGTGTAACCAGGTTAATTTATAAAAGTGTTAATCCCTATTGAAATCTGCGCTTTTTGAGAGAGAAAAAAGACATTCTTTAAAGCATGTAAGGATTAGCGAAGCATAGGAAGATCTTTTAGGCAGGGTTATTCACCAAAGTTAGAATTCATGGACATTTCAACGTTAATTTCAAAGTTAATTCACACCTGGTGTATCATTATGTGACAGGAGCTTCTTTGAGAGGATACGCTATTGCAGCACCAATAAAGGCAGACCACCACATGGATAGAACATCATGGACAAACAGCCCCACATCTTAAGGTGAGCAGACATATGTGCCTCTCCTCTAAATACATACCTTTCTTCTCCATAGTTGCTTTGTATGGGATGCTCTTGTTGACAGTCCCACCAAAACAGGTTTCCTTTGTTACGTCTTCATACCCTCAGCCCTGCTTCTGCTAAATAGGGCACAGCTGAACTGCTAAGTAGGGCACAGCGATTGTTGGAACAATAAGTTCTAGGATGAGTAAAAGTAGGGTCCTTAAGCTTGCAGAAAAAAAGAGAATTTTGCAATGTTCGTGGAGTATGAGTGAATTTACAAAACTATTGCAACATGTGTTATTGCACTAATGTGGTCAGAACTAGAGAGTATTAAGAGATGAGAGGAATTCAAGTAGGATGGAAGCCTGTTACGATTCTGTAGTGTTTAAGGAAGTTGACTGTACTGTGGTTATCCATAGAGAACCGAAAGATTGAAAAAGATCCAGTAGAAAGCTCACAATGATTGTTTCGCAAAGAAGGTTATTCACACACTAAAAATTCCTCTTATCCATTTTTTTTTTTATCTTTACAACATAAAAAGAATGTCTAACAAATGTGTGCTGTAATGGTAATATTATATTTAACCCCTCCAATTACAGGAGTGGGTGAATAACAAGCTTCAAAGTCCCAGGGAATGAGGATACTTCACTATATCAATCTGTTGCTTACTTCCCAGGAGTTGATGGTCCAGATGCTTTCAAAGGAATGCAGATTCCCCCAAATTGACGTTTCATGACATATTTAACCCCTTAAGGGCACAACTTCTGGAACATGAGGGAATCATGACGGAATATTTCCGTCATGTGTCCTTAAGGGGTTAAAAGGAAATAAATCTCAATACATACCTCCTGGAAAACAAACTGCAATATAAATAAAAAAATATATACAAGAAATGAATTCCATTGAGTAGAGAAGAGAATCTGTTGTATTTTTAAAATCTTTACTTTTAATGCACTGCAGCTTCATGTAGAATGTTTTAATATTTAATGTTTCCTGTACAGCTCGTTCTGCCGTGATACTCTTCATGGCTTGGTCATTAATTATTCTGACCTTGAAAATATTCCACTAATATCTTAACTGGCAAAGACCTGGTAAATAGCGTGAAGATGTCAATTTACTCAAAAATCCCCTCTTGCTGGTAACGTGAGTTGAGGGAGCAAAGATTGGGTTTACCATTTTCTAATTAAGCCTTGAAATGTGAGAGCCTTTTGGATCAACAGCAAAAAACAAATGTGAGGAAGGCTGAACTCAATGAACACGTCTCTTTTCAGCCCATGTAACTATGTGTGGGCCAGTGTTTGAAATCTACAACTTTCTATGAGGAAAGAAAATTGTGAAATGACCCATTTTTACAGAAAATGACTGATGTGTTGCACAGGGCACCTATGCATAATAATATGAGCAAGTACGGAGAGATGCAAGACTGCTTGTATACACATGTAAGGCACTCCTGTCGCCATACTTACGACAGTGTGCTTTAGTGGTTATGGTGTTTGGAGAGTTCCTTTAAAGTACACAACTTCGTTATTGTTTCACCTTTTCATTTTTTCTTTTTTATGTTGCACTCCTGGATGCCTTGGCACATGGAAATTAATTTACCTCCACAGTTGCCATGCTGTGTTTTTCTCTAGGTGCTGGAGTGTGCATCATAGCATCTAAATAATCATGGTGGTGTGGGAGGGGGGAAGCTGACACCTTAGATGGCCAGATATGTCCTTCTCTAGCTCCTACTAACTCAAGACAAAAACTTTGTGCTGTGGCTCTGTCTGATCCTTGTCTTTCCTCCGGCGGCCACAAGAGGGCAGAGTGCCTGTCTGTCTGCAGAGTAGGCCAGCCACTCCACCTTCCCTCCTTCTCGCAGAGCCAAAGGACCCTCTGGCCTGCTTGAACAGAGAAGAGCTGGAACTGGAGGACGGGTGGCTCATCTTAAGATATGAGAAGATCGGCTTGGGGGATTTTCCTGTGTAGTGTGTTAAATTGGGGAGGGGGCAGTGTATACATTTTAGGGAGGAGGGGGACAGTATTACTTTGGTGGAAGGAGGGGGGCAGTGTATTAATTTGGGGGAGGGAGCACTGTATTACCTTGGGGGGGCAGTGTATTGATTTGGGGGAAGGAGGGGGCCAGTGTATTAAATTGGGGGGAATGAGGATGCCAGTGTATTAAATTGTGGTGGAGGGGCAGTGTATTAATTTGGGGGAGAGAGAGGGAAGTGTATGAGAGTGGGAGGCAGTGTATTAATTTGGGAGATGGAGGGAAGGGGGCAGTGTATTAGAGTGATGGGAAGGGGGTAGTGTATTTGGATTTGGTGGCAATGTTTTAGAGTGGGGGGAGGCGAGGGTGTATTGGATTGGGTCTGCATGGAGGCACTGAACACTCCCCATGGAGATGCTGATTGGATGCAGAGCGTTTTGCCACACATGCACAACAGCCTGAGTGGCTGTGATCATCAAGTTTGATGATCTCAGCCAAAGTGCAGAACACACGCATAGGACTTCAAAATCAGCAAGATAACGTCATTTGGTTTTTTTACAGCTGTGCTCATTAATTAAAAATAAAAAAGGGGTGTGGCAATTATATTCAAAAAAGATATTAATGTAGACATTCTACATACTGAACTCGATCCAGAAGCGAGGTTTATTATTTTGGTATGTAAGATCGAAGATAAAATCTTTACATTGGTCAATGTGTACTTACCCAATGTTGATCCAATGACTAAATTTTCTCTGATAATGGATAAAGTTGATAAAATTAATAAGGGATATTTGATTATCGCTGGTGATTTTAACTGTGTTAGTGATCCATTCCTGGATAGAACTACTGTATCTACCTCGCTTAATAATACAGGACCTACTAAGCAAGCCAAAAAATTAAATAATATTTGTAGGCAATATAATTTATATGATATCTGGAGATTACTTCACCCCCTTAAAAAAGATTTTTCCCACTTATCTGGTGTCTATGGTACTTACTCCCGGATTGACTTTTGTTTAACAAATGCCATTACAATTCCGCTCTTTAATCACATTGATCTTAAGGAAAACACATGGTCAGACCATAGCTTTGTTTTATTTGATCTTGGTAACTCTCCTCCTCTCCTTCGTAATACTTGGAGATTGAATGATGCCATTTTAAAGGACTCTAAGAATAGGGAGGATTTGACCAAATTATTAGAATATTTTTGGGCAGAAAATAATCCGTGAGACACTTCTCCTTTAATAAATTGGTGTTCTCATAAATCCATAATGAGGGGCTATATAATTAAAATAGACCACCTCCTTAAGAAAAATAATGGCACAAAATTGCCTGATTTATATATTGAATTCTATTCATGTTCTAAAATGAATAAAATACAATCTTCCCCTGAGCTGAGAACTCATTTAAAAGACCTACAATTCCAAATTAATCTAAAAGAAGAGGAAAAAATCAAGTTAAATATAAATAAACTAAAATTAAATCACTATATTTCGGGCAACAGAGCGAGTAAAAGTCTAACCAGGAGGCTTCGTAATCAATATGCTAAAAATAGAGTAGAAAAATTGGTAGTTGATCAAATTGTATACTCCACTCCATCGGAGATTGGACAAAAGTTTAACCAGTTCTATCAAGATTTGTACAATCTAAAATTGTTAATTTTTCTAATATCTCTAACTTCAAGCTAAATGTTTCAAAATCTACTGCTTTAACTATCAATTTATCTTTGACTCAGGTTGAAAGGCTATCTCAAAAATATCAGTTTATTTGGACTGATTTAGAAATTAATTATTTGGGTCTTAGTTTCCCTGCTAACGCCTCCCATATAATGGAGAGTAATGTTATGCAGTTAATGAAGGATATGAATCAAAACTTAAAAAAATGGAAAAACTTAGAAACATTATGGACAGGCAGAATTAATATTATAAATTCTTATATTTTACCAAAATGGTCGTATTTGTTCTCAATGGTTCCTCTTAAAATCCCTAAGGTGTGGCTACTAATGATACAATCTGCCATTAATAAATTTATCTGGAAAAATAAAAAGCCTAGAATAAGTCAAAAATATATTTCTAAAAAATTGTCCCAGGGAGGGCTAAACTTTCCAAGTATTATTAATCTTTACTATGCCAATACTATACGACATATATATATTCTACAAGAACCACTTTTTTTTTCTGAACCTTGGTATAATCTGGAGTCTGAAGCTCTACATGCATCTACTCTCTATTCTTATATATGGTCAGATCCTGGGAAGCTCTTAAGGGATTTGCCTAATTGTTTAATATTGTTGGCTCACTCTTTGGAAACATGGGCCAAAATTAGGAAAATTTTGGGCTTAAGTTACTTAATTCCTAGAACATGTAAATTAAATATATTAGAAAATAATGTAGAGGATTTATCATTGAGACACTGGCCTAACAAAGACACATTAACTTTATCGGACATTATGCAGGGCGATAATATCCTACCATTTCAACAGATTGTGGATAATCTCCATATACCATCTAAAGAATTATTTACATACTTTCGTATCAAACACTATATTCAGAAACATGTTATCCAATCTTTTTTTCCTCGGGCTAAAGAGTTGCAAACTCTATTTTCATTTCAAACTGTACCCAAGGTTATTTCGCTAGCTAATTTGCTTTTTAAAGGCTTAGATACCTTTCCCTATAAATTGGTTAAAATATGGAAAAATGAACTTAACTTAGTGATTTCCCCAAAGCCCCAAAGGAATGGTCTTCCTCTATAATTCTAGTAAATAAATCTGTCCATGGTCTAAACTTGACTGAGTGCCACTTTAAGTTACTTCACAGATGGTACTACACTCCGACAAGACTGGCTAAATTGTTTACTTCTCAAGACCCTACTTGCTGGAGATGCGGTACCTATTCGGGTACATATATCCACACATGGTGGTTTTGCCCAGTAGTAAAACCACTATGGGCCTGGGCCTATAATATCTTCTCCGAAATATCTTTGAATGAGGTATCATTTAAAGATATAAATAAAAATCCAGCTTCGGCCCTCCTACACCTGAACTGGCCTTTTAAATCAAGTAAACATATTTGTTTAGCTATCCACTGCCTTATTGCAGCTAAAATTATTATAGCTAGACAGTGGAAATCTGCCGATCCTTTTCAGAAAATTTCCCTAATTAATCAAATTAAATTCCAACTGACAATGGAAAATGATATGGTTAAAAATTGGTCAGTGGTCTCTATAAAAAGAAACTGGTATTCAACTTGGCTAAAAAATTGTTCTCTACTTTATGGTAATTTATAAATCTCTCAGGTGACGTGTTTATGGAAGATGTAATTCTATTTGGGTAGCGGAATTTATCTTATTGATAACATGTATCTAAATTTGCGCTTATTTCCACTGATATACCTCTCACTATTTTGCTATAGACTTTTGTTTATTCCATATTAATGACTTCCTGTTTCTCGTTATGTATTTCTTTTTCTCGATTGATTGACATATCTTAATGAAAGTATCCTCTTTACATAAAAAGATTTATTTATATCAATCGGATGTATTTTATATGATTGTATGTATGTATTTTTTGAACTGTTCTGTAACTCAAAAACAAAATTTCCTAATAAAAAGTAATTTAAAAAAAAAAATCATGGTGGTGTGGGAGGAGGGAAGCTGACACCTTAGATGGCCAGATATGTCCTTCTCTAGCTCCTACTAACTCAAGACAAAAACTTTGTGCTGTGGCCCTGTCTGATCCTTGTCTTTCCTCCGGCGGCCACAAGAGGGCAGAGTGCCTGTCTGCAGAGTAGGCCAGCCACTCCACCTTCCCTCCTTCTCGCAGAGCCAAAGGACCCTCTGGCCTGCTTGAACAGAGAAGAGCTGGAACTGGAGGATGGGTGGCTCATCTTAAGATATGAGAAGATCGGCTTGGGGGATTTTCCTGTGTTGTGTGTTAAATTGGGGAGGGGGCAGTGTATACATTTTAGGGAGGGAGGGGGACAGTATTACTTTGGTGGAAGGAGGGGGCAGTGTATTAATTTGGGGGAGGGAGCACTGTATTACCTTGGGGGGGGCAGTGTATTGATTTGGGGGAAGGAGGGGACCAGTGTATTAAATTGGGGGGAAAGAGGATGCCAGTGTATTAAATTGTGGTGGAGGGGCAGTGTATTAATTTGGGGGAGAGAGAGGGGAGTGTATGAGAGTGGGAGGCAGTGTGTTAAATTGGGGGGAGGGCAGTGTATTAATTTGGGAGATGGAGGGAAGGTGGCAGTGTATTTGGATTTGGTGGCAATGTTTTAGAGTGGGGGGAGGCGAGGGTGTATTGGATTGGGTCTGCATGGAGGCACTGAACACTCCCCATGGAGATGCTGATTGGATGCAGAGCGTTTTGCCACACATGCACAACAGCCTGAGTGGCTGTGATCAAGTTTGATGATCTCAGCCAAAGTGCAGAACACACGCATAGGACTTCAAAATCAGCAAGATAACGTCATTTGTTTTTTTTACAGATGTGCAACAGCATACATTCACTATTTCAATCCCATTACCAAACTTTTCTTAATATGTCAAGGTAGTTGGACTGAAACATTGGTTATAAGCAAATGCACGTCTCTAAAATTCGCTCTTTTGTTTACTTTGAAGCCCTATGAGTGTGAGGACATCCAGTGTCAGTTAGACAACTTTTTTTAAACTGTACTTTTCTAAATTAACCTACATTTTTAGGAAAACTGAAGTTTTTGTTTTTGTGCAGGCCACTTAAATTTAAATTATGTGGCCCGTATTAGTTGACATGCTTGATCTAGAATATATTCTTCTAAACTTTTTTGATGTTTGCTCATTTAGCTCATATAGTAGCTGTGTGGTTGCTATTAATTACTACATATTTGTATAAACGTACCATTATCTTTGTGTTGAGCGCATCCTTATGTACATTATTACCAAATCAAGTCTTGGTGTGCTGTGAATCTCAGGAATGTTGTACAGACTCAACAACTAGAGCCAAATTATTTAGTGGTCAAGCTAGACAGACTATAAATTTTTACTTAATTGATATTATTGGTTTTATTTGTTTTATTATGAGGCTGCTGGACAACCTATTGATTTTGTTGAGGTTCTAATTATTATAAATTTTATTAGTTTGCTACTTTTTTCATTTGCTTTTGAAAATTAAACTGCTAGCTGCAAGTTTAGGAAAACTAGGTCCGCCATATTGGAGACAAAGTGAGTACCCTAGAGGATGACAGAGATCTCCTCCACTCATAACTATAGCAAATGCAAAGCACGATCGATACCCAAAACACTTACCTGTCACATCTACACAGATCACTGGACAACATAGATAATAGGGATAGGTGTAATAATTTACACATTAAAGGCCTCCCCAAACAAGACCAAGAAAATGTAATATATAGATTTGTGTTCTATTAAAGTTTACTACCTGTGTCTGTTGCTGGGCGTGCTCCCCCATGGTCTGACTATATCAAATCAGTAGACATTGCCGAGAACCCCTTATTCCTGAATTCTCACACTTACAGAATTATACCAATATCCGGACACGTCTCGCATAACAGAACTGCACCAGAATGCTCCTTTGGCCATGGATATATCCTGAGTCCACCCCACCGTACCAATACCAACAACTCGTAGGGCACAGTCCTGAGTTCAACTGGTGAAGTAGCTCGCAGCCTGCATATCCCAACCCCTAAGTTGTAAGCCATCCATGTAGTCCCCTATTTACCCTCCACAACACCAAGATGACCCGTACCCAATCAAGTCTCCACAAGTACATCGGATTGTGTGCAGGACACAATCACCCCCAATACCACTACCACCACAATTTCCAGACATCCACATTGGCTGGACGTCCCTCCTCTACACTATTTCCCTCCACTTTTTGTTCCACTGGTCGAGATGACCGATATCGCGGTGTACCAAGGTTTCTCGAGTGACCTGGCTCCACCACTACGGGAACCGCATGACTGTTACCACCCTCACAAACCACTTGCAAAATAAATACTATGTTCTTAGACAGTGTGATGGTTTATGATGTGTATACTTGTTTATTGTTATGTTATTTTTGTTTATTAACAGCTGCATGTATGGTCCACATTACAATCCAGGTACCTACAAGCCTACATACATGGCTACCCTCCAGGTAGTTTCCCTAAATGTAAGAGGCCTCAATACACCCCCGAAAAACTATCCTTAGCACGAACCAAATTTCACAAACTAAAAGCAGACATTGTATTTGTCCAAGAAAAACATTTCCGTGACGATGCTGCACCCACATTTCGCAACCGACATTACCCAAATGGTTACTTTAGTAACTTCTCAATTACTAAATTGCATGGGGTAGCCATCCTCATTGCAGCCCCGTACCCTTTACTTACATATCACACTTCCAGATGACAACGGTAGACCCATTATGGTGGAGGGTCAGATAGGTCAAAACAGTTACACAGTACACTGAAAATACACACACACACTGTTGAATACACACATACACTGCAGTGAGGGGTGCAGTGTATGTGTTTTTGTTATGGGATGATGTGTGTGTGAGGGGGGTGCAGTTTGTGATGGGTGCTGTGTGACACAGTGTGTGATGGATGTGTGTGTGTGTGTGTGAAGGTGATATGTGTGCTGGGGTGCTTTGTGTCAGGGGTGCTGTACCCTGGTGGTGATGAGTTGTCACGAGCTCACTGATATACACACGTACGTATATCAAGCCTACCTGGCACTGGAGGCTGTTGCTGGGAGGTCAGGTAACCATTTTCTGCAGCAAGGTCTCCTGCTTAATGTGGGGGTGGAGCTTGATGGTGGGAGACAGAGCTTGCATGCAAAGGTGGAGCTTACGACGTGGGGGCAGGGCCTGCATCTGCGAAGCAGAGCAGGAGCCTGTTTCAGGGGAAGCTGCTAGAAAATCGGAAGGGAGTCTTGTCAGTGCTCCCTCTGGCCCCCAGCAGCCTCAATGCAGATCCCTGCACCTCTCTACAGCCTCCAGCAGCTCTCTACAGCCTCCAGCATCTCCCAGCACCCCTCTCCTGAATTCCCTCGGAAAGGACTGTCCAAGGAGAGTGAATTGCCCGGGACAGTTGGCAAGTATGCCAACAACTGGTTTCCCAAAGATGCATCCTGCAACAACTACTTAATACACAAATTAAAAAGAAGCTATTACTGACAAAACATAACTACTATTCCCACAGAGGCAAATGGGCTCTTGGCTTAAATGTTACAAAACATCAGACAAACTACATTCATTTCCAAAATCAAAACAAAGTCAGGTGTCGTCTCCCACAAACTCCCAGACCTACTCGCAGCGTTCCATGAATTCTATTCTTTACT
Source organism: Pelobates cultripes (assembly GCA_933207985.1). NCBI lineage: Eukaryota > Metazoa > Chordata > Amphibia > Anura > Pelobatidae > Pelobates > Pelobates cultripes. The sequence goes on along the minus strand of OW240914.1, from coordinate 118,450,462 downwards.
CTATAACCTTAGGCAAACTCTACCAGATACACATGATATTGAACAATACCTCACAGACCTTCTACAACAGACGATCCCTCAAAATGCATTAAGAGTCCAGGATTCACCCCTCTTCCCAAAGAATTTATCACAGTGGTTAAACAATCATTAGGCAAAAGCCCGGGGCCAGATGGGTTCACAACCAAATACTATATAACTTTTGTACAGACATTATCCACAACATTCACTAATACATCTAACTCACTACTCTGCTCCCAAACACTACCTCAATCAGCCCTTCAAGCTTACATCACTTTAATCCCTAAACCAGGCAAAGACCTCACATATTGAGGAAGCTACCGTCCTATCACTCTAATCAACGTTGACCTGAAAATCTTCAACAAAATCCTGGCCACAAGACTATGTCCTCAACATGGACTAGTTCACCCTGACCAGGCAGGCTTCATGCCTGGACGAGAAGCAAAAGACAATACCATCAAAATGATAAACCTTATCCATCTATCCAAACTCTCCCGTATGCCCTTCCTCCTACTCCTCAGACGCCGAGAAGGCGTTCGACGGGGTGGATTGGTCCCTACTTTCCCACACCGTCAGAGCCATGGGTTTTGGCCCAAACTGCCTACAGTGGATATCAGCGTTGTACTCTACTCCAACGAAATGAATACTACAACAAACATACCCATTCGCTTGGGCAGAGACAGCTGTTAAACATCTTGGGGTCCAGCTCCTAAGGGATCTCCATAAACTATGACCTAAACTTCACACCCCTACTGCAGACAATCAAAAAAGATCTCACCCATTGGAACAAACCAATGTTTGGCTGGTTGTGCCGTACCCATATCCTGAAAATGGACACCTTGCCAAAAGATCTGTATCTCTTCCAAACCCTCCCCATAACAATATCCAACACATTCTTCGCCACTATAAAACGAATGTTTAGCTCATTTATATGGTCACAAAAACATCCTAGACTACCACTTTTAACTCTAATGTGCAGAAATTACAGGGTGGGCACAGCCTACCCAAACTAGAAGCATATTACAAGGCGACCACGCTCACTAGAATCTACGAATGGGCTTCCCCACAGCCCCAGACACATTGAACAATACTTGAACTTCACTGATTCCAGATCCCCTTACACACCGTTCCATGGCATGAAAAGGTTAAAACCTTCCTCAAACCCACATACATGTCACATCTCACCATCATTACCACTCTAAAAATCTGGCAGCAACTACGAAAACTACCCAATGTATCCAACCACACCTCCCTCCTATACCCAATTACACACAACCCATTGTTCCATCCAGGTACATCAATAGCCCCCTTTAAAGCCCTTTACAACGCCACACAACAAATCCCCCCCCCTCCCTTACCCTAGATTTAAGACCGTATGGGAAGGGAAACTCTACCTCTCATTCTCTAACACGTATCCTCTCAAGCACCCACAATCAGGAACTGGATCCAGGAAGTTGAATCCATCCAAATTCTAGAGGAACTAAATTTCTCACTGACACACTCATATCCACAATACCTAGAAATTTGGGAACACTGGCTAAAATATATGCAACAGAATACAACCACCTACAAGTACCTACAAATATTACACCACACCTAGCCCCCCCCTGCCCTGAACCGCGGATACAACCAATTTTCAAAAGCAAATGAAAAAAGTAGCAAACTAATAAAATTTATAATAATTAGAACCTCAACAAAATCAATAGGTTGTCCAGCAGCCTCATAATAAAACAAATAAAACCAATAATATCAATTAAGTAAAAATTTATAGTCTGTCTAGCTTGACCACTAAATAATTTGGCTCTAGTTGTTGAGTCTGTGTGTGTGTGTGTGTGTGAAGGTGATATGTGTGCTGGGGTGCTTTGTGTCAGGGGTGCTGTACCCTGGTGGTGATGAGTTGTCACGAGCTCACTGATATACACACGTACGTATATCAAGCCTACCTGGCACTGGAGGCTGTTGCTGGGAGGTCAGGTAACCATTTTCTGCAGCAAGGTCTCCTGCTTAATGTGGGGGTGGAGCTTGATGGTGGGAGACAGAGCTTGCATGCAAAGGTGGAGCTTACGACGTGGGGGCAGGGCCTGCATCTGCGAAGCAGAGCAGGAGCCTGTTTCAGGGGAAGCTGCTAGAAAATCGGAAGGGAGTCTTGTCAGTGCTCCCTCTGGCCCCCAGCAGCCTCAATGCAGATCCCTGCACCTCTCTACAGCCTCCAGCAGCTCTCTACAGCCTCCAGCATCTCCCAGCACCCCTCTCCTGAATTCCCTCGGAAAGGACTGTCCAAGGAGAGTGAATTGCCCGGGACAGTTGGCAAGTATGCCAACAACTGGTTTCCCAAAGATGCATCCTGCAACAACTACTTAATACACAAATTAAAAAGAAGCTATTACTGACAAAACATAACTACTATTCCCACAGAGGCAAATGGGCTCTTGGCTTAAATGTTACAAAACATCAGACAAACTACATTCATTTCCAAAATCAAAACAAAGTCAGGTGTCGTCTCCCACAAACTCCCAGACCTACTCGCAGCGTTCCATGAATTCTATTCTTTACTCTATAACCTTAGGCAAACTCTACCAGATACACATGATATTGAACAATACCTCACAGACCTTCTACAACAGACGATCCCTCAAAATGCATTAAGAGTCCTGGATTCACCCCTCTTCCCAAAGAATTTATCACAGTGGTTAAACAATCATTAGGCAAAAGCCCGGGGCCAGATGGGTTCACAACCAAATACTATATAACTTTTGTACAGACATTATCCACAACATTCACTAATACATCTAACTCACTACTCTGCTCCCAAACACTACCTCAATCAGCCCTTCAAGCTTACATCACTTTAATCCCTAAACCAGGCAAAGACCTCACATATTGAGGAAGCTACCGTCCTATCACTCTAATCAACGTTGACCTGAAAATCTTCAACAAAATCCTGGCCACAAGACTATGTCCTCAACATGGACTAGTTCACCCTGACCAGGCAGGCTTCATGCCTGGACGAGAAGCAAAAGACAATACCATCAAAATGATAAACCTTATCCATCTATCCAAACTCTCCCGTATGCCCTTCCTCCTACTCCTCAGACGCCGAGAAGGCGTTCGACGGGGTGGATTGGTCCCTACTTTCCCACACCGTCAGAGCCATGGGTTTTGGCCCAAACTGCCTACAGTGGATATCAGCGTTGTACTCTACTCCAACGAAATGAATACTACAACAAACATACCCATTCGCTTGGGCAGAGACAGCTGTTAAACATCTTGGGGTCCAGCTCCTAAGGGATCTCCATAAACTATGACCTAAACTTCACACCCCTACTGCAGACAATCAAAAAAGATCTCACCCATTGGAACAAACCAATGTTTGGCTGGTTGTGCCGTACCCATATCCTGAAAATGGACACCTTGCCAAAAGATCTGTATCTCTTCCAAACCCTCCCCATAACAATATCCAACACATTCTTCGCCACTATAAAACGAATGTTTAGCTCATTTATATGGTCACAAAAACATCCTAGACTACCACTTTTAACTCTAATGTGCAGAAATTACAGGGTGGGCACAGCCTACCCAAACTAGAAGCATATTACAAGGCGACCACGCTCACTAGAATCTACGAATGGGCTTCCCCACAGCCCCAGACACATTGAACAATACTTGAACTTCACTGATTCCAGATCCCCTTACACACCGTTCCATGGCATGAAAAGGTTAAAACCTTCCTCAAACCCACATACATGTCACATCTCACCATCATTACCACTCTAAAAATCTGGCAGCAACTACGAAAACTACCCAATGTATCCAACCACACCTCCCTCCTATACCCAATTACACACAACCCATTGTTCCATCCAGGTACATCAATAGCCCCCTTTAAAGCCCTTTACAACGCCACACAACAAATCCCCCCCCCTCCCTTACCCTAGATTTAAGACCGTATGGGAAGAGGAACTCTATCTCTCATTCTCTAACACGTATCCTCTCAAGCACCCACAATCAGGAACTGGATCCAGGAAGTTGAATCCATCCAAATTCTAGAGGAACTAAATTTCTCACTGACACACTCATATCCACAATACCTAGAAATTTGGGAACACTGGCTAAAATATATGCAACAGAATACAACCACCTACAAGTACCTACAAATATTACACCACACCTAGCCCCCCCCTGCCCTGAACCGCGGATACAACACGAGATCCCAGACAGCAAGGTTCGTTAGGGACCAGACCTCTTATATTGGAATGTAAACTCAACGATACCCACACCTAGGAATAACCATCCATGCAATGAGACTCCATGCACCCACATCCACCTGACTCATAAGTGACCCACCATGTAAATTGTTGTTAAATTAGATTAACTGCGTTTGCTTTCCTATCCCTATTTTTCCACTACACATGATATGTACACCGAAATGCTACCACACACTATGCCATGATCTATATCAGATAATATAAGCCAACTTGGTTATACCTTAACCCCCAACACTAGTAATTTGGGACACCCTCTAGATCCAACACTAACCGAACTTTCTCCAGCCAGGTTCTTGTTTGCTACAATAGCAATCTAACTAGAGGCCCAGACCCTCCAGAGACCTCCACCACCCCCCCACCCCCCCTGTGGATCAACCTATATGACACACCCCTTCGGACCTGTGATAAACAATTCACCAAGGATACACTCCCTATAAAAGGATAATAGTAGGATAAGGTATGGTCATCCGATCTACATTATTTGACTCCCCCCAGAACCAGGGTCAGGCTCATAGCCCACAGAAGGAGCCCAGTCGGTGGGAGTGCTGTCACTCTTGGAGGAGCAGCCATTTATGCATGATCAACCATCTTACTGCATATATGATCATTTTCATACCTTGTCAATATTTCTGTACTGGCATATGTGGCACATATCTGAAGTTATGGTATAATACTTTTGCAGGTTTCCTTATGATTCTTGATATTCACTATGTACGGACTATTTTGCCAAAAAGAACAAAAAACAAATACTATAGCATAAGGAATACATGTTTGTCACTAGGTATATAGCCCCACCCCCAGTAAGACATCAAGATGAATTGGTGTCCTGATGTGCATGTGCAGAAAGCATTTAATCAGTGTTTTCATATTATCTAATTTTGTTGCAATGCATTTACTTAGGCTCTTCCGAAGTTAAAAGGTAAATCCAGATGTGAACTTTGTGCTGACTGTGCCTAGAAACGTATCTGCTACACCTTCCTGATGAGGCCCAAAGAAGGCCAAAACAATCGTCCAAGGCTGCTGTATCTCTCATGCAGAGGGGACTTGCCAGCATTGTGGTTCTAGACTGCTCTTATGGATCAGTCTGATTTGCAAATGGTATAGGTTCTCTTTGTAAGGGCACAAGTGAGCAAAATCTTTTGAGGGCCTGAGTGGGACTAACCAAAAAGCAAGATACTGAGGTTTCTCTAAGCTTTTGCCTATTCTTAGATTTTTCAAATTTTTCTGTCAGTCAAGTTTGAGTGCCTCTAGTGGGCGTCAGGAAGAGCACCACTAGAGGTCGATTTAACAAGGCAATATAAACTGCAATGTGTTTGCATTAAAGGGTTAAAAGGGCAGGACCACTTTGTAGCAGAGCTGCAATATTAAATTCCACGATCTCCGCTGGTACAGAAGGTAATCCACAGTCAAGCGCTGAAAAGTAAGGCAATATCCCAAATCCCCCAGTAACCGGACGAAACACAGTTCTGGGAGTCAACTGAGGATTTTATTCACAGCTCCAGTATTTATGCAAGTCCCCATGCAAGGGGTTTCCCTACTGACATAGCAGGGGTAATACAGTAGGGGACTACATGGGGGACTTAACATTCTGAGCATTTCTCCCATCAGGCACTGCTGGACGAGAGGGATACTCCCAATGGAATATACCTTTAAATGGATTATCCCACCGTGCAGCAGAACCGGCATTTTACATTTAAATACATAACTTTAGCAATATTCAGGTTATTTAAACGAATGGACGTTCGGTAGATAGCTGGGATCTGAATGCACATTTCATGGGAATACCGCGCAGATCCCAGCTAAAACAACCGAACGGCGCACGAAATACACTTTGCCATTGAGTTCGCCTAAAAGTACTGAACACCGATGGGGAACCACAATAGCGAAAGGCCAGAGCTCCCGAACGGCCTGGAAGTCCAGCCGTGTTCGCGCTGTCGAGTAGCCGTTTTCAGTTCCACACGCTCGATGACCAAACACCGCTGGTGAGACAAAGGATCCAAGATGGCCGACCGCCGTGTGGTCGGTAGCCGAACGACGGCCACCTAGGAAAGTCTTTAATTACCAATTGCAACAATGTTGCAATCGGCTAATGAGTGCCACACGTCCCTCTATGTGTGGGCTATTAGGGGGTAGCTCATTCGGTTCACGAACAGCCAGTAAAGTCGCTGTTCGTGAAACGAAATACATGAATGCTAGTGGCTTTCGGCTGCTAGCATAAAAATTCTATGCACATAACAGTATCGACCAATGTTACACATATATTACAGCGGTTATTACAGACAACCTTTTGATACAGATAGTCCAGCATCCTACAAGTGGCTAGATTTGACACACACTTCACTGAGATAAAGTAGAAATGGCCTGGGTGACTTTAGTGATCCTTGTAAAATCAACTGTAACTCATGTTAAACACCACAAGGTGGGCCAAAGCAAGGTGTACAAAAAAAAGCTATCTGTGATGTGCGATTTTTCTGTTGCGATGTAGGGTCTGCGTGACTATACTTGCGTGTCCGGTAGCGTCTTTTTTTATATTAGGGGTTTTATATTCCCCGGAGTAATTGCTCTATTGCGTTCTTGTGTGTATCTCCTCACCTCCGTCTCCCTGTGTTCTTCTTAGCTGTTAGTTAGTCTGACCAGTTATCGTCTATGGGTGTCTGGTAGTTTGTTATTGTGCGTGAGCGGTGTCGTGACGTGAGGTAACGTCCCCACTCTATTAGTCGTCCGCCTCATAGTCTTTAGCTGTTATTGCATTTACTGTGTGAGTTATCTTGTCCGGTTTTGCCTGTTGTGTTCGTGTCCCTGCGTGTAAGTTAGTACGTGTTTGTGGGTGTTTGCAACTATATTGTGCCTCCGTCATTCTCTGTGTGTGTGATGTCTACTTTTGTTGTTTCTTTATATGTCCCCTTGCGTGTTTATCTGTTTTTCCCAGTTTTAGGGGGTTGGTATCCGTTTGCTCTTTACTCCTGTTCCGTTTTCAGTTCCGTCAGGTGAGCTCCCTGCGGTTTCAACCTTCATTGCGGTCGTGTGCAATGAAGCTCTCTCTTCGTGTTTGCCCTGGGTTATATAGGGAAGTTGGAAGGGGTTGGGGCAAGGTGGGGGTGGGGGGGGAGATTGAGTCTGCTATCTCCCTCAGTGCGCCCGGGCCCACCCCCCGTCCCAGTGCAGCTCGTCTTCCACCTCTAGTTAAGTGCTGTGTAGTATCCAGGGTATCCAACTTTCCACATGTTTGTCGCTTCTCTCTTGGGAATCTGCTATTTTCGCCTCTGCTATCCTGATGTCTTCTACCCTGCGTGTCCATTCTTCTCTCGTGGGTGGGTTTTCCTTTATCCAGTGCAGTGGGACCAGGGACTTGGCTGCGTTTAGTAAGTGCCTCAGTATCGACCTCCTGTAGGAGGGTATTGGTCGTTCTGTATGATGTAGAAGAGAGGCCGCCATCGTCAAATGTGTGGGTTCTTCTAGTATCTGCTTGATTTCCCGTTAAATGCTCTCCCAAAAAGGTTTTATTTTATTGCAGTCCCACCAGCTGTGCCTTAAGGTGCCAGGTTCCTCCAAGCATCTCCAGCAGGTGTTCGGAATGGGTTGTATCGGTTGATCAGGGACAGTGTACGATACCAGTGTGTCAATAGCTTATAATTTACTTCCTTCCCATTGGTCGTCCGAGAAGGTCTCCTCTGTCCAGTCCTCCCATTGTCTTTTGTATAAGTTGTTGTTAGTACGGTTTGACGTCAGTAGGTTTTGATATAATCCGGAAACTCTACCCTCCACCTCTGGTGTCTGTGTGCATAGGTTTTCGTACCATGTTAGTTCTCTGTGTATCTTGCCTAAGTGTGGTAGGTTGTGATAGTAGTGCTTAAGCTGGATGTAGTGGAATTGGTGAATTAGCGTGGGCGTTTCTTCGCCCGAAATTACCGTTAATGGTTGGACTCTCGTATTGTTCAGGACTGTGTGTATTGGTATGTATCCATCTCGGTCGTCTATTGGCCAGGCATACGGTGGAAGGCTGTCTCCCAGGTTTGGGTTGGCCGTGATGGGTATGAAGGGGGCTGGGTTTGGGCGAGATCTGCTGCTCCTTTCATATTGTGGACCACTGCGTCAGGGTGTGAGTGAGGGGAGAGTCTTCCCCTAGCAGCGTCCGGGCGTCCCTTTCATTGTACCACACTAGTGTATGCAGTTTTTTGTCTACAGTGTCCCTCCAAAGCTGGACCCATCGTTTGTGTGGCGTGTCCGTGTGTAGTTCTTGGAGTCTCTGTAATACCGTTGCCTGATGATATCTTTTGATGTCAGGTAGAGCCAGCCCACCCCAACTCCTCGGGAGGTAGAGTTTGTCGTAGCTGATCCGTGCCCTTTCTTCCTTCCAGACATATTGTACGAATGCTGTTTTGAGTGCCGTAAAGAATGTGTGCGGATTGTCTGTGGTGCTGTGTGTAGGAGGTGTAATACCCGTGATAAGATGTTCATCTTTAAGATTGCTATTCTCCTGATCCAGGTTATGTGGGGGTAATTCCATCTTCTGAGGTCTTCTTTGATGTGTGTCAGGAGTAGAGCATGGTTGTGGGTATAGATGTCCTTTGTTGTATGTGTTATCCACAGTCCGAGGTATCTCATTCTGTCTGTGCACCAGTGGAATGGGAACATCCGCTTTAGTTGCTCACATTCGTTATCCGGGACCGTGACGTTGAGAATTTCACATTTGGCCAGGTTCAGTTTCAATCCAGACATCCGGCCATAGTTTTCGAATTCTTCCATTAGTGGTGTAATTGAGTCTAGTGGATTTTCATATCAGCGTATGCCGTGACTTTGTGTTCCTGTTCTCTATGTCTCAGTCACGTTATCTTCTCGTTTCTTCTGATGCTTTCGAATAGCGGTTCTAGGGTGAGGGCAAATAACAGGGGCGACAGTGGGCACCCGTCTCGTGCCGTTTTAGATGTCGAAACCGTCTGGAAATGCACCATTCACCCTGACTCTTGCGGTCGGTTGACTGTAAAGTGTGGTGATCCATGTAAGCATACCCATGCCTATACCTGTCGATCATAGGGTTTCTGTCATGACGCTCCAGTCCACCCTATCAAAAGCTTTCTCTGCATATGTGGAGAATAACAGCAGTTTCGACTCCGTTTGTTTGGCCAGATGTTCTATGGCAAACAGTCGTAGGGTGCAGTCTCTTGCTTCATGTCCTGGTATGAAGCCTGTCTGGTCTGGGTGTACTAAACGTGCCATATGGGTTTGTAGTCTCATTGCCAGGATTTTGGAGAAGAGTTTGATGTCCGTGTTAAGGAGCGATATTGGGCGGTAGTTCAGTGTTTTTTTTCTGGTTTGGGGATCACTGTGATGGTAGCCGCCAGCGCCTCCCTATGGAAGGCATGTCCGTCTCTTATGCTGTTGAGCGCCTTGGTCAGGTACAGTAATAGTATGTGTCCGAATTTCTTGAAGTATTCCACCGGGAAGCCATCTGGTCCCCGGGCTTTGCCCGTTTTTAGTGCCTGTTGTATTTCCCCCTCAGTGACAGGCGAATCTAATTCCTCTGCTTTGTTGTAAGTTGGTCAGGTATTCTATCATGTCCGCCTACCTCGTGGTCAGGGATTGTCCATCGTTTCCTTCGTGTGTGTTGTATAGTTTTGTGTAGAACTTCTCAAATTCGTCTGCGATTTCCTTTGGGAACTGCGTTGTTTTACCCTGTGCTGTTCGGATGGTGTGGACTTGTGCCGTAGTTTGTGTGCCTCAGCATCCGTGCGAGGAGTTTACCCCCTTTATTGGCGTGCCTGTAGAAGAATGCATGCGATCGCTGTATAGTTCTGGCGTGTTTGCGTTCAAGGAGCTCTGCCAATTGTCTTTTGGTGGACATTAGGTCTCTGTAGGTCTGCTCCTGTTGATCGCATTTGTGAGTTAATTCCAGGTCGCTGATCTTCTGTGTGAGGTCTATGATCTGGTGGCTATTCGGATAAGATGACCTCAGATGACGCTTTTATGAGCTTCCCATACTGTCATGTCTGATACTCCTTCTGTGACATTCTCCGCAAAGTATTGATTAAGGTGTTCCGCCACCTGTGCCTGTATTGCCGCATCTGTCAGTAAGGAGACATTCAGCCTCCATGAGGTTCTTGTCGGTCTGAACAATGGTGACGTCATAGACACTTGCAGTGCGCTGTGGTCCGACCACGTTGTGGTGAGGATGTCAGCCCTCTGGAGGTATGTGAGCCCCTCTTGTTGCACGAATATATAGTCAATTCTGGTGTACCTATGATGTAGCGTGGAGAAATAGGTGTAGTCCCTTCCCTCTGGCTGCAGTGCTCTCCAGGTGTCTACCAGCCTTATGTCTCTAAGATGGTTTTAATCGCGGAGTCTGGGACGCTGCTGCTTCCCGTGGTGGTATCTGTTCGTGGGTCCAGGGGTACATTGAGGTCCCCTCCAAATAGGAGGGTTCCTTCCGTGAATCAAGATAGCCTCGCTATTGTTCTCCTAAGGAAGCTGGCTTGTCCACTGTTTGGAGCGTAGACTGTATCGAACGTGTATATTTTCCGCGCTCTCTCTCCTTTAATGAAGAGAAGTCTCCCCCCCCCCCCGTGTCTTCCATCTTGTCCATAAGGGTGAATTGTAAGTGAGATGCCAGTAATATAACCGTCATTGCTTTGCGGGCCGATGGGCGATTACTATAAAAGTTTGTTTGGTAGCTTTTGTCCCGTAGGAACTTGTTAGTTTCTGGTCAGAGGAGTGTTTCCTGTAGGAGGGCGACTGATACATGTTGCTGCTTGAGGTTGCGAAGGAAGTGTGTTCTTTTCTCTGGGGTGTTGAGGCCCCTGCAGTTTTGTGTTCGAATCACTAGGGGTGTTGGTGTGTACGCCATTTTGCTATATACCGGGATCTCCACGTGGGTGCTGTTCAGAGAGTCTGCCTCTGTGTCTGCGAGGGCAGCGGTTTTCACGTCCAGTGGATGGGCCAGAGCGCCGCTCCGAGGGTGGCTACTTGGAACAGTAAGGGGGTGGGGGTAGCGGTGGGTTTAGCGGTAGTGTGTAGGTGTGTGTGTGTGAGTGGTGCGACTATGTGTGGGTGGTAGGTTGTGTTGGAAGCTGTGTGTGTCCCCGATCTGCCGATGGGTCGAAGGCGTTTGTTTCGTGAGGTGGGGCTACGCGTATGGTATGTGCTTCAGCATATTTAAACAGTTGAAAAGATTTGCAAGTTTATCATACATAGACATTCCAAGTACCTTATAGCTTCACTCCCTCTTTCTCCCCCCCCCCTTTTTTCTTCCCCCCCTTCTCTAAGACATACTCCCCTCAATTACCAAACCCAGGGGCTTCAGGTACGTTGCGGATCCTTATGTTGGATCTGCGCCCCCTATTGTCCAGGTCTTCTGTTTGTATTCTTATTTATGCCCCCTGCCTAGCTACTGCTGCGTTTGTTGCCTCTATTCTGGTCGCAGCTGTTTTCTGTGTGCCTTCCAGGGTCTGTGGCCATCTTGGGCTGTGAGGTCCCGCTGCAGTGTGGCTACCTCCGATCTTATAACTTCATGTAGGTTTGCTGATGGGGTTTGAAGGTCAGATTTTGTGACCATGGCTTCTGTAAGGGCCCCAATATCTGCCCTGATATCTGCTAGGGAGGGTTCCTGTGTGTCAGGTACCTGTGCTGGAGCTTGGCCGTCAGCCATCTTGGATACCGGTACAGCACGTGGCTGTCTGGTCGGCGTTCTTAGGTACCCATCGGGTAGGTTATGCTCCCGTATGTGCGCTATTTAACCGCTAAGCGGGACGGAGCTCCTCTGTTAGGTGCCCATCACTGTCGGCGTCCAGGCCACGCCCCTTATATGAAAATTTATTCACATAGAAGAAAAGATAAAATTAAACATATTATAGGGAAACCTTATACAATAACAAAGCTGCCTGCTACATGTTTTGCACTTATAGTAAATAGCGCTGTGTGTTAGAGCCGAGAGCTTTCAATGGCTATAACAGCCCACTGAGTAACCTCCTAGCACTCCCTGTCCTCAAGTGTTGAGTATACGGGTTGCTGTTTCTGATGATCACCATACGGTATGAATCTTTTTGTACACCTTATGGTATTTATAGTTTTATTGTTAATTTTGGAGTATTAGCTTGATTGTATCAGGTGAACAAATTATTTATTTTTATTTAACCCTGTGATATTAATAACTTGTGTTAACCGTTTTCCTCAATAATGCTCCATTTTATTTCAAATTCATATTAAATATTTAGCAAGTGATTGCAATAAACTGGTTTAATTCACTCACAGCAAGGGCACATATTGCAAGGAGAAAAAAAAAAAAAATCACCATTGCTAGACTTGTGCATTCGGTTTCAAACGAATTGTCATTTGTCGGAATTTGGGGCAATCGGCAATTTATCTGAAATTACAAATTCCGGATTGCCATATTGACAAATCATGGGATAAAACAGTCAATGGATGAAGATTATTTCGGTAAAAATAAAATTAGAAATCTATACTTAATAAACAGGTGTACCCTTGATCTGTGAATCAAATGTGGAGAAAATGCAGTTATTCGTGTAATTTAAAAATACATTATACAATGTATAAATATTTTACAGTACTCAGTACAATGGCCAATAAACCAATTTTTCTTTTGCCATGCACAAGTCTATTCACTACCATTTATGGTCTGGTTTAAAATCAGTAGATTTCACATATAAATCCTATATAAATATGTAGGAGTCACATGAATGGATTTATAATACATCTTGCCTGAAACCTATGAAAGTGCCAAAATAAATGCTTTTGTTTTATGAAGCGTAAGCAGAGTCCATATGTTTCAGCTTTGTGTTCTTTTGGATTGGTTTCTTTAAATGAGTTCAGTTAAAGAACGGTTGTTGGGAGGAGACAAGAATATATTATGATACATCACTGCAGAAATGAGAAATCGTAGACATATAAACTCTGCAGGTATATTCTTTTTATTATTTATATTTAACAGCTTTAAAAATACAGAATAAAATAGCTCTTGTTTTCTACTATTATTCACAACATCTGGTCCAATATTACATATCTTTCTTAAATATTACTCAACGATAAATGAAAGCCATGTTAGAAAAAGAAAAAAAACAACACAAAACTAAATATGAAAATGTGTTTAAAAAAAATAAAATTAAAAAACAACAAATTACTAACCCCCTCCCCCAAGGGAAAAAAAAATGTAAATTAATTTATAGAAAAAAAAAAATAATGATCCACCCATAGACTCATTAACTGCTGGAAGTATAATTATTAACAAATTCCTTCCAACAATTACATGAGCTAAACATACAGATATAGCCTTCATTGAGTGAAGATAATTTACTTTTTAACACAATATAATTTAAAGGATTATTTGTTTTTTTCAAACTAGATACATCAGCAGAAAGCAAAACATTATAGTAGTGATTGTTTGTCAGAATTTAAATGCTTATAAATGACATAAAATACAAATAATCAAGGGAATGTTATGAAATGGTCATAAAGGCTCCGTCTCCAAGATTTCAGCATTGAGTCTCCTTCTTAGGTAACCAAAAAGGTCATATGGGGAAAATAAAAAACGGTGGTCCACCTCACAGGTGGTGGGCTCTAGAAGTATAAGTATTGCTGGTGCAAAAAGGTAGTGTTTTCAATGCGTTCACTAGACACATAATGGAAAAGGCTGGACACTGTCGTGTTATTAAAATTGTAGCCATGCCCAGACATCACATTATCAGTAAACACCACAAATCAGGAAGGCTGTAATGATGTAACAAAACACTTTACAGCATCTCTCTTCGCAAATGCTATGGATTTGAGCGAATGAAGGTAGAAACCGCTGTTTTGACGGAATACGGAGCTTTATATACACAGTGTCTCTCTACTTGTAATACTGTCTTAAGAGTTCTACACTTTTGGGGTTTGTACACTAAACAGTTATTGTAAACCAATTTGCAACATTTGGGCTCTAGCAGCTGAGCTTAGAATAGTTTTAAATTTTGGCTTACATTTTGCAAATTGGCTGTTGATTCACGGCTTAGTGAACATACCACTTTATATTATAGGGTCCGAAAACAGACTACATAATACAGCGATCTTGGCAGGTGGGAGGTCACAGATACAAAATTATACACTGTATGCACTACAATTTGAGTCTTGAAAAAGGCTGCCACATAGACCAAATTGTGCGTATGTCATTGTAATTATATATGGTCAGGTGGCATTATTCCTCAGACCGCAAAGCATTACATAAATCATGTCAATTCTAGCTGTAAGGAATGTTGACATGTATCACTATCTAAAAGGCATATTAAGAAGTAACATTTCAGAATGGAAAAAGTGATTTGGAAGGGTGGGGATCTATAGAACGTCTTAATTTTTACTTTTATTTTTTAAAGGGTGAGATAGTGAAAACATGAATAAAGGGAACCGATTTGGAAAATATGGTCCTAGTGAATAGAATCGCTCAGAGTCTATACATTTTCTCCATTTGGTCAATGTCTCAATCTTGAAACAACAAGCCTCACTTGAAACTGCAATAACACCTACAAATCCTTTTCTGCAACCTTCACGGGTGAGTGTTAATGCACATAACTATTCCTTTAATTGCATAAATTTGGAGGAAGTCATAATCTTAGAAGTATATTAAGGCATAGCAGAAGTCAGTGGTGAAAAATGCCAGCAGACGAATAATGGGCAGGCTTGTACAAAGCAATGGATGGACAAACAGATTGGAATATTAAATTAAGTCCAAGTCCAATGAATGGGTCCAAGTGGTAAACATAGTTGTAGGATAAAACAGAATAGCCTAAAAAGATCTAATTTACTGATTAAACCTACAAAACTACAAGGAAGGGAAAGAAAATGGCAACACATTGTGTATGCATTCCTTACAGCTAGAATTAAAAATTTGCATCACTTTCCCAAGTGACATTTATTCTGTTAACCGACAACCAACTCGTCAACCGGCCAACTTTTGTACCAAAATAGAGTGGGAGTCCATTTTTGGTTACAATGAGTTGGAGTGTTCTTTTCATGCTTGGTAATTCTGGCTGACATATTTAAAGTTGCTTTCTTACCGTTTCATACAATGTTATCATTTATGTGGCAACGAGACACCAATGAACAAAGTCTTCTGCCTATTGAGAATTAGATTCCGAAGCCACAGAAAATATTTATACTAGTATATCAACCCTCAATATAAATAAGTGCCTTTACAACAGGATATGAGATAACCTTACAAGGCAATTTGCCTCAAAAAGTGAGGATTTTTTGCCTACTTAAGGCTTTCCACAAAAGGAACATTACAGGATTAGTTAAATGTATACACGCAGACTACTCACCCATACAAACATATGTATAATTTTATTTCTATATACATACGTACACAGGAGAATTAGTCACATGACACGGTCATGAGATTATTAGGTTTCTCCCTCAACGCCTGCTGCTTGGATTACAGAACAGAGGAGTTGATGAATGCTATGTAAAACATCTATGAAAATACTGAGAAATGTGTAAACCCAAAGTATCACTGTGACAAAAATATATATAAGTACATAAAGCATTTTTCGTCCATCATTCTCACTCATGGAATCAGCACGGCTTTAACAGCAATGTCAGAGGAACTTGCACCTCTGAAAATTGTCAACCGTGCTAAGTTATTGGCAATACCAAAAAAAAACAACATGGGCTCTGCTTCCCACTTATTTGCTTTGCACACAGCTCACAAGTTAAGTCTTCACTGCATCTGATGGATTCCTGATTAAGTGGATTGGATGTTTTTCTTAACAGGTTTTAATGACTCATGAAGAGAAGGAAAAAGAGTGGGTCCTTAAAATATATAGGTTTCATTCAATATACGGTGATTTGTGGTGATCTGGCAAGGAAACATCAGAATAAATAAGCCACACTGGTAACTCGGTAGGTTCCCCAGCATCTTGTCCTGAGTTGTGTAACGTTGTTGACAGTTATTCGTTAGATGGCCTAATAAGTGTTATCCAATTCATAACTGATCATGCATTTTGAAATGTAGAATTGTGTAATTAAATAGATTTCTTTTTTACTGTGACCTATGTGGATAATTATACTAAAACTATTGCTTACGGTAGCAGAATCAATGCATGGAAAACCCACAATTAACCATACAATACATTCAGAAATATTAAGAGAAGTTATAAAAGGGTAATATGGGAAAAAATAAATCACAAGCCTAAACACAGATCAGTGCAGTGAAAATTGACTTTTCCTTTTTAAGTCATATGAGCAATGTGCAAAGAGTTGGTGGATATTAGATATTCCATCAACTAAATCTATATACACATCATGAATCATCTGTATGTATGGCTGATGGCTAAGGTGCAAACCAGGATGACAAAGTACATCTACTGGCCATAAAACTTTCTCATGAGAAAACCGATTGCATCCAGTTTTTTTAAACTAAAAACTTGATGGAATACAGGGATAAAGTATTGTTTTAAAGAATGGTGGCCCACCTCAAGAGAAGATTGGTAGAATAGGTGACAAAAAAACAAACAAAAAACAAACAAACATATATTCTTGAGCTGAGACAGAGGGGAACAACCAAAGTGTGCCTAACTGATTGGCACCAATACCCGTTTAACCAGCCAGTGTTGAATTAACCATTTATATACCAAAAGGGTCTGCCATGCAGAGCAAAGCACAAATAGATTAAAGAGAAAGAGGGCCAAATGTTTGTAAAAATTGTACAGAGAAGAGTTTTTGGGAAAATAGAGCAAGATTATTTAAAAAACAAACAAAGATTGAATCACTGCATATATGGCACAATATTAAATTGGTATAAGGGATTTAAAGCCCCTAATGCACCCTGGGTCTCAGCCCTAGAATTGTTCTATTCAAATACAGAAACAAAAATGCTAAAAACTCGTCTGGTTCAAGGCTTGGTAAACTCGGCAAGAAATTGTAACGACTGGTAACTGTACGATAAGATAAGTTATGAATGGTAATGGGGGACGGAAGGCCAGGGCTATACGGTAGGTTCAGTTTCTATTTCTGCTCTCCGGGTCTTACTACCCCTTCGGAAAGATTTCCACTGATATCCAGCAAATGTGGGGCTGATGGGAAGGTAGCTAAAACATTTGTATCTCCGGAGAAAGTTCATCACAAACGGCAAGTCATAGGACTCCATTCCTTCTATGGCAGAGCCTCCTTTGCTCAGCCCACGTTTCCATTTACGAATGCCCCGTTCCTCAGGTGTCCCTAATAATGGCAAGAATTTTTGCAACAATGGATTAGTACAGAATAAAAATTAAACTTAAAATTCTGTAAAAGTCAATTAAAGAACTTTTATGGATGTTCCATTCCCCCGGCACAGTCTTTAAATTATTAAAGAAAATCTCCAAGCACCATAAGTATCTATTTGTTTCTTGTATACTTGCATTGAACCTGTTATTTATATCTGCAGTAATTTTTGTAAAAATCGCTTGAATACAGGACAAACAGAAGCTATGCTTTCTCCTTAACACTAATGGCACGGTCAGTAAAAAGAGAATAACTGACACATAGCACTATGTGATTTTAATTTATTTTAAAGACATACTCTGGTATCAAAACAAGTTTAGCTTAATTAAGCAGTTTTGGTGTATATATCATGCTACTGTAGTCTAACTCTCAATTCTCTGTAATTTAGAAGTTAGAACACTTTTGTTTCCGTTTTAGCAGTCCTCTCCTGGCTGTGGCTCACACAGCCTCCATTTAAGAAAATTGTTTTATTTTCAGTCAGATCTTACAGTACAGTGTGTTTACTTTATAAGTTCTTTTCTCCTGCTCTGTAAATTGAACCTTAATCACACATAATGCTACTGTGGGCTCTAGCACGCTATTAACAGAGCAATAGATAAGCTATTCTAAATTAAACACACTGTGCAATTGAGGAAGTGTAAGTTTAAACACATATGCAAGTAGTATATATTGTGTTACTTTGAGTATCTCCTGATACATTGTATAGTTTATTGCAGAACACTACCATTCAGTTAAGTAGTATGATCAGCAACCAATGTGTATTACACTGCAAAAGCAGGTTTTAGTGTTTCTCTCTAGGTAACATGTATAGGTCCTCCTTGGCTCACCTGGAATAGTGTTATCCAAAATGAAAGCAACACACCCTCCAACAAACATTGCTGTTGTCAAAAGCACATTTAACACTTGATCGATCTCTGCAATGCCTAAAAGAGAGAAATCAAACAATTTTACAAGAACAAAATATGCAAGAGATGTGATATCTGGGGTCTGCATGCAGGTCCACTGAATTCTGACATTAAAATGTTGCACAAGGGGAGAAAAAGTAGATGATGCAACAATGTAATTAATAGGTGAGAATTTGGAAAATAGAAAGCCTAAATGCCAAATACCTTAGTTGCAGTATTGGCAAATACTACCCTGGGTGCTTACCTGTAACTAGAGGATTTTCCTTTAAATAACTTGGAAGCATAAGACCAAAGAAAATGGAGAAGCCCAAGACGAAAAGGTTCCGAGAAGAGTTCAGATCAACAAACTGAAGATTGGAGAGACCCACAGCGGTGATCATGCCTAGAAACAGATTAATAGTCAGTCACTAGAAAGGAAAAACTTTTCCAGACAAACATCAAACCTTTGAGAGTACAGGGTCTGCACTACACTCACACTGGCTCCGCTACTTGGCATGGACTTATTCAAACATGAGCACTACAAACTGTGGTAGAGTACCTAGACGTTTGCCCACACAATCAAGGGGTTTCAGCTCGTCAATCAGAAATACCAAAATGCAGAAAATGTGGAAAGACACCAATTATTTAAAAATATAACCTTAAATTAATATAATTAAAAAAAGCATCCACCACCATCAATTTAAATATAAGCTTAAAAAAAATAACAAGAAAATCTCCTAACATAGTTAATGAATCTAGAGTACTGGATATACAAATCCATAAAAATAGTTCACACAGGGAAAAGTATAATGTCTAATAGTTCCTTTTCTGTATTCCCCTTACTAGTCAATTAGGGATAATTAGTCATGATCACAGATTTCATTCATATCACAAATGATTGTGCTATTCAGATAGCAAAACAAGTAAAATAAAATATATTTAAAGGTGTAATGCCCATGAATATTCGCTAGGGGTCACTACACCCAGTAGATTTTGATAGTAAAGAAATAGACACATAAAGCGGTAAAAATGAAAAACGAGGCCCAAATCAGGCTGAGCAGCACACACACACACACACACAAAGAATTTTCAGGGAGAGACCATACTGTAGCAAATTCTAGGCCATAATAGTCAAGTTGGAAAAAATAACTCTGAGGCAAAGCAGTATGTGGAGAGGAGGGGGATGTGGGAAGAGAGGGAAAACTTATTTGAAAACTTACAATATTTCCCAATATTAAATCTAGTTTGGACATACTATAAGAATATGCCCAAAACAATAGCACGCGCACACACACAGGTGTTCAAATCAGCAGATTAATTGCTGCTGTATGCTAATCTATTCTTAAAAAAGCAATGCTGATCTGCCTCTGATGTCATAGGAGCTGTGCGCATTCCAATCGAAGACTTCTAACACAGAAGCCTATAATTAGACCATTTTGCTGGCTCATATTGCAGTCATGTTACCTTTTAGATGAGTGGTGGGCTCATTATTGCGTTAGCAGGGGAATATAGTCAAGCAAGATCATCCCAAGTGACACCATAATGTTTCTGTATTAGTGCAAGCTTACCAAACAAAGTACAAAATAGGGCTCCGAGAACTGGATCGGGCAGAGAAGCAAACAGTGCACTGAACTTCCCAATCATTCCAAGTAGTAACATGAATGCCGCACCATACTGGATGACTCTACGACTGGCAACCTACAAGTAAAGACAGTAATAAAAAAATGTGAATGGGGATTAGCCGCATTTTAAAAACAGACATTTCCTCCACCCCACAGCACTGAAAAATCTGTTAACAGAGCATATCACCAATGATGGCTTGTGGTTTGTAAAATCATACCTTGAAATATAATAACCACTATCATGCACACCATTACTTGTCAAATTGGAGAATTCAAAGGGCAGGCACTCAAAGATTAATTTTATTACTACCACAATAAACTGTAGTGGTCATGGTGCACAGAAAGTCCCTTTAAGACTAGCATGGATACTGGTAATTGTTGTTCAAAAATAGCTGGAAATCATTCTGATTACCTCTGCTCTGCTTTCTCTTGTGTTGTGTGTCCCTTCAAAACTACTAAAAGAGCTAATCACAAGGTGGGGGAATAAAAAAAAAAAAAAAAGTTTAATTATTTGGGGATTATGCTAGGATAGGATTATGCATTCCCCGCTAGAACTCATTAAAAGTCCGTATTTAATGCATGATAGCTACTCCTTCACTCCGGGCAAAATATTTGTTACCATCTATTTTAACCACAATCTTTTCCAAAGTACCTTGTCTTGCAACTTGTAGCAAAACAAGTGTCTAATTTATTTTTATTGGGTCACATTTTTATGAACTGGTACATCTTTGTTAAATAATTATCTATTTACCTTGTTATACAGTCCCAGTTGTCATCTGGGCACTGAGACAAACAGCAAAGAGCTCAGTCGTATTAACAGGCAAGACACACATTGTTTTAAAGTGCAGACATTGTGCAATGTAACTATAAACCCGATCTTGGTATTAAAGGCACACTCCAGGCACCAACACAACTTCATCTAAATTAAGTTATGCTGCCAGGAAGCACCCAGAGGCACTCTTACCTTAATGGGTTAAACTGTTCTCCAACGGTTTAACACTAAAGTTATCTCCAGCGACGATATCCGCTCCTTCCCCGGCGGCACCTGGCTTTTGAATTGTCAGATTCATGCAGAGCAGAGCGCCGGTGGGCAGGGGTCTCCCCATGCACTAAACTGGCTTGAGAAAGGTATGATTCTCTCCAAGCTAGTTTAGTAAATGGGGAGTCACTGATTGGCTCATAGCGTCAGCTGTCCGCCCTCAGCCAATGAGCTGTGCCCTTGCCAGGGGTGGAGTGGACATTGCCACTGGGGGCAACTTTGGGTTTAAACCATTCAAGAGTGATTTAACGAATGCATCCAGGGGCCTCCTGCCACTATAACTTAATTTAGATTAAGTTGTTTTGGCACCTTAAAAGTGTCGTTTTAATGTTACAGGGAGATGTAAGCTCTCAACCTTTCTTTGTAATAATTCCTTCCATTCCATCCCTCAACTTGCACCAGCAGCAGACATCTCCCACCCTTACCCAATTTTTGTGAATAGGGAGAAATGCTTTTGTTATGCACTGCAGATTCATTCTGCAGATTCCTCCCCTTTTGCTATGTAGACAATGTTTGGGACTGTAGCTTAGAATTTATTCAAATCATAGTGGAGTTTGTCACTTAAATATCAATGTAAGATTAAAAATGCTTAGCCTAAATTTTCCAAATTTGTTTTTAATTTCTTACAAGTGGCTGTTTAATGCACATTTTGTTCACCATGTTAATTCAAACATATGTCACCAGATGGCGCTATCTGATCTCTAGAGCAATTTGCTGTTTCAAATTATTTCAAATGTACAATCTATTAAATGTAGAGAACAAGTTGGTAAAAATCGCAAGAAAGAAAAGGTACAGAGCAATTCCCAAACAGTTCTCAACGCACCTTAACTGTTTAGTTAATGAAACCTTAAGAAGTGAAAGCATCAGGCTTCCACTGTGAAGAATTATTACTCCCTACGAAGCCTGGCGTTATTGTTGTCACTAAATTACCCCATTTTACAATACCTCAAATAAACAGTTCAATTTTCCTGGGTAACACCAATAATCCTGCAAATTCCATAGGAGGAGACCTTACCTTGGTTATACCCAACACTCCAATGTTAGGACTGGATGATGTTGATCCATTCCCAGTACCAAACACTCCATCTAGGACACAGGACAGGCCTTCAATGAAGATCCCCCTGTCACATTAAGAACAGAGAACACACTGCATTACATGTATTTTGTGGGAGACTATCAATGTCGACAGCATTTTAGCTGCCGAGAATGTATCTGAGGTTTGCACAAGGTCTACATTGGGTAAAGCTGATGGAAGCCAAAAGACCACTAAAACTCAATACAGACATGGCCACCCTTGAACCTTCTCTAATAGTATAAGCACGACACTGAATATAACAAATTATTATCCCCTCAACCCTTCCAAATTACTTCTTATGCCTTCATTACATGATGATTTGCTCTTAGGACTTAAGTAGATATGGGTTCCAACATGCAGCAAAACAAAAAGTGTCATTTCTTTCCACTTTCCTTTTGTCAACCACGTCCCTACCAGAGACACGAGGGACATTTAGACAATTTATACGCCTTCTACTCTGTGTTGCCTCCACAGCCCAAGCACCATTCTGCTTCACCTAAGGACTTGTAAATGGAAAATCAAGCACGTATTTAGAATATATTTTGTGATGGCAGAACTTTGCAGATTGTGGAAAAACGGATGGCTGGGATAGGAGACAAACTTGACTCTGAGGAATGAGCATCATAGCTGCAGAATACATTGGTGGCTGAATGGAAATGGGGGGTGCATGGCTGCATGACATGTTGGATTGGGACAGTAGTAGTTTGGGAATATGGCAGAAGAGGGGCATGAAAGTTTGGACTTAAAGGGACACCGTAGACACTGTATCTGCTTCATCTCATTAAACTGGTTATTGTGTCTGGAGGCCTCTGGTACCATCATTTTTTTCAGCATTAAACAGTTTTTAAAGTTTTAATGTTTTATTGCTAAACAAGAGTCCCCGGCAATATATCCCCTCTGTGCTGCTTTGGCTAATAAGGAAGTATTAGCCTGAGCAGAAATGGGCAGCTGTGATTGGCTGAGAGTGCCAGCTGACTGCTTTTAGCCTGTCAGAGTTCCAACTGACGGTATGAGTGGGTATGACAACAAGGAAGTGTGTAATCTCTGCCTTAGCTACACATACTGAAGGGGCCGGACTGTGGGTGGCCAGGGACTCTTATTTTGTGGCATACTGCACGAACATGGTGCAACACTGAATGGAGGGACAGTGCCAGGGTACTCCAGGCACTATAACCAATTCAAAGAGATGAAATGCTTATAGTGACTACAGTGTCCCTTTAAGAAATAGGTGAACATGGATGGTTGTAGCTAAATGGGAGTGAACACTGTTGCATTGAATGGATGACTTTACCATAAATGGCTGGCTAGTGAGGAGGATGTAGATGCAAGGTAGAAGAGTGGACTATTATCCAGAAACCGCTATTTTGAGGTAATCAAATACAGACTTACCTGTTGATAGCATGGATAGGAGGTGGAGGTGCACAAGAGAGTCTCGCGCAGGCATAGTAATCCCCTATAGATTCAATGATACTTGCTACCACAGCGCTCAGCATTCCGATGACACCAGCTGCGGACACAGTGGGAAGACCCCACTGAACTGTGAGGGGGCAGGAAACCAAAAACAAATAGAGTTTAGCATCAAAAGAAGCAAGCAAATTAGTTTTCTTGATAAAGAAGAGAAAACAAAATATGGCAATCACATCATAAAGAACATTTTTATCAATTATATACAAAGGGTTCCAGCTCCCTGCATCATAAAACAGATATCTCATGAGTATAAATACATGGCTATGACTTTTTTCTCTTCTGTAGCAGAAAATTGGTTTTAGTTGAATACATGCACACTTCTAAATCTGGCTAACATATATCAGTGGTTTATAAATAAAACTAGATATGTCCACAGGGGCAAAAAAATTGAAATGTAAAGCTCTGGAGAAACTGGTTCTTCAGGAGAAAACAATTCAAAATTGCTCAAAAAATAAAAATAAAATAAAAAATTTACTTTTATTTTGCAACAAAACCAAAGTACTGTAAAATTACAGGATAATACACATAAGGTATTTTGACAGGGTACTTCTCCTATACCCTCCTTGCAGTCAAGGTCCTTCACATGATGGAATTAAATAACAGCCCTTTTATTTATATAATCAAAAAATACCACACTATACAGCTGCTGGAAAAGAGGTTCTGCATAAGCAAAAACCTCTCATAATGAAAATACCTCTTACTGATCTGGAAACAGTGGAGGCTGGGTGGATGGCTGCCTGCAGGGTAGAGCATATTTTTTTAGATGATTGTATTTTATGGGTGATGCATTTTTTCTAAAGTGTAATTTTTATGAAAACAAATCTGCCCATGTGAACATGGCCTTAACTAGCAAAGCCAACAGTCAATGGAAAGTTAAACTAATGGCAGTGACATCTGAAAACCAGTTACTGATTCACTCAGAGGATAATGAACAAGGAATTTAAGGATTGTGATATTGTGTGATCGTATTGGCTTCTTGCTTGTGTACACAGGAGCACAAAGGGTTATATTCATGAAATACAGAGGTCTAAGGGGAATAATCGTTTTGTTCTTGAAAATTCTGTAAAAGACATTTCAAGCACTACTGATTACTTTTCAGTCATCCACAAATATCTTATGTATAATTAATTATTGTGGCTAACCACTCTATGAGTATAAATATAATGTATTGCAGAATATGTCCCCTTGGTACATTTATAAGTATTCATTCCCTTTTGGCTTACCACATTCATTTTGTGAGAAACCTGGAATCAGAATACATTTAATTATAGTTTTTTTGGCAGTGGTCTACACCCAAGCCGTTCATTACCAGAAAAATAGAGGAAGAAAAACATTCTACAAATCGACTTACACATAATTACGCAGTGCACAGTCCCAGAGTTTGTTGAAGAGCTTCTAATCAAATATCAAACATCCTCATGGGCAGTGATATACACTGGTTAGTAAATTAAAACTGTACAGCATAGCCAACCCTACTAAGAGAAGGTTGCCCACCAAAACGTTGTGACCGGTAGTGAGAGCTTTAGTCTTCCATGCAACCAAGCTGCCAATCTCAAAGGGGATGATGTTTGAAGAGATACAGCTGTAATCAAAGTTAATATCCATAGGCAACATAACCTGGAAAAATATTAATTTACATGATGTTGACTATAATATGAATACCTATGTATTTAACAAAGGCGAGACACATGTAGCTTATTGCTGGAGAAGAAACAAACAGTCTTATTGCCAATCATATTGGTTTTCACTTCTTTTTTTAGCTCTAAATGATTAAACAATAAAAGTGCCAGGGATTGAATCTCCAATTTGCATAGGCAGTAGAGATGCAAGAGTTTAATGAAAGCGGGAAAAAAAGACACCATAAATCCCATAATGGTCTAGTCTATGGTAGGCAACGTTTACCACTCCAGATGTGGACTACATCTTTCATAATGTTCTTACAAAGATCCAAGAATCAAGATCCAAATATGCAAAGCTGTTCAATATCACCATGCAATTGCTGCAATAGGGACTTCAAGCAAGAACTGCTTGAGGGATAAATATAAATACTTGCAAACGTCTTACATCATTTGACTTGTTAACGATAATCTATTGTTTTCATAAAAAGCTTTCAGTTTCCTTGGTGAGACAAATATTTAACGACCAAATTGTCAGCAGATCAAAGAAAGCTATGAAATGTAAATTATGTATACAAAAGAATATTGTGAATGTCAAATGCATCAAAATTAATTTAAATGCAAGATTGCACAACAATGAATATTAGAGAAGCTTTAGAGAATGAATACTTATGCCGACAGTGTAAGCTTTTATACACCAACCTACCAAAGCTTGAAACCACTGTAAACTCTTTTATAAGACAAGCCATTTAGCAGAGAGTTGGGGAGTACATTATCCCCATCTTCCTGGGGAAGAGCTGACTGTATATAAAAGCAAATCCCTTACATCTATCCCAACTCCACAGCGTTAAAACATTGCTGGAGAAGGAGTATAAAACCTGCACTTCAAGTATCATTAACATTAAATAGACAACAGACATTGTTTGATTAAGATGCTTATTCACTAAATGGTGAGTTCTTGTGAGTTAACAAGTAAACATCTTCCTAAAACTTGCAAAGTAAAACCTCAAGAGGAGTTCACTAGCAATATGAACCATACATATTTATAGCATGGTCTCATACATATAGAACAGGTAAAACTAAAGCAAAGTGGATACGGACAGCAAAGATTCTTGTTATGTGTCCATAAACACGCATATGACAGCAGAGAGTTGCTGCTATATATTAGGTTATTTTTTCCGGTAATGATGTATATCTTGATAGTAGTATCAGAAATCTAATTTGTAGACAGTATTTACGGTTTGCGCGGAGCTCACTAAATACAAGCTCATTTTACTGCATTTTCCTCTCTTAATCCTGGTCAAGTAGCTGTTATTTCAAAAGACTCACAGTTTAGTAAATAAATCCTTTAGATTTTTTTTGTATTACCCCAAGATGGTGTGTTCTACTATCATAAACACTAGTAACAGCATAGAACCCAATGCACAACAGGGATTTCAAAACAAAATAGGTATAAAATAGACTGTTTTATTCCAATGAAAATAAAAACATGATTATTACAAGAAAAATAAAATCAGAGCTGTTTAGTGACTAAAATTATTTTTTATTTTTTTTCCCACTTCATGAACAAGTTAGACTGTGCTTTTATTTAAACAGATCTCCCTGGGTGACCAGGAGAACATTAAACAATAATGGAGGGAATGCACAATGTTACCTTGATTTACCCAAGAATCCTTTTCCTAGAATGATGCGTCCTGATACCACAGTTCGTAAACACAAGAAACGTAAATCCCTGTGTACACTGCTCTAATGGAGGGAAAGGGCTGCGTGAAAATCCCGAGCCACGAATGGGGGATATTAAACGCTGCAATGGGAAAAGTACAAGATGATTTCTAAAAGAACGAGTCTGCAAATTCTCCTTTTTTTTTTTTTTCCAGCAAAGATCCTTCTCTGCCAGAGGAAGCAGCAAAGCACTGCCATTCAATGTGCCGCTGTTCCCTCCAGTATGAAAGGGGTTAAATATATATATGTAAATAAAACACACAGGTGAATGTCAGAGCAGTGTACACAGAGTGCTACCTAAAGGAAGCACATTCATTAACCCCACTGCTGTGCTGCCACATGGGCTCTGCAGACAGGCTTTGTGTACGTGAAGGACAACATGCTACATTTCATGTACAGGGAACAATCAAACAAAATATAACCACAGATTGAATTTTGTTGGATTTAAAAAAAAAAAAAAAAAAAAATACTAAATAAAAAAAAGCCCAATAAGTTTAGAAATTTAACTTTGGCTTCTATTGTATAAGAAAAGAAATATTTTTTTAAATGCTCTTGGAATTTTTTTTTATTTTTTTTTTTTAATAAAGAGAGAAATAAAACCAAAACAAAAAATAACTTGTACTGAACAGCTCACTTATGAGAAGCTGTAGTTGCCAACTGACAGGACAAGCTGGCCACATCGACTTAAACTTATGTTTTCACTTAAAATCATAATAGATATAGTTAACATTGCCTTCAAATGTTTACTAAATTTTCATCTCTAGCTGGAATAAGCAGCGTGTGGCTTAAAAATGCCAAAAGCATTCTAAAAAATAACTTTCTTCTCAAACGGAAGCTAAAGTTAAAGTTTAGTGCAGGGGTATTCAGGTATCAGCCACCCAGTGTCAGAGAATATTACCTCCCATATACCTTTGCAAGGCATTTGATGCGGTGTCTCTGGATGGCAAAAGTTTACAGTGGCTGAAGTTCACTTACAAATGTTGGTCTGGTTTTTGAATACCACTTGTTTAGTGGCTCTTTATGATTAGTAATGTTAGTGAGTGATAAGTGCTACAAGGATTGGTGTCTGCTTCAGCAAAAATGTAATACAAAGTCTTCTCATTGTGTTGCTCTCAATTAGCTGGGAAATGTACCTAATACAGGAATATCTTCACACTAGTGAATTTTCATTAAATCAAGAGGATTCACTCCAGCTCCTATATCATGATTAAAAATGTGGCTTTGTAATTTTTATTTTATTTTTTAGTGGATTGCTTTATGCAGAATGGGAAACAGATCATAATTTTCCACCAATGCAATTCATTGTGGAACAGTGCTTGTTAATATAAACAAGAAGTACAGACTTCATCATGTATCTCCAGGACCAATATTCCAAAACAAAACCAATCCTCTCTGTGATCCAAGACGAACAGAGTATTAAAAAAGTGATTATAGGAACCACACACTCAATCTCAGCAGCCACCTGGGCTCCAGAGCAGGACCAGCAATCCCATCACGTTAAGTCAACACAAAAAAAAGTTCACCTGGCACTCAAAGCTAGCTAGCTTGAAAAAGACCTTGAAGTAGTTCGAAACGTTGCTTTTTTTTGTTCCATTAAATCTGCCTGCAGATTTGACACGGGTGAACTTGTTTTGTGTTGCCTTAACAGAGTATTAAGACATAGGACTATCAAGTAAGAGGTTGTTTTAAAATATACAGACTAAGAAGCTAAGGCCACCTAGTATACACTATACATCTCTACTAGTTTTTAATAAAATCTCAAGGGTGTGCTACCCAGTCAGCATAAGGCTATGTGCACCCCAATGGCTTTAGTGAGGATTTAAATAAAGCTATAGAACTCATTTTTTTTGTGGGGAGTTCTGAGTGTTTAGATGTGAAAAACAGCCACACTGTGTGTAAGCCCCAACAATTTCAATGACTAGTTTATAATTAAATCTATCTAATGGCGTATGGCTTTTGGGTATATGTAATTAGCACATTCTTATGGATTATCCCTGAACTACAGATATATGTGCATTGTTTTACGAATACACTCTTCAAGTCAGTGTGTAATATTTATCCTTTCCAACAAGCAAAAGGCAGAGAGCATAAAAAATACTTACATGGGTAAGGCACCTTAAACCACGGGGCCACAGTCAATACCCCTTGTCTGGCATCAGTCCGTGCATAATACCCATATTTGGTGCTGTCCGGTGGGAAAACATCAGTCACCGTAAAGATAAAGCAAAGCAGCCAGGAAACAAGGATAGCCATAATGATCTGAAAATGGGAGCAACAGTGTATTACATGCAGGCCAATCACTACTTCTATAGAGCTCTTTGAAGAAACTACCACTTTATACTGACAGAACAGAACACGCAAATGACTGCTAAGGCCAACAAAAATATGGGACTGGAAATCTAAAATGTGACCACGCTATGAAACTATAGTAATTGTATATTGTCATGATGCAGACATTTTTATTTACTTTAATATGAATGATGGCATTAGGCATTTTACAAATACTTATAAACAGGGTATTTAACCAATGCATTTGTTGTTCTTACATCTACTGTATATGACAAAAATTATGGTTGCATTTTGCACTTTTATATGCAGGCTATTCCAATTTTTAAAACAAAAAAGTACTTGGTAGAAAGGATTAAACACAAATAAGGGCATAAGTGAAATATTCTAAAAGAACAACATTATGTATGTCTTGCTCTAGTTATGTGCTGTATAAACCTATAAACAGCTGGAAGTCTTAATACCACTTTGGCACGTGCTAGCAGAAAATTTAACTGAACAACTTTGATGTCACTGTTTTATAGTGAATAATTTATTAACTTAACAGTCCACATTGGGCTGACAAGAGTGGCAACATTTATGACAAAATAGTTTGAACTTAACTGGACAACTGTCTTCAAATATCTGCCCCTAAAGTGTAACTCACCGGGAACATTTTAAAAAGCTGGAACTTGTATGCTGTCCATCCTTTTTTGGATTTATAGATCGGAAGAGGCAGCTTGACGTTTCTAGCATATTGAGAGAAAAGAAGGACCAGGAAAATGGTTCTGTTGAAGAAATAAAATGCAGTTTAAGAGATCTGACCTGTAGCGGCACAGTCACCGAAAGCTCAGTGAGGAGAAAACACAAATTCAGGAATCAGAAAATGTTTAACTCCTATGTCAAGGAGGGATTAAAGTCTTAAATAGACCGCTCAGCAGAGCAAATATTCTGTAAACGCAGAGTTTAACTTGTGCAAACACAGCTATAGGCCAAATTAGCCAAACTAGAAAAAAAAAGTCTGAAGATTAGCTATATTTTATATATTTTCTGTTGTGTATTTTGGCCTAAAAGTTGCAATTGCCATGGCAGTTCTCCACAATATCTGGTTTAGTGAATAAACCAGTAAGTATAATGCAATATTATAAAACCTGGATATCATTCCCGCAATAACCAGTGTTTAGGATATTTTATTTCACATTCAGACTTCAAATAGTTTATATTGAAGGCTAGCAATGGTTAAAGGACCACTCTAGGCACCCAGACCACTTCAGCTTAATGAAGTGGTCTGGGTGCCAGGTCCTTCTAGGGTTAACCCATTTTTTCATAATTATAGCAGTTTCAGAGAAACTGCTATAATTATGAATGGGTTAAGCCTTCCCCCTAATCCTCTAGTGGCTGTCTCATTGACAGCCACTAGAGGCGCTTGCGTGCTTCTCAATGTGAAAATCACAGTGAGAGCACGCCAGCGTCCATAGGAAAGCATTGTAAATGCTTTCCTATGAGACCGGCTGAATGCGCGCGCAGCTCTTGCCGCGCGTGCGCATTCAGCCGGCGGGGCGTAACGGAGGCGGAGAGGAGGAGGAGAGCTCTCCGCCCAGCGCTGGAAAAAGGTAAGTTTTTACCCCTTTCCCCTTCCAGAGCCGGGCGGGAGGGGGACCCTGAGGGTGGGGGCACCCTCAGGGCACTATAGTGCCAGGAAAACGAGTATGTTTTCCTGGCACTATAGTGGTCCTTTAATAAAGCACTTACTTAAAGGGACACTATAAGCAACATAATTGCTTTGGTTAAGAGTAGTGGCTATTTTGTCACTGGGCATCATCCCCCAACTTTATGTCAATCCGTTTAGAAGTAATTTCAATGAAAAAAGGACTCTCTGCAGCACCCTGGAGGTCCTAACACAAACCAGTTGCATTGACAATGTGGAAATTAGACTTGGTTTGGTGGCTTTCTTGCAAGGAGTGCATTGCCACTGTCTTATGAAAAGTAGTCGAACCAGTTTAGTGTGGTTTAAAAACAATGTACCTGGGTGCCCATGGCACGTCTTATTTTTTTTTCCTGCAGGAGAAGCCAGATGTGTCTATAGAATAGAGCACGGGTGATACAGGATGGAGCTCATTGGCCGAGGGCACAATACATGAACACCCCACCCATCCAAAAAAACAAACCAATGCTGGTTTCAGTACTGTACACATGTTTTAGCCACATTACATGCACTAGGGGCTCCCAAATCATTTTCTGCTTAAAAACTATTTTAGGAAAGGCTTGCTTATAAACAAGTTTGTGCTGAATGTGTACTGTAGCATGGTCCCTTCTCTACCCCTATTATCTATCGCTTTGCCCTTTGTGCACCAACCTTACTCCTTTCTTCACCTATATGCCACTTTATTATTTCTTCCATCACTAAGCTCGTTAGTTTTTTTCTCTTTTACACTGATCCACCCATATAATTTCTTCATTTATCCCTTTTCTACTTTCACTGACTCTTCCTCCAACCACAAGAAGTCATGTCATGAGGAAATAAAGCTTTATGCGAAACAAGGACAGTGTATTGTATCACAGGACTCCTCATTATTAGACCCACAGACAGAGTAAACCGCCACATAAAGGCTACAGTCACTATTTTACTTTTGGCCACTACCACCAGTCTGGGTTGCTGGCATGCTCCCACATTTAAAGCTTTTAATTAGAGTTGCTGCATCTTGACATTTTCCCCTATATTTATCTAGGCTTTTAAGGATTTGACCAGTTTACTGCATCTGAATGTCATTGCACTAGACTGATGAATGCAAAATCAGTGATATTTTGTGTTATTTTATGGTGGATTTAATTAACTTACATTTGCCAACAGAGCAAACTGGAGAGACAATTATTTATGGTGATTAACTAGAAACATAAAATGACAGGTAGGATACCGAGGCATAGAGTTCACGGCAAAGACAAACTTATTAATTTATTAAAGTATTTAACGTCACAGGAAGAGAATGTACCTTCACGAATAATGGCAAAATAAAAAAATACATAAAGAAAAAAAACCCACAAGAAACAGCTGGTGCTAAAGTGGCGTGAACAATAAGCTACAATATATGAATATCCTCATTTACACCTGGAAGTAATAAACCTCTCACCCTCTTTTGGAGGCCAGATATCCTGTTAGATCAAGAGAAAAATGCACAGAAGCCAATAACAATCATGCAATGAGCAAGCACAGTTGGAACAGAACTTGGAAGCAGCTAGGTAAAATAAAAAAAAACTCGACAGTGAGGGCAACACAAGATTAGGAAAAGATCAGCATTGAAATGCCCTTATTAATCCACAACATGAACCTGAAGAACTACTAAAACCCAAATCACAGCAGCAGGATAACATGATATTGAATAACCATTAGCAGGACTCTGTCCCGCTTGTGTGAATTGTGTTGCTAAGTTCATGTCACCATAGGTATGGGTGTTTGTTTACAGAACAGATTTGTGTTCTTAGTCAAATTTGTCATGAATATTTGAGTACATGCTCATCATTTCCTTAACAGAGGAAAAGGGTAATTTTTTTTTACTACTTGCTGTAACTTAACACATACAATCTGTTCTAGGTTTCTAATTCCTGCATTCCTAGGGTGCTGGGGATTTACAAAAAGACTTACTGTGCTTGATTTAATTGACTGGCAGCAAACATGTAAGTTACATTCTTTTGTAACTGACAGGTTAATTTATTGCTTTCTCTATTATGATCAAAGAGGAAAAACACATCTTCCAGTTCTCCATAGTGCAAGAAATAGCAGCAAAGATCTAAAAATGTCATCTACTAAGCAAGAAATAGGCACTGACTTGCAATCAGGAAGTTTCCTGAATAGTAGAGATAAAAGGGAACAGTTTAATGACAAAGCACATTTACTGCTGACTCCTAGAGAAGGCATGCCAGTGTGCTGGGTATTTGCAGTGAACCAACACACCACTGGACAGGAAGCAAACCACACAAACACCTGTATACAGCGCAGCTGAAGACTGGAGGGGCACATTTGGCTAGAATTTTTTTTTTACACTTGTACTCCACCTTCTGGTGGACAGCAGGGGAGGGGAGTTTCCAAATGGGAGCAGTTTGCTAAAATAAACACAATCATAAAAATGCTTTACTACATTTGACAAAAAGACAAATTAATAAATAAATGTGGTGCTTGAGGTAGCTATACAAATTTTTATTTACCCATTGAAGTTACCAAGTTGTATTGGAGTTTCAACGAGCTTGACAAACATCTTTATTCAGGTTATTCGTGAATGAGGCTCTACAACAGGGGTATGCAATCTTCTGCATTCCAGATGTTGTGGACTACGTCTCCCTTGATGCTTTGCCAGCATTGTGGCTGTGAGAACATTAGCAAAATATAGCCCACAACATCTGCAATGATGAAGGTTGCATGCCTCTGCTCTACAAGGCCACAGACGGGTGTCATAGAAATATAGAAGATCCTATTCAAGTTAAGCACATTTGCATAAGCATATCACTTGACAAAAAGCACAGAATAGGCTTACAGCTCCAATGACCTTTGCCGTTGCAGTACCCTGCACTCAACAACTCTAGAAATGAAATCGATATGAGTAGCCACCCAGCAGCATGCTAGGAAAAAGTTTAAAGAACAAAAGGCAGAAAATGTAAATAAAATGTGTTCCTAGCATTTAAATAAATGAATAACATTTAAAGTAGGCATTTTTTAGGGACAATCTGCTTTAGGAGAGTTGTAGTCAGGTTTTCAAACTTGCAGCTATAAGAGCTGAGAGCCGATACAAATATTGATACTTACAGCATAGCGATGCCCCAGTGCTTGCCTGCTCTCTCCCCAGCAGCCTGGAACCCAGAGAGGCCAATCAACGAAACAGTGGGAGTAATGGTCAGGGGTCCAATATATCTAAGCAAGGCTCCAGGGAGCCCAAGGAAGCCAATGACCACTTCAATCAAAGAGGACATAATAATGGCACCTTGTATCTAAACAAGAAATATGAGGGGAAATTAGTGCACGACAGTACAAGACAGAACACAACATATGTGGATTCACAAAGATATAAAAGTTAATCTACACATTATGCTTCCAATATCATCAGCAATTAGCTTAAAAAGATATTTTAACTCTTACACTCCTCCCCTTCACCTTCCCCTGCGTTCCCTCCCCCTCTCCATTTCCTTCTCCCATCCTCTATATTTCTCTTTTTCTTCCCACTCTTTTAACTACAAGTTTTTATGCCTTTAAGGACGTTTATTCTTAAATTCGTATCACCCTTCCAACCTCTGTGCTGTTTCATAACCAATCATTACTTTAATTAGTTCAGTTTATACCTTTGGGTGATGATACTAAAGTAATAATTACCTCACAGGGCATCAAGTATCCTACTATAAACCTGCTTTCCTTTCTATATAACAGGTATAAATCCTTAGAACATAAATTCTAGAGCATAATCGGCTAATTAACTAGATACAAAGCCTTAAACAGATTATAAAGAAAGAAATGGAAAGGTGGGTGGGTGGACAGTAACAGAAAACCAAGTGCAGGCAAGCCTCGGTATAGAGGACACTCCAACTCCAATTACCAAAAACAAAACACTAGAAAGAACAGGGTGCCACCATCACCATATTGGTATATAAAAATAAGGGTATGAAAATAAATATTGATGGAAAAGCAAAAACAGCAAAAGTTTATTAATGAAGAAATATAAAAAAACAAAAACAAAAAAAAAAAACAGTCACAGCACAACATATGTGCAAGACATCAAGAGTATAAAAGCCACAATGGGCAAGGAACCCTTAGGTATAGCAGTTTAACAGGACATGATACTGAGCTGGGCAGTAAAGTGCAAGTGCTAAAGTGCAAGATGCCTATAAGAAAAGTGCACTAAGCCAATCACTTATACAAGTTTAGTACAATCGGCCCAAAGTAAATACTGCATAAGCAGTATATAAAATCAGCACACATACAAGATAAAAACAGCTGATACCAAAGTACAGGGACCAAGATCGTGCTCAACGCGTTTCGTCGTCTGACTTCCTCAGGAGTTTCTTCTCTCTTCACAGTTTTCTCCCCTTTTAAATCTGCCGGTCCATCCGACCGCTTCCGTGATCACGCATGCGTGCGCACCGTCACGCACGCCGTCATACGTCATGACGCACGCGTGACCGCCACGCACATGCACGACCACGCTGGAACACAGGATAACTTTATTGATCCTCTACACAGCCGCAATATGAACGCTCTACAAACTAGAGCATTCAAATCAATGCAGATCGTGTGTACAAACATGCCTACCCCCCAGCTGACCCCGAACATAAAAATACTACTCACTCAAGCGAAATATAAATAGGACTGATGGGGAAAAAAGGGAGTGAAAAGAAAGGAGAGCTCTACTCATTTTTAAATATTTGTTTTAATTATTTGTTTTGATCCTTTTTTTTTTTTAACTCTCCTTTCTTTTCACACCCTTTTTTCCCCACCAGTCCTATTTATATTTCGCTTGAGTGAGTAGTATTTTTATGTTAGGGGTCAGCTGGGGGGTAGGCAGGTTTGTACACACGGTCTGCATTGATTTGAATGCTCTGGTTTGTAGAGCGTTCATATTGCGGCTGTGTAGAGGATCAATAAAGTTATCCTGCGTTCCAGCGTGGTCGCACATGCGCGTGGCGGTCACGCGTGCGTCATGGGCACGCGCATGCGTGATCACGGAGGCGGTCGGATGGACCGGCAGATTTAAAAGGGGAGAAGACTGAAGAGAGAAGAAACTCCTGAGGAAGTCAGACGACGAAACGCGTTGAGCACGATCTGGGACCCTGTACTTTGGTATCAGCTGTTTTTATCTTGTATGTGTGCTGATTTTATATACTGCTTATGCAGTATTTACTTTAGGCTGATTGTACTAAACTTGTATAAGTGATTGGCTTAGTGCACTTTTCTTATAGGCATCTTGCACTTTAGCACTTGCACTTTACTGCCCAGCTCAGTATCATGTCCTGTAAAACTGCTATACCTAAGGGTTCCTTGTCCATTGTGGCTTTTATACTCTTGATGTCTTGCACATATGTTGTGCTTTGACTGTTTTTTTTTTTTATATATTTCTTCATTAATAAACTTTTGCTGTTTTTGCTTTATCATCAATACGTCTTTTCATACCATTATTTTTATATACCAATATAGTGATTGTGGCGCCCTGTTCTTTCTAGTGTTTTCTTAAACAGATTATAACTGGAGTGGAAAGAGGACTGGAACAAACAGTAAGAAAATACAAAACATATTGTAGGAGGATCTTAGTTCTGTTTTTCCTTAAACCAGTTTCCTCCCTCCCGTCCTGGAAACTCAATCCGGTCTAAAACCTTCAACCGGGTAATTCCTGCTTAGCCAAAGTGATGCCTTTTGTACAGAATCGGAAACAATAGAAGAATTTTCAAAAAAGACTATCAGTTTGGCTGGGAAGCCCCATCGATATTTTATATTTTTGGATCTCAGACGTGGTGACTTCATGGAAAGATCTTCTGAATTCTCTTGTAGTTCTAGATAGATCTGGAAACCATTTAAGGTGTCAGAATTTTTCTAGGGCAGTTGTCAGATCCCTAAAAGCAAGCAGGAATGTTTCTTTAAATTTATATGAATTAAATTTGATGATAGTATCTCTGGGAATGCGGTCAGAAATACCGTTTTGTGTCTGGATTCAGTGTATACGTTCGAACAGAATATCTTGATTTTGACCTTCAATTTTTAGAGCGACACAAATTTAAGTAATATAAGCTTCCAGATCTTGCTGGGGTATATCTTCAGTAATGCCTCTTATCCGCACATTTATCCTTCTTTGCCTTTCTTCCAGATTTGTTTCTAACAATTTGAGTTTGGAATTCAGAGTCAATAGTTCTCTCTGCTCTATTCGGCTTTGTTTGGAATTGCATCAGGTGAATTTAATTTTTTTTAAATTTTGTATTCCAGATGTTTTACTTCTGAGGTTATTTCTTTAGTGTTCCTTTAGTATTAAGGAATCCATAGTTATAGCCTGTGAATCAGGTTAAACTAGATTTTCTAATATTGATTTTTCAGCGTCTCTTTCTCCGACCATAATTGAGGTATCAGTAGTATTTAGTGATACGTCCATCAGAAGGTTCTTAGTAGTACTCTGTGAATATAATGAAGCTTGTTTTTTATCTTCTTTAGATTTCTCTATATATTTAACCTTCTTTCTCTTGGCTTTGTTGTCACCATTACAATCTTTCTTTGTAGCCATTTTAAATACAGAAGAAGTCGGGGGCGGGGGGTAATCCTTTGGTACTGCGTTGTTCCCTCTACATAGACAGGAACCATTCAAAATCCGAGGATATGTCTGTTTCATCCAAAAATATATTTTTATCTGAACACTACTTCAAAATGACCACCACCAATGTTAAGTTAGAGCCGCTCAACATTAAGTCACCAGAATAGAGCCCAAGGTATTCTATAACGCCAAGCATGCCAATGACTTATTTTTAAAAGGTACACAACTCAATGTTTGTACCACCAACTGTATGCTGTTAAAAAAAAAAAAGTATAGCAAATTCTTGCCAGGCCAGAAAAAACAAACACAGCAGGCTTTATTCAATAATATGAGTCAAGCAGTAGACTAGGAATAACCATAACCAAACATTTATATTGTCTTTTTAGATTTAATTTCTTATTTGGATTATAAATTTAAACCCCAGTACATCTCTGCTCTTGAACCACACATGGTCAGGAGTTGTTGTGGAAATAAGGTCTTGATATATTTCCTAGTTAGTAAAATGTCTATTTACTCATCTCACAAAAAACAGTATATAAGCTATACACGCATATTTAGTCAAGATGGCTTCTAACCCCTCCTCCCCAATAACATCGACTAACTACCTCGTGCAGCAAGATGGCGCCGGGAAACCGTGGGAGACCCTCATGGTCCCAGTGACATCACCCTTAGTAGGCAGAGCATTAGGAAGACCACTTAACACCTAACCAATTATTGATGTATTATTCCATGTTATCTCTGACAGTACCTATGATGTAATTTTGCTTTAAAAGGGAATTGCCGTCCCCTCTGAATAAACTTTCCTCAAGTTATTCAACAACCTGGAACCTGTGTCTGGTGTGAATTACTTCAGGGAGCGTGCACGCATTGTTTCATTAATTTGGCCAGGGGCAGATACACAAAGAAATAATCAATTTATTGGTTGATTTTTCCATATCAGTAGTCATATATAAGTATTTATCAAATAATGCCTTTGTCTCCCTGGTGGCATTATTCCCAATACACTTTTCAGCAAGATAATACTCCAAGAAGGAAGGAATGGTGCAGGATACGCCCTGAACGATTACAGTTGCAATTATGTAAAGTTGTTATGGTACTTCAACAGCTTAAAGTTTACTCATATCACTTAAAGGAGCACAAACATGTATTCCTGACCCTAAAGCGTTAAAACCATCGGGCCCCCCTAAATATAGCTAAATCTTACCTTTATTGTAGTCTGCTGCTGCTGGCTCTATCCCTGATCTGCCTGCTTAGCTGACATTATCAAAAGTGATTATCGTAGCCAATCACAATGCTTTCACAGGAAAGCATTGGATTGGCAGAGCCAGCACAAGCAAAACACAGCCCTGGTTGATCAGTATCTCTTCATAAAAATGCATTGAACCAATGCCTCTCTATGAGGAAAGTTCAGTGTCTCCATGCATAGGGTGTAGACACTGAATGGCAGCGATGCACAATGTGCAGCACTGCCACAGTAAGCACCTCTAGTAGCCATCTGAGGAGTGTCCAGTGGATGTATCCCTTAGCTGTAATGTAAACACTGCTTTTTCTCTGAAAAAGCCAGAAGGGAATGATTATACCCACCAGAACAAATACAATAAACTGTTCTGTGACTATAGTGTCCCTTCAAGCATATTGCTTTTTGCATCAAAGATAAATGATTAACAGCTTTACTTCTTTTCCAGTATTCTGACACTACAGAGAATCTCCAGAAATCAGTTTTGGGAGCTGATGCCAGATGGGGAAAGTGTTGACCTATTAATGAGCAACATACCTCTCGTATCCTTGGATACCATATGTCTTCTGTGTTTAACAGCTCAGTTCCGTTGGTGATGGATAAATCTATAAAAAACAAGGCAAGGTAAACTAATCGTAGCAAATTACAATTCTCAGCTTTAGTAGGAAGAGCACAAGCATTAAAGATCATTTATTTTTGGACCACAGGCCAAGTTACCTTCTATGAATGAAGAGATCTGTACACAAATCATTACTTCCATACACACACAGCTATACAATTACATACACACACAAGCATAATATACATTCCCACCCAGCACCTGTTACATGGCTGAGCCCTTGGTGGAGTTTGCTTCCCTGATCTGTGTGCACCAGCCAGACTCATCACTGAAGTTATGGTA
This sequence comes from Pelobates cultripes, assembly GCA_933207985.1. Taxonomy (NCBI): domain Eukaryota; kingdom Metazoa; phylum Chordata; class Amphibia; order Anura; family Pelobatidae; genus Pelobates; species Pelobates cultripes. The sequence continues at coordinate 118,410,842 of OW240914.1, read as the reverse complement.
TGACTGCAAAACGGCAGAACTTTACTAAGCTAATAGGGGCACACTGAACGGCAAACATTGTTCCCCAGCCAGCCAAGCTCTATAGCAAATTAGCATGCAGTAACAGCCCTGATATGCCAAAGCAATGCAGACCTCCCTACTCTCGCATAGGTAGCCATGGGCCACATAAACCCCTGAGATAGAGAAAAGAACAGAGATAAAGAGAGGCAAATGAGCAAATAACCTGTTACAAAATTCTTCACTAAAGAAAGCATGATATATGTTAAATAAGAGGAAAGCGGAAAATACCCAAGCACCGTTTTGTAAGCAGATTTTTGGATACTGCAAGTATTACTAAACCTTGGTTTATAAGGATTCCTACACATACATACTCAAAAAATGTCTGGGATTGGGGAGAATTTGCACTACATATGAAATAATTTTAATTTGATTACAGCTAGTATTTTGGAAAGAAAAAGTTGGATAACTTTTACATTAATCGCTTGACTGGAAAGCACGTGGTGGGTTAATCATCATATAAACAAGGCATGTGAATTCAGTAAACATCCTGTTTTTTTGTGAAACGGCCTTTTCATCCAATTGTTAAGCACACAAGGCAGCCTCGCTAAAATGACCTATTGGCATGAGAAATAGAAAAAAATATTTCCTGAAACCGCACAGAATGAATTTTCTTTTGTGCGTGTAGTGCCTACATGTTTATTATGCTTTAGCTGTTCTAAATCAGAGAAATAATAACACTTACTCCATTTCCAACAAGAAAATGCTGCACCACATTGTCAGGTTTTATTCTGCGATCTGTAGACCGCTTAATATGTAACTTGTGGGTTGCAAAAAAATTTCACCCCAAGAACTTTTTTTGTTGCAAACCTTCTCCTCCCCTGCCTTTTGCTTTTAACAGGCAGTGTTTCCCCATAAAAACAAAGGCAATTAAACTGAACTCCTCCAATCTGTTTTAATCAAGTGGTTACAGGGAAAATGGGATAATTACTGGATTTACCAAGTTTACAGTTACTATCTCTTAGAAAAGTTAAATCAGAGCCCCAGAGTTCCTGATAACCTACATGAAAGATTTTAGTGTTTAGATAATTTAGCTTAGAAACAAAGTAAAGTTTCCTTCTCCTTCAAGCTTTTACCTGCTGTATTAATACTTTAGACCTTGCAAGACTGCAGGTCTCTTCACAAAGACTGGCTTTTGTTCTTGTGTATAATTTAAATCATCCAGTAAGCACGAGTTGTATTTCGTTATCACAGCTTACAGTCTGCCCTCCATCATGTAAATTGCCTGAACCCACATTCAAAATAAAATCTGGTATCCTCAGGGCTAGAGCAATTTTTTCACAGCAGGAACGCTGTTTTCGTTGCTCCTGCAGGCACTAACCAGGGGACGGCAAAAAGTGCCACCCCCAAATGTCCCTATGTTCTCCCTGTCATGGGGGGGCACCTGATGGAGTGCATCTGTGAGTGTGTGCGTGCGCCCGTTTATATATACATATAAGTAATATAATTTTCTTTTGGGGAGAGAGGGTTTGGATCTTGGGTGAGTTCCTACACTTTTTTCCCCAGGAGTTGACCCCTGGTTATCCTAGCACTTATTCCTGCTAGAGATATGAGAACATAATTTCAGGATGGCTAATGTGAAAGAAATACTTTACAAAAAACTAGTAGTAGATACCTGGAACAGTCCTCCATGGGAAGAACTAATAATGGCTATCACACAAAATGAATTTCCTAAAGCAAAACCAGTCATAAATGTAATAATGATAACACTAAATGGGCAATTAATTATCTACTGTGAATCTATGTATCACGATGAAATTGCAGATTTAACTCCACGAATAACAGTGGAAAATTACCCCGCACCACTTAAACTCAACAGGTTAATGCTTGTTGGGAATTACATATAGAGGGTTAAAGCGTGTGGAGTGTTGGAGATTATGTACATTCTTTATTAAAAGTGCCTCCACCTCCACCCCGGGGCAGAAGGGATTAGCAGCCTGCCAACAAGAAAAATAATCCAGACTCAGTCTCACGCCACTTACTTTCCAAACTTATGCTTTCCCAGCGAGAAACACGCCCGAGAAAACAAAAGATAGGAGGGACTCACGTGAACGGCATTAGGATCCTTCAAACGACTGAAACTTCAGTGGGCAGAAAATAGAGGGATATTTACCTGTAGCATTACATTTCCACTTCTCAAGGGATAGGATAGCACGAGCTGGCGCTAAGAAAGCAAATGCGCTTGCCTGGAATAAGGGTAACCTGTAAATGCAGAACAAGAGAATATAGGTTTATTCATAGAAAAGGGGAAATAGCCAGCATGTGAAACATCAAACTTGCACTAGATTCCTACATTTTCTAACATGCAAGATGTTGATATTAGTTGTTTAGTGATCGTGGATTAAATTCTAATAGTAGTAAGAATAGCTAAAAACACCAGGAAGCTAATAATAATACAGCATTGAATGCCAATTGTGTTCTATCATTGGTTTCTAAAAATGCTTTTTGTGATTGCGGAACATATAGGACAGGAAAAAGTCATTAAACACATATATTAAGCACTATAAACCATGACAGCTCACTGTAGTTGTTACAGTACCAGGAGCCCTGGCACCATCTCCTGCTAAACTATTAAACTATTTATTTGCTCTGTCAGGCACCAGCAGTACTTCTAGTCTGCAGTGATATATCCTAAAGTACTAGCATACCAAACCAAGTACATTATTCATTTGCACACTGCAGCGTTTATGGTACGTAGAGTATTCATTTAACTAACTCCATTTATACAAAAAGCTAGTGAGAACACTAACAAATGTATGAAATTTTGCTTCAGGATATCCTGTCTTCAGTGTCTGTGTTGAAAGCCAAACTACATATATGGCCCCTAAATTTTCAACTGATCTTCCAAAATGTTGAACCTTTAATTTACACACCATCTTGTGATTTATCACATTGCATAGTTCAACTTTCTTGAACTGAAGAAAACTTTGTTACACACATGTTTTGTGGATGACACAGTCCATGTAAAGACAAACTCTATAATATTTGAATGTATCGGCGTGGTATGTCACAGTTCTTCAAAGTAAACTACTACCAATTTGATTAGGAAACATAATATAATAAATAATAATGATAAAAAAATAAAAAACACAAACCTAAAATGATGAAAGTCACAAATTAGGTGGTTGCTGTGTCTTAAGCATCGGGCAAGTCTAAAGAAGAAAACTCTGTGCAGACTTTACACGTGGCATATCATGTGCTTTTGCTGGCAAATATTCACCAAGAAGAGTAAAAAAATCTAAAAATATTATATATATATATATATATATATATATATATATATATATATAATATTTTTTAAACAATCCCTTATTGCACAGTGTGTTCATTTAGAATACAATATCTCTTGCTCTGTTAACGGACTGCTGGGTCCTTCATGTTATAGAGTGACTTTGCAAAATTATATACTTTGTAGAGCCTATAACAGCCTCCTGCATGTGTTTAAAGTTTAATTAACAAAGCAGGCATTAATAAATACATACATAAAAACACCATTGTGCTGTAAAAATGTTACTTTATATTTTTCATGGAGGCTGCTATGGCTGCATAAACAGTGATTTAACTCCTAAATGGCAGAGAATTGGCCAATGATCTATGCACCAAAACAGAATTAAGCTTGTGAATTAAAAAAAAAACAAAAAACGAGAAGCAGACCCCAAATTAAGAAAATAATCTTGCCTATCCTCGGTGAGAAAGAACAGATAGTTCAGCAAATATTTAAGCCAGGTATTAAATATGGGAATTTAGTGTTTGTACCTCTGCAAGACAAACCATTGTTATATGCTTACATTTATGATACAGCTATGTTTTCAAAGTAATTGCACTACTGATCATTGTAAAAGGATTAAAAAAGGTTAAGCTGGTTAACTCTTTAATTCAAGTAGTGCATAGGACTCAACCAAACTGCAAACATGATATATTTTATTGAAAGAAACTAAAATCCAAACACACCCTCTTGCCTATTTCACAAATTCTTCTCTAGATGGTGCTTATGAGACTAAGAGAGGAAAAATAGTCTACACGCATATTTAGAATTTTAAATAACTATAATGTATTTTATAAATCTTTATTTTAGTTGTGCACATACATACAGTAGACCCAATAGACACAGCAGTAGTATGAACATTTATTTAGAAAATAGTTTACCAGGAAGGCTACACTGAGATTTATCTTGTGTTCAAGTATGCCCTGGGCCCACAAAACACTGCATAGGTACAGTAGATATAAAAAAATACAATATACATATATATTATACACACACACACACGTATAAATGGAACACAGAACAGGTAATATATATATTACCTGTTCTGTGTTCCATTTATACGTGTGTGTGTGTATAATATATATTGTATTTTTTTATATCTACTGTACCTATGCAATATATATATATATATATATATATATATATATATATATATATATATATATATATATATTCAACCATGGGGTGGGGCCTGGCCGCCAAGCCATGCTGAAGCATACTGTGCAGGCTCATGCATTTTCTGCTACAAATGCAGAGATGACCCCAGTCTCCAAGCTTGAAACCACTCCACTGTGAACCCATCGCACTGGGAGTGTACTGATGACTCGGGAGATATTTTACCCAACTTACTCGGCTACCGGAAGCCGGCAACAAATCAGTATGGCCTATGGGCACGGGAGCTGGAGAGATGCGGCCGCTCTCCCCACTACAATCAACGAAGCGGATCTGCCACTCCCCCGGTCCACTCCTAGGAGGCTAACCTGACCTGTTAGAAGCACGGAGAGACTGATGCTGTAAACTCTGGTCTCACAACTAAAATGGCGGAAGACACGTGGGCTCCCAGCACCACAGGGGGGAATCTAGACATCTTCTGCAGGCTGGACAGCATCTTCCACAATTTTTGGCTCAAACTAGAGCAGAAGATACACCAACCTGTCCTGAGCCAACCATGTGTCCACCCACCTCTGAAGCCAACACCTAACCTAAAGCAGAAACTCACAGCATCAGCGGTGCTTTGGGCTGCTACAAGGCAGTGGATCGGGAAACACACACATACAGCGACAAGCAAGAAGGCACCGCTGCGACCTGCCAAGGGGACTCAGACTGGCGGAACCCCCTCCTATCTCACCTGGCTTAGTTTGCTAGCTCCCTCTGGGGAACAGGGGCCTGCCCTCTTACCCTAGATCATAGGACTCTGCTATGCCCTTGGTCGGCATAGGATAGTTTGACCACTCGGACTGTATGGGGAAGAGTTCTGGGCCAATCATTATGCTCTCTCCCTTGATAATAATGAGGAACCCTCTGGTTTCTGTGGAAGAAGCACTGTCTGTTTTATAAGCATCCTGTCCTAACGTTTCTTCTCTCATTCTCAATCTTCTTACTATGAATCCTGCTAGGGGCCTCCTGGGAAATGCATCGTGTTAGTATTCATGTTACTAGCCTGACATTTTCTTTAAAAATTGTGCATAATGTTCAAGCAGACATGTTTGTCAATTATCCTCTTATTAAGCACTGTTATCTATACCAATGTGATGTATAATGCACACATAAAAAAATAATTATAATATATATATATATATATATATACACACACACACACACACACACACACACACACACACACATTCAACCAGGTGCATTCTGTATTGAAGTATGTTGACAGCGATCTCTTAAAAGATTTTAGATTGAATGAAGATTAGACTGTGTCCGTGAGGTTATTCCACAATTGCGCTGCTCTGTATGAAAATGAGAATCTAGTCGCTTTATTTTTGTATTGCGGTAGGCTAAATATCGTGCTAGTACTGGATCGTAGGTTATAGGAGGTGGGAACAGCTGGGAAGAGCATTCTACTTAGATAGGGTGCATGCTTTTCAAAAAAGCTCTCTACCCCTTAAGGATGGCGGGTGTTCTATGGCGTCCTTTTTTGGGCATTCCTATTAGCCGGTGGGCGGCATAGAATGTCCCCGCCGTCCAGGGGACTTACAGGGTCCCCGCCGGCTGTCGCGATCCGGGGGCTGTCTGTGTGGGAGCTCAGGCAGCCCCCTTCTGCACGATCCGGCCCTCCAGGGCCATGTGATCGCGGAGTCCTTTTATATACACATACACAAAATTATATATATTCATATTAAAATACACTTACAATGACGTTAAATAAATATATACACACACACACACAAGACAGTCCAGTCCTTGCACTCAGATATATCCAGCAAATAATGCAATATATTGTTGCCGGGTGCATGAATTTAGCCACAATCAAAAATACAAAATATAAATATGGGCTAGCACTCACGGTCTTTTGGAGTAAAATCAATTCTTTATTGAAGAATTTTTAAAAATCGATGTTTCAGCCCAAGTTCTGAGCTTTCATCAGGATCAACAAAACAAATAATAAAGAATTGATTTTACTCCAAAAGACTGTGAGTGCTAGCCCATATTTATATTATGGGCTATTTTTAATATATATATATAAAAAAAATATAATCTATAAACAAAAATTTTAAAAATTATAAAATTAAATTTTACAAAAATTTTATACCTGTATACTTTTGCTCTAACTGTATTTTGATATTAATCTACATATTTAAATCAAAATACATTTAGAATACCGTTATAAATACGTAAATATATATCTATATATATAAATAAAAATATTACAAAAAAAATATATATACACACACACACAATCTATATATATTTATTATATATAATATTTTTACATGATCAAGTCATTTCATTAAGATTTGAGGGACTTGCCTGACACAGGCAGAAAGTCCAGAGAATATGGTTCGCAAGCCCTATATTTTACCCTGTAACTTTCCAAGACACCATAAAACCTGTGCATAGGGGGGTACTGTTTTACTCAGGAGACTTCGCTGAACACAAATATTAGTATTTCAAAACTGTAAAACATATCACAAGTTTTTTGTTTGCATTTTTCACACACAAACTGCACTTTCACTAACTATATAATTGTTGTGATAAGTTGTAATGTTTGGAAACACTAATATTTGTGTTCAGCGAAGTCTCTTGAGTATAACCGTACCCACCATGTACAGGTCTTATGGTGTTTTCACTTGGTGTTTCCATTTTTTCACATTAAAATTCGTCAGATTTGTTATGTTGCCTTTGAGACCGTATGGTAGCCCAGAAATGAATTACCCCCATGATGGCATACCATTTGCAAAAGTAGACAGCCCAAGTTATTGCAAATGAGGTATATCCAATCTTTTTTAGTAGCCATTTAGTCACAAACACAGGCCAAATTTATCGTTCAAATCAGTTTTTTGCATTTTTCACACACATACAAATTAGAATGCTAACTTTGGCCAGTGTTTATGACCACTAAAAAAGAATGGACATACCCCATTTAATACCGTTGGTTGTCTACTTTTGCAAATGGTATACTATCATGGTGGTAATTTTCATTCCTGGGCTACCATACGGTCTCAAAGGCAACATAACCAGTCTTGCAAATTTTAATGTTTATAAACTAAAAAATGTAATGTGCTAAATTTGAACATGTAACTTTCCAAAACACTATAAAACCTGTACTTGGGGGGTACTATTTGACTTGTGAGACTTCACTGAATACAAATATGTGCAATTTATTGCAGCTAACAGTATGATGACATTCACAGTTAAAATGCCATGCAGTACTAAACAAATATAAAAAAAAAAAAAAATATGAATTTTTTACATTTTATTCATATTAAATTATGTTTACTATGTAAATATTTGATGTGACGTGAAATTCCTGTTTTTCCTGAACAAAATGATATATAATAAGTGTGGGTGCATTTAATATGAAAGAGGTGAATGACGATTGGACTGACATAGCGCAGATGCCAGGTTTTGTTTACGTTTTGATCACAACTTGTACAACTGGCTCAGTCCTTAAGGGGTTAAAACAGGGCTGGAAAGATGAAGGATGCGTCTGGATTCCAGTGATAGCCAGTTTAGCTCTTGTAAAATGTCACAATGGTGGGTTATGTAATTACATTGCAGCAAAAAACAAACAAACAGCAGAATGAGTTATTAACAAGTTTATGAAGGTGGGTTTGCGGCGCAGGTGCATATGCTACATCCCCATATTCAATGGCCGGCATTAGTGTTGCACAATCTGTTTTATTACTGTAGGGCTTAGGCAGGATTTGTTTCTGTACAGGGCACCTAGTTTTGGGTAAAGTTTTGAAGAGCGTTTTTCAATGTGGTGGCCAAAGGATAGATTGGAGTCTAACAACATACAGATACTTGAAAGAACAGGCTGTGTGCATCCAGTGTGCTATTTGAATTTGATCTGGAGAAGTGATCATAAGCTGCATTTTGAGTTGCATTTGGGGAAACACTTGAAGCATTTGTTGTGTTGTGCTACTTCAACTGCTTTTGTTTGCTTTGTTCATTGCAAACAGCTAAAGTCTGTAAATTTTGACAATAACCCTGATTTTCAATAGGGGTTGAATAATTTTGATTACGACTGTAGAGGATTTGAAGCATATTAAATGTAGAAATATATGGTAAAACCTCAGCGATGCCGTGTTGGTCTGTGCACGGAAGAAAACTTGCTGTGTGGTGCCTGCCAGCGGGTTCTGGGAGGTCTTTGCTCGGCATATGGGAGTGTTCGAAATTAATTATGCCCAAAATTGAGCACATAGGTGGTCGAAAGCTTGAAGAAGCAGGTCCACAGGAGAAGGTGGCTCTGGGAAGGCCTGTGAAGCAGCAGGCCCTTTTGTGTCAGCAATCTTGAGAAATAGGCTTAAACCCTTCAAATCACTTAATTTCAATGCCTCGCAAAGGAGACCACTAGATTTCACTTGTTTGGACCATGATATCCCCCGCCAGTCAAAAGGTGGGGAACAAGACATCTCAAACCAGGGCAGAGGACTGGCCGCCTCCCCCAACTCAAGTAGGTCTGCAGGTTGCAGAGAAGCCTAGCATGGGCTATGCCTGGTGGATCCAGGAAAACGACGTCCAAAGACTTGGCAGACTATTGCACAGGAGAATAAGCTGGATATTTTCCAAAATTAGTATGTTTAGGTCAAGGATTAGGTTTAGTAAGAGATTTTCCCTGAGTTGTCCCAGCCACTTGTGATTATCTTGGTCGGCTGTCAGGCCCTGCCCCCTACAACCATGTATTCTATATGCGTATACATTGATAAAGGCCAGTAAGTAAGACAAATCTTAAGTCCTGCACACTAGGAATAAATAGGGAGCACTCAGACAGTGTATGAGGCAATGGGTATCCCCTAGTACTTTTTTTTTTTTTTTTTAACAGAATCCCTCTAGACAATCTTTGGGGGGGGAAGGAAGGAGTTGGTCATTTGATGTTCCATATCTGATTATACTTGGCCTCCTCCTTGCCAGATGCAGTAGAGGCAGGTATTGGTCCAGGCACCCAATTAACCCACAGGAATTTTGGATTTAATGAAATTGATTTAGTTATTTCAGGGGTCAACATATCAGTCCAAACTATTCCAGAGTAACTATTTGTAACATATACTGTATATAGCAAGGAGTAGCTTGTGCCAATGTGATCTATATTTATAGAAATTAAGACCTTTTTGACTATTAACAATAGATCAAGATTTATTAAGCACCATGTTCTTTAACACCAGGAATTATAGCCGTTATCATGAGGCCAATATTATACATATTACAGACTTTCAGTCAGATATTCCCTTAAGGTATTTTAAGTGATTTTGAAATAATTTTCTTATACAAGCGCAGCACACACTTTTCTACATAAAAAAAAAAAAGCACATGGTGGAATTTTTCCTCTCCCAACGTGCTTAATTTCATAAAAAAATTACTTTTTGCCATTTTACTTAAACGGAGTAGGTACACACAGAGGATAAACTATTAAAAAGCCTATTTTAACTGGCTTTACTTTACACATCCTACTCACCTGCACCCAAATGTTGTCTGAAGTAGAGTAGTGATTCCAACACAGAAGAAAATGGTCCCAATAAGTTGGCTAGTGGCCCACTGGTCAAACCCAACACACATGGCTTCTGCTAGCAGGAATGGGACAGCCACAGTACCACTGAAACATGTCAGGTAGTGCTGTTAGAAGTAGATGGAAAAAAAACAGGGTAGAGTTTGCTTAAAGATACTTAAACTGAAAACGGATATGAACTATATCAGCTAACATACCACATAAGATCCCAGAGGCTATAAAAATGATGCTATGCACTGATTTGTGTGGAGATACAGCAGGTGTGTTTTAGACTGCAGACTTTAAGGTGTATTGACAACAGAACAGCACTAATAGTTTGGAATAATAGATGAGCTGTTGGATTTTATGATTCAAGCTTTTTAATTCCCCTTACTACTTTATTTCTGTTACTCTGTTCTCTTTTCTACTTTTTCTGTATTCCTTTAAGTTGATTTCTCGACTTTCTCTTATGATAACTGCAGTTATTAATAAGAACTGCAAAGATGACAAGTTTACTCTGAGGTGGCACCTGTCACATCTAAGTTTTTCTAAAACAAAATTTGTTGGTGGAAAAATATATTCTACATAGTTAAGCAATTCTGGCAATCTCCAGCTTCGAAGAAGAACATCACTAGATCATTATCTTAAACTTTTCTTGTTCTTTGACTTCCTTATGAGGATGAACATAAAATAAGGTTATTACGTACATCACTCCAACTAACTACACAATACACACACAAATATCCCCTGTATGTGTGAGGATCAAAGATTAGTCTATAAAACCTTTATAAAGCACACAAGTGGTCAGTGATATTTAATCATACCGTACCTTGAACTTGCGGATTAATAATTAGCAAGACTTCAATTTTGCTGTGACTGATGTCATGTATCACCTGGCAAAGAATCACTTATTTTGTGGATCTAATCTCCCACTCCCTCCATAGGCATGCAGGGAAACGAATTATGGAAAGATATGACATTATATCAAGCAGTCAGAGTACAGGTATTGTGATTATTTAACAAGTGGTGAAAAGGAAAAAGTACCGATTGTCAATACAACATTAGAAAGGCACTCTACTTTAACTAGCCAAACACTGCATTTATTTCCTATTTAGTTATGTAAAATGTGCCTCATTTACACTTTTTTTTCAGGCAGCAGCAAATCTAGCCTGCATGCATGTGACCAGACTGATTTTAGAATGCCTTACTTTTCATGGCCAAGAAAGGGGTTAAACAGGTTTGTATTTAATCTGTTTAAATGTAAAATATATACATATATATAAATAAAACATTGCCTGACATTTTATTTGCTTAATATTTAAAGCATTGCCAGCTCAAACAATTCATTGCTAACTAATGGTACTGTAATTGCATATCGATTTCCATGGGGCTCACAAAGCCAAACTAATCAGAATGTAACGTGCACTTGGTTGGCTGAAAGTTCAAATGGGTGATGGAACATCTTGAAAACGTCATTATCAAAATCTGGATACCGAAGTTTGCCATTGCCTTCCCATATCAACATGACAAGCAGATCAAATACTGACACGGACCATCCTGTATGTTCAATGTCCTCAGAGTAAACTGAACAGCAAGACATTCAACACTGCTCCAGGATGAATAATATGGTGAGCTTAGACAATGTTAGAAGAAGAAAGTGAGACAAAGCAGTATGGGACAGCAACTAATATTTCTTTTATATCTCCAGGGAGCTTTACTTACCTGTAACCCCAGGAAGATGCACAGGTACCAGGGAGGAACATCCTCCACTGTGTAAATCATATCCATCCGCTGACGTTCAAAGCTTCCAGTGCTATCCAGTGTCTCTGCCAGAGAGCTCTGCATGGAATATGGGAAGAGAATAGAGTAAATGAAGATGCACAGTACAAACATCCATCTAGATTGCCCTGTCAAATCATGGAAACCAACGGAAAGATCTAAATGTGGAACAATCCTAAGATTTTCCTTATAAGTTTATTGGTTTCATGACATCTGCACCACTTTTAGAACTTCACACAACTTTTGAGTTGGTGTCACTTTTATAAATTTACCATAGTTTGTCTGTAGTCTTTTGTGAAAACTGGAAAATGTCTGTTTGTAAATCTTATCAAGAAGAAATACAAGAAAAAAAAAACCCAAAAAAATCTAACATACCTATCTCTGCTACTTTTAAAAATCATCATCCTGGTAAACTATGCGTCTTCCTCTTAAAATGTGACTTTATTGCCTTAACTAATCTGTCTGCTTATGGAAGGCTTGTGGTGTTAGCAGACCTTGTATGACAAGATTAAGGAATTCCTTCCTGATAAAGATTCTTTGCTATCTGCGTAAAAGGGATTCATAACAGTCTCGCCTTTTGGCCTAAAAGACACCGTGATGCAGGCTTAATGAAATTAGAAAATTAAAACTTAAAATACAATTAACTTGCATGTTTTAAAAGTATGCCATTTATAACTGTATTTATTTTACGAAATTCTAAAAACATTTCAATTGTATACAACATAGATTGTTTTACAGAACCCCTCTCCCCAGCTTGTTTAACTAAAATGTAACATTTTTGCCTTGAATGTAGAATTTCTCAACAGAGCAATAGGTTCTGGGGCTGGTGTTTTACCCATGGCAAGCGACCTTAAATTTAGCATCATGATTGAAAGATTGAATAAAACAATGAATTTAAAGTGGCTCTGTCACCTCAAACCTTTCTCCTCTTGTTTCGTCTTCTCTTCTGGTCTCAGAATTTGTTCTTTTCTTAATTTCTAATGTATTTATATTTAAAACATGAGACAAAGTAGGCATTTGTCTTGTGTATTTTTCAAACATTTTGCAATCTTGGCAAAGGGTGGAGCTTAACTCCTTAGTGACCAGACCGTTTTACAATTTTCTTCCCGTTAAGGACCAGGGCTCTTTTTACATTTCTGCGATGTTCGTGTTTAGCTGTAATTTTCCTCTTACTCATTTACTATATCCATACATATTATATACCATTTGTCTCACCATCAAATGGTCTTTCTAAAGATATTAATTTCATCATATCATATAATTTACAATTAAAAAAAAAAAAATCTACAACCGCCAAAAAACACATGATAAATAGTTTCTTCATTTTGTCCTAAATTACAAAATACCCAATGTTAACATGTTCTTGGCAAGTTCTAGGGCAATAAGTACAAGTAGCACTTTGCTATTTCAAAAACATATTTATGCCCCCCCCCTTCCAAAAAAAAAAGTGGATTTTTAAAAAAAAAAAAAAAACACATAGCAATTTAAAAATACATGTACGGAGAACTTTAAGGGTTACTCCCAAAGAACGCCCAAAAAAGTGTTCAGCAACATCTCCTAAGTACAGTGATACCACCCATGTACAGGTGTGTCGGGTTCTCTGTGGGCTAAAAGACCTTATTTGGAGGGTGCGCATTCAAGTTTTCCAACTTGGCATATTTATAGCTGGTCATCATGCACCCATGTCCTATTTGGGACATTTTTGAAGCCGTCCAATGTTATTTACCCCCATCAAACCATATATTTTTGAAAAGTAGACACCATAGGGCATTTTAAATGGTGGTATTTTAACACTTTCCATGCACTAATTCTACCACCACTCTTTGTCAAACATTTGGGTGGTCATTTTTTTGTGTTATTTTTCACACACATTGTACTTTAGGCATGAATTCCCAGCTAGTTATGTATAACTGCCAAAGAACACCCCAATATTTGTTCAGCAACATCTTCTGAGTACAATGATACCACCTATGCATAGGCTTGTTGGGTTGTTTGGGGGGTGCAATGCCAAACTTCTGACATATGGTTTTTAAACTTGACATATCTTCTTTGCCCATCTTTTTGGGGGCCTTTTTACATACCCAAATATATTTTCTTGCCATGAACGTGCATATATTTGAAAAGTTGACACTCCAAGGTATTGTATTTGGAGTGTTTTGATGCCTTTGATGCAACCATTTTAGCCACAAAAAAAATTGGAGAAAATGTGTGGTGGTAATTTTTCAATTTTCATTTTTACACACACATTGTTTTTTTTACTGTGATTTAGGAGATCATGTTGTTGGTTATTGCAAGAAAACACTTCAGGTTGTTTTCTGCAAGGCCTCTTTAATAAACCCATGCCCCCCATGCATAGATTGAACTTGATCAAAAATAGTCTGGCACAGTAAAAGTAAATAAAAAAACAAACAAACTCATGAACAGTAAATGTAACCAAAAAAAACCCAAAAAACTGAAAGGCAAATGAAAAAATAAAATAAAAAAATGGACCAGTGTGTGGTATCTCTTGAAGCAGTCCCTAATGCAGAGTTCAGGCTGTCCTGGGCAATCAGGACAGTAAAAGACGATGTCCTTTCTCTGCCCCCTTTTGAAACAGACTCTGCATCTGCTTTGAGGATTCTGCTTTGCCGCAGCAGGGGGGAGATTTTAAAAATAAAGTGGGTAGCCCCAACTCTGCTCTCTCGTATCACAGCCCAGGGAGCCTGTGCATCACGGTACAAAATCCTGGAAATGATCTGGAGCTGAAACTGTAGTAAAGTCAGTTTCATTCCGGGGTTTGCTTTTTTACACAAGAAAAAAAGCTTTGTGGGTTGCAATCTGCATTAAGTAAATTGCAACCTTTTTGTACCAGGCCCTGGTCTTCCGTATAATTAGGTAGGGCTGCAGCATCTGATCTGCCAGATCAACCCCACCCACATGGCAGTTATAGGCCTTGATGCACACTGGCTTCCTTGTGCTCCCAGCTCTGCCACGTACAGAGACCTCAACAGTCCTCTCAGTGCGGATGGTGGTAAGAAGGTACACATCCTTCTTGTCTCTGTACTTAACTGCCAACAGCTCCTCTTGGTGCAGTGGTGAGGTCTCCCCCCTTCATAGCCGGGTGCATGTAAGTTATTCTGGGAAACCTGCATGGTTCTTTTTGATTGTACCGCGAGCTACAGTATCAAAACAATACGGTAGCTTGAACAAAGGGACACTTGTATGAAAATTGTCTGTATACAAGTGGTACCCTTTGTTCATCACGGAGAATATCAGGTCCCAGACAATCTTGCCACTGGTTGCCATATGTTCTGGGCAACCTGGAGGGTCAAGGTGGCCATCCTTTTCCTCATACACCCGAAGGCCTAAATATACCCAGTCTCAATCTCTAAGAGATTATACACCTTACCTGGAGCGCTTGGAAGGAACATACTGCTTGAATCCCAGCCTTCCCTTATATTTTATCAGGGATTCACCACGCATATATTCCTTCCCGATGTATAAGCCTCTGCAAACCTGGCAGCGAAGTGGGTATTCAGGAGGCGGATTTTATACTGTCAAACTTGAGATGCTCCCTAGGGGGGCACAGGCTATTGTCGCTGAAGTGCATGAAATGTGGAATAATTTCATACCTCTTCCTCAACATACAATGGAGGTAGAGCTGATGGGGGTACTGCTCAAGTAGGAGCGGAAGATGGTCTTCTTTATGATGCCCATCAGCATAGTCAATGCCCATATTTTTTTTTTTTTTTAAATTCTGGACCATCAATGGGGCCCGTTGCCGCTTTGTCAAAAAAGAATCAGGCTATGCAGCAAAGAACTGACGGGCATATAAATTAGTTTGGGCAGCAATGTTCCCCAATACATTATCGCCCAGAAACACCTCCATAAAATCTTGGGGGCTAAATCCTACGACATTCACATTGATTCCAGGATTTGCAGTAAAGGTTGGGATATCTGGCCTCTGGCGATGAGGCGCAACCCACTCCTCAGCAGCACATCTCCTTCTGGCAGACGGACTAGCAGGCACAGATCGATCATAACTATATACATCACTAGCACCAGACACTGTATCTAGTGATGTATCTGAGCACCTAGCAGGGTCAAAATCAGGATCGGAATCAGACATAGACGCATCAGACTCTAACACAAGGATGGCATACGCCTCCTCAGCGCTATACGACCTCTGTGACAATCACAATCTCTTTATTTAGTGACTTTAACAAAAAAATTTTTTTTAAAAAAAATGAATCCTTAAAAAAAATGCACAGACAGCAAAATAAGTTGCTGCTATGCAAGAGCCAGTGATCACTGGCAGGATAGGGGTTAATAGCTCTGAAAAAGAGCTTTTGGGTCTCACAAAAAAAAAATCAACAAATTAACCCCTTGTAGCGGGGAGCTGGTCTTACACAGCCTATCTCCACTTTGGATCCCAGTAAGGCTCAGGAACAAGTATAATAAATCCACAGAGTTATAATTTCAGCAGGCAAAAAGACTCCAACAATATCCCAATCGCAATCCCAATGACTGGACGACACACAGCATCAGGAGCAGAACTAAAGATTTATTCACAGCAGTTCCTTATAAAGGATTCTCCCATGCAAGGGAGGGATTTACAGTAATTATAGCAGTAACCAATAATACGGAGGTTCCCTCCCCTACTTTCCCTCCCCTCAGTGTGACACTTAATCCTGGTACCTTTTCCCCTGTTTCTTGGATGTACCCCAAAACCGTGGGGTACCAGGACTTAAGTGGCATCCCCTGGTCTGATCTGGGTGAATTTTGAGTATGTTGGTCACCCAGATCAGACCAGGGGGTTCAGGAGTTATAGGGAATAAACTATTTGACCGACCGCACACGACTATGTAGCCGAAAGGAGTTCCATGTATTTTGGCCCTGCGGTCGGGAGGTAAAACAGGTAGAAATCCTTGCCATCCGTAGATAATACCAGGTTCGCACGAACTCCCTTGTTTGGTATACTGAACTCACCGAACGAGGAGTCGAATAGCCCCTCCGTTCGTGAGTTCTGGAGCTCTGGAGGTCTCAGCGGTGTATGCATAATCGAGTGTCCGATTTGAGTTCCAGACACTCGACGACCAAACACCGCTGAGAGTCCGTGCGTAAGATGACCGCCGCCGCGTGTTCGTCTACCCAGGTACAGCAATACAACATCAATTAACTGCGGTTAGAGAGGGAATAAGAGTTTAACTAGGGACACACTTCTTCTCTAAGGTGGTCTATGCATTCGGTAGTTTCCATTCGTATAAACTATGAAGGAAACTACCGAACTAACATACGAATGTATATGCAATTTTCAATGTACAGGCAGTTTAGACATGCAAACAGTCTTTTAAAATATAATTCTGACAGACAGTCACATGCCATCCGCTACACCCCTAAAAAAATGCACTGTGCAAGAGCCAGTGTTTATAGAGAATGGGGTTTGTTTATATATATATATATATATATATATATTTTATATCAGGTACGTCTGGGGTTGTTAACCTTTTTTTTGTTGGACGTACCTGATAAGTCCCAGGTCCTTAAGGGGTTAAAGGGACACTATAGTCACCAGAACAACTACAGTGTAATGTAATTTTTCTGGTGTCGATTTAAAAAGCCTGCAGGCAGTAAACACAGCCTTTTCAGAGAACACCTCTAGGGTCACAGAGAAGGCCACCAGAAGTGCTTCCTTCGTCAATGCTGCACAATGTTTGTGTTGCGGACACTACAGTGCTCTTCTAAGACAAGCTTTGCCCTTTGCTTGACAAAGGAAGTGATGCGTGACTTAAGCTCCACCCTTCCCCCCCCCACAATTGTCATTCGTAGGAAAAATACATTACACAAAGTAGTCCCTACCTTGTCTTATATTTTAAAGAGAAATAGATCAGAAGTGAAGAACATAAGAACAGATTTTGAAAGAGGGAGGTAAGATGGAACAATAGAAGAAAGGTAAGTTTGAGGTGACTGAGCCACTTTAATCTCATTACAGCCAATTCAGCAAAGTAAACACTACGCTACAGATAATCAGCAATTTGTAACAAGCTTTTTATAAATTTTTGTGTGTATAATCCTAACATCCACAGGTATTAATTACAAAAATAAACACAGGTATGTCTGAAAGGATTTTGAGTTCTCAAAGGGTAAAACCTACATGTATACTGCTAAGGATTTTGTTTTTTTCTTCCGATTTTAAAATTATTGACAAGGTATAATAAGGTCTTCATCATATGCAGTTTTTGTCCCAGAGGCATTGAAAGGCTCTACTACAAAAACTAGCTTCTGTTGAGGAAACCAATTTTTTTTTTTTTTATTGTACCTGGTGATAGGTGACCTCATCCATCATTTGAGAAAAACTTTTTTAAATTCATGTTGTGACTAGCAATATATATTATAGAGGAAGATAGACACTAGATGAATCGAAAATCAACAAAGACATCAAAAAGGGTCAAAGGTGTCTGCCAAGAAATATGGAGAAACAAGAACGAAGGCTTCTAAAAGCAACCTTATGGGGAAGAAATTGCATCTACATTTTCTTTAAAAGTACTTTTATGTATAGGAGATATGGTACATTTATGGAAAGCAAATTTACAGCAGATCAGCTTTACACAGATCTGTTGCAAAAACTGTTAAACATTTCATATCTTAGACTACACAACAACTGCACACATTCAGTTTGTAAATGATGTAGAAAGCAAGAGTTATGGTGATTTGCATGAGAGTTTTAACATGCCCACAGTATAGTGAGTTTCACAGTGAGGATAGAATCAACTATTAGAACAGTTAAAAGGCTTTGTGATTTTAGAAAAATATTTTGCAACATGCAAACTATGAACCCTGTATAGCCATTAAAGTGCAAAGTCATTAGCTTCAATTTTTATATGAAACCATTACCGATGAAATATTGATGAAGAGGAACTGTCAATTCTCAGGATTTTTAATATTATGTTTAATGAAAGGGTTACTACAGCCTCCTA
Source organism: Pelobates cultripes (assembly GCA_933207985.1). Lineage (NCBI taxonomy): Eukaryota > Metazoa > Chordata > Amphibia > Anura > Pelobatidae > Pelobates > Pelobates cultripes. The sequence continues at coordinate 118,392,130 of OW240914.1, read as the reverse complement.
TTTTTAGACGTGGTCATGGAGCAAGGAATCTGTGCAGCATTTCGGATAGAAATGCTCCACATTCAAACGAGACCTCTGCAATTTTGGGCACACCCAAGCACACGTGATTTAGGCATCCCAGAACTTTTCCTGGCTGCTCAATGGTAATTCTGCACAAAAGTTATGACTGAGCACACACATGCACTGAGCCTGTGAGAACAATCCTATCAAGTGCTTCTTAATGAGAGGTTTTTCATCGGCCCACTGAAAGGGTGCAGTGACTACAGGCGGTGCATGAACAGAATGAGGCAAACTTTGCTAAGTGAGTCTATTCTTGTTTAACCAATTTTCTTAATGTATTATATAACTATAAGGTGGAGCCAAGTGAATTATGCCCACTAGGGCAATCTAAACAAAAATAAAATTAAAAAAATACTTTAAAAGTGTTGGAGTAACCCTAAAAAAAATATGTATTTGTCACGTGTGAAAAATAATCTTAATCTTAGAAATCCACACCTTTTTAATCCTACATCTGAACATTTCCATTTAAGCTCCCTGTCAACCATGCTTGGTCAGGTGCGACAATAGCAGGGGGGCAAGGTACAGACAGCTTTTATTGTGTTAGTGTTTAAACTTGTGTATGTGTGTCTATTGTATCTGTGTGCGTCTGTAAGCAATTGAGTGTAGCAAGAGATGTGTTAAGCGATGGAATTGGAAAGGAGTCAAATTATTTGTGGGTTTAAGCCCAGGGTGTTTGATCTTAGCCATGCCCCTGTTCAGCATAGAAAAAAGAGATGAAGATGAAGGGAAAAATAAAACAATCTTTCTATTTCTCCTCCTCGATTGCAACATATGCCCTGGCTTACTCCTTTCCTGGGCTGAATTATGATGTAATTTCTAAATCTTTAATATGAAAGTAAAAGAAAATAACACATATATATATATATATATATATATATATATATATATATATATATATATATAATAAAAAGGCTAAACAGATTAAATTATTTAAAAATCATCTTATTCAATTATGTAAAATGCCTGTTTTTATTATTACGATTGGGCTTGGGGGCGGGGGGACACTGCTTACACTTTCATAATACATCATTCACGTTAACTCTCTGACAGACATTGCAGATAATTAAGCTTTGCTACTTCAGGGGCATTATTTATACACAAAATCTACTTCACTAAGCTAAAGTTATTTTGGTGCCCTTTAAATAGAAAGAAAATTCTTCTTATTTATATAGGATAATTAACTAGGCAACAAAATCTTATGTTCAGGTAAAAACAGCAAGTATTTTTAATTCTTCATTTTTACTAGTCTTATATGAATGCATGATCAAAGGCTAGGTGTAAATTTCCATAAAATTTCGATATATACGTCAAAAAAATACATTTTACATATCAATTTACATCTATGTGCCTCTAGCAGCTTTCAATATCTGGCCTAGATTTTGGCAAGTGTAAGTGACAGCCATGAGCATTACTCCCCAAAAAGAAAATAAATAACACTCCAGCTCACATCACCTGAACTGCAAGGGCTCTCAACCAGATTATCATCCTTGGTAGGAATTACTACATTTTGATTTTTGTCATGTATTTGAGGGCAGAAGGAAGGCAAATGTTTGGAATTATTTTGTATTAACATTGGTAGGAGCACTGCTAGTAGGCATCATCTGACAGTATGGGCAAAAATTAAGGTCCAGAGTGCCTGTTAGGGCTAGTTGCTTCATATTAGAAATATAGTAGTAATAATAATGAAACATTTTCCCTATGCTCTACCTATATAAATTGGTATATTCATCAGTATACACAGTTATCTTTTGGTTTAAAGAGACACTATAGTCACTCCGTTTACTTATTGTAACCGCTTAAATGTAGTTGTTCTGGTGTCTGCTGTCTGTCCCCGCAGGCATTATAATTTCATTATTTTTTCCAAAGAAAAGGCAGTGCTTACATACCGCCTAAAAACACTTCTAGCGGCCGTCACTCAGACGGCCACTAGAGAGGTTTCCTGGGTCAGTGCTGCACGTTCAGCATCTGCATGGAGACACTGAATGTTCCTCACAGAGATGTATTGATTCAGTGTATCCCTATGAGATGAGATGCTGATAGGCGCGTTGTGGTGTTTAGCTGGAAAAAAAGGTGAGTAAATCACCTTTTTATTAAGGGCGAGGGGGGGGGGAGGCAGACAGGACATAAACAACTATTTTAAACATTCAGTGTCAGGAACAGTGGTGTATCCTGGTTTTGTGCTGCCCTAGGACAAAACTCAGGCACCTCCAAAGTGATGCCGGGAGCCGGAATATGACGAGGGGAAAGTGCTCCCTCGCAGGCCACCCGAAGCCCAGCAGCCCGCCTGGCTTGTCAGTTAGCCACAAGGCTAACAAGACATTTGCCCTGGGCATTTGGGGCAGCTTTTTTTGCCTCCCCCTGGAAAATGCCGCCCAAGGCACTTTAAGCTCAGCTCTGAAGTGGTTTGAATTCATATCCAGTAATCATACGCCAGAGGTGTCAAAATTGGAGACTATGGCAAAAGGAATTAATACTTTCAGAATGCCTGTCAGCCTGCTGGGTTTTAAGACGGGATATCATGTGTCTTGGTTGCACAATGACAAAGCAAGGAGCACAGATAACTAGGTAACAGTGAACTCTATATAGAATTCATATATAAAATATGTAAACCTCACGGGTGAATGAATGTTTTAATCATTAACCTTCTTGGCAGGTCATATCACTTTATCAGCGGCGTAGCGTGGGGAGGGGCACGGGGCGGTTGTAGTAGTAGTAATAAAATTTTTAAAAAGTAATAGTAAATAGTAATAATAAGTAATAATAATAATAATAAATTTTTAAAATAGTGCGCCCTCCCCCTCACATAGAACATGACCGGGCAGAAACGTTGCCAAGTTACATTTTACAGTATTTTACTTTCTGATTACAGCCATACAGTCTTCATGTAAAGTCTTCATGTACAGTCTTATCTGTAAATTAAATATGCCTGTTAATAGTGTGATTTCCTGTTTGAAGATACCTCTGGCATCTTCAAATGGAAAATCACACATTATTAAATGGTATCATACCGGTAAAACATCTAGTTAGCCTCGTTCATCCTTCCCTACCTGCCTCGTCATCGTGATGTGTGTGACACTAATAGTTGTGTAATATTTAAAATCCACCTTGCGCCTCAAGCAATGTGTATAAACTATACACATTACTTCAGGTGTGAGATGGATTTTAAAAAATGACGCAATGCAACTATCAGAGTTACACACATCACGGAGATGTGTGGCAGGTAGCAAAGGAAGGGGCCTGTTAAGGGAATCTGGGGTTTAGGGGTGTAATACTTGCCTTGGGTGTTGGCAACCCACTGTGTCATATAGTAACATGTAAAATGTATGCTTGTTAGTTATGTTTCATAGCACACACAACAATACAGTCTCATTTAAGAGATGAAACACTTCAGCTTTAGGGCAATGTGTTTAAAATGGGTTACCTGGAGAGCAGTTGTAAAGTCTTCTCAAATGAATGCCCTTGTAGACCAGTAAAACAAGTTGGTGACATCACAAAACTTTAGGTAAGTCATTATCCTTTATAAGGAAATGCAGAAAATAATTGCCTTTCAGGCATTAGGTTTGCAAAGTTCTAGTTCAAACTGATCTGGGTGACCTCTTGCCTATCCTTTCCTGGCACTGGCCTGTTGTCACACCATGAAGAATCTACGGTAGATTGAGTCTACAAGGCTTACTACCAGGCTAGTACAAAAAAGTTAATTTTGCTCTGCAAATTTCAATTAAGTTTTACAAAGTCTTTTGACTAAAAAGCCATTTTAGTTCTAGTTGTATTTCAGTCATCTGAATGGTTTTAGTCTAGTTTTAGTCGAGTAAATCTCCAGTAGATTTTTTTTTTTTTTAAATTCTTTATTTTTGCGGTGCATTTGCAGACAGTTAAACAGAAACCTAACTTTTCACACATGTGATTAGACATATTAACAGTATATTACATGTGTTGTGAGTAACGTGCACCATTTTGTATTATGATTAAAGGACCACTATAGGTACCCAGACCACTTCAGCTCAATTTGCCAGGGCCCCCTAGTTTGAACTCTGCAGCTGAAAACATAGCAGTTTCTGTGAAACTGCTATGTTTACATTGAGGGTTAATCCAGCCTCTAGTGGTTGTCTCCCTGACAGCCACTAGAGGCCACTTCCGTGATTCTCTGTGAAAATCGCATTCAACTCCTGCTGGACGTCCATGGGCGGTTTGAACGCGTGCGCCTCTGGCAGCACATGCGCATTCGGCTCCACTCAGGAGCTGACGTCGGCAGGGGGAGGAGAGGCGACCATCGCCGAGAGAGCTCGGTGCTGGATTAAGTTAAGTGGCTGAAGAGGCTTTAACCCCTTCAGCCCTGCGGGAGGGAGGCTCCGAGGGAGAGGGGGACCGAATAACCATATAGTGCACTACAGTGTTCCTTTAAACATACAATACAAGCTAGCTGTTTTTCCTGCAAGGGACGGTAGCTAGGCTGTGTAACCAAATCTATATAGATGTCAATATTTATAGATGCTCTGTACAGCTCTAGGAGTTTGGAACAGCTGAACAATAGGTACTAGAAACATTCAGGGTGCACATTGATGGTCAAAAACTGGTCAAATTTGCCAAAATTTTAAAAAATAATTGTGCATAGTTTAACAGATATGTTTGCATTAACCATCCAGATGATTATATATCACAATGAAAGATAGTAATGATGACATGAAAAGGGGGGAGAAAGAACACTAGGACAGGGGAGGAGGAGGAGAACACTACGAACAGGGAGAACACCAGGACTGGGAGTACACTACAGGACAGGGGAAGGGGGGAGTACACTATAGGACAGGGGAAGGGGAGTACACTACAGGACAGGGAAAGGGTGGGGAAGCTACACTGGTGGACAGGGGGGAGTACACTAAAGGACAGTGGGGTGGGGGAGTACACTAAAGGACAGTGGGGGGAGTACACTAAAGGACAGTGGAAGGGGAGTACACTACAGCACAGTGGAAGGAGGAGAACACTATGGGACAGGGAGGGGGAGAAAAGAAGACTATGGAACAGGGGAAGAAGGGAGAAAAGAACACAATGAGACAGGGGAGGGGGGGAGAACACTATGGGACAGGGGAGGGGAGAACACTATGGGACAGGGGAGGAGGGGAGAACACTATGGGACAAGGGAGAGGGGGTAAGAACACTGGGACAGGTAGAGGGGAGAAAAGAACACTATGGGACGGGGGGACTACAAAAAGAGGAGGGAGAGGAACACTAGAGGGGGGAGAGAGGAACATTAAGCGGGGGGGGGGGCACTAAAAGAGAAGGGACCTCAGTTAGGAAAAAGGACAAGTGAGTAATTTGTTACATGTGCGTTTACAGAGAAAGAGGTTCTATTTCAACTGTCAAAAGTAAAGACAAATAAGTCAATGGGACCTGATGGGATAGACCCAAAGTTATTAAAGGAGCTTAGTGGTGTACTAGAAAAACCATTAACAGATTTATTTAACCAATCATTGCTAACAGGAGTAGTCCCAGAAGATTGGAAGTTAGCGAATGTTGTGCCCATTCAGAAGAAAGGTAATAGGGAGTCAAGCAACAATAGGCCAGTAAGCCTTACTTCAGTAGTGGGGAAAGTAATGGAAGCCATGTTAAAGGATAGGATTGTTGAACATCTAAAATCACATGGATTTCAAGATCAGAGACAACATGGGTTTACTTCAAGGAGACTGTGCCAAACTAATCTTACTGATTTTTTTGATTGGGTAACTAAAATAATAGATCAGGGTGGTGCGGTAGACATTGCTTATCTAGATTTCAGTGAGGCTTTTGACACTGTTGCACATAGAAGACTCATCAATAAACTGCGATCTTTAAGTTTGGGTTCCAATATTGTTGAATGGGTAAGGCAGTGGCTGAGTGACAGGCAAGAGAGGGTTGTAGTCAATGGAGTATATTCGAAGCTTGGGCTTGTCACTAGTAGGTTACCTCAGGGATCTGTACTTAGACCCATTCTCTTTAATATTTTTATTAGTGATGTTGCAGAAGGTCTTGATAGTAAGGTATGTCTTTTTGCTGATGATACTAAGACATGTAACAGGGTTAATGTTCCAGGAGGGATAAGCCAAATGGCAAATTATTTATGTAAACTTGAAACATGGTGAGAGTTGTGGCAACTGACATTTAATGTGGATAAGTGCAAGATTATGCATCTTGGACGTAAAAACCCAAGGGCAGAGTACAGAATATTTGAAAGAGTCCTAACCTCAACATATGAGGAAAAGGATTTAGGGGTGATTATTTCTGATGACTTAAAGGTAGGCAGACAATGTAATAGAGCAGCAGGAAATGCTAGCAGAATGCTTGTTTTATAGGGAGAGGTATTCGCAGTAGAAAGAGAGAAGTGCTCATGCCACTGTACAGAACACTGGTGAGACCTCACTTGGAGTATTGTACGCAGTTCCAGAGACCGTATCTTCAGAAGGATATTGATACTTTAGAGAAAGTTCAGAGAAGGGCTACTAAACCGGTTCATGGATTGCAGAATAAAACTTACAAGGAAAGGTTAAAGGAACTTAACATGTATAGCGTGGAGGAAAAACGAGACCCCTCTGATATGATAGAAACATTTAAATACATAAAGGGAATCAACAAAGTAAAGGAGGAGACTGGGGGTCGGGACCGGACAGCCGAGCTAACCAGATGTGCATGCAGAGAGCTCTGGCAAAAAAGCAGCATTGTATTGTCAAAGATATGCCACAAACTCAACTAAAGTAGCCCAACTCGGCAACACAGCAGTGCTGAACCAAGTGGAGACCCGTGGAGACACGCCTGGTGAAATTCTGGAAAGAATACTGCACACTCTTAAAATGAGGCCTAACATGGAAAGCGGCCTAGTGGCTGGGAGAGGCGGCCGATCTCCCGCCATGGGGACCGCAAAAAGCAGCAGCTCTCCTGGCGACCCATTATCCCGGTCCCCTCTGGGGAAACTAACAGGCTTACACCCTGAAATCTCTCGTCCGAAACACAGACCGCATGTCGGGCCCAACATGGATGCCAAGCACCAACCCCTGCAACTGCAAAAAAGCCACGGGCATGGAGAGAACGCTTTGAAGCTCAGTTTGACCGCACATGCTGGGACTTCTAGAGGCGCACAGAGCATAACACCACCCACCCCATTATATCTACCACACGGGGAATGATAGCTGACGCGGCGGCCTCTTAGCCCAAAGCGCACACAGAAAAGCGACACTCTCGCCGGCGGGCCCGCTGGCAGACCCCCAAACACTGAATCGCCCAGCGGTAAAAACTCAACCCAACATGCAAGTCGACACCTCGCAGCTACATCCCTGCACAGCACTCACAGGGGAGCAGACTCCAAGCTGGCATACCGCTCAGTCGCAGAGCTCATTTATGGCGCACTCACGGCCACAGAGATGGCTTAGCACTGTTTGTCCCCAGGCTCATGAGGGCTATCCCTGTTTGCCGTAAACATAAGTCGTAAACATAAGCGTCAGGCCTACTCTAGCTTGTTCATTTATTTACTTATTTTATTTAATAATCTTCATGTTCGATGTTTCTTATTTTTGAACCTCCTGCCTTGTCTCTCATGCAGACATGTATGTTCAAGCATTTACTATACTGCAGCAATCTATTGCAACGTAACCTTAATCCACATACATACTAAACTACATAGCAGTAACTCATTACTTATGTTAAGCCTGTTTCTATTGAGCTTGTTTATATTTAAAAATGTGCACACACTCATGCCAATGCTAAGCCTGTATGAATCTATAAGTACGTGGTTGTGGCATTTGACAATAACATGTACCTACCTGCACCAAAAAAAAAAAGTTAAGGTAAAGGAGGAGACTATATTTAAAAGAAGAAAAACTACCACAAGACGGCATAGTCCTTAGAGGGTCAAAGGTTTAAAAATAATATCAGGAAGGACTATTTCACTGAGAGGGTAGTGGATACATGGAATAGCCTTCCAGCTGAAGTGGTAGTGGTTAACACAGTAAAGGAGTTTAAGCATGTGTGGGATAGGCATAAGGCGATCCTAACTATAAGATAAGGCCAGGGACTAATAAAGGTATTTTGAAAGTTGGGCAGACTAGATGGGCTGAATGGTTCTTATCTGCCGTCATATTCTATGTTTCTATATCTCATTTCCTCTCCTTCCTCCCCCATGTGTCTTACCCACCACAGTTAATTTTGGCGCCACTTTTTAATTTAGTTTTAGTCATGGTCTTTTGACTAAAAAGTAATTTTTGTTTTAGTCGACAATCTCAAAACATTTTAGTCAACTAAAATTGTTAGTTGACAAAATTTAAAAGTGGTGGAAAACAATAATTCCTCCATAAACATAGTAATATAAATTATAGACATCACCATGTTAATTTATCATACATATTTCCTAAAGTGGGAATATAATAAAAGCCCAAAGGAGTAGCAACTGGAGCACTAGATATTTCTTACCATTCATGTACAGAATGTCTTAGAACGCTATAAACCTCATGAAATCTTTCTCATCTACAAAACATGCAACATCTGCATGACAAGTGCTGCCTTCTAGGATATGTTCACAAACAGATTTCTTTGAAAAAAAAGGCCGTTCTTATACGTTGGTGTGTTTTATTTTTAAATCGGGGCTTCCAATGCAGAAGAATATAGTCCCCTTAGCTGACTTGCCTGGAGCATTCCTGCAGTTTAAAAGGTTCAGTATTTAAAGGACCACTAAAGGCATACAGTCCACTTCATTTTAATGAGATAGCCTGGGTGCAGTGGCCCTTTAGTTTTAAACGTGCAATTTAAAATTTTGCAGTTTAGTAGAAGCAGCAATGTTTCCATTGCAGGATTAAAGACATCTCTAGTGGTTGTCTTTCTGACACTTCCTCTGTGAGAAAAAAGTCAGAGTTGGTTTTCAATCATGTGGCTTCTAGAGACCAACGGATTGTGGCTATAGTGTTCCTTTAAGGACTTCCTAATTCTGTTCCAATGTTTATAATTGATAAAACGGTTACCTTTGAGAGAACTGTTCAATACGCTCTGAATTATTAGAATGACCAGCAGCAACAGTGAACAAGAATGAAAACAAATAAATAAAATCGTTAAATTAACTTTTAAGAGTACACCAATATGGCATTGGTAAAACTTAACGGACCACACTAAGTGCTAGCCTACAAGGTAGTCATCAGACTGGTGGAGAGAACGCCTTTTAGGGAACACTACATTCATAGTGAATGGGATATCAATTATTTAGTATTTTAAATAAAGCAGGAATATTGCTATTGCTGTATGGCTATGCTTTTTTATTATTAAAGCTGTATGTCCCTCTTTAGCATTAATGAAACACTGAAAGGAAAATATTTTTAAGGGACTTAATTTTTTAAATTTTTTTAAATTCTTTATTTTTTGACAGTTTTACTTGGTCTTGTGACTTTCATTGTGGATGTGGATGTCTGTCATCAAATGGTGTTCATAGGAAAGCATTGGGTTCAGTGTATTCCAATAAAAAAGTATTTCATCCACAAAGTTGGGCGGTGGCTGAATCTTCAAGGGCCGCAAATCGGCGTTCATTTGTTCGGTTTTGGGGTTGTTGCTCTTAAACAGCTCGTTGGAGTGAGTCCGTCCGCTGTGCGCCCCTCTCTGAGGCCTTCTCTAGCGTTCAGAGCCAGTCAGGCACTGTAGATCTCCGCGGAACGCGGCAACATCAGCCTGGAGAGTTCTCTGTAGATCTGCCAGAAGCTCACGCAGCACTGACGTAGTCATGCAGGTAAACTCTTTTCGGCCTCCTCATATGGGAAGTTATCAGATAGGTCTGAGCAGACCCCAGAGAAGGCCATCTTGGGCCCAGTCACCTCATGCGTCTGCCTCCACATATCTTCGATTCTGAGCCCCAAGGTAGGCTTAGGTAGTGCCGATTAGGGAGACCGTCAGGACTCTCTAATTTTATGGAGCTTGTAAGGTCAAGGAGCTTGTAAAGCAATGTTTCAACGCAGAATGCCAGAGCACCAGGTTTGTGGGACAGTTCGCTTCGGTTGTCGAGCTCCTTCACAGGTGATTTTTTTAATCAGGGTGTAATTTTTATTAATTAGCTAAGCACAAGGAGCCTCTGAAGACTGTGTTTCAGTGTGGCCCTTTCTAGCCACCCCACATTGATCTAGCAATGCCTAGAAGCCTAAATAAAATGTTAATAACCCAAACAAACTAAGATATCCCACATACCTTCTCTGCAATACCACCTTCCGTGGTATAAATGGCCATGAGTTCTGTATCTTCAGTGTCCTGATCCCCACTCGATGCAGCTCCTCCATTTATGACCACCTGAAAAATAAAGGTTGTGTGTTAGCCCAAAATACATTCTGTTCTTAAGCTTCCCTAAATAGGAACCTCATTTTTGTACAATTTTAACAGCTTGTATTAGCTCTGCATGATGGTTTAATCATACAAAACCTGTATTTGGAAGGGAAAGGTAGTTCAAAGGTTTCAATAAACCCAATTTAAATAATTTTGATCATGCCGTCCTGCTAATAGAAGGAGATAAGATTCACACACCCAGATGCAAAGAATTTTACCCTTGTGTGAACTTGTGTAATTTTTTTTTTATTATGTTTACAATCTTACGACATCTATTGTTATGTAATAAATTGCCTGGATTACCTTCTGGTTATTCATTCAGGATGTTCGAAACCATTGCCTTCCAATAAAATATTATTATTAGCATAGCAGATATGAAAGGAAAAGAAGGCATTCATTGTACACTTTCTAATCATGATCAGCGCAAAAGGTCACTTTTGAACTGTACACTTTTATCAAGTTTTGAACTGTAAGAGTTCAGTCTGTTGCATAATTGCATAGCACAAAAAACGGCATTCCGAAAAACTTTTCTGCTAAATGGTATCAAATTGATTGTTCAAAAAGGAAGATATTTGTAATTGTCAAAATTATTTCACTTGGAACATTAAACTATTTTTCTTTAAAGGGACACTATAGTCAAAAAAACTTTAGCTTAATAAAGCAGTTTTGGTGTATAGATCATGACCCTGCAGTCTCACTACTCAATTATCTGCCATGTATGACTTCAATCATTTTGTATATGCAACCCTAGGCACAATTACCTGCATGTGATTTACGCAGCCTCCCTAAACACTTCCTTCTAAACAGTCATCTAATGTTTACACTTCCTTTATTGCAAATTCTGTTTAATGTAGCATTTCTTATCTCCTCTCTGTTAATAGTCTGCTAGAGCCTGATTAAAGGTCAATTTAAAAAGCAAGAGATAAAAATTTGATTGAATTCAAATCTGATTGAAAAAAATAATAATTTATGCAGGCTCTGTCAGTCACGGAGGTGGTGTAGCTAGGGCTGCATAAACAGAATTAAAAGTGATTTACAGCAATCTTGCAATATTCCGTATAGACCTCAATGCTGCACTCTTGCACATGCACGAGATTACAGTTCTGACATCGGTTTCTGGAATTTGAAGCCCCAGGAGCTGAAGAGTAGCAGCAGATAGATACGGCATCCATGAGGGGCAGGTTCAGGTTAGGAAATCTCAACTGTCCATTCTCCATGGCCACTGGACCCCCAGTGGTCTCGTCGGGTGTCTTTCCAAAATCTGCAAAGGCCCCAGATGGTGAAAGATCCACTTTAACTCCTAAATGGCATGGAACTTTGCCAGCAGGGGCATGATCTGTACACCAAAACAGCTTCATAAAGCTAAATGCATATCATGTAGTATCTCTTTGAAGTATAGATACACACACACAGACACACACTATATATATATATATATATATATATATATATATATATATATATATATATATATACACACACACATACATATACACACACACACACACACATATACATACATATACACACACACACACAGAATGAAGCATGCATGCCCAGCCAATTATATGGTGATTGGTGCCGGACAGCTGATACCCTTGTGGTGTCCCTTCAACAGACGTAGAATCACTGTGATTGGGCGTAATCGATCGTATCCTCAGTTATCAATCGATACCTGTGTCTCTCGGTTTTAGCAGGTATTTAACCCTGATTATACTACATTGCAGCAAGAGGCCTTCCCTATTAAAGCATTCTATTAGCCATGCACCATCCACGCATGTGCCATTTAGGAAAATGTCTTCACCTATAGTCTCCCGGAGACAGTGTGGAGTTGCGATGAGATAGACGTTACCTATACAGAAAAGGGCAAGTTCTCTTTAATTTTAAGTTTATGATTGAGTGTAAGGTACGTTAGTTAGGGTTGGGCAAAATGTGATTGCACATCCTTATGGAAATTTTCACCCAGTTTCATTAACAGAAGCATCATTAATAGAAACACACACTGCAGTGGGTTAAGTTAATACAAGCATTGTCTGTAGGGGATTAACAGAGTTTGGCATAAATTCCTGTAAAGTTGTTTACCAGCCCTAGTGATCAGTACCATGACCTTATATCTGGGAACTTTTCTGAATCAAGTGCCAACTAACTGACAAACTATTAATTGTCAGGATTAAATGAAGCAATCCAATTTTGGTAAATGGTTCCACGGTCAGACATCATGCAGACATTAAGGCCTTAATTCTATTCTATCGGCTAAACCCAACTTTTGCCATAAATATTTTCACGGCCATTTATAGGGATTAGGTCTATGAAAATATTAGATTTGGTGAGTCAGTACCAGTTATCAACAGGTAATAATGTAGAATATAGATTTTCAATATTTTTCATAACTATATTATCAAAGTGATATTGTAAGGTTGCAATATTACAGAGGATTAAATTGATGGAAACTGGAGTATTGTGGGGAAATTATTCTTGATAAAGGAAATTGAGATTGGCTTGAGCTCCACCCTTTGTCAAGAGTAGAACATGAGTTAAAGTAGTCCATACTTTAAAGAAAATAATAGATTCAGAAAGAGTAAACAATTGGAGAAAGGCAAGTTTGAGATGACAGCCACTTTAAAGGAATACTATACATGAGGAGTACAAACATGTTCTAGTCCCTAGTTAGATTCAGCCATCGCCCAACTTGAATGAAATGCTCATTCGTGGCTAGCACCATGCTTGTCCAATCAAATGCTTTTTTTTATTGAGAAACACTGAACCCAATGCTTTCCTATGAACACCATTTGATGACAGACATCCACAATGAAAGTCACAGGACCAAGTAAAACTCTGTTGTGGCAGCGAAAAACGTCTCTAGTGACCATCAGTAAGACAGCCTCTAGAGGTATGCTAAACCCTGCAATGTAAGCATTGCCAATTCTACAAAAGGCAATGTTTTACATTGTAGGGTTAAAACTAAATGGCCACTGCACACAGACCACTTTATTGAGATGAAGTGGTCTGGGTGCCTTTAGAGGTCCTTTAAGTTTAAATTGAAAAGGACGTGCTGATCTGAGCTTTATCTGTTTAGATGAGGGGGTGAAGGTTTCATGCAAAAGATAAGTGACGTTTGTTTAGAGTAAGCAGACAATGTCACATGAATTCAACTTCAATGGACATTGCTTTTGGTGAAAAAAAAAAAAAAAAAAAGAAACAGAATAGAGAATTAAAACAAATCCATTGCCTACAATTTTTGTAGCAAGTGTGTAATCTAAACATTGTACCAACAGAAAAAAAACAAGGAATTAAAAAAGTCTTCTAAATTTATTGGCTTTTACATCCACTGGAAGATTAATATGAAATCTCAAATAGCACCTAATTAACTATAGCGGTAGTGTTTAGGTCATCAGGAGTGCCTGTCGCACCACTCTACCATCTAGCTGGAAGCTCACTGCGTGAGTCAAGCCTGGTGGTGAGGGACTTCGTTCAGTGAAAATTCACTAACAAAGAAACACTTCAAGAAATTTAACTATTTATTGAAGTACCCAGAAGTGTAAGGAACACTGCTTACGGGGTTTAGCTGTAAAACATCTTGAACAATCTAAAGACAATTTATTTATTTTTTAATAACTGCTGCGTCGACACCAAAAAGTGAATTTTATGTCAAATTGATAACCAAAGGGCCAAGATAAAAACAGTTTTTGACAATCTAAATATAAACAATATCCACAAGTTTTGAGATTCAAAGACTGAAACTTAAGTGATGAAAATAGCACTGCTATTACATTTGACTGGAATACCAAACAAAATTAATACTTGGGACTTAAAGGTGCACGCTTTAAAACATTAAAAAACACAGAACACTTGGGATTAAGCCTAAGAATGCAGTTTGGTCAGTTTAAAAAATAAATAAATAAATAAATATGAAGAAGTAGAAACGAATACCACTGCAACAGCAAACTACATGAAAAGATTACATTTCATGAATATTCAGTGATTCTTCAACTCCTTCAACATTTTCACAGTTCCTTTTATGGGACTGAGTTAATTTTGTCTACGACAGTTAAAGGCATTCTATAGTGTTAGGAATACAAAGTTGTATTCCAAACACTATAGTGCCCCTCTGGTCGTCGTCGGTCCTCCTTTAACACCCTACTCCCCAGCATGTAAATGGTTAAAAAACAAAAACACAACTTTTATTTACTTACCCAACCCCAACACTTCTACCTACTCTACCTACTCTGACGTCATCCAATGGGAGGGCGACTAATACAAATGCGCAGCGAGCGCAATAGGTTCTCCCCATAGGAAAGCACTGCTTCAATGCTTTCCTTGGGGATTTCACCGACGCTGGATGTTCACATGCAGAACGTGAAGACTTCCAGCATCAGGTAGGGGTCTCAAAGTCCTCTAGCATCCAGGAAATGCCTATAGTGACTGCATGAATGACAGCCACAGTGGTAGACCCTATGTAACACAATTGGTGGACTTGTACTGCTCTAGCTCCTTCTGTTAGTTGTTTGACTGAAGCATGCCAATTCTCAACAGCCAATGGTGGGGCACATAATCCTGGGAATCCTTTTAAGGAAGGGATGACCCCCTTAAATTGTTTAAATTTCCTTCTTTTTGTTTTTACTTCATTATTATTATATTTATAGAGCGCCGTCAAATTCCGCAGCGCTTTACAATGGGTGGACGTACAGACATGTAGTTGTAACCAGACAAGTTGGACACACAGGAACAGAGGGGTTGAGGGCCCTGCTCAATGAGCTTACATGCTAGAGGGAGTGGGGTAAAATTACACAAAAAGGTAAGGATAGTATTAGACTAGTGACAGTTGCAGAAGAGGAATCAGTCAGGAGCTATTAACAGTTTAATTGATACGCTTTTATGAAGAAGTGGGTTTTTAACGATTTTTTGAAGGAGTGGAGACTGGGTGAGCATCTAACTGAGGAGGGAAGCGAGTTCCACAGGAACGGTGCAGCCCTCGAGAAATCTTGAAGGCGAGCATCAGAGGTGGGAGTATGAACAGAAGATAGACGTAAGTCTTCAGCAGATCGTAAGGGCTTAGACGGGACATACTTTTGTCTATAAGGGAGGATAGATAGGTGGGAGCAGCATTATGTAGAGATTTGAAAGCAAGAACCAGGATTTTCATAAATTATTTACCATTGTCTCATTTTCACACTTGACACAATTCTGCTGTCTCGTGAGTTTTTTGTTATTTGTAAGATACACATTTGCCAGAGTGGAATATTTGACCTATTATGTGTCAGCAATTTGCAATTGGTTTTGTATAAAGGTGTATTTCTTGAAACACACATGCAAGTATAAATTGTGGGACATGATTTTTGCACATGCTTGTACCTTTGTGCTTTTGTAAACTTAAAGGGACACTGGAGCTCACTGAAGTGGTCTGGGTGCAATGTCCCACGTCCCTTAACCCTTCACTAGTAATTATTGCAGTTTCTGAGAAAATGCAATAATTACCTCTCAGGGTTAACTCCACCTCTAGTGGCTGTCCACTAGACAGCCACTAGAAGGACTTCCAGTTGCTTAGACGATTTTTGGTCGTCTAAATGATGCTGGACATCCTCACGCTATGTATGAGGACTTCCAGCGTCACCAGAATCCCCATAGGAAAGCATTGAATAATAACCAGATCCTAATGAGAGTGCAGCTATTGCTATTGCTGGCTACAGCAGCGTGGGCAGAGCCTGACCCTCAGCATTGGATTCAGTTAAGTGACTGAAGGGGTTTTAACCTCTTCAGCGCCGTGGGAGGGGGGGGAGTGCAAAGGAAGAAGCCACTGTAGGAACCTATAGTGCCAGGGAAACGTCTGTTTTCCTGGCACTATAGAATCCCTTTACTAAAACCATACAATTGACAAAGAAAAAAAGAGTGAAATTCCTCTCTCATATTAAAACCACCAAGTCAATTGGGCATCTCCTTTTTTTGTAAATTTGACATTTAAAAGGAAAGTAGGTCTTACCAGGACATCTTTCTCTTATTGAAATGGTTGGCAACCACTAGTCTAGATTAGGCAATTTTCTTTTGTTTTATCATTATTTCTAGTTACCTATTTTGTTTTCTTTCTTATTTCCTTACAGACATGAAAAAATAAAGTAAATGTGCATTCACTTTGTAATTATTGCCTTAATAAATTGTACTTTTATTTATAATACCAGCCATGACAAATTTAATGGGAAAGTAAAAGTTACAGTGCATGTTCCTCAAACAACAAATTTCAATCTGTAAGGGATCTATTATTACACTTTCCAATTTTTCATTCTTTTCAGAAACCTGAAATGTGACTACAACTTGGCTCCTATATGGATGACACTCTTTTGCTTTACAGACATGCAGAGGTGAGTGAGACACAAATTCTTTCAGCACCCTCACGCCCAGCATATGAAAGAGGAGAGTGACAAAAGCCACAAACCCCTGTTGTGCTAGTATTGCAATGAGATTAGGTCCCACAAATGAGTGTCAAGTTACGTTATAAGATTTGAAAACATAGTCCATCAATTTAAAATAACAGGCAGATCATGATGTGTGTGAGTGTGAACATATAGGAAGTAACTATTCAGAGAAAGGGATGAAAAGAAGTCCAGCACAGGCAATCATTGCGCAAAAGGAATAAATTAAAACCAGACAATTTGGTTTCCTTTAGGCTTTGTTAATAGTGTATAGTGGCTACTGATTGAGGCATGGTGAGAAAAAAATCCCAAAGTTCTTAATACTACCAATGCTGCAGTCTGGTATAGCTCATCCTTTGTAAGATAAGACAATTTTTAAATTTTCTCCTTTGTTTTTGAAAATTCATGAGCGCTGCTCATCTTTATTACAAACATGCTGCTGCTTTAAAAAAAAAAAAAAAAAAAGAAAGAAAAATAATAATAATAATAATAATAATAATGATGGTACTTTATCTGTATTGTCTAAAAACAATGCTTTTAGAATTTGATGGCAGTTTTTATAAAACTCTCATTCTGAGGTAACAGGAGTAGAAATCTGTGGGTTTGATATTTCCCCAAAACTTCGATTAAGGCTTCTGGAAGAGAGCAGAAATGAAGAGGTTTCTATAGTAACCAGACATTTAGATAACCGAAATACATCTAGGGCACACTAGAGAGAATTAAAAATGCTATTAAAAATAGAAGAAAACACAATTATATCCTGATGCTCAGCAGGTACTACATTCTAAGAAAAGAAGCTTTTAGTAGACAGAATATAAATATATATATATATATATATATATATATATATATATATTTATTTATTTGTTTATTTATTTTAAAAAAAAAATTAAATTTGGTATTTTAGGCAATATTGGTATCGGCCTATAGAGATTCCGATATTGCCGATAATGCAGACTAGGACCATCAGACCCATGACAAGCCCGGCGGTCCTGGAGGGCCCACAGCAAGCTCTTATTTACCTTCCCAGCAGCTCCCTTCAGCTCCCCTGTCTACATCTCGCGGGTCCAACAGCCGTCAGAGCATTGCCACGGGTTTCAATGGCAAGCCTCTGAGTGGCACGCTGGCTGCGAGAATTAGACAGGGGAGCTGAAGGGAGCTGCTGGGAAGG